>CM022303.1:90124851-90724851 GCA_011799875.1 Thinopyrum elongatum | reverse complement strand
ACGTCCAATCCTCCCCTCTCCCTCCCTCCACTGCCCCTCCCTCCCTGCCTCGTTCGTCCTCCTCCTCCCTCAACCTCCCTCCCTCCCGGTCACCTCCCTCACTGCCTCATCCTCCTCCTCCCTCCACCTCCCTCCCTCCCTCGCTCATCCCTCCCTGTTCCTCCCTTGAATTTTTAGTAAAAAAAATTAGTAACAGAAATTAGTTAACTTAAAACTTTATACTTTCTAGTTTACTTAATTAGTTAAAAAATTAGTTGGTAGAAACATGTATTGGACACTTAGTTGGTAGAGATTATAACTAGTAATAGAATAGAAAATAAATTATAGTAATAGAAATGTTTACTAAAAAAATTAAGTAATAGAAATTTTTATGTGTAGAAAATTTTCAATATAGAAACGTATTGGAATGCTATATGAGAAATTTTTAGGTATCACATTTAGTAATAGAAGTTTGTTGTAAGAAAATTTAGGTATAGCAATTATAGTAATAGAAATTTTTAGTAAGTGTTGAATATAGTAGAACTAGGGCATTTAGTTATGTCAATCCCATATTGCCAAATTTAGAGATAGAGAGAGAGAGAGACCTAGTTTCTATATTGAACCATTGTGAATGAGCTCCAAGTTTGAATGCTCATGTGTGGCGCAGGGTATATCAACGACGAGCCAGTCGACGACGCCCAGAAGATCACCGACGACACCCGCATCCTCGACAGCCATCGTCTATAGTGAGTAAACATGTATATCTAGTGTTGCTCAAATATGATGTAGATATAAACATGTATATCTAGTGTTGCCCAAACAGGATATGTGCTTGGCCAAGTGGCCTATTTTTGTAGGGAACACCTCCGAGTGACCTATGTTTTGCCGGAGTGTTGATTAATTTCCGTTCCGGCAAATTTCAGGCGCTCGATATGTCCTTTTTAGCAAAGGTCATGCTGGATTTTTCCGTGAATTTTAGCATGGCTTGTGCTAGAATGTAGGAAATATCGAGTGCCTTGAATTTGCCGGAAAGAGCATTAAACAACATTTTGGGTTGACTTTAAGTCTGTTGGGGCTCCATACATGACAATCAAAAAACAGTGAGGGACTGCCAACCATATATGAGAGAAGAAGAATACCGACTGTTGTCGTGGGGGTCGTTCTTCCTCTTCTTTCTCGTGATAGACCTTTTGGTAATGCACGAGAAGGAAGAGAAGAACGACCATCATCGACGGTCGCAAATGTCAGAGATGAAGAATCCCGACTATTTTTGTGGGGATCGCTTCTCCTTCGTTCCCGTGTGCTAGACAATTTGGTGTAATGCACTCGGGAACGAAGGGAGGAGCTACCATCACTGACGGTCGAATATATCAGAGAGGGAGTGCCCACCATATACACCACGTGAGATGAGAGTTTTCAAGGAAGACTCGACAGACCGAAAGTCAACCTGTGATGAATATTAATGATCGAATTTATTTTTTGTAGTACATATATTGAAATTCAGAAGTTTAATCTTTGAATTATGAACATAGGTTAATACGTGCCACTAGTACACGTGTTGAACTATGGTAACATCCATGAAGATGGCATGGTAAGATTTTTTACTATTACGACATCAGTGCATCTTTTGCATACATTCTTCTAAAGCTAAACTACATTGCTAACTACTACGTTATTATTATGTTTTTCAACAGAAAATCCCGAAGGACTGTGTGCCGCATCTGATGTTTCCGAAAGGTCACCTTGATGTTATTAGCTTACGGCCAAGTCCGCCTAGGCTTCACCGCTGTTCATACAAGATTTCTCAAACCGATGAAGACATGACAATCAAAGAATGGAAAAAATGTATGAAGAATCATAGGGAGCTACTTGGAAGCAACATTGTGCGAAGCGCATGAATTGGAGACAGGATAATCTCCATTCTTCATAATGGAGAGTCAGGGCCTATCTTATTTTATGCTATTTTACCTTAGAGAGGGTAGTAGGTCCTAACTAATACTCATGATCATGTGCTAAGAACAATTAACTAGGGTTGGTTAGATGACTATGATGATGATGAGTATGACTTGTTATTATGATAACGAGTAGAAGTTGTTAGATGAGTATGATGATGATGAATATGACTTGTTATTATGATAACGATGATGAGTTATTATTAATGATGATGATGCTTAGTTGTTATATCATTATGAGCATGATCAATTATTATATATATCAGTGGGTGAAATAAACATGGATTAGATTTAAGTGGAGGCAACACATGGTGCAGATCAAAAGTACTTTGGATCTGCACCATGTTGCCTCCACTTGAATCTAATCCATGCCTCTTTCACCCACTGAAATAATAACTCATCATGATCATAAAATCATATGATGAAACTACGATATAAAACCAGTACAGGTGTTGGGATCCATAATAAAGAAGGACGATGGGCAATATGAAGTAGAAAAAAAAAACAGCAAACTTACCAGTAGCGCGGGTAGCCCACCAAGCGCTACTGCTAGGGAGGTGTAGTAGTAGCGCCGAGTGAAACAAACACGCTGCTGCTAGGGAGGTGTATTAGTAGCGCTGGGCGTCCACAGCACGCTACTGCTATGTAGGATAGTAGTAGTGCGCCCCACCCGCGTTACTGCTGAACATTAGCTGTAGCGCCGTATCAGTAGCGCCCCCCCCCCCCCCCCCCCCCCCCCCCCCCCCCCCCCCCCCCCCCCTCCATATAGCTGGCTCTTGGCTATACTATTAACCATACTCTAATGATGGTAGAAGACGAGGTGTGGCACTTTTTTTACTATAAAGAGGCTTAGATTGGGCTCCTATTTAATGACCCCAGCTATATTGATGTTATCGTGGAAGAGGGTCAAGGTAGGATTCAGCATTCACGGGAATGTATGTTGAGTTCCAGTGGGAGGATAAGCATAAAACTTGGGATAGGCTCAGAGATTTGCACCAGAACAAATACTTACGCGTGGGTGTCTGGGTGATGATGACGGATCTAAGTGAAAACTCATATAACTACAAATACTTACGCACTTGGTAAAAAAGAACGAAGTCCCTTGGCCCGGAGGTTCAGCGAGTCCTAAACATGGGATTAGCCAAAAAAATCTACATTTTTATATATAAGACTTAATAATCATGTCCTCCTTGACTATTGGAACCATGCTATGCTATATTGGACATTGTATAGATGTTGCATCAATTAATTTGGATCGGACGGAGTATCTTTCTTAACTGTGATAATCCTTCATGTATTTGTTACAGTAAAAACTCAGGATGGCAATTTTACCCATGGGTATGGGTACCCACATGGGTAGGGTATGGGCACAATTTTATAACCACGAGTAGTATCCATACCCTACCCGTTAAGTCATGGGTAGGGCGCGGGTATAGCCTTTTACCCATGGATATACCCATACCCTACCCGTTTATACTGACATGTGAACCTTACCGCAATTCACAAGTGTACCTATGTTGAAGTTGTGTCGTGAGCTTGTGAACCTATGTTAAAGTTGTCACGAATTGTCAATTTGAATTGAGATAATTGTCATGTACTCATCTATCTATTATTGAGTTGAGATCAATGTTTGTTTGTCCAATGTGTTATAGATGAATGTAAAATTGCGAATAAACTATGTACTGTTTGATCTACCCGTTGGGTACCTAATGGGTATGAGTACCCGTCGGGTATGGGTACAGGTAAAGTTTCCTATCCATGGGTATGGCTATGGGTATAATTTTGTACCATTGACTACATAGGTATGGGTATGGTATTGCTCTACCCGCACCATACCCTACCCATTGCCATCCTTAGTAAAAACTGTATGTCCCCAATCCTAAAACCAATGTGCTATCTTCAAATATCGTTTGATTATTGACCTAATCTACACATATCCGAATGAATTTAACCATCTTGTCCGGTGAGCGCAGCATAGAAGAGGATGTTCCAGGTGTCCGGTAGGCCAGCGATGCACCAGTGGGTGCAGTCCTCGCCGATGATGGCGCCGTGCTTGGCCGGGTGCGCATCTTTCCTCGGCTGCGACAGGAAGGTGAAGTCCAGCAGGTACATCGGCTTAGCCATCCCGGCAAAGACGTTTCTGATGATCGCCTCCCGCGGGATCGGGCCGCCGGGGTACCGCCCCGTGCTATTCAGCGGCTCCGTCTCCCCCATGCACCCCTTCTTTTTCGGCGAGGCGCCTCATTTGTTGCTCCCTGCATCATTGTAGTCACATCGAATCGTTACAGAATTGCACCATGAAATGCCTGCGACCCATACGCGATGCTATGATGCCATTAAAGATTAATAGATAGATATGGATGCGACACATGACATTTTTAGAACTCTCTAAAACGTCTTATAAAAAGTTACAGACGGAGCCCACTTATATTTTTGTGTGTGTGTGGGGAAGAGGATCTACGAGATGTCAACTACATAGTGTGCATATTGCTTTGAGGGATTCACTTGGCAAAATCATCAAAATTGTGGAGTAGCAAGGCAGATTACCTATAGTGATCGGGAGAGATCCCTGGAAGAAGACTTTAGTGCTGGTCTGGACGAGGTTGGGATCCACACAAAGATAAAAAGAAGAAGAAGAAAAAAAAGAAAGATCCCGCTACAGTGATCAATTTCTTTTAGCTACACCACGAATCACCCCTTAGACAACACCCGAAGTCCAAATTCTTCAAAAGGGAGGCCTCCAAGAAGGAAACAGTGCACAAGCACCGTCATCGCCCGATCCTAGATTTTAGGTTCTCACCCTGAAGAAGATGCATGCTCTCAAAACAATGCCTTCAACAAGGTCACTGCCAGGTACAACCAATTAAGGCCAGGCCTTGGATTTTCACCCTGAAAGCTAAGACTCTGTATTCCGCCTCTGCTGCTGCCCCCATTTGCTGATTGTGCTGCTACGAGTCCCGAATCACCAGGCGCGCTCACCAACCAAAACGGCAGCCAAATGGCATTTTTTCATAGGCAACTTTTCTGGGCAGCCTCTCTGTTCTGTGCGAGACTTCAAAACCTGAATAAAACCAACACGAAGTTACTTATTTGTAGGTAGCACAATATTCTTTTTCCCATGCAAGAATAAATCAAACTAACCTAGAAAATGGACACTTGGAGCTAATTAAACTTTGGAGAATGATAAATTCCATTGCCCAAAATATTTAAGAAAGAAGACTATGCAGTAGCATTTTTGCAGTTAAATATGTGATATATTTGATGGTCAAGCCTGAATCTGAATTGTCAATCATTATGCCAGTAAAGTAAATAGTAGTAGCAATTACAGTAAAGGAAATCAAGTTGCCAGAGGTGCGGAATGCGCATGTAGGTGATGAGGGAGAAGATGGTGGGCTTTTGGTTTGGGACCGTATGAACTATGAAGAGTAAACAAGCCTAAATCTGAATGTCTACTGCATACTCAAAGTCTGTTTCTAATCTGACGAAAACTACAACTAGTCTGAAAGAAATAAAGAAACAGAGGTTTCTGCTTCAACTTTCTAATGCCTGCATTTGGCGAGGGGGCAAAGAAAAGCTGAGCTGATGATTACTGAAGTGGTAATCGAATTCCTGCTACAACACTCGGAGCACCTAAATGAACATCTACTCATATTCAGTGCAGAAACTGAATATATATGCTCATTTCAGTGTAGAAACTTAATATATTCAGTGCAGGAACTGAACATTTAGTGCTTAAAGTGAATATGTAGGGCATCTTTGTGTCTAAAGTCAGAACTTTACTTTGCTTTAACTGACGAGTGTGGTTTTGTGTAGCTTGAGCTACATGGTACCCCTTATCTTAGCCATCCATTTTTGCATCGCGATCCGTGCAGGCACATTTGTTATTTTTGTTTCTCTCAAACGAAACAACGTATAAACTTCAAACTTTGCAGGATGACAAAACATTCTAATTACTATGTTGGAAAAAACTTTCAGATTTTTTCATGCATTTAAAATGCTAAAACTTACCTTTTTAATAAAAAATTCTCATTTTGTATATTTATGTTGGTCCAAAAAATTTGAAAGTTTTTTCACACATTGAAGTTGTAAAGTTTGTTTGATCTGCAAAGTTTGAAGTCCATATGTTCTTTCATTTGAGAGAAACAAAAAAGAGAAATCTTCTTGTTGCAAATTAGTTGGAGAGTACGGATCTCAAAGCAATGTTGAAGAGCTGAAGATAAGAGGTTCCATGTAGCTCGACCTACAGAGCAACTTTACCTTAACTGAAGAAACTGAACATTTTATAATATTCAGTGTAAAAATAGAAACAAACTGAAGATTGGCCTTTTTAAGTGCTAAAACTGAATATACGTACATGATATGTTTGTGCGCAAAACCTTAACATTAACTCCATGATATGTAAGTGCAAGTAATGAGCATCTGCTCTCTTTATGAGAAAACACAGAGGTTTCTTCTTGTACTTTCTAATCCATGCATTTGGCGAGGGGGTAAAGAAAAGCTAAGCTGATTACTGAAGTAGTAATCCGAATCCCTGCTTCTGACACTTGGAGCACTAATCAAATCACCGCTTCAACACTCGAATTCAGCACAGATGAACAGCAGGTTCCCAATGTCAAATCTAACAGGCATGCGTGATGCTGCTTCCCCACAAAAAATGCCACAACTTTTTCAAAAAATCCGCAGGATTATGTCAACGACTGGAACGAATTGTCTGCTATATGGCACAAGATTTAGACTGCATGCTGGATCTGGAGCGTAGGTAGGGTAGGAAGGCGAGGGTAGAGACGGCGATGTGGGAGAGGAGAGACGAGATCGGCGGTGATATGGAAAGGAGACAGAGACGAGGCTGCTGGGCTCTAGAAGCTGGACTACGCATTTTGGGCCTCCGCCTGAAATCTCGGCGGGAGGGCAAAATTTTCGGGGCACCACTATTTTGGCTCCCCCTCAAAAAAAAAAATCACTATTTTGGGTGTGGGCGGGCGGATAATATGGGATCACTATTAGAAAAAGACCCATTTGTCCCGGTTCATAAGGCCCATTTGTCCCGGTTCGGGAACCGGGACTAAAGGGTCGGGACTAAAGCCCAACACCTTTAGTCCCGGTTCTTATACGAACCGGGACAGATGGGGCTCCACGTGGCCGCTGCGTCGAGCCCAGAGAGGAGGGCCTTTAGTCCCGGTTGGTAACACCAACCGGGACCAAAGATCATCCACGTATCAGCAGCTCAGGAGCTGGGGATTTTTTTTTTTTGAAAGAGGGGGGGGGGGGGGGTTGGGGGTTTTGTAGGGTTAATTTAGGGGTTTCATATATTGTGTTAGCTAGCTAATAGCTAGAGAGAAGTGTCCTCTCTTATCTCCGTGCTTAGTCGACGCTACGTACTATACGTATAGAGAGGACTCGACACGCTAGCTAGTAAGCAAATGAAGGAAACCATTAAGTACACAAGATCGTCATGAACATATACAGAAAGAATCCCGCCAATTCCTCTTGAATTGCTTTTATGCGATCTTGTGGTAGGAGTTCATCCCGCATCTGCCAAATCTATTTTGAAGAAGGGGGTCAATACATATATATGAATGAAACTCAACACAAATGATGGTAATAAAATAAAATTGTGAAAATTATTGCTTACGCACTTCATATTGTTTTTCAGAGTAGCCCCGCTTAGAGGTCGTCGCGTTGTAGATGTACTCGCAAATGTAGTATCCACAAAAATTATTCCCGCCTTCCTGCCACAACCACTTTACGAGAAATAAAGGTCAATCAAACTGATAATCAAGCATTATAATGGTATTGATGAAACTAGCTAGAATCAATGGGAGATGCGCGGAACTAGTTAGTAGTACTTACTTTTGGATGTGTAAATCGCAGCTCCCCCGGCAGTCCCGGAGCTTCTGTGGTGAACACTTTTCAAACCCTGCGAGACAAAGAAAATAATTACTTGATATCAGAAAATGACCAAAGTTGCCGCTATGGTGCGATAATGATCGATTGAACTTACTTCTGGAGCATTTCAGTCATGGCCGCATACTCCTTGGGATCTTTTCGTCTTGAGTCTAAGACGGTTACTAGTCCCTGCTCAAGCTTAATCTCTAGGAGAATAAAGTGGAAGCTGCGCACGCATGCATAACTCATCAATTACATTACTATAACCTCGAGTAATAAGGGAAACCGAATATGCAGAAGACAGTAACACTCACTTGAAGTTGTAAGGAAATAGTATTTTATCTTTGTTTTTATTTTTAAGCAACGATTGTAGCAAGTTGGCCTCGGTTTCTTTCGCATGATATGTAACCGTCCATTCATCTATGAGATTTGTGTTAATGAACCCAATATCATAGATTTGTGCATTTCTGCATTCGACGATCTTCAATCTGCATAATATAGTGAGGATAATTATATATACATGCAATGAAAGAGCTGAGCTATATATAGAGACTTAATTACAGAAGTATAGTACTTACAGACAGTAGCAAGTGATGATTATTTTATCGAGGTCTTTTTGATTGAAAAACTGGAAGAACTCCTCAAATGGAACAGACAACAGATCAATTCCAACGAGGTCGTGCTCCTCTTTAACTCTCAGCGTCAAAATATCCTTCCCAGATTTGCAGGTGTCCATGTACCACTTATGGAATCTTCGCATCATCGTTGTTAGAGGAGGATCACCAGGTCTGGCGAGAGGCTTCCCGTACTGGTATTTGTGTTCGTCCACCTCCATTGTATCAAAATGTGGATCGTCGGGTAAGTAATCACCAGGATTGGCACCGGGCAGTATCCCCGGCAGATTTGCGACGATATCGCTAGACACCTTGAGTGGGGGGCACGATTGGTTTGCCTGTTCGCCGAGCTGGGGAATTTTGTTCCCTCTTCTTCGTTTTTGTAACCTTTTGTCACTTGAAGTAGTTCCCGACCGGCGCGCTCCTTCCACTGCCTTTTTCAGAGCGCGGACATGGTTGTCATCCGGCGGAGGCGGTGGTGGTCGCTTCAGGTTCTTCAAAGTGCGCTTCAATTTCACCGGATCCATCTTCTCCTCCGGAGGTGGATTTTTCTTTGCAAAAAAGTCCTTCACTTGGGCTTGACAGATCTCCGCGTTTTTCTCCTCGGTCATCTCGTATGGTAACTTCTCTAGAGGCTTGAGAGATGGACCGAATTTGTATTACCTCCCGCCTCTGGCTGTACTGCTAGACGCCGGAGCAGCCGGAGCGGCTGCGGCTGTCTTCCTTCGTTGCTTACGAGGCGGAGAAGGAGGCGGAGTGCTACGACGTGCCGGAGCGGCCGGAGCGGCGGCGGCTGTCTTCCGCTGTTGTTGACGAGGTGGAGAAGGAGGCGGGATGCTCGGACGCGCCGGCGAAGGCGGAGAAGGAGGCGGAGTGCCGCCACGCGCCGGAGCAGCTGGAGAAGGAGGCGGAGTGCCGCCACGCGCCGGAGCAGCCGGAGAAGGAGGCGGAGTGCCCTGATCACTCACCGGAGGAGGAGGAGGAGGAGGAGGAGGCCGAGTGCCCTGACTCGCCGGCGGAGGAGGCGGAGGCGTCCAGTTCGGAAGGTTGATGAGCTCCTTCCGCCATAGACATGGAGTCTTCAGAGCAAGACCTAGCTGAGTCTCCCCTTCACCGGTAGGGTGGTCAAGCTCGAGCTCCTCAAATCCCTCCGTTATTTCATCGACCATCACAACAGCATAGCCTTCTGGAATCGGAAGGCAGTTAAAAGTTGCGCCGGGTTGAGGAGGTGCGACAGAGCCGACAGCCGCCTTGACTTTGAGGTGCTGCCATTGCGCCATAAGGTGGCAATCTTGAGCCTCCGTGATAGCATCCACGGGGTAGCTGGGAGCCGTGAAGTGAGGCTGCTGAAGGAGCTCGGTGAAAGCCACGCTGCTTCTCCGCTGAGATGGCGGGGTAGCTTCTGGGGTAGCTTCGGCAGGTCGCTGCCTCTGAACTAGTGCTTGTTCCTCTAGCGCTCGTACCCTTGCATTCAGCTTCTGCAGTTCGGTCTACTCCACTTTCCTCCTCCTCTCCCGGGTTTTGTAACCGCCTGCGCAGGGAAACCCTTCCTTCCATGCAACGGAGCCTGCCGTGCCTCGTGTTCGTCCTGGGTGCTCAGGATTCCCGAGGGCCTGTGTGAGCTCGTCGTTCTCTCTGTCGGGAAAGAACGTCCCTTGCTGCGCTGCGGCGATATACTTCTGAAGCTTCTTGACGGGTATTTCAAGTTGCTCCTTCGTCCAACGGCACTTCCCTGTTTCAGGGTCCAAGGTTCCCCCAACCCCGAAGAACCAAGTCCTTGAACGGTCTGGCCAGTTCAATGTCTCTGGTTCGACCCCTTTATCAAGCAGGTCCTTCTCAGCCTTGTCCCACAACGGCCGGGCTTTGAGGTAGCCACCTGACCCCGTGCGATGGTGATACTCCTTCTTTGCAGCATTTTTCTTGTTTGTCGCTGACATCTTCTTACTCTTCTCCGATGTCTTGTGGGCCACAAATGCGGGCCAGTGATCTCTTATCTTCTCAAATCGGCCGGTGAATTCTGGAGTCTTCCCTTTGTCGACAAACGTTGATTTCAACTCATTCTTCCACCTCCTGAATATATCTGCCATCTTCTTAAGAGCATGAGCCTTGACCAATGGCTCTATAACTGGCTTATCCGGATCCTCCTCTGGCGGTAGGGTGAAATATGCCTTCAGCGCAGTCCAAAGATCATCTTTCTGTCTATCGTTGACAAAAGACACTTGAGGGTCTTCGCTCTTAGGCTTATTCCATTGGTGGATGCTGATCGGGATCATGTCCCTAACAAGAACCCTGCACTGAGCAGAAAATGCTTCCTTGGTCCGGCTGGGTTCAATCGGTTGGCCATCGCCCTTGATTGCTGTGATCGTGAACCTTTCATCCTGGCGCAACCTTTTCTTTGGGCCTCGTCTCGTTACCGAAGTTTGGCTCGATCCGGAGGGCTAGAAAAGAAGAAAGAAGAGAGTTAATATGTGTACATACCAAAACAATTAATGCATCAATTAGCTAGTCAGCACAGGCTTAATTAATATATATACCTCGCCGGACTTTGCAACATCTCCTTCCTCCGTTCGCTCACCGGAGCAGTCATCACGGTCTCCTGCTTCCACTGGCATTCCATCACCGGAGCCATCATAATCATATCCTTCCACCTCCATTGTTCGATCACCGGAGCCTGCTTCACCCTCTCCTTCCAGACCATCGGTGTCGTTGAGAAACGACAAGACATCACCTCCGCCGAGGATTATGTCCCCCAACAACTGTTCTGCTTCAATGTCTCGGTGCTCCATAGTTTCTGCAAATATTACAACATGGCAATTAATATACAAACATGACAGATGGATATATTAGTGCAAACGTAGACCTAGCTAGCTCGACGCTTCTACGGTTTGGGGTGGCCTCGACAACGCTTCTAGGGTTTGGGGTGGCCTAGGCAACGCTTCTAGGGTTTGGGGTGGCCTCGACAACGCTTCTAGGGTTTGGGTCGGACCGCCTCTCTCATGAATATCCGACGTCCGGACAGATAAGGGATTTAACAAAATGACGCCATTCTGGATGTGCAGAAAATGGTCCATATTTTTCCTGATCTCATCTACCCTTCTATATGTCACGTTGTCTAGTGTCAAAGAATTCAAGAAAACCATGACTTCATCATTAGTCGGAAATGACAGGCGTATAATGGTACGAAGCTCTTCAAAGTTGTTTCTGAATGGAGTTCCCGATAGAATAATTCGCTTTTTGGTACAAAGTTCAGCAAGAGCCTTCCGAATATCGCTATTTGGAAGGCCTTTGCTGAAATTCGTACTAAAAGGCGAATTATTCTATCAGGAACTCCGTTCCAAAACAAATTTGAAGAGCTTCGTAGCATCATACGCCTGTTACTTCCGACTAATGATGAAGCCATGGATTTCTTCAATACTTTGACAGACAACGTGACATATAGAAGAATATATATATAGATGAGATCAGAAAAAAAATTGGATCAACTTGTGCACATCCATAATGGGGGCATTCTTGATAAATCTATATATGTCAAAATTCAAACTTTGACATATGATCAAATGTTGCATATGTCAAAAATTCAAACATTGACATATGATCAAACTTTGATATATGTCCACCGCGATATAAAATAATACATAGACTTGTTCGGGCGATGGGGGGCGGCGAGCATGGAGCAGTGGCAGAGCAAGGCCGAGCTCGGGGGAGCACGCGGCGAAGTTATCGGGGAGGGGGTATATCGACCCCTTCTCAGGTCGAAGTTATCGGGGAGGGGTTATATCGACCCCCCCTCATGTCGAAGTTATCGGGAAGGGGGTATATCGACCCCCCCTCATGTCGAAGTTATCGGGGAGGGGGTATATCGACCCCCCCCCCCTCATGTCGAAGTTATCGGGGAAGGGGTATATAGACCCCCCCTCATGTCGAAGTTATCGGGAAGGGGTATATCGACCCCCTCTCATGTCGAAGTTATCGGGAAGGGGGTATATCGACCCCCCCCCCTCATGTCGAAGTTATCGGGGAGGGGGTATATCGACCCCACCCCTCAGTCGAAGATATCGGGGAGTGGGGTATATCGACCCCCCTCATCATGTCGAAGTTATCCGGGAGGGGGTATATCGACAATGACAACATACATACATGGAAAACAATGTTATCGGGGAGGGGGTATATCAACCCCCCCCTCATGTCGAAGTTATTGGGGAGGGGGTATATCGACAACGACATACCCGATAAAAATAACTTTTGCATATATAAAAGTTTTTCTTCTTCTTCCTTCTTCCTTCTTCCTTCTTCGTAGCTAGATATATAAAACTTTTCTAAAAATGTAACTTTTGCATATATAAAACTTTTTCTTCTTCTTCCTTCTTCCTTCTTCCTAGATATATAAAACTTTTCAAAAAATGAAACTAACCTAAAATGCACTAAATCAGAGAACATACATAGATAATTTTCTAAAAATGTAACTTTTGCATATATGAACATATATACACAGAGAACATATATACATTTTTCTAAAAATGCAAAAAACAAATCATCATATACATGAACAAAAACAGAGAGGAGAAGGCCGGCCGGACCGAACGTGGCGGCGGCGTGGTTGGGGCAGGCCGGGGGCGCGGGGCGGCGTCGGGGCAGGCCGGGGGCATGGGGCGGCGTCGGGGCAGGGCCACGGGGCGGCCGGCGTCGAGGCAGGGGCCACGGGGCGACGACGACGAGGCAGGGGGCACGGGGCGGCGCGTCGGGCAGGGCAGGGCGGCGCGTCGGGGCAGGGCAGGGGCGACGCGTTGGGGCAGGGCAGGGGCGCGGGGCGATGGCGACGAGGAGCGGGCGGCGACGGCGAGCACGGGCAGCCTGGCGGCGTCGATGAGCTCGGCGTCGTCGGGGGGCAAATGGTCGATGAAAACTGAAAAATTCCTAAGTCCTGCTTATATACACAGAGCATTGGTCCCGGTTCGTGGCACAAACCGGGACGAATGCCACCCTTTGGTCCCGGTTCGTGCCACCAACCTGGACCAAAGGTCTCTTTTCAGCAGCCCAATGGGCGGGAAACAGAGACCTTTGGTCCCGGTTGGTGGCACGAACCGGGACCAAAGGGGGGGCATTGGTCCCGGTTTGTTCCACCAACCGGGACCAATGCCCCCCTTTCGTCCCGGTTGGTGCTACCAACCGGGACCAAAGGCCTTGCGCTGGTCCGGTGCGGTGGGATGTTTAGTCCCACCTCGCTAGTAGAGAGAGGTCGAGAGTGGTTTATAAGTGCTGCTGCGCCGACCCTCTCGAGCTCCTCTCAACTGCAGGCTTTCGGGCCTTCTCTGCTACTCTTTGTCCGTGGGCCTGCTGGGCCTCTACGGGCCTGAATCCTGGCCCATGGGATGGGTTTCTAGTCGTATTCAGGCCGTGGTGGCCCAGTAGGTGGCATTTTTATATTTTTTTTCTAGTTTTTTTGTTTTCTTTTTTGCTTTATTTATTTTATTTTTTTTCTACTTACAACAAAATACACACTGTTTTTCAGTGATTCTTTTTGCTTTTAGGTAATAAAAATTATAAACTTTCTGTTAGTGCCATTAGTTTTCCAATTTGAATAGTTTAAATTTGAATTTTTGAAATTTGTGTGAATCACTAGTTTGTGATTAACTTTACTATAAAAATAGATTTTGGAGTGATTCTTTTTCCTGCTATTTAATATTACTGTGTTTTATCATTATATTCAAAAACAGTTTTTGTTATTTTAGTTTCTAACAAAAAAAATCTTTATGATAATTCCTTTTGCTATTAAAGTTTCTAACAAAAAAAGTTCTTTATGAAAATTCTTTTTGCTTTTAATGTTTTGAACAGAAAATACTTTGATAATTTTAGTTGCATAAATTTTAGTTGATTCCTTTTGCTATTAGAGTTTCATTAAAGTTTTCTAGTTCATTCTTTTTTCTATTAGAGTTTCATTAAAGTTTTCTAGTTCATTCTTTTAGTTTATTATTTTTGCTATTAGAGTTTCATAAAAGTTGAGAGGGTTACGGCAAAAACTGGATGCACTTCGTGTACAAAATGGACAATCTCTTTCGAAGTATCAGGGTTTCGGACGAAAACTCATCTGTTACAAAGGGATTTCATTTTTTTGAACTTATTTGAACTCCAGACTTTTTATGTGTTCAAAATGAACCATTCAAAGCCACATCATCAATTTTCAACCCTTTCTGACTTCATCTGTTATTTTTCATGCATTTACTGATTTTTTTGAACTAAATGACCCTGTAATTGAAAAGCACTTCACATGAACTCTGAAGAGGTTGAAAATTGGCATGATATCATCATTTCACCCACATAGCATGTGCTAAAAAGTTGAGAGGGTTATGGCAAAAACTGGATGCACTTCGTGTACAAAATGGACAATCTCTTTCGAAGTATCAGGGTTTCGGACAAAAACTCATCTGTTACAAAGGGATTTCATTTTTTAAACTTATTTGAACTCCAGACTTTTTGTGTGTTCAAAATGAACCATTCAAAGCCACATCATCAATTTTTAACCCTTTCTGACTTCATCTGTTATTTTTCATGCATTTACTGATTTTTTTGAGCTAAATGACCCTGAAATTGAAAAGCACTTCAGATGAACTATGAAGAGGTTGAAAATTGGCATGGTATCATCATTTCACCCACATAGCATGTGCTAAAAAGTTGAGAGGGTTACGACAAAAACTGGATGCACTTCGTGTACAAAATGGACAATCTCTTTCGAAGTATCAGGGTTTCGGACGAAAACTCATCTGTTACAAAGGGATTTCATTTTTTTGAACTTATTTGAACTTCAGACTTTTTGTGTGCTCAAAATGAACCATTCAAAGCTATATCATCAATTTTCAACCCTTTCTGACTTCATCTGTCTTCACTTTTTCTTCGCTTGTGTCCTTTGCTTATTGCGCCGTAACCATGGATATTCTTCATCGCTTAACAGGGTGCTTGGGTCAGCCTTGACTTTGAAGAGAGGAATTTCATGAAACTTTTCATAATCTTCAGACATGTCTGTCTTACCCTCCACTCCCACGATGTCTCTTTTCCCTGAAAGAACTATGTGGCGCTTTGGCTCATCGTATGATGTATTTGCTTCCTTATCTTTTCTTTTTCTCGGTTTGGTAGACATGTCCTTCACATAGAAAACCTGCGCCACATCATTGGCTAGGACGAATGGTTCATCTGTGTACCCAAGATTGTTCAGATCCACTGTTGTCATTCCGTAATGTGGCTCTACCTGTACCCCGCCTCCTGACAGATTGACCCATTTGCACTTAAACAAAGGGACCTCAAAATCATGTCCATAGTCAAGTTCCCATATGTCCACTATGTAACCATAATATGTGTCCTTTCCCCTCTTGGTTGCTGCTTCAAAGCGGACACCGCTGTTTTGGTTGGTGCTCTTTTGATCTTGGGCGATCGTGTAAAATGTATTCCCATTTATCTCGTATCCTTTGTAAGTCAATACAGTCGAAGATGGTCCCCTGGACAACGAGTATAGCTCATCAGAAACAGTGTTGTCACCTCTGAGACGTGTTTCCAACCAACTGCCGAAAGTCCTGATGTGTTCACATGTAATCCAGTCGTCACACTGCTCCGGGTGTTTGGAGCGCAGAATGTTCTTGTGTTCATCGACATACGGGGTCACCAAGGTAGAGTTCTGTAGAACTGTGTAGTGTGCTTGAGACCAAGAATGCCCGTCCCTGCATATTATTTAGTCCCCTCCTAGCGTGCCTTTTCCAGTCAGTCTCCCCTCATACCGCGATTGAGGGAGACCAATCTTCTTAAGGTCAGGAATGAAGTCAACACAAAACCCAATGACATCCTCTGTTTGATGGCCCATGGAGATGCTTCCTTCAGGCCTAGCGCGGTTACGGACATATTTCTTTAGGACTCCAATAAACCTCTCAAAGGGGAACATATTGTGTAGAAATACGGGGCCCAGAACGACAATCTCGTCGACTAGATGAACTAGGACGTGCGTCATGATATTGAAGAAGGATGGTGGGAACACCAGCTCGAAACTGACAAGACATTGCGCCACATCACTCCTTAGCCTTGGTATGATTTCTGGATCGATCACCTTCTGAGAGATTGCATTGAGGAATGCACATAGCTTCACAATGGTAATCGAACGTTTTCCGGTAGAAGCCCCCTCAATGCAACCGGAAGCAGTTGCGTCATAATCACGTGGCAGTCATGAGACTTTAGGTTCTGGAACTTTTTCTCTGCCATATTTATTATTCCCTTTATATTCGATGAGAAGCCAGACGGGACCTTCATACGGAGCAGGCATTCAAAGAAGATTTCCTTCTCTTCTTTGGTAAGAGCGTAGCTGGCAGGACTTTCATACTGCTTTGGAGGCATGCCGTCTTTTTCGTGCCAACGCTGCAGGTCCTCCCATGCCTCCGGTGTATCTTTTGTCTTTCCATACACGCCCAAGAAGCCTAGCAGGTTCACGTAAAGGTTCTTTGTCACGTGCATCACGTCGATTGAAGTGCGGACCTCTAGGTCTTTCCAGTAGGGTAGGTCCCAAAATATAGATTTCTTCTTCCACATGGGAGCGCGTCCCTCAGCGCATTCGGAACAGATAGTCCGCCGGGACCCTTTCCAAAGATTACGTGTAAATCATTGACCATAGCAAGTACGTGATCACCGGTACGCATGGCGGGCTTCTTCCGGTGATCTGCCTCGCCTTTGAAATGCTTGCCTTTCTTTCGACATTGATGGTTGGTCGGAAGAAATTGACGATGCCCCAGGTACACATTCTTCCTGCATTTGTCCAGGTATATACTTTCAGTGTCAGCTAAATAGTGTGTGCATGCGTGGTATCCCTTGTTTGTCTGTCCTGAAAGGTTACTGAGAGCAGGCCAATCATTGATGGTTACAAACAGCAACGCATGCAGGTCAAATTCCTCCTGTCTGTGCTCATCCCACACACGTACACCGTTTCCATTCCACAGCTGTAAAAGTTCTTCAACTAATGGCCTTAGGTACACATCAATGTCATTGCCGGGTTGCTTAGGGCCTTGGATGAGTACTGGCATCATAATGAACTTCCGCTTCATGCACAGCCAAGGAGGAAGGTTATAGATACATAGAGTCACGGGCCAGGTGCTGTGATTGCTGCTCTGCTCCCCGAAAGGATTAATGCCATCCGCGCTTAAACCAAACCATACGTTCCTTGGGTCACCTACAAACTCAACCCGGTACTTTCTCTCAATTTTTCTCCACTACGACCCATCAGCGGGTGCTCTCAACTTACCGTCTTTCTTACGGTCCTCTCTGTGCCATCGCATCAACTTGGCATGCTCTTTGTTTCTGAACAAACGTTTCAACCGTGGTATTATAGGAGCATACCACATCACCTTGGCAGGAACCCTCTTCCTGGGGGGCTCGCCGTCAACATCACCAGGGTCATCTCATCTGATCTTATACCGCAATGCACCGCATACCGGGCATGCGTTCAAATCCTCGTACGCACCGCGATACAGGATGCAGTCATTAGGGCATGCATGTATCTTCTGCACCTCCAATCCTAAAGGGCATACGACCTTCTTTGCTGCGTACGTACTGTCGGGCAATTCGTTATCCTTTGGAAGCTTCTTCTTCAATATTTTCAGTAGCTTCTCAAATCCTTTGTCAGGCACAGCATTCTCTGCCTTCCACTGCAGCAATTCCAGTACGGTACCGAGCTTTGTATTGCCATCTTCGCAATTGGGGTACAACCCTTTTTGGTGATCCTCTAACATGCGATCGAATTTCAGCTTCTCCTATTCACTTTCGCACTGTCTCCTTGCATCAACAATGACCCGGCGGAGATCATCATCGGGCACATCGTCTGGGTCCTCTTGATCTTCAGCTTCCCCCGTTGCAACATCACCGTATTCAGGGGGCACATAGTTGTCATCGTCCTCTTCTTCTTCGCTGTCTTCCATCATAACCCCTATTTCTCCGTGCCTGGTCCAAACATTATAGTGTGGCATGAAACCCTTCTCAAGCAGGTGGGTGTGAAGGATTTTCCGGTCAGAGTAAGACTTCGTATTCCCACATATAGGGCATGGACAACACATAAAACCATTCTGCTTGTTAGCCTCAGCCACTTCGAGAAAATTATGCACGCCCTTAATGTACTCGAAGGTGCGTCTGTCACCGTACATCCATTGCCGGTTCATCTGCGTGCATTATATATAATTAAGTGTGTAGAAAACCATTACAAAACATCATGAATAGATAAGTGACCAAATTAATAGAAGTTCATCATCACATTAAAACCAAAGTACATACATAGTTCTCATTGAACAACATATAGCTCTCCAGAGCATCTAATTAAACCATACATTGAAACTATGTAAAACATTTCAATGCAACAACAAATGCGATCATAATCGCAACCAAGGTAACAATTGATCCAACGGCATAATGATACCAAGCCTCGGTATGAATGACATATTTTCTATACTTTCTAATTTTGAAGCGCATTGCATCCATCTTGATCTTGTGATCATCGACGACATCCGCAACATGCAACTCCAATATCATCTTCTCCTCCTCAATTTTTTTCAATTTTTCCTTCAAGTAATTGTTTTCTTCTTCAACTAAATTTAATCTCTCGACAATAGGGTCGGTTGGAATTTCCGGTTCACATACCTCCTAGATAAAAAAATCTATGTCACGTTGGTCGGCATAATTGTCATAAACAATAAATGAACCAAATAGTTATAAAATAAAATATAAACCACATCCGAATCATAGACAGGACGAGGGCCGACGGGGGCGGATACCAAAACCATCGCACTATATAATAACAAACAATAATAAAAGTAAGAAAATTAGACAAGTATCTATCTAAATCATACAAGTAAGAATTTTTTTCTTTTAGAAAGAAGATAAGAACAAGAGGCTCACCACGGTTATGCCGGCGACGAGATCGGCGCGGGCAATCGACGGCGGTGAAGATGGGGACGGGACGTGATGGAACGCTAAACCTAGACAAATCTTGAGGAAAATGGAGCTTGAAGGTCGAGCTTCGAGAGGAGAAAGCTTAACTAGTGTGGCTCGGGCATTTCATCAAACACCTCATGTGCATAGGAGGTGAGCTAGAGCACCACAAAGCTCTCCCCTCGCCGGCCAGAAAAAACAGAGCAGTGTGGAGTGCTCTGCTCGCCGGCGATGGGGTATATATAGCCACCTCATTGGTCCCGGTTCGTGCGTGGAACCGGGACTAAAGGCCCCCCTTCTGTCCCGGTTCAAGGCACGAACCGGGACCAATAGATGTGGGCCAGGAGCGAGGCCCATTGGTCCCGGTTCGTGCCTGGAACCGGGACAAATGGGTCCAGACGAACCGGGACCAATGCCCACGAGGCCCCGGCCGGCCCCCTGGGCACATGAACCGGGACGTATGCCCCCCATGGGTCCCGGTTCGTGACTGAACCGGGACTAATGGGCTGGGCTGGCCCGAACCAAAGCCCTGTTTTCTACTAGTGGACACGGGGTATGTGATACCGGTGGAACGGAGAGTTTCAATGTCGGTAGGTCCAAGAAGAATTTATTGCTTGCTCATTGGTGAATGGTAACCTCCTACGGGTCGATGCCCCTCTTTAATCGATCCCAGCCGTCCGTTCACATTAGACGGTAGAGAGAGCGGGTGAAATCTCTCCATGTATTTTCTTTTAACCGCTCTTACTCTATTTTTTATTTTCATTTGAACTCGCCATTCGGGAGCGGACCGGAATATTTCACGGATACTCGAGCGGGCACACGGGTGGCCCTAAAATATTTACGGTGTGTTGGTGGGCCAATAGTAACGCAATTGCTCAGCTAAATATATCGTTCACTTCACGCCATCGTCCACTCTTCCCCACTTCCGCTAAATATGTGGTTGAGAACAATGCGTAAACGTAATAGGATGACAAATTTGTTGGAATAAATTTAACAACATAGCGGGACAGGAAAAATGATAGGTAGAAACTATCATATAACATAAAATTAATTGTTTGCATCAAATGATCTGCAAATTTTGCCTCTAGGAACTAAATATAACATGTTCTTTAAAGTGATCTACGACTTCCAACTTCACTTATTATAATTATGGAGGATGGACACAATAGATATGAAAATTAAATACGCCCAAGAGTACGTGTGAAAATTGTGATCAATCAAACGACGATGAAAATGGAACTAGAATAATGTTTACCAAGTGAATGACACATGCAATATTACACATTTGGTATTTCCTAGCATAAAGTAAGAAATTTTATTGAAATGCCACGGGCAGTTGTTATAAGCGTCCGAATTTGCTTTTTTAACGTTCTCTGCTATGCCTCGCTGCCCCTAACCGGTAGCTCGCTTGCTTGGCTGAGTGTCTCTTCGTGCCACTATCCACTTTGTATCTATCATTGATGCTAAAAGGGCTACTTGCTTGGTCTAGTGTCTGACGTTGCTATGTGTCACCGTCCAATAAACCACTTGTGCTTAACATCTCATTTTCATGGTTACGTGATGAATGCTGCTTCACATCACTATCGCTTCGCTTCGTCGACCACAACTTTCCGCTTTGTTCACATTACTTCTACTATCAGTTTAGTTCCTCATTTAAGTGCACGAGGTTGGGCGTCCATTGTTTCTCATTGTCAGTAACAACCCAAATGACCAGCTTGGTGAAAGGCGTCGTGCCATCCAATCAACAACGATCCTCCTACACATGTATGTGAAAACAGTTAATAGTCATAATAATATAGCAATGGTACCACAACTAAACTTAACAAAGGAAATGCAGATGAAAAATGAAACACATTAGCCATCTCATCACATAAAACAATGATGTATCCTAAATCATGTTGAATAGGTTGATGGTGTTGAAAAATGGTAGTTATGAAATATTTTTTTCTTCCATGCCTTCGATTTACATGACAATTCTTTATCATGAGAACACTACGACAATTTTTTTCTCAAACCAACCATATTTGATGATTTTTGATCTGGTTCAAAATATGTCGTATATATTTGAATTCCGAGAGCAAGTACACACCAATGACATATGACTTAAGCAACCTAGAGTTTTTGGATTTGTCAAATGGAGAGGGGTCGTCGTGGGTGGCGGCATGTCATCTTAGAGCATTTTAAACAAGCAGTTGTCTGCAAGGTATAAAACAAAAGGTTCAGCTCCATTTGGGTCTGTCGTGGGTGCCAGCATGTCATCCTAGAGTTTTACTACTCGACAAGAGGTGCAAAATTTCCTTTTGTACCATCTCAATATGAGGTACTATGCAAAGTTTACAGTGGATTAGTAAATCTTAGTTTGAGCCCCAACAATGACTATACTAGGATTATTAGTTGTCAGCTCAACCTAGGGCATGCTTTGGCAATATTGTTGTACTATTTTTCTTACGCACTTTAAAATCAATAAAAAGTGCTTGACATAATAAAAAATAACCCTAAGTTCTCAAAATAGCGACATTTGACTAAATTTTATATAATTTAAATTGAGTGAGGCAGTTTTGAAATTTGATCATATGTATACGTACGTTTGCAACATCACGGGGATCACCATACAAGTTCACACTCCACGTCTGATGGTTAGATAAATCATCCACTTCTTGTTCCAACTAGTTCATGCAGTGTCAAGGCATGGGTGATATGTACTACAAGTCTGCTCTTGACATTGTCATGGGGAGATAAATGATCAAGTATCTTTTGATATTGTACTTAAGCAGCAAAAATGACACACCCCACCATGCATGTATGATGTATCTCGCCTAAGTATTAGGGGACATGTAATTTAATTGCGATTGCATCCATGTCTTCTATTAATGTTAGGTTAATATCAACATGTTTCATGAATGAAAATGGCACATGAAAGCGTTTTGAGGGTCCATGATCTATCAGGCTTTTTCTCGTGGGTCGATGATCCCTGCAGCGTTGTGAGGGGTTAGGAACCCTGGTGCCTCAATGTCGACTTGTAGATAGGTTAAGGATAGGGTATCCTCGTGTCATACCAGAGGTGGCGCATGGGCTAACCTGTCGGTGGGTTGGCCTACGAGTTCAACGACGAGGAGTCTGCGGACCCTTGAGCATAAGAAACACGTCCGTTTGGAAGAAGTTGGGTTCCCTGATGTCAGGACCCAGAATGCTGTGTTATCTTTGTTTTCGTTGATTCAGTTGAATTCAAACTGCTAGCCATGGGCGCGAAGCTTTGAAAACCGTCCATCATCCATCCAACGCACCTTGTTGCTTCGTACCGCTTCGGCAAGCTATTGAAGATGTGGTGCGTTGATCTACCATCGGACGGCTCCTGGTGGTCAAGGCGTCGCTGTTGATCTCGCTGTAAAGCTCAACCACTCCCCTCTCCTCCATGTGCGCTTCTCGCACCTTCTAGAGGCTTGTAAGGCTATATAGCCAGGTTTTGAGAGCCTACGTGCTCATGATTATTCTCCCTTGGGGTAAACCCTAGCCGCCGGTGTTCCCGGTCGGACTCACTTGTACCAAACCCTAGCTAAACTTTCCTCTGAAATCAAGCTTTGCAAGTGATATTCTCTGAATTTTGAGTGCGAATTCTGAATTTAGTCCGTCAGACCACTTGGGTCTGACAATTGGTATTCAGAGCCAGGTTGGATCCTCGGCGGTGAGCTGGATTTGGGGGCCGGAAAAGAGTTGGAGCCGACGTAAAATCCTCTTTTTCTCCCTAGATCCCGGCGGCGGTGCTTCTCGGTGGCGCAGGCGGCGGTGAAATTCGGGTACTGGTCTGGTCAGGTTAGTAGTTACTGAAGCTCCTTGCTTTGGTAGTAAAATCCCACCACCCTCCCGGATCCGGAGTACTTCTCGGCGGCGCGGTGACGTCGGCGGCGTTGCGGTGGTAGGATCTTCAAGATTAAGGTCAGGTTGCAGCCTTGTGCTGTTGTAAAATTCCCTCAGATACTTTGTGTAGTCCCCTTCATTTTGTGGCCTGATGTGGGGATCTTTTCTGCCTCAGATACTTTGGCTTAGCCCGAGCGCTGCGAACAGTAGAAATTCTAAGCAGACACAATTACTGACTATTACGGGCTCTATCCATCAATGTAAATCCTGAATTTCATGAGCGTGGGACGAGTCCTCCAACGAAAGCCTAATTAAAAAGCAATAATGCTACAGGCACAGACTTGTTGTTACGGATTCAACGGACTGTAATTAGGTGGCCGTTTTTGATTGGAGGTTAGGAGTGAGGCAGGCCCCACCCCATGAAAATCAGGGGGGTGGAGATTAATTAGCATTGAGATGCCCGTGTTGCTCCGTGCGTTGAGATGCCCGTGAACACCCTGTGAAATCTCCGTGCATGTAGCTTTACTCTGCGAACAGTGATGTATGTTTCGTGTTGCCTCATTTAATAAAATGGGGGAGGGGAAAACCCTTTTCTTAAAAAAAGTGTTTAAGCATGAAGGAAGAGAGTCTAATAGGGATGCTCAATCAATAATCCTACATCTACGAACAATTACTGGCAGGCTAAGTAACCTTTCCCCTAATCCTCTTTCCCCTGATTTTCATGGGGTGGGCCCCTCCTTTCCCTCTATTTCCAGTCACAGATTGCCAAGTGGTTTGTTCACATAAAACTTCCTTTAGGCTGGTCATAGTGGGGAGTAACTTATACTAGTGTCATGCATATGACACTAGTCTAAATTACTGTGTGCAAAGTAACTAGTCTAAGTTACTATCTTCATAGTGCAAAGTAACATAGTAGTAGTGTCATAGATGGCTTCATTTATTGCTTGTAGACTCATTCTTTCTCGGGACGTGCTATGTTACAGTAACATATTATGTTACTCTAAACACCTCTCTCCTTATTAACTACATGCCACATAAGCAAAATTTTCTTGAAGTGCGCTATGTTAGTACCTAAGTTACTCCCACTATGACTAGCGGTAGTAGATGAAGCATTGCTCGATGCTCAATATTGCTAGGAATTCGCCGCAGCCTGTTCTAGGTCGACATGTTTGGCTTTGAGAGCTTTTGGCCCACGTAAAACATTATATTATTGATTAATAAAGTCCGGGTGTGTTCCGCTCATATGTACATAATACATTACTTGTTTATTTATTTGTTTTCAGAAACATTAATTACAATTCATACGCACACACTCACACCATCACACACGCACGCACTCACATGACACCTATTGAAGACCGGGCCAAAGTTGCGGAGCTTGAAGATAGACGAAGTCACCACAGGCACCTTACTATCGATGAAAATGTCGTCTTCAACTGAGAGAATATTTCGCATTGATGAGATATCAAATCAAACCTGAATCTTGATATCTGGTTGGCTGAGAATATCCCACCTAACCATCCAACCGCTGATTAGTTCTTTGATGTATACAACACCTATATACATCCATCGACGCGAAAGCTACCTTAAGCGGTGCTCCGGAATTTTAAAACGAGATAAAAGAATTGGCCATGTCGTACTTCATCTTCTCCAGGTTGGGCGAGATGGCGAACTTGATCATGGGCGGCGGCCCACAGGCGAGCGCGAGGGTGTCGTCGCCGCCCTCCGGCACGTGCGCGCGCAGAATGTCCTCCCTCACGTGCCCGACGCTGAAATTCCAGCCTTCCTCCGGCCGTTTCACCTGGTCTACCACGTACCAGACCTTGAGCCTGTCAGGGTGCTCTGCTGCCCACCGGTCCAGCTCATCGCGCAGCAGGATGTCGTCCTCCGTCCGGTTCGCGTACACGAGGTGCATCTCCGTCTCGTCCCCCGGCTGGTCGCGGAGCACTGCCTGGATAACCTGATACATGGGTGTGATCCCGCTCCCACCGCAGATCATCGCCAGGCGCCGCGCTCGCTGTGGCTTGCCGCCGATCATGAAGTTGCCGCGGCCGGTGTACTCCACGTGGCCGAGAGGCCCCTTGACTTCGATGTGGGAGCTGCCTACCTGAAGCGATTCCAGGTACTGTGTCATGAGCCCGCCGTCGGGGAACTTGGGGTGCTCGTTCTTGAAGTACACCTTGACGAGGAGCTCGAACTGTCCGACCTCGTCGACCATGCTCGTCGGCGTGTACGGGCGCATGCACAACTTCCCCTCGATGTTGGCGCACACGAACATGTGCTTGCCGACCGGTAGGCCGAGCACCTGGTCAGAGGACGGCAGCGCGAAGCGGAACAGGCGGACGTCACGGGAGAGCTCCTTCTTGTCGACGAGGCGGCAGCGAACCTTCTCACGCGGGCTTGATAGTGCGATCGGTGCGGCTGCGGCCTTGGTAGCCTCGCGGATGGGGGCGAGAGAGGAGCCGCCATGGACGGAGTTGTCTGATGTATAGCCGGCGCCAGTGGTGATGAGTTGGCCGATGCGGTGCGCGTCGAGGAGCGCCTTTGCCTTGTCGGAGTGGATGGCGTCGAAATCCTCGGTGCAGTCCGTGCCGGCGTTGATGAGGATGCTGTTGGCGCCGCCGGGGTGGTCCTTGAGGAAGGCGGTGCAGTCGTAGACGTGTCCGTGGACGACGATCCATGCCGAGTCCTTGGACCCGTGCTTGCGCACCTCGGACATGGTGAACTGCTTGTCATCGGTGGTGTGAATGAAGGGTGTGGACGTGCTCCGCTTGAGCCCCGGGGCGGCGGTCTCCATGTGCTTCTGCCGCGCCATCCATCCGCCCGTCTGGTTGGCTGGCTGCGTCGGGTGCTCGAACACCAGACCGATCTCCCTCTTGTTCGGCCGGCACATGTTCACCTTCACCTTGAACCAGCAGTTGTTCATCATCCCCTGCAATCATGTCATGTGTAAAACACACGTCAGAATTAATAAGCCACACTCTCGAATCAATCGCATATGGAAAGGTCACGACGCCATGGACGAACACATGTGAATGCAGGGTACACACCATGAGGTTCCATATGAGCTTCTCGGGCTGCGTGTTCTGCGCCTGGTCCCAGGCGCGCACCGCCACCTCCTTGGCGCCGAGGAGATCCAGGACCTCGACCTCGACGGACCAAAAGCACCAGCACCAGTACCTGCCATACTTGTTGGGCTTCTCCGGGATGTCGAGCGTGCACAACATCCATGTCTCGCCACCATCCAGCGTCACCTCCACTCTTATGATCTTCTTGCCACCACCTATAAAAGAAAAAAGGAGTTGTGAGAAATCAGTTTTATTACACTGAGTACATATGAATTACTATATTTGATTATGTAGAGTTGTAGCAATATTTATTGAATACAAGTAGAATAATTTAATAAAAAAATCTCATGCATAGCATAGTTGAATTGTGTGGTGGATCTTTAAACATGCATGACTGCATGTTGAGGTGGAGCTTATCTTATTCATAATTGTATGGCGAGGTAACATGTTTACATGTTGAGATAAATAAGTTAGGCAGATGTATAAGGTATATAGGATGCTAGTAAAGACTCATTTAGTTCTAAAATATAAGGTTAGTTTTATTATACTTAATTGGTTCAAAATTATTTGAAATTCCAGATTTATCCTAAGTCTGAAAAAAGTATATCAACTTCGACAACACCAAACTAGTTTCATTAGATTCATCACAAAATATATTTTCATACTATATATATTCAAAGTCATGGATATCGATAAATTTTGCTACAAACTTGGTCAAACCCAAAAGATGTTTGATTTAGGACAAAGCTAGAACTTCAAATATTTTGAAATGCTGGAGTATCATCTATATAGAGTATATGATTCCCCGCGTGTTGCAGTGGAATTGGATATATAATTTCTAAATAGTGTGTACTAATTTGGTTCTTACGATTTAAATGATATGAGAAATTTCTGCATAAAAAAAATAAATCTCAACATGAAAAATTGTGTTTGTCACAATTAAATACAGTGTGATTTAAACATTCTTACAATACACTAGTGCATGTTGCATGGTATATGATTCTCATGTATAGATTGAACGGATGTTAATGGATCAAACTAGTAAATCTAACGACTATCATAGTTTTGATGACGTGGAAGCACACGTGTTGAGACAATTAATAGTGGGATCACTCTCTTAGATAAATAGGATATCCTATGCCAGCTCAATATGGTTGAAGAATTTCAAGAAGATAGTGTCAATCTCGCTAGCTAACAGGGTATAAAGGTATATATTATGATTATCTAATCTTCAAGAATATGTGTAATATCCCCATTCTCGAATTGGAACTGAAAAGTCAAACATCTCTGACAAGTTTATAGATAGAAATATCAATCTTTATCGAAGAAAAACATAGAGAAATATCAATATCTAAGATGTCGCATTGATTGCACGGACGACTCACCGGCGTAGGCGTATCCTTTCATGGTGTAGGCGCGCTGCGTGGTGAAGGCGTTGATGGGAAGGATCTCGTCGTGCCCCGGCGTGGTGATCACCGAGTTTGTGTTGAGCTCGTTGATGATGTACTCCGGCTTGTACCACCACGCCTGTGAGTCGGCGAGCTCGGCGTCGACGTGGGACGGCAGGACGCGGTTGTCCTTGAAATGGTAGTAGTTGTCGGACTCGGTGGCGGTGACGATGATGCGCGTGAGCCACTTGACCATGCGGCCGCCGATGCAGCCCGGGATGATGACACGCACCGGGAAGCCGTGGTCCGGCAGCAGCGGCTCGCCGTTCTGCGCGTAGGCGAGCATGATGTCCCGCGACTCGTCCAGCGCCCACTCGCGCGTCACGCTG
The DNA here is from genome assembly GCA_011799875.1 of Thinopyrum elongatum. Lineage (NCBI taxonomy): Eukaryota > Viridiplantae > Streptophyta > Magnoliopsida > Poales > Poaceae > Thinopyrum > Thinopyrum elongatum. Next base: position 90,696,776 of record CM022303.1, on the reverse strand, counting down.
GTGCCGTACTTGGCGACGGCGCCGCCGCCGGGGAGGTCCTCGGCGCCCACGAAGCACACGTGGAGCGCGCGGCCCTTGAGGCCCATGATGCCGCACTGGCGCAAGACGTCGCGGAGGCGCGGGCCGCGCCACACGGAGGTGGACACGCCCGCGGCGCCCCAGTTGAACCCGGCCGTCTGCCGCACCATGTTCTGCTCCTTGCGGCGGTTGCCGGCGCAGACGAGCGTGACGGGGAGCTCCGCGGCGGGGAACTCCCGGACCAGCTCGTCCATGGTGAACCGGGCGGGCCGGCTGACGAGGCCGGACACCTCCAGGGTCCAGGTGGACCAGTCGCCGCGGGGCACGGGGCCGTGGTTGCGCACGTAGTGCAGCGGCGCCGGGGTGATGAAGCCGTGGTGCATGAGTCGCGCCAGCGGCGGCTCGCAGTTGAAGGGGTGCTTGCCGGTGAGGCGGATGAGCGACGGGTTCCGCTCCATCCACGCGTCCGCCGTCCCCTCGTCGCGCGCGTCGCGCACCGGCGGCTCCACCTCCAGCTGCAGCTGCGAGCCGTACAGCTCCCTCCAGTCCTGATCCTCCTCCTCCTCGCCGTCCGACGCCACCTCCTCCACACGGACCTTTCGAGGCGGTGATATAAGCGGGGAGAGATTCGCCGGGGAGTCCACGATGCCGTTGGAGGCGGTGCCAACCGGCACGGAAACCGGCTCGAGCTCCACAGGAGCGGCCATGTTTGGAGGCGTTGTGTTCTTGGCTGGCGCTCTGGTACGTTGCGGCAGACGAGGAAGCACCAGTTGGTGGTGGGATTTCTTGCCGAAACAACAAGCGGTGCAAGCCTATATATACACACGCGACACCTGGAAAAAAATGTTTAGGGAATTAGCACCCACCTAGCCCTCCTTTTCTAAAAAAATGTTCAGGAAATTAGCACCCAACTAGTCCTTCTCCTTTTCACAAAAAAAAAAAAAAACTAGTCCATCTCCTGTACCTTAAATGCTCTAGAAGATAGATTTTCATGACTCGAAACATACCCTCCCTAGGAGTACATATCAGGTGCTCCTGGGCATGTGGTGCTACGGTGACGGGTTTTCAGGAGCTGTTGGATCTGTGATTCGACGCTCAGCTGACAAAATGTTGTACCTATTTGCAAATCTCAGATTTTTAGAGGGATTTTCTACAAATGTAGGAGAGCTCAGCATGCAATCATTGAATATATGATCCAACGGCTGCCGGATGCTTGTATCACAGGAGCATTTAAAGCTCCTGTATGAAATCCCCTCCCCCCCTCTCTCTCTCTCTCTAGACTAAATTTCATCGAAGAATGACAACTCTCAATAAAAATAGAGGTAGGCTCCTCACCCCACATTAATGGTATGGTGGCAGGCACGAGCCTGATTCCCCTCACCTCGGCTGTACAAGCCGGACGGACCGGCCCCAAACCCTACCCCCAACCCGCCGCCATTCAGTTTTCCATGATAGAGCCGCCGCAACTGCAAATTGTGCAGCCGCCGCCGCTTACGAGCTCCACTGATGCCATCTGCGAGCTCCACCATCGATATTCATGAAGGAGACCATGTTGTGAGCTCAGCCTGCACCATCGTCCACGAGCTCATCATCGTCTACCCCTGAAGGAGCTCCCACCGCCGTTGACATGCCATGTCACTTGTTATGCACAACTCTCGGCGAAGCGGCGACGCTCGGCCCACGTGGCTACTGGCGAAGACTCGAGGTAGGACGAGGAGATGGCGGTAGAGGAGGAGTGAATATAGGTCACCGCCACGATAGAGGGGGGGATGCAGACAAGGGCGATGACGTCTGCCTCCTCTCGTTGGAGGAGGTGGAGGCACAGTACAACACCGCATAAGTCGAGGTGGAGCACCTAGCAGTGGAGACGCATCTCGAGGTCGAGTAGGCCGCTGCTGCCATGGTCGAGCTCCTCGCCAACCCAAAGCTTGTCGCTGATAACAAGGCCATCATAGATTTCATCGAGGACGAAAGCGAGGTGGCTCGTAAGTGCCCTGAGATCATCCACCGCGATGCGGAGCATGAGGAGTTGTTTGAGGAGCTCGATGCCGAAGCCAAAGATAAGGACAATGATGGTATGCCCTAGATTCAGCCCATCACCAACGACCATGAGGCCAGCGTCTCCGGCACGAGGGTGATCGAACTCTCCTCCGACGAGGAGTAGATCGCCTTCTTCTAGTCCATTTAGCTTGTTTTATCTTGATGTAGTGGTAAGGATGTTTAATTATGCTTGTTTTAGTGCTTAGTTACGCTATGTTATGGTAAATGTGATAGTATTGTATAATTATGCAATCAATATAGTCTAAAATTGTGGTTGAAATAAATTCTGTGTGCAATTAGTTTTAGGTCATTAAGTTATAAGGGAAGGACTAGGTGTGCCAAAAGTTTAATGCCTTATATATTGGGGATTAAAGGATAGGAGGAATTTAGAGGAGTAAAGGATGGGGAAAAATGGTCTTAGTCCACCGCATGATGAATCTATGAGTTAGTACCTCTTATAGGGTACCTAGAGGCGCCATATCTTGAAAGTCCAAAACGTATCCCTTAGAGCATCAAGCTAGAGGAAGGCGGCAGCGGCCGCCCGAATCGGCGGCGGGATAGGCCCAAGTCATGACAAAATAGGTGCACAGTGGGGTGGGCTAGGGTTTCGGGGCTGCGGTGCCATGTTTTCTAGTCGGAGCTGGGCCAATCGGCCGGTGCACCGGTCGGCACGGCATGAAAGCGGGAGGGGAGCAGCCTCCCTACTTTTCCTGAGAAGTTAAGAGTAAAGATAGGCTAGAGAGCAAACTTTGAAGGAATACAAACATATATTTTTGGGGACCTAAACATTGAGGGATCTACTAGGGCTTAATCATTAAAAAAATCTCACTCAAATATAACTTTCAAGGAATCTACTAGAGATGCTTTAGTTAAAGCAACAAGGCACGTCTGTCCAGATTTCTGAAATAGCAAACTCTGATATGAACTGTTCCTGAAAAACATCCAAATCAGTGACGATAGATGCCAGCTAATTAGTTCCTTCAATGTGTCCCGTTTGAAACGTTCGCCGACCTGACTTCTATTTGTACGATCCGTGCCGTTCATAGTTTTCACTTGTTCTGAACGTTTCTCTCCCGCTAGCTGATATGGTATGGGAAACTAGGGATACAAACTAGGAGCACATTCGATGAATGTGACAATTCCATTATAAAACTCTTGCAGAAATAAAAGAAACAAGTCAACTTATATGCGTAGACAAAATCCTGGGCGACCCTGAGGGAGGTAATCACGATCGTTCCTCCAGCCATGTAGAAAAAGAAATGTTTTCGGTCCCTTAGAAGAGACAATCGCAACGAACACTCCAGAATTGTGATAGCAAAACAGATGAATTTCCCATGGTATTGAATAAATAATTATCATGATCTAAATAGTATGAAATTTGCCATGTTGTATGTAGAAATTCTAATGCTACATGAGAATAAGTGCCATTCGTTTTCAATGATTGTCATGATGCAAACATGAAGAATTGCCAGCCTGAAAAAAAGAAAGTGATGAAAATTATCATGCTCAGGATATGCGATGTTGCAGAAGAAAATTGACATTCTACATCAATGTAAAATGGTGAAAATTGCCATATTCCAACAACTTATTTTCCATCCCAAAATGTGTTCGTTCAGATCGCCATCCTGAGCGAACCATGTACCATCACCTAGTTCGTCTGGAAGGGGTGTGGGTGCGAACGCTTTAGGATTCATACACGGGATCTGACGCGTCTGAGGGTGTGCCCTCGGAACCCCAACAAAACTCAGTTTTAATAACATAAGGAATAATTATTTAGTCACAAATTACAGAGATGACGCCAGGACATGTATCAGTCGCTGTCCGTATTTGTCGTACATAGAAGTCAAGGTTTTGGGAGATGGATATATGTATTCTTGAACCAATTGCATTATTTTGGTAGGTGAAGATGCATCATTCTGTGTGTTGAACCTGTGGGTGCCTATAATAAATGAGATCTCCCTTGCCAGTTCACCGGAACGGTGTCCTGAAAGGGCAGCAGCTAGTAGACTAGAGCTGCTGCATCCAAGCAGCCGCATCCCTCTGTGCAAAAGTCACACGTTTGAAGGTCATGGTACGTTCATTCATTCATCACAAGAGTTGGATTCTGTTTCAAGTGCCACGATGGCCTACCATATATTTTGACCTTCGCATTGTACTACTTTCTTTTTGGACAGTTGACCTTGGCATTGTACGGCACCACGCACGGCCACTAGGCACATTTTTTGAGATAGGATAAAGTACTAACTAACTAGTGGACACTCGTTATAAGCTAGTTAGCGTATAATTACCAGCTGTTTTTTTTTTCCTTGGAAGAACTCAGATCTAAGATCTATTGTAAAGGTTCAGTAGAAATACAAACCACCTCTAACTGAATAAAATTTGCATCGAGATTTCTGGACCACCGAACGCCGGCTGCCAGCGCCGGAACGCGTGCGTCGTTCTTGCCACTCTCATACCAAAGCCGGTCTAACTTTGTCGATGATAGCCTGAAAGTCTTCGTGCACATGCTCCTAAGGGGCAGCGCCGTGGAGCCATGATCGTTGTTGTTGAATTCTTGAATCGATCTGGAGAACCCGACGCCAAATCTCGCTGTCACATACGCACGATAAAAAAAACTATCCTCGCCGCCCAGAGGAGATATCAGAAATCTGCCCGGACCTCCGTCTAATTTGTCCTGACAGACAAACTTGAGGATCGGAGTTCGAAAGACCGGCATGAAGAAGAATGGCGGCATATATCCGAGCCCCCCCACCCAATGAGGACTAAAAACATTAACATGCCTACTAGCCAAAGTCGACGCCTTAGGATTCCCCTCCTTGCCACCGACTGCGGGAGCGACCAACATAGGAGATTCATCGAAGTAAGAAAGGCTTTACCCTCGTCATCTCACGAGACGAAAAGAAAGTGGGTTTGTCATCTCACCTAGGAGGTTCCAAGGGCCAACCAAGATGAATGGTGCGCCGCGCGCATGCATGCACGTATCCTTTGCACTGCGTGAAGCTTTCTACTTGCTCAGAAGATTCCGTTTGAAATGCCAACGTTGATTCATCAGAGTTAGATGGATGGCGCATCTGATATCTGACCTTGTCGCGTGTACGGTCCATCACGCAAGTAATGAGTTTGGGACATGACTAAAATACTACTTGCCGGAGAACTAATAATCTATCAAGCTAATAGTCTATTCCGTACCATCTGAAAGCTAATCACTGCTACTAAGCAAAGTCGTCTCAGGCAGGCAGCGGCAGAGGGTTAATTTGCCATCTTACCGGGAAGGAGGTTGCAAGGGCCAAGACGACTAGCCGCGCCGCATCCTTTGCGTTGCGCCAAAATTTACTAGTACTAACAAGTAGGGGGAGAATATCAGGCGATACCACCGTTTAGACGCTTTCATGGTATTACATCGAAAAACTCAAAATTTAACTTAATCAAAAAAATTCCTTGAAAAACTATGAAAGTTCACAACACATGTGTCTACAAACACAAATTCAGATCAAAATTCAGATTACACATGATAAAAACAGAATTTTTGATGTGGAATGCTGCCTAACATGTTCATCACATATTCTTTTCTTTTGTAGCATGGACATTTGGACTTTTAGATGGTTCAAAGCAATAGTCTATAATTGACATGAAGACTTCAATACTCAAGCATATCAACAAGCAACCATGTCTTTCAAAATATCAACACTAAACAAAGCTATCCCTAGCCCATCATGCTCAATCATTGATCCATTCACGAAACACACTCAAATATTACCTACATCCAATGCACAAGTACGATCATAGTGCTCCCTAGATGGTGCTTTATAAGAGAAGATGAAGACTCAAAATAAAAATAAAAATTACATAAAGTAAATAGATAGGCCCTTCGCAGAGGGAAGCAGAGATTTGTAGAGGTGCCAGAGCTCAAAACTTAAATTGAGAGAAAAATATTTTGAGAGGCATGCTTTTCCCGTCAACGAAAACGACCGACTAGTTCCCAATACTTTCCATGCTAGATACGTCATAAGCGGTTCCCAAATATAAAATAAAGTTTATTCCTCTTTTCACCATTCTTTCACAATCCATGGCTAGCCGTATCCACGGTTGCCTTCCATACAAACACTTTTCAAGGAAGTTATTATTTGACATCATGAAGTAAATTTGTTTTTCATTTCGGGACTGGGCATCCCTATTACTGCCACACTCTCGTGCAATGACAAGTGAATAAACACTCATCTTGAGAATAACACATCTAGCATGGAAAAATATTGGCCACCCCCTGCCGCTTCATGAGAGGTACGGGCACACAAAAAGGAAATTCATTTTGAAAATTAGAGTTGGCACATACAAATTTACTTAGAACGGCATGAAAATACCGCATATAGGTAGGGATGGTCGACTCATACGGCATAACTGGGTTTAAGGATTTTGGATGCACAAGTGGTATTCCCACTTAGTACAAGGAAAGACTAGTAAATAGATTTAGAAGCAACCAACCAAGAAACAAAAATTCACATAAACGAGCATTAAGCATAACTAACACCGAATAATGCACCACAAGTAGGATGTAATTTCATTGCATAACTATTGACTTTCGTGCTTGCATAGGGAATCATAAACCTTAACACCAATATTCTTACTAAAGCATAATTACTCACCAACATGACTCACATATTTCTATCATCATATCTCAAAACTATTACAAAGAATCAAGTTTATTTTGTCCAATGATCTTCATGAAAGTTTTTATTATACCCCTCTTGAATATCTAGCACTTTGGGACTAGTTTCATATATTGCCATTGCTTTTGACAAGCTCGAACAAATTTAGGTGAAGAACATGAGCATAATTTTTTTTTCATCTCTCAAAATAATATAAGTGAAGCATGAGAGAATTTCTCCAAATTTTTTACTAACTCTCAAAATAATCTAAATGAAGCATGAGAGCATATTTGTTCAAAAATTAAAGCACACCATGCTCAAAAAGATATAAGTGAAGCAGTAGAGCAATTCCATAGCTCAAAAATATTTAAGTGAAGCATATAGAGCAATTCTAACAAATCAGAGCATATTTTTGGCTCTCTCAAATAGGTGTGTCCAGCAAGGATGATTGCAACAAACTAAAAATCAAAACAGGCAAAGACTCATATAATACAAGACGCTCCAAGCAAAAATCATGATATGTGACGAATAAAAATATAGCTCCAAGTAAAATTACTGATGGTTGTTAGAAGAAAGAGGAGATGCCTTCCGGGGCATCCCCAAGCTTAGTTGCTTTATTGTCCTTGAATATTATCTTGGGGTGCCATGGGAATCCCCAAGCTTAGGCTCTTGTCACTCCTTATTCCTTCATCCATTGAGATCTCACCCAAAACTTGAAAACTTCAATCACACAAAACTTAACAAAACCTTCGTGAGATCCGTTAGTATAAGAAAACCAATCTTTGCTTTAAGTACTGTTGAAAACACATTCGTATTTTGTTATTGCATTATAAATACTGTATTCTAACTTTACCATGGCTTATACCCCCCTATACAATCCATAGATTCATCAAAATAAGCACACAATCCAACGAAAACAGAATCTGTCAAAAACAGAACAGTCTGTAAAGACTCGAATTTTACTCATATGTCTAAAACTCCATAACTTCTGAAAAATTAGGAAAATAGAGGCAATATGTATATAAGTCTTTTTTAAAAAATTCAGAATTTTTTGTCGCTTCTGTGAATTTTAAAAATTCTATTACTGGACGCAAATGTTTCTGTTTTTCAACAGGATCAAATCAACTATCACCCAAAGCTATCCTAAAGGCTTTACTTGGCACAAACACTAATTATAACATAAAAAACACAGTCATAACAGAGGCATAATTGTGCAAACACTCAAGAACAGAAAGAAAAAGTAAAAATAAATTTTAGTCATTGGGTTGCCTCCCAACAAGCAGTATAGTTTTATGCCCCTAGCTAGGCATAATGCATAGATTCAAGTATTGTCATCTTTGGTTTTCAACTCAATCACACAACCTTCAAGGATTTTAGCATGCAAATTTTTAATAGCAATATTTCTAGGGATAAGATTGAAGAATTCATTCTTGCAAGTAGGGCTTTTTACCACTTCAACAAAATTGGGGTGAATACTAATCATTTTAAGATCTTCCTTGTTACTATTAGAAGTGGCACCCTTGTTCTTAGTAACTTGTGTAGGCTTGCAAATTTTTAGGGGAGTTTCTTCAATAGTTTTAACAGAAGAAAGGCCGAGCTTAAGTTACTAAAAATTTCTTCCAACTTATCAATCCGAGAGGGACTTTCTTCTACTCTTTTGTTAACTATGGTTTTCTTTTCCCTTAATAATTTAAGAGCTTCCCCCGATGTTGACCCAATTTTATTAGCAAGATTATGCATCCTCTTATCCAAATTTTCAATATTTTCTTTGGTAATCATCTTCTTTTCAATAGCATCTAACCTTTGCATAACATGCTCAAGAGTTAAGATTGTTTCATTAATAATGATAGGTGGTGCACCCACTAGATCTCCCATAGCATTAAAAGCATCCAAAGATGGACACATCAAGAAATTTCCACCGGCAATCGTATCAAGGACGAATCTATACCAAGTGGTAATCCCACATAGAAACTGCGAAGAAGAACAATGGTAGATTGCTTATGAATAGATCTATTATGAGCATTGCAAATCCTATACCAAGCATCTTTTAGATTCTCCCCTCCCCTTTGTTTAAAGTTAAGAACCTCATTCTCGGGGGTACACGCAATAGAGGAAGAACTAGCCATAACGGCAAAGTAGGCAAGCAAGACAACACGAAAACAAAAGATCTGGCGAGAAAAAGGCGAACGAAAAAGAAGGCAAATAAAAAGGCAATTTTTGTGTGAAGTGGGCCGGGGAGATGAAAATGAGAGGCAAATGGCAAATAATGTAAATTGCAAGGAGATGAGGTTGTGATTAGGAACCTGATAGATGTTGATGATGTCTCCCCGGCAACTGCGCCAGAAATCCTTTTGACGTGGCTTGAACCTGCGTTGGTATTTCCCCAAAGAGGAAGGGATGATGCAGCAAGCTACGGTAAGTATTTCCCTCAGTTATGAAACCAAGGTTATCAAACCAGTAGGAGAACCAAGCAACACTATGTAAACGGTACCTGCACACAAAGAACAAATAATTGCAACCCAACGCGTAAGAGGGGCTATCAATCCCTCTACGGTAAAAAGATAGATTAAATTGTATGAGATTGGATAAATAGATCTAGCGAAAACACACAAAAAAATAAGTAAAGAAAAAGGGCAGCAAGGTATTTTTGGGATTTTGGAATAATATATCTGAAAACAATATGATAAAAGATAGACCCGGGGGCCGTAGATTTCACTAGAGGCTTCTCTCGAGAAAATAGCATACGGTGGGTAAACAAATTACTGTTGGGCAATTGATAGAAGAGAAAATAATTATGATGATATCCAAGCCAATGATCATGTATATAGACATCATGTCCAAGATTAATAGACCAACTCCTGCCTGCACCTACTACTATTACTCCATCATGCATCTAGTGTATTAAGTTCATGGAGAAACGGAGTAATGCAATAAGAATGATGACATGATGTAGACAAGATCTATTCATGTAGGAATAGACCCCATCTTTTTATCCTTAATAGCAATGATACATGCGTGCCTCGGTACCCCTTCTGTCACTGGGTGAGGACACCGCAAGATCGAACCCATCACAATGCACCTCTTCCCATTGCAAGAAAAAACAATCTAGTTGGCCAAACCAAACCAAAGTTTCGGAGAAGAAATACAAGGCTATAACAATCATGCATATAAGAGATCAAAGAAAACTCAAATAATATTCATATATAGACCTCATCATAAACTCGCACTTCAGTGGATCCCAACAAACACTCCGCAAAAAGTCATTACATCAAATAGATCTCCAAGAACAATGAGGAGAACATTGTATTGAGAATTAAAAAGAGAGAAGAAGCCATCTAGCTACTGCCTACGGACCCGTAGGTCTATGGTGAACTATTCATGCATCATAGGAGGAGACCAATGAGGTTGATGAACCCCTCCGTGATCGTGTTCCCCTCTGGCAGAGTGCCGGAATAGGGCTCTAGATTGGATCTCGTGGTTCTGGAACTTGCGGCGTCTGGAATTGTGTTTCGATCGATCCCCTAGGGTTTCTGGAATATCTGAGTATATATAGAGCCGAGACACGGTGGAGGAGATCTCCATGGGGACCACCACCCATCTGGGCACGCCTGCGTGCCCAGGTGGGTGGTGGGCCCCATGGGCCTTCCCTCTGGTGCTTCCTTGGCTCCCAAGTTGTCTTCTGGTCAAAAAAAATCTCCAAAAAGTTTCGCAGCGTTTGGACTCCATTTGATATGGATATTCTGCGAAGTAAAAAACAAGCAAAAACCAGCAACTGGGACTGGGCACTATGTCAATAGGTTAGTCCCAAAAATGATATAAAGTTCCTATAAAATGAAGTTAAAACATCCAAGAATGATAATATAACATCATGGAACAATAAAAAATTATAGATACGTTGGAGACGTATCAGCGGGCGGCAGCGTGTAACCACCATAGTTATCTGATAGAGAAGTGGCGGGCATGCAGGGCCTGCCCGCCACCGAAGGTCTTCAACCAGCGGGGTCCATGGAGCCAATTCACCTGGGGCGGGTGCAAAAGTGCGCCCGCCACTCATTAGGGTTCACCTATAAGCCCTTTCCCAGTAGTGGAAAGCACTGCGGGACAGTCTGTCACCGGAGATTAAGCATGCGGTGGCTGCCCTTGCTGCCGCCTGGCATAGACGCCATGCCAGGCAGATCGAGGCCGTCTTGCCGGCCAGCTTGCCCGAGGTCTCCGACGACGAGGATGATACCATGATGGAGACGAGCTCTGACGACTCAGCCCCGGCTTCCGTGCCTCCTGTGCACGTCGGCTTCACCATGGAGCAGGCAGAGGCGCACTTCAACGCCACCATGGTGGAGGTGCAGCCTGCGCTGGTGCCTCTGTCGATGTTCTAGTAGGCACAGGAGGAACAACGGTACAACCTGTTCCTCCTGGAGCAGCACCAACTGGCGGTTACGGCGAGCATGCGAGCGAGGAGGCTGTGGCGGCCATGGCCGCGGCGAACCCCAACTTCGTCGCGGAGCAGCGTGACATCTACGATGTCGTTCGCGCTCAAGCTGCCACTCGCCAGGAAGCAGACGCCATGGCGGCGTAGCTACAGACGATCATGGAGTAGAACAATGCCAGCTGCGCCTCCTACGTGCCGCCGACGAACCATCACTCGGCCCGGTGGGACAAAGACAGCGCCGTCGCCACCATTTCCATCATGGAACTTACGTCCACCGGCGATATAAATGTCGCGGACTCCTCCAAGGATGAGTAGGCCACGGGAGGCGGCGGTGCCTTGTGTCCCATGTGGGCCAGTCCATCTCCCGTGTTCTACTCTTCCTTACCGGAGACCGCTGCAACTTGTGAATTGCGTTGGGATTTCCCCGAAGAGGAGAGGATGATGTAGTACAGTAGAGATAAGTATTTTCTGCAGTTAAGAACCAAGGTTATCAATCCAGTAGGAGAACCAACCAACACCTCGTTAGCAGCACCTGTACACAAACAACAGATCCTTGCAACCCAATGCGAACAAGGGGTTGTCAATCCCTCGACGGTTACGAGCAAGATTAAATTTTATAGTGTTTGATAGATAGATCGAAAAAATACAAAATAAAATAAATAAAGTAAAAACGCATAAAGATGATTTTGGTTTTAATATATGGTAAAAGATAGACCCGGGGGCGATAGTTTTCACTAGAGGCTTCTCTCTTGAAAATAGCATATGGTGGGTAAACAAATTACTGTTGGGCAATTGATAGACTAGCAAATAATTATGACGATATCCAAGGCAATGATCATATATAGGCATCACGTCCGAGACAAGTAGACCGACTCCTGCCTGCATCTACTACTATTACTCCACACATCGACCGCTATCCAGCATGCATCTAGAGTATTAAGTTCATAAAGAATGGAGTAATGCCGTAAGCAAGAAGACATAATGTATACAAGATAAACTCACATATGAATAAAACCCATCTTTTTACCCGTAATAGCAACGATACATATGTGTCATGTCCCCTTCTGTCACTGGGATTGAGCACCGTAAGATCAAACCCATTACAAAGCACCTCTTCCCTTGCAAGATAAATCAATCTAGTTAGCCAAGCCAAATCAATAGATCGGAGAGAAATACAAAGCTATAGCAATCATGCATAAAAGAGTTCAGAGAAAACTCAAATAATACTCATGGATAGATCTGATCATAAACTCATAATTCGTCGGATCCCAACAAACACACCGCAAAAAGTGATTACAACGGATAGAACTCCAAGAACATCGAGGAGAACATTGTATTGAAGATCAAATAGAGAGAAGAAGCCATCTAGCTACTAACTATGGACCCGTAGGTCTGTGGTAAACTACTCACGCATTATCGAAAGGGAAGCAAGGATGATGTAGAGCCCCTCCGTGATCAAATCCTAAAAGTGCGTTATATCGACTGGAGGGGGGTGAATAGGCAATTTTTACAAATTCGTCACTGAGGAAATACTGCTTGAGGAATTTCCTAAGTGACGAAATACAAGCAGCGGAACAAAGTACTCAGGTGCATGCATAACAAGACAGTAGCATAGTCATCATGATGAAATGAAACATGCACAGAGCACATCAAGCGTGTAAACAGGATAAGCACGTAGAAGACAAGATGACTGAAGAATTTGGGTTGAGGAATTTGAGAAAGTCTTCAGTCAAAGTCTTCAAACAGTAACGACCAAGTTCAACAACAAGTAAGTGAGGAAATGAAAGGGTTGAGGAAATTGAACCAGTAGCTTGGTGAAGACAGTGATTTGGTAGACCAGTTCCAACTGATGTGATAGTTGTACATCTGGTTGGAGCGGCTTGGTATTTAAACCAAAGGACACACAGTCCTTACCGTATTCTCCTTGAGCTAAGGTCACACAGACCTCGCCCAATCACAAGTGGTAAGTCTTGAAGGTGACATCCAAACCTTCACAGACTTGGTCACTCGATGATCCACAATTTCTCTTCGATGCTCTAGACCATGATGCCTAACCGTCTGGAAGATGCACAGCCTTCAAAGGTAACAAGCGTTGGTTCCACACATGAACAATCTCTTCAGTGATGCTCAATCACTTTGGGTTTTAGGTGTAGGGGTTTTGGGTATTTCCTCACTGATGATTATCTCTCAAAGTCCTCAGAGGATGGGATGCTCTAAATGACAAGTGTCAGTTTCTCTCGGAGCAACCAACCAGCTAGTGGTTGAGGGGGCGTCTATTTATAGTCGAGGAGTAGCCCGACATGATAACACATAAATGCCCCTAATGATATGACCGTTATGTGGATAAGATATTTGGAACAGCTGGCGCGAAGCACAACAACGGTCGGAAATTTGAGCTCTCAAATTCCTCAGGGCTATCATGTTCCTCACTGTAGGCAATTCGTACTGGCGAATTCCTAACTCCTCGGTCAGAACAAATTCCTCAGAGAATAGAAGATCTTCATCTTTGCCACTGAAGAAATTAACTGAACTGTATGAGATTTCCAAAGGCTCCACTCGAAGGATTGGGTATGTGTAGGCTTTGAGATGAGCATCACTTGGAAATTTTTCCTTAGTATTACCTCGACCCCCTTTAACAGTACGGTGTTTCCTATGACTCAAGAAAGGAAATGAAACTACGAAAAAAAAATCTTCACGCTTCATAATCCTCGCATCAATATCAATATCTTCAAGGTCACACCAATTTCCTCATTTTCAAAGTCTTCAAGAAAACCAAAGTCTTCAGTTGAAGACATTCATTTTTAGGGGTTGACATTCTTCGGAAATATCAAACTCCTCAGAGACTTATTAGACCTGTGTACACTCACAAACACATTAGTCCCTTAACCTATAAGGCCTCAGTACACCAAAATCATTAAGGGGCACTAGATGCACTTACAATCTCCGCCTTTTTGGTGACTGATGACAAATAGGTTAATTTTTCAACAGGGATAAACATATGAATTGTAAATACTGATATTGAGGAATTTGATTGCAAGATATAGATGAACTCCCCCTGAAGATGTGCATTTTGAGGAATTTGCTTTGGACTGCAAATGCACATGGTAGGATAAAATCTTGGAGATCTCCCCCTATATCTTGTAATCCATTCACGCATTTAACATATAGTATGAAGAATTTCAAATGCATGATGGAAAATGGTGTCTGATGAAATTCAGCATGCATGCATTAAGGTACTTGAGGAAATAAGCATGCAGAAAGCAGTTCAAAAGTATCAGACCACCATAAGACTTAAGTTTACAACTCATCAAACTAACACCTCAGAAGAGCGAGAGTTGTAACTTAAAGAAAAACAACCCATATATAGAGACCCGCTTGAAGACTAACTCAAATTTCTCCCCCTTTGTCATTGAATGACCAAAAGGGACGAAAAATGAGGACTAATGCCCCTGAAGAATATTAGCTTGAGGTTGGTGGAGGAGCGCCAGTGTTGTCGGGGTCGTTTGTCGATGTAGGGCCTGCCGCAGTGTCGTCGAGATCCTCAGCTTCATCCGTCTCATGCGATGAAGAATATGAACTTGTAAGCAACTAAGGAACTTTGACCTTCATGAATTTCTTCGAAGAAGGATGAGACCAGTCAAAGTTTTGCTGAAAGTCCATCTGCTTGAGGTCTTCATTACTGTAAAGATGAGAAAGTATAGCCCAAGTGCGATCGAAGATTTCATGCACAAAGTAATGACTCTTCTTCATAGTGTTCTGAGTAACAGTCATGTTCTGAAGAATTGAGCCAAATTGACGCTTGACCCACTTGTGATTGCGATCGACTTTTTGGTGAAGACTTAGAAGCAGCTCACGATCAGTCATCACACAAGGGGCCGTGGCTTGAGGATTTTGCTTGGTGGCTTTAGCAGCAGAGTCTTGTGTTGCAGAGTCATCATTGGTGGAGTAAGATGCAGCCTTACGAAGTTGACCATCCAATGGACGAGTGCCTTTATCAATAACAGCAGCTTTGCCTTTTTCATTAACTGAGGAAATAGTCCTTTTGAGGACTTTAATAGGAGGCAGAAAGTTGAGGTGATTCTGAAAGTCAGCCTTGTATGGAATTGAAGACCTGGTTCTGATGAATTTCATTATCCAAGGAGCATAGGGCTTCAATTCAAACAACGACAGCGCAACATTGGCCAAAGTCCTCATGAAGAAATCATGATAGTTAATGGGAATACAATGAACGATGTTGAACAGTAGATTCTTCATGATGCCAACACCTTCTTCTTCTTCTTCTGAGTTGTGGCCTTTGATCGGACTGACGGTTTTGGTCAAAATGCGGTAGACGGTCCTTGGCACATACAACAAATCTTTCACGAGGAAAGTGGTTCTTGGAGCTTGGCCTGGCCGCAAAGGCTTCATCAACACTTTCGTGAGATGATTTTGAAGTTCAGGTTCTTCATAGATAAGCCTCGCACCTTCTACAGGGGGACTGACTGGGATGCCATGAAGTAATTCAGAGGCCGGAGCTTTATAGTGAGTGTTTTCAGTCATCCAGTCTAGAACCCAGAACCCATGAATTGACATCAGCAACATTTCCAGTGAGGTGCAGTGTTTCATAGAGCTGAATAATTAGCTCTTCATTCCAATCACAAATGTCAGCACAAAAATTGAGGAGTCCAGCTTCGTGATGAACATTCAGAACGGGTTGAAAGCATGTAATGGACTCCATATCCACATGAGGAATTTGATGGTGCTGAAAGACCTTGTCCTTGTCAAACAGAACAGATGCATAGAAATTCATCTGACTCGCAGTCCAAAACCTCTTGCACCTTAGTCTTGTTGAGTCATAAGGATTTTCGTCCGTGAAGAAATGATGCTCAGCGAAGAAATCATCATTCTTGAAGTTTGGTCTCTTTGTGCCAGACAGAGGATTTTGAGGCTTGGGCTGAAGATTTGCAGTAGAAGGCCTCACAATCTCTTCAGGCACAACTTCTGGTGCTGTTGACTGAGGAATTGAAGCGTCAGGTTCTTCAGCAGTAGTTTGATTCTCGATTTCTTCAGCTATTGCAGCTGGAATTTCTTCAGGAATGGACTGGAGAGAAGTTTGACGTCCTTCAGACTCTATCAATATTTCTGCAGTCTGCACAGGGACTAAGGAATTTGATGTAGAGGTGTGGCGATTGGAGAATTGGGGTGAAGATTTTCCCAATAATCATCATTCAGAACAGGGGGGTTGAGCCAATATCCATATCCTCATCAAATTTTTCGACGCCCGCCTCTTCAACAGTGAACTGAAGCATAGGCGATGATACTAGTGGAGTTGAGACAACAATATCCACTTTAATTTCTTTGTCCAACTGTTCTGAGGAAGCAGCAGAAGGATTTCCTTCATCAGTGTCATCATTAGGAATGACATATTCTACACCAAACATAACTAATTCCTTTGATGGCACAATTGAAATTGAAACAACATCAAGTAGTTCACTGAATGAGCTTGTCAAAGTCCTCACTTTCTTGGGAGCTAAGGACTCTGCAGAGGTTGATGCTTTTATTTTCTTTGCGGCTTCCTTCTCCGCAACCTTTGTTTTCTTCACTTCTGATGCAGAAGGAAGAGTGATTTTATTCACCTTTGAAGATTTTGCAGGAGGAGCAGATGAAGTTGGTGCATTTTCTTCATGCACGACTGATGCAGTCGCCCTGGCATTCTCAGTTTCTTCAGACACAGGAGATTCTTCAGTTGGCCTGGGTTGTTCTTCAGGCGCAACATTGGTGGTTGCCCTGACAGTTTCTTAAGGAGCTAGAATTGCTTCAGCAGCCCTGGTACTTTTTTTAGCAGCCTGAATTTCTTCAGCTGTGCTTGCAGTTTCATCAGTAGGCTAAGCAGATGCTTCAGCCTGAGGAATTTCTTGTTGTAATGGAGCTGCAACATTTACCTTGAGGTTCTTGGAGAGGTTGACAAATCTGACCTTGGCACCGAGCCAATCCGCATGGTATTGGTCAAATTCATCACTGAGGACATTGATTTCATTCTGAACGTTGACAAGTTCTTCAGGAGACAAAGTGAGAATGTTGTTCCTCAGAAATCGCTCCTTCTTGTACTGGTCCTTCTTGACTCGCCTGGCCTTCTCAAATTTCCATTTTTCTTCGCCTATGAAGGCGGTCACCATGTGACTCTGTCCAGGAGTCAAGTTCAGGCTAGGGAGTGGAGTGTTAGGATCCTTGTGCCATAGATCAATGAAGTCATGGATCTTCTTCGGATCCAGCATAAGTGATACGTCCATTTTGCATCATGTTTTCCTACTGTTATTTATAATGTTTTTATGCATAATAATGCTTTTTGGAGTATTTCTAATGCCTTTTCTCTCATATTATGCAAGGTTTACACAAAGAGGGAGAATACCGGCAGCTGGAATTCTGGACCTGAAAAAGCTATGTCAGAGTTACCTATTCCACACATTTTCCAAATGAGCTGAAAATTTATGGAGAATTGTTTTGGAATATATGAAGAATATTGGAGCAAATAACCACCAGAGGGGGACCACCAGGTGGGCACAACCCACCTGGGCGCGCCAGAGAGCCCAGGCGCGCCCTGGTGGGTTGTGCCCTCCTCGGCCCACCTCCGTTGCCCCTCTTCTGGTATATAAGTCATTTTGACCTAGAAAAAAAAGAAGAGGACTTTCGGGACGAAGCGCTGCTTTATCGAGGCGGAACTAGGGCAGGAGCACTTTTGACCTCCGGCGGAGTGATTCCGCTGGGGGAACTTCTCTCCCGGAGGGGGAAATCATCGCCATCGTCATCACCAACAACACTCCCATCTTTGGGAGGGCCATCTCCATCAACATCTTCAACAACACCATCTCCTCTCAAACCCTAGTTCATCCCTCGTGTTCAATCTTTGTACCGGAACCTTAGATTGGTACTTGTGGGTGACTAGTAGTGTTGATTACATCTTGTAGTTGATTACTATATGGTTTATTTGGTGGAAGATTATATGTTCAGATCCATTATGCTATTTAATACCCCTCTGATCTTGAGCATGATTATTATTTGTGAGTAGTTACTTTTGTTCTTGAGGTCACGGGAGAAGTCATGTTGCAAGTAATTATGTGAACTTGATATGTGTAGCGAACACGAATCAAATCAACATGATGAAAGTGATATGATGAAATTCCCGTGTCCCCTCAAGAACGCTTTGCTTATCATAAGAGACTGTTTTGGCCTGTCCTTTGCCACAAAAGGATTGGGCTACCTTGCTGCACATTATTTACCGTTACTGTTATTTGCTCGTTACAAATTATCTTGCTATCAAACTATCTATTACTGACTATTTCAGTGCTTGCAGAAAATACCTGGCTGAGAACCACTTGTCATTTCCTTCTTCTCCTCGTTGGGTTCGACACTCTTACTTATCGAAAGGACTACGATTGATCCCCTATACTTGTGGGTCATCAAGGCTCTTTTCTGGCACCGTTGCCGGGGAGTGAAGCGCTCTTGGTATGTGGAAATTGGTAAGGGAAAATTATTACTACGTGCTGAAATTTATTGTCACTTGTTACTATGGAGAATAATCCTTTGAGGGGTTTGTTCGGGGTATCTTCACCTCGACCGGAACCACAATTAGCTACCCCTCAACCTACTGCACCTACTGAAAATATTGGTTATGAAATTCCTTCAGCTATGATAGAACAACTGCTAGCTAATCCATATGCAGGAGATAGAACTGAACATCCTGATATGCACTTGATATATGTGGATGAAATTTGTGGATTATTTAAGCTTGCAGGTTTGCCGGAGATGAATCTAAGAAGAATGTTTTCCCTTTATCTTTGAAGGGAAAATCATTGGCATGATATAGGCTATGCGATGATATTGGATCTTGGAACTGGAATCAATTGAAATTGGAATTTCACCAAAAAATTTATCCTATGCATCTAGTTCATCGTGATCAGAATTATATATATAATTTTTGGACTCGTGAAGGAGAAAGTATTGCTCTAGCTTGGGGGAGGCTTAAGTCAATGTTATATTCATGCACCAATCATGAGCTCTCAAGAGAAATTATTATTCAGAATTTTTATGCTCAGCTTTCTCATGATGATCGATCCATGCTCGATACTTCTTGTACTGGTTCTTTAATGAAGAAGACTATTGAATTCAGGTGGGATCTTTTAGAAAGAATTAAACGCAACTCTGAAGATTTGGAACTCGACGAAGGTAAAGAGTCAGGTATTAAGCTTGAATTTGATTGTGTTAAATCTTTTATGAATACCGATGCTTTTCACAAGTTTAGCACTAAATATGAACTTGACTCTAAGATAGTAGCCTCCTTTTGTTAATCATTTGCTACTCATGTTGATCTCCCTAAGGAGAAGTGGTTTCAATATTACCCACCTATTAAAGAAGAAATTAAAGAACCCGACATAGCTAAAGATGAAACTATTATTTACAATGTTGACCCAGTTGTTCCTACTGCTTATATTGAAAAACCACCTTTCTCTGTTAGGATAAAGGAACATGCTAAGGTTTCAACTGTGGTTCGCAAAAGTAATATTAGAGCACCTAAACCTGCTGAAAAAATTAAAGTAGAACCTAGTGTTGCTATGGTTAAAGATCTCCTGGTAGAAAATATTGATGGGCATGTTATTTACTTTTGCGATGAAGCTGCTAGAATTGCCAACCCGATGAAAAAGATAAACATAGACCTGTTGTTGGCATGCATGTTGTCTCAGTTAAAATAGGAGATCATTGTTATCATGGTTTATGTGATTTAGGTGCTAGCGTGAGTGCTATTCCTTTTACCTTATACCAAGAAATTATGAATGACATAGCACCCACTGAAATAGAAGACATAGATGTTACTATTAAACTTGCTAATAGAGACACCATCACACCGCTGGGATTGTTAGAGATGTTGAAGTCTTGTGTGGGAAAATAAAATACCCCACTGATTTTCTAGTTCTTGGTTCCCCACAAGATGACTTCTGTCCCATTATCTTTGGTAGACCTTTCTTGAACACTGTCAATGCTACTATAGATTGTCATAAACAAACCGTCAGTGTTAGCTTTGGTGATGAGTCTTATGAGTTTAATTTTTCTAAGTTTAATAGACAACCTCACAAGAAAGAATTACCTAGTAAGGATGAAATAATTGGTCTTGCTTCTATTGCCGTGCCTCCCACTGATCCACTAGAACAATATTTGCTAGACCATGAAAATGATATGCACATGCATGAAAGAAATGAGATAGATAAAATTTTCTTTGAACAATGACCTTTGCTCAAACAGAATTTGCCTATTGAAACTCTAGGAGGTGCTCTTCCACCTAAAGGTGATCCTGTGTTTGAATTGAAACAATTGCCCGACACTTTGAAATATGCTTATCTTGATGAGAAAAAGATATATCCTGTTATTATTAGTGCTAACCTTTCAGAACATGAAGAAGAAAGGTTATTGAAAATTTTGAAGAAGCACCGTGCTGCTATTGGATATACTCTAGATGATCTTAAGGGCATTAGTCCCACTCTTTGTTAGCACAAGATTAATATGGAACCTGATGCTAAGCCCGTTGTTGATCATCAACGACGTTTGAATCCTAAGATGAAAGAAGTGGTAAGAACTGAAATATTAAAGCTTCTGGAAGCAGGTATAATCTATCCCATAAATGATAGTAGATGGGTGAGTCCCATTCATTGTGTCCCTAAGAAAGGAGGTATTACTGTTGTTCCTAATGATAAAAATGAACTCATTCCACAAAGAATTGTTACTGGCTATAGAATGGTTATTGATTTTAGAAAAATAAATAAAGCAACTAGAAAAGATCACTACCCCTTGCCTTTTATTTGTCAAATGCTAGAAAGATTATCAAAGCACACACACTTTTGCTTCCTAGAAGGATATTCTGATTTTTCTCAAATACCTATTTCACAACCTGATCAAGAGAAAACCACCTTTACTTGCCCTTTCAGAACTTATGCTTATAGACGTATGCCTTTTGGTTTATGCAATGAACCTGCTACCTTTCAAAGATGTATATATGACTGCTATATTCTCTGATTTTTGTGAAAAGATTGTTGAGGTTTTCAGGGATGATTTTTCTATTTATGGAACTTCTTTTGATGATTGCTTGAGCAACCTTGATCGAGTTTTGCAGAGATGTGAGCAAACTAATCTTGTCTTGAATTGGGAGAAGTACCACTTTATGGTTAATGAGGGTATTGTTTTGGGACATAAATTTTTTGAACGAGGTATTGAGGTGGATAAAGCTAAAGTTGATGTAATTGAGAAAATGCCATGTCCTAAAGATATTAAAGGTATTGGTAGTTTTCTCGGTCATGATGGTTTCTATAGGAGGTTTATTAAAGACTTCTATAAAATTTCTAGGCCTCTTACAAATCTTTTACAAAAGGATGTTCCATTTGTTTTTGATGATGATTGTGTAGAAGCCTTTGAAACACTAAAGAAAGCCTTAACTTCTGCATCTATTGTTCAACCACCTAATTGGAACTTGCCTTTTGAAATTATGTATGATGCTAGTGATTGTGATGTTGGTGCTGTTCTAGGACAAAGAGTTGATAAGAAATTAAATGTTATCCATTATGCTAGCAAAACTCTAGACAGTGCCCAAAGAAATTATGCTATACTGAAAAAGAATTTTTAGCAGTTGTGTTTGCTTGTGACAAATTCAGATCTTACATTGTTGATTCTAATGTTACTGTTCACATCGATCGTATTGCTATTAAATATCTTATGGAAAAGAAAGATGCTAAACCTAGACTCATTATGTGGGTTCTCTTGCTACAAGAATTTGATTTACATATCATTGCTAGAAAAGGATCTGAGAACCCTGTAGCTGATAACTTATCTAGGTTGGAAAATATCCTTGATGACCCACTACCAATTGATCGTAGCTTTCCTGATGAACAACTAGCTGCAATAAATGTTTCTCATAATACTCCTTGGTATGCTGATACGTCTCCAACGTATCTATAATTTTTGATTGTTCCATGCTGTTATATTATCATTCTTGGATGTTTTACAATCATTTTATAGCAACTTTATATCATTTTTTGGGACTAACCTATTGACATAGTGCCCAGTGCCAGTTGCTGGTATTTTGCTTGTTTTTTTACTTCACAGAAAATCAATACCAAACGGAGTCCAAACGCAGCGAAACTTTTTGGTAATTTTTTCTGGACCAGAAGACACCAGTTGGGCCAACGAAGTTCCAGAGGGGTGCCCCGAGGGGGGCACAACCCACCAGGGCGCGCCTGGGGGGGGGGGGGGGGGGCAGGCGCGCCCTTGTGGGTTGTGCCCACCTAAGTGGCCTCCCGCACCACCTCTTTGCTCTATAAATACCCCAATATTCCAAAAACCCGAGGGGAGTCGATGAAAAACAATTCCAGCCGCCGCAAGTTCCAGAAACCACAGATCCAATCTAGACACCATCACGGAGGGGTTCATCATCCTCATTGGTGCCTCTCCGATGATGTGTGAGTAGTTCATTGTAGACCTACGGGTCCGTAGTTAGTAGCTAGATGGCTTCTTCTCTCTCTCTTGATTCTCAATACAATGGTCTCTTGGAGATCTATTTGATGTAACTCTTTTTGCGGTGTGTTGGGATCCGATGAACTTTGAGTTTATGATCAGATCTATTGATGTGATCACCCCTAGCTATGTAGCTAATATTATTGCACCATCAGAGAAGGTCACAGCTGAGAAGGATGCATGCGACTCTGGCTGTAGAAAATATATCATACTAGCACAAAGTGGAGTAGCAGCTGGCATGAGGAGAACAGGTGCCGGTATACTTGGGCCCGTACCGCGAGCATATCAGTCAATGCTACAACATTCAGTTAAATATCAATCGCCAGCGACACCACCAATGGAAGATATCAGGCCAAGCTTTCAGACTCCACCTCGTTGGAATTAACTAAACCATATACGTGAAGGTCACCTGGTTATATGGAGAATTTACTATATTAGTTTTGCTCCTCCTAGTTAATTAGTTTTTTTCAAGTCCGTTCGTGTCCTTGTGAGTTACGGGCTTAGCCTAGGATGCCTGCGTGCACCTATATAAATAAAGGCCGAGTGGCCATGTAAAGGGGAGGTTTTAGTTTTGGTGAAGAAAAATACTCAGAAAAGTCATCTGATGATTGACGCATATCTGTGTCCCTGCGTTCCCTGAGGTTCGTAATTGCATGTGCTTCGGCGACTTGATTACCAGGGCATGAGTTTAGTTCAGTTCTTGATCTTCAAGGATCGATCCCGTCTCCTTTTCTTTTCCATATACTTGTTCTGGTTCCTAATCTTCGTCTGCTAATTACTCCGCCGCCGCCGCCGCTGCTGATCATCATTAGCATAATCCATCCGACTACCATGTCTACTACTTCCATCCATCTCGTCCAGTACTTCCGCATGTACACATCTTATCTGGTCTATTTTAATTCATCTGCTTACAATCAATTCTAATCTGCTAGCTCTTTGCGCCGGTGAAAGATCTGGGACACCCCATAAAATCGACTCAAAGCTATTTGAACCGTATCAGCTGGTATCAGAGAGCGCCAGGTTGATCACTGTGCGCGATGTCAACCGCACGCAAGCGTGACAAGGATGAGGTGCGGGAGGACGACAAGCCGCCGAAATATGGTCCCGATCTGGACCCAGGTGTCCGTGCTATATTCAAGGCCACATACGAGCACTTTGATAACCGCATGAAGGCCCTCGACGAGACGGTGACCGACGGGTTCCAGGCCATGCAGGCAGCCCTCTGTCGCCTAGAGGCAAGGGCACCCGGCACGGCTGCTCCAGCGAGGGCACAACATGCCCTGCAGCACTGAGCGCCTCTACACGTCCGTGACGCGGACGTTGCCAATGATGACAATGATGCTAAGTCCGAGGATGGTTCTGATGCTCGCGGCGACTTGCCTCGCCGACCAAGATAGGAAGCTCGTCCCCGTGATGATGGACCAAGGCGGCACCGCAACGAGGATGAGGACGGAGGTATTGGTAGAATAAAAATTACTATACCTTCGTTCACGGGAAAGGCTGGTCCTGAGGAGTATCTTGAGTGGGAGATGCGTGTGGAGCAGATTTTTGATAAACCACCGTTACTCCGAGGAGCGGAAGATTCATTTTGCTTCTCTTGAATTTTCAGGTTATGCATTAATTTTGTGGGATCAGCTCAACCACAATGACGCACGACCAGAGTCATGGCGTGAGATGAAGCGTACAATGCGTGCTTGCTTTGTGCCAGCTTATTTTCAGAAGGAGCAACACACTAAGCTTCGACGTCTTGTTCAAGGAACCATGGCAGTGGATGAGTATTACCAACAGATGCAAGTTCTAATGATCAGAACTAATGTGTATGAGTCTGACGATGCGACCATGACACATTTCTTTGAGAGGCTGAATGAAGATATACGCGACCGTGTTGATTTGATGCAGTATAATGACATGCAAGATCTTCTTCATCAAGCAGAGCATGCCGAACAGTGGGTCATGGCAAAGTAAGTTTCCAAGGACCGCACCAATTTCAGCATGGGGAGGCGATCCTATTCACATGACGATGATAATGTCAAGTCAGGTTCATCCTATAGGTCAGCTACCACCAATCACAAGGAGATGAGCAAAGAACCTATGGCCGCGAGCAAAGTGGCTTCAAGGGCTGATTCAAGTGCACAGTCTGTTATGCGTACTAGTGAGATTGTGTGTTACACATGCGGAGGTAGAGGACACAAACGCATTGATTGTCCGAATAAGAAGAGAGTGCTCCTTGTTAATGATGGATATGTTTCCGAAGACAAAACTGACTCAGAGTCTGATGAGACCAAGCAAGGGGAAAGTGAATCAAATCCTATCAAGTGTTGTCCTTTGGATTATGATCTGCCATGCATCATGGTGCAGCAAGCTAAAGAGGATCAAATTCCAAGCGTGGGACAGCGGTGGAATTTTTTTTAGTCACAATGCGAGATCAAAAACAAGTGTTGCAAGTTAATTATTGATGGAGGGAGCTACACCAACATCATAAGCAAGCGAGTGGTGGATGCTTTAGGAATGAAGGCATGGCCACATCCGCAGCCACATTGCATTGAGTGGTTGTACAACTCCAGATGTTTGAAGGTGACTCACAAGGTACGCATAAAGTTTAACATTGGCACATATTATGATGAGGTCATTTGTGACGTTGTACCAATGGATGTGTGCCAATTACTATTGGGTCATCTGTGGCAATATGATCACAATGCTATACATGAGGGAAGGTCTAACAGTTATGCGTTTCGAGATATTGGCATCCAACGTGTGTTGCAGCCCATGGGTAACAACGCTATCAAGATTGATCCTCTATTTGCCATACACAAGGAGATTTTTAAGAGTGCCCTGAAACCGAGGACGGTTTCGCGTGAAGGGGGAGTGGATGATGTGATCACCCCTAGCTATGTAGCTAATATTATTACACCATCAGAGAAGGTCACGGCTGAGAAGGATGCATGCGACTCTGGCTGTAGAAAATATATCATACCAGCACAACGTGGAGTAGCAGCTGGCATGAGGAGAATAGGTGCAGGTATACTTGGGCCCGTACCGCGAGCATATTAGTCAATGCTACAACGATCAGTTAAATATCAATCGCCAGCGACACCACCAATGGAAGATAACAGGCCAAAATTTCGGACTCCACCTCGCTGGAATTAACTAAACCATATACGTGAAGGTCTCCTGGTTATATGGAGAATTTACTATATTAGTTTTGCTCCTCCTAGTTAATTAGTTTTTTTCAAGTCCGTTTGTGTCCTTCTGAGTTACGGGCTTAGCCCAGGATGCCTGCGTGCACCTATATAAATAAAGGCCGAGTGGCCATGTAAAGGGGAGGTTTTAGTTTTGGTGAAGAAAAATACTCAGAAAAGTCATCTGATGATTGACGCATATCTGTGTCCCTGCGTTCCCTGAGGTTTGTAATTGCATGTGCTCCGGCGACTTGATTACCAGGGCACGAGCTTAGTTCGGTTCTTAATCTTCAAGGATTGATCCCATCTCCTTTTCTTTTCCATATACTTGTACTGGTTCCTAATCTCCGTCTGCTAATTACTCCGCCGCTGCTGCTGATCATCATTAGCATAATCCATCTGACTACCACGTCTACTACTTCCATCCATCTAGTCTAGTACTTCCGCACGTACACATCTTATCTGGTCTGTTTTAATTCATCTGCTTCCGATCAATTCTAATCTGCTAGCTCTTTGCGCCGGTGAAAGATCAGGGACACCCCATAAAATTGACTCAAAGCTATTTGAGTCGTATCATCTATGTTTTTATCCATGAAAGTTATTTGAGTCTTTTGATCTCTTATATGCATGATTACTTATAGCCTCGTATTTCTTCTACAAATATTTGGTTTAGTTAGGCTGACTAGATCGATTTTTCTTGCCATGGGAAGAGGTGCTTTGTGATGGGTTCGATCTTACGATGCTCAATCCCAGTGACAGAAGGGGAAATGACACATATGTATCGTTGCTATTAAGGATAACAAGATGGGGTCTATTCCTACATGAATAGATCTTTTCTACATCATGTCATCGTTCTTATTGCATTACTCCGTTTCTCCATGAACTTAATACACTAGATGCATGCTGGATAGCGGTCGATGTGTGGAGTAATAGTAGCAGATGCATGCAGGAGTCGGTCTACTAATCTTGGACGTGATGCCTATATAATGATCATTGCCTGGATATCGTCATGATTATTTGAAGTTCTATCAATTGCCCAACAGTAATTTGTTTACCCATCGTATGCTATTTTTCTCGAGAGAAGCCACTAGTGAAATCTACGGCCCCCGGGTCTCTTCTTTATCATATTTGCCTTCGAGATCTATTTTTATTCGCTTTTATTTTCAGATCTATTAATCCAAAAACCCAAAAATACCTTGCTGCAATTTTTATTTATTTATTTTATCTCATGTTCCTGCGAGATCTATTTATCCAATCTACTACAATTTTATCTATCTTTTTACCCGGGAGGGATTGACAACCCCTCTTTACGTCGGGTTGCAAGTATTTGTTCTTTGTGTGCAGGTACCGTTTACGTAGTGTTGCGTGGTTCTCCTACTGGTTCGATAACCTTGGTCTCATCACTGAGGGAAATAACTACCGTAGCTATGCTGCATCATCCCTTCCTCTTTGGGGAAATACCGACGTAGTTCAAGCCACATCAAAAGGAATTTCTGGCGCCGTTGCCGGGGAGACATCATCAACATCTACCAGGTTCCTAATCACAAATCTCATCTCCTTGCAATTTACATTATTTGCCATTTACCTCTCGTTTTCATCTCCCCCACTTCACAAAAATTTGCAGTTTTATTCGCCCTCTTTTTCGTTTGCCGTTTTCTAGTTAGATCTCTTATTTGCTTGTACTTGTCACCATGAGTGACTTTGGTATGGCAGAAACAGATGATGGCCTAACTCCTAAAATTGGATGATCTGGTAATCTGGATGCTAAAACTTTTGTTTCAGGGCAAGGGAATGTTATGGGAAAAGAACATATCCAAGAATTTTTCAATTGTGTTGGAAATTTAAGTCTTGATGATGCTCCTATACTTAAAAGGACTAAATCTTATGCGGAAGCTATTTCGGCACTAGTTCTGAAACTTGAAAATAAATTTATCCGTACCCATCCTACTTTGCAAAGATTGTTTTATGAGCTACCCATTATAAAGAATCCTAAAGCTAAAAAGTTGGCCACCCTTGTTCTTATGAATGAATTTGATCACATAGTACGGGAGGCTAGGGAGATTTTTGATTTCTTTGGTATGAATCATGAAAAACTGGTGATAGATGAAATACTTTATAATAGTGATTATGTGCTAAGACATTTGCTTGGGGATAATCAAATCTTTGATGAGAATCTTAAGAAGGAAGTCCATGTTTTAGATATAATCCAACAAGTTTTCAATGATGTTAATCAACACTATTCTTGGATTGTTGCCGGAAATCAAAGGGGATATGATGATAAGCAACTTGATAGTGCTAAAGTCTCTATGGATAAGGTGTTTTATGTTGTTTTTGCAAAACCTCCTGACAAAAATACCTCTAAGGAAAATGAAACCAAAGATGACAATACTTAGATCCTTGCATTATGCCTAGCTAGGGGCATAAAACGATAGCGCTTGTTGGGAGGCAACCCAATGAATAAAATTTATTTTTGTCTTTTCCTTTCTGTTCTTGAGTGTTTCCACAATTATGCTACTGTTATGATTATGTTTTTTGTGTTTTAATTAGTGTTTGTGCCAAGTAAAGCCTTTGGGATAGCTTTGGTGATAGTTGATTTGATCTTGTTGAAAAACAGAAACTTTTGCGTCCAGTAAAACAATTTTTAAAATTCACAGAAGCGACGAAAAAGTCTTAATTTTAAAAAAAATATTGATATACAAATTGCCTCTGTTGTCCTAATTTTTCTGAATTTTTGGAGTTATACAAGTATGAGAACAATTCGTATCTTTACAGACTGTTCTGTTTTCTTTGCATTGTGTGCTTATTTTGATGAATCTATGGTTTGTATTGGAGGGTATGAGCCATGGTAAAGTTAGAATATAGTAGATATAATGCAATAACAAAATTTGAATGGGTTTTCTATAGTACTTAAAGTAAAGATTGGTTTTCTTATACTAATGGATCTCACGAAGGTTTTGTTGAGTTTTGTGTGATTGAAGTTTTCAAGTTTTGGGTGAGATCACGATGGATGAAGGAATAAGGAGTAAGAAGAGCCTAAGCTTGGGGATGCCCATGGCACCCCAAGCCATTATCCAAAGAGAAGCAAGCAACTAAGCTTGGGGATGCCTGAGTGGCATCCCCTCTTTCTTCTAACGACCATCGGTATTTTACTTGGAGCTATATTTTTATTCGTCACATATCATGAGTTTTGCTTGGAGTGTATTGTATGATATGAGTCTTTGATTATTTAGTCTTTTATTTTTAGTCAAGTATCCTTGCTGGACACACCTATTTGAGAGAGCCAAAATTATGCTATGATTTGTTAGAATTGCTCTCTATGCTTCACTTAAATCTTTATGAGCTACGGAATTGCTCTAGTGCTTCACTTTTATCTTTTTCAGCACGGTGTGCTTTAGTGTTTTTGAAGAAATGATCTCATGCTTCACTTAGATTTATTTGAGAGTTAGTAATTTTTTAATAAATTCTCTCATGCTTCACTTAAATTATTTTGAGAGAAGAAAATTTTTATGCTCATGTTCTTCACTTAGATTTGTTTGAGCTATCAAAAGCAACATATGAAATTAGTCCCAAAGTGATAGATATTCAAGAGGGATATAATAAAAACTTTCATGAAGATCATTGCACAAAATAAACTTGATTCTTTGTAATAGTTTTGCGATATGATGATATAATATGTGAGTCATGTTGATGAGTAATTATGCTTTAGTAAGAATATTGATGGTAAGGTTTGTGATTCCCTATGCAAGCACGAAAGTCATTAGTTATGCAATGAAATTATATCCTACTTTTGGTGCATTATTCGGTGTTAGTTACGCTTAATGCTCGCTTATGAGAGTTTTCGTTTCTTGGTTGGATGCTTCTCAATCTTTTGCTAGCCTTCATTTGCACTAAGTATGATCACTACTTGTGCATCCAAAATCCTTAAACCAGCTTTGCCACATGAGTCCACTATACCTACCTATATGTGGTATTCTTTGCCGTTCTAAGCAAATTTGTATGTGCCATCTCTAATTTTCAAAATAAATTTCTCTTTTGTGTGCTCGAACCACTCATGAAACGGTAGGGGGTGGCTGATATTTTTCCATGCTAGATGTGTTATTCTCAAGATGAGTGTTTATTCACTTGTCATTGCATGAGAGTACGGCAAAGGTATTAGGGATGCCCAGTCTCGAAATGAAAAATGAATTTACTTTATGTTGTCAATAATAAATTCCTTGGAAAGTGTTGGTATGGACGGCACCCGTGGATTCGGTTAGCCGTGGAATGTGAAAGTACGTTGGAAAAAGGAATAAACTTTATTTTTTGTTTGGGAACCGCCTATGATATATCTAGCATGGAAAGTATTGGGAACTACTCGATCATTTTTGTTGACAGGAAAAGCATGCCACCCAAAATGTTTTTATCTCTATCTTTTTCGCTTTGAGCTCTGGCACCTCTACAAATCCCTACTTCCCTCTGCGAAGGGCCTTTCTATTTACTTTATGCAATTTTTATTTTTACTTGAGTCTCCATCTTCTCTTATAAAGCACCAATTAAGGGGCACTATGATCGTACTTGAGCATTAGGTGTAGCTAATATGCGAGTGTGTTTCATGAATGGATCAATGGTTGAGCATAATGGGCTAGGGATAACTTGCTTTAGTGTTGATATTTTGAAAGACATGGTTGCTTGTTGATATGCTTGAGTATTGAAATCTTCATGTCAAAACTAGACTATTGCTTTGAATCATATAAAATTCCAAATGTCCATGCTACAAAGAAAAGATTATGTGATGAACATGTTAGGCAGCATTCCACATCAAAAAATTATGTTTTTATCATTTAACTTCTCGAGGCCGAGCAGGAATTAAGCTTGGGGATGCTGATACGTCTTCAACGTATCTATAATTTTTGATTGTTCTATGCTATTATATTATCATTTTATAGCAACTTTATATCATTTTTTGGGACTAACCTATTGACATAGTGCCAGTGCCAGTTGCTGTTTTTTGCTTGTTTTTTTTTACTTCGCAGAAAATCAATACCAAACGGAGTCCAAACGCAGCAAAACTTTTTGGTGATTTTTCTGGACCAGAACACACAAGTTGGGCCAAGGAAGTACCAGATGGGTGCTGCCCTGGTGGCTTGTGCCCACCTCGGTGGCCTCCCGCACCACCTCTTTGCTCTATAGATACCCAAATATTCCAAAAACCCATGGGGAGTCGACAAAAAACAATTCCAGCCACTGCAAGTTCTAGAAACCATAGATCCAATCTAGACACCATCACGGAGGGTTCATCATCCTCATTGGTGCCTCTCTGATGATGCGTGAGTAGTTCATTATAGACCTACGGGTCCGTAGTTAGTAGCTAGATGGCTTCTTCTCTCTCTCTCTTGATTCTCAATAAAATGGTCTCTTGGAGATCTATTTGATGTAACTCTTTTTGCGGTGTGTTTGTTGGGATCCGATGAACTTTGAGTTTATGATCAGATCTATGTTTTTATCCATGAAAGTTATTTGAGTCTTTTGATCTCTTATATGCATGATTACTTATAGCCTCATATTTCTTCTTTGAATCTTTGGTTTAGTTAGGCCGACTAGATCGATTTTTCTTGCCATGGGAAGAGGTGCTTTGTGTTGGGTTCGATCTTACGGTGCTCAATCCCAGTGACAGAAGGGGAAATGACACGTATGTATCGTTGCTATTAAGGATAACAAGATGGGGTCTATTCCTACATGAATAGATCTTGTCTACATCATGTCATCGTTCTTATTGCATTACTCTGTTTCTCCATGAACTAAATACACTAGATGCATTCTGGATAAAGGTCGATGTGTGGAGTAATAGTAGTAGATGTATGCAGGAGTCGGTCTACTAATCTTGGACGTGATGCCTATATAATGATCATTGCCTGGATATCGTCATGATTATTTGAAGTTCTATCAATTGCCCAACAGTAATTTGTTTACCCACCGTGTGCTCTTTTTCTCGAGAGAAGCCACTAGTGAAATCTACGCCCCCCCGGGTTTCTTCTTTATCATATTTGCCTTCGAGATCTATTTTTATTCGCTTTTATTTTCAGATCTATTAATCCAAAAACCCAAAAATACCTTGCTGCAATTTTTATTTATTTATTTTATCTCGCGTTCCCGCGAGATCTATTTATCCAATCTACTACAATTTTATCTATCTTTTTACCCGGGAGGGATTCACAACCCCTCGTTTACATCGGGTTGCAAGTATTTGTTCTTTGTGTGCAGGTACCATTTACGTAGTGTTGCGTGGTTCTCCTACT
Source organism: Thinopyrum elongatum (assembly GCA_011799875.1). NCBI lineage: Eukaryota > Viridiplantae > Streptophyta > Magnoliopsida > Poales > Poaceae > Thinopyrum > Thinopyrum elongatum. The sequence goes on along the minus strand of CM022303.1, from coordinate 90,664,660 downwards.
GGTTCGATAACCTTGGTCTCATCACTGAGGGAAATACCTACCGTAGCTGTGCTGCATCATCCCTTCCTCTTTGGGGAAATACCGTCGTAGTTCAAGCCGCATCATATGCTGACTATGCTAGTTATATTGTTGCTAAATACATACCACCTAGTTTCACATGCCAACAAAAGAAAAAGTTCTTCTATGATTTAAGACATTACTTTTGGGATGACCCACATCTTTATAAAGAAGGATTAGATGGTATTATTAGACGTTGTGTACCTGAGCATGAACAGGGACAAATCCTACGGAAATGTCACTCCGAAGCTTATGGAGGGCATCATGCAGGAGATAGAACTGCTCATAAGGTATTGCAATCTGGTTTTTATTGGCCTACTCTCTTCAAGGATGCCCATAAGTTTGTTTTATCTTGTGATGAATGTCAAGGAATTGGTAATATTGGTGAGCGTCAAGAAATGCCTATGAATTATTCACTTGTTGTTGAACCATTTGATGTTTGGGGTTTTGATTATATGGGACCTTTTCCTTCCTCTAATGGGTATACACATATTTTGGTTGCTGTTGATTACATTACTAAGTGGGTAGAATCTATTCCAACTAGTAGTGCTGATCATAACACTTCCATTAAAATGCTTAAAGAAGTTATTTTCCCAAGGTTTGGAGTCCCTAGATATTTAATGACTGATGGTGGTTCACACTTTATTCATGGTGCTTTCCATAAAATGCTTGCGAAATATGATGCTAACCATAGAATTGCATCACCCTATCATCCTCAATCTAGCGGTCAAGTTGAACTTAGCAATAGAGAAATAAAATTAATATTACAGAAAAATGTTAATTGGTCCCGAAAGAATTGGTCTAAGAAATAGGATGATGCACTTTGGGCCTATAGAACAACATATAAAAATCCTATGGGTATGTCTCCCTATAAAATGGTTTATGGAAAAGCTTGTCATTTGCCTCTAGAGTTAGAACACAAAGCATATTGGGCAATTAAAGAACTCAACTATGATTTCAAACTTGCCGGTGAAAGGAGGCTATTTGATATTAGCTCACTTGATGAATGGAGAACCCAAGCCTATGAAAATGCCAAATTATTTAAAGAAAAAGTTAAAAGATGGAATGACAAGAGAATCCAAAAGCGGGAATTCAAAGTTGGAGAATATGTTCTTTTGTACAACTCTCGTTTCAGATTCTTTGCAGGAAAACTTCTCTCTAAATGGGAAGGACCATATATCATCGAAGAGGTATACCGCTCTGGAGTTATCAACATAAATAATGCTGAAGGTACTAATCCGAAGGTGGACAATGGGCAAAAAATTAAACTTTATATTTCAGGTACGCCTATTAATGTTGAAAGCAATATTATTCAAACTATGACACCTGAGGAACACATAAAAGAGACCTTCCGGAACACTCTAGAATAATTAAAAAAGAGGAGGTACGTGATACGGTAAGTAAACGGACTACGAAAAATAAAAAAAAATATTTTCTGTCTGGTTTGGAATATTTTAAAAATTAGGAAAAGAAGAAACAACCAGGAAGGCACCCGAGGGGGGCACAAGACACCAGGGCGAGCCTGGGCCCCCTGGCGCGCCCAGGTGGGTTGTGCCCACCTCGCGAACCTTCCCGACTCCGTTTTCCTCCCGTTTGCTTGTTTCCCAAGACAAACAATCTTTATATACCCCCAGAACGTATTGACCACCGTATCACGGAGAAATCTTCTGTTCTTCTTTCTTGCTGTTTTCTGGCAGATCTGAAAATATGTCATCTGAAGATTCGGAGGGTGAGAGCTATGTTGCTGAGTATATTGCAAACCCCAAGGTTTATGGAGATGTGGAACATAATGGTTGGACCACGAAGGAATAAGAGGACTATGATCCGAAAAGGAAAGAAGAGACAAGTTCGGATGAAGATGAAGTTCCATTACGCCAACCTGGGGACATGCACGTGGAATTCAAGAAGTCAAGTCTCCCTAATAAAGCAAAGAAACTTAAGATCCAGTGTATCCCTTTTCATCTCTTGCAGGAAAACAAGCATGAATTATGCAAAAAGGTACTAAGGCTTGAGCAGGAGATTGATGACTTGAGGGAGGAAAATTCCATCCTCAAGCGTAAGCTGAGGAAAAAGAACACTCATACTTCACCACCACTGCCTTCTTCATCACCAAAGGAGACTTGAGTTCATGGTATGGACAGTCCCCTTGGTTTGTGCCAATCTTGGGGGAGGTGTCCCGGTATCGTATCACCACCACTATCTTTGCCATTATCTATTTTAGTTCGTTCTTTAGTTTCCTATGATTTAGTTGAATAAAAGTTTTAGTTTGATCCTTTCTTTTCCAGTGTTTGCTTAGTGATCTATCTATCGATGTAATAGTGTGCGAGATATATAATAATGAGTAGTTTGAGTTTTGTTTATTTACTTTTATGTCTGAATAAAAAGAAAGGGAAATAAATGAAAAAGATCATATGCTAATCTTATGGTAAGTAATGACATCACATAAGGAAAAGTATAAGTGGTAAAATTTGTTGGAGATTGACAAACATAACATTAGTCAATGATGCAACTCATGAAAGAATTAATAAGGAAGAGAAGATTCACATGCAAATACACTATCTTGGACATCTTTTATGATTGTGAGCCCCCATTAAATATTTTGTTTCAAAACAGTTGATGTTGGACAAGGAAGACAACGTAATGATTTATGTTTGTTCATATTCACATAGAAGTTATATTGTCATAGATGCTTTAACATGTGGTGCTTGCTCAATATCTTTTCTAGCCAAAAATTCCGCACTAAGTAGAGATACTACTTGTGCATCCAAAAACCCTTAACCCAAATCTTATTTTGAGAGTCCACCATACCTACCGATGGATTGAGTAAGATCCTTCATGTAAGTTGTCATTGGTGCAATAAGGCAATAAAACTTGCTTCTAAATGTGTTGGATCATTTAGTGTAAGAGAAAATTGAGAGTTGTACGAACTTGTGATGGCAAAGTAATAAAAGCGATGGACTGCATAATAAAGGTTGCTATCATAAGGGGCAATATAACGTGACGTTCTTTTGCATTAAGGGATTTGGCAAACAAAAAAATAAGCGTATGACAACCTCTGCTTCCCTCTGCGAAGGGCCTATCTTTTACTTTTATGCATTTACTTTTTTGAAGAGTCAAAGTTTTCTTCCCTATTCCTTTTTATTTTCTCTTTTTGCAAGCATAATGTGGTGAGGAAAGATCTAGGCACATATATGCAGTTGGATATGAGTAGGCATGAGTTATTATTGTTGACACCACCCTTGAGGTGAATACGTTGGGAGGCGAAACTATAAGCCCCTATCTTTCTGTGTGTCCGGTTGAAACTTTTTGTTTATGGGTATGTTTTGAGTGTTAGCAATCATAGAAGATTAAATGATGATTGAGTATGTGGACTTGCCTAAAGTCTCCGATACGTGACCCTTCCTGAAAATATGATGAATTGTAGTTGCAAAGTTTACTGAGAACATAGTTTGTTGGTTTTCAATAAGGTTTATGCTTTATACTTCAATGTTGTGATGAATTGTTACTTGTTCATGAGAGGTTATATGATAAAATTTATCTGATAAAAGTTAGTTGACAAAGTTTTGTGTTAAAGTTCTGTGCTATTATAATAATATGTATGATGCTTCTATGTCCGTATTTTGTTTTTATCGACACCTCTCTCTCTAAGCATGTGGGCATGTTTTTCGATTTCGGTTTTCGCTTGAGGACAAGCGAGGTCTAAGCTTGGGGAGTTGATACGTCCATTTTGCATCATGTTTTACTACTGTTATTTATTATGTTTTTATGCACAATAATGCTTTTTGGAGTACTTCTAATGCCTTTTCTCTCATATTATGCAAGGTTTACACAAAGAGGGAGAATACCGGCAGCTGGAATTCTGGACCTGAAAAAGCTACGTCAGAGTTAACTATTCTGCACATCTCCAAATGAGCTGAAAATTTACGGAGAATTGTTTTGGAATATATGAAGAATATTGGAGCAAATAACTACCAGAGGGGGCCCACCAAGTGGGCACAACCCACCTGGGCGCACTAGGGAGCCCAGGCGCGCCCTGGTGGGTTGTGCCCTCCTCATCCCACCTCCGGTGCCCCTCTTCTGGTATATAAGTCATTTTGACCTAGAAAAAATAAGGAGAGGACTTTCTGGATGAAGCGCCGCTGTATCGAGGCGGAACTTGGGCAGGAGCACTTTTGACCTCCGGTGAAGCGATTCCACCGGGGGAACTTCCCTCCCGGAGGGGGAAATCATCGTCATTGTCATCACCAACAACTCTCCCATCTTTGGGAGGGCCATCTCCATCAACATGTTCAACAGCACCATCTCCTCTCCAACCCTAGTTCATCTCTCGTGTTCAATCTTTGTACTGAAACCGTAGATTGGTACTTGTGGGTGACTAGTAGTGTTGATTACATCTTGTAGTTGATTACTATATGGTTTATTTGGTGAAAGATTATATGTTCAGATCCATTATGCTATTTAATACCCCTCTGATCTTGAGCATGATTATTATTTGTGAGTAGTTACTTTTGTTCTTGAGGTCACGGGAGAAGTCATGTTGCAAGTAATTATGTGAACATGATATGTGTTTGATATTTTGATGATATGTATGTTGTGATTCCCTTAGTGGTGTCATGTGAACGTCGATTACATGGCACTTCACCATATTTGGGCCTAAGGGAATGCATTGTGGAGTAGTTATTAGATGATGGGTTGCTAGAGTGACAGAAGGTTAAACCCTAGTTTATGCGCTACTTCGTAAGGGACTGATTTGGATCCAAAAGTTTAATGCTATGGTTAGATTTTATCTTAATAATTTTCTCATAGTTGCAGATGCTTGCGAGGGGGTTAATCATAAGTAGGAGGTTTGTTCAAGTAAGAACAAAACCTAAGCACCGGTCCACCCACATATCAAATTATCAAAGTTGCGAACACGAATCAAATCAACATGATGAAAGTGATATGGTGAAATTCCCGTGTCCCCTCAAGAACGCGTTGCTTATCATAGGAGACTGTTTTGGCCTGTCCTTTGCCACAAAAGGATTGATCTACCTTGCTGCACATTATTTACCGTTGCCGTTACTTACTCGTTACAAATTATCTTGCTATCAAACTATCTGTTACCGACTGTTTCAGTGCTTGCAGAAAATACATTGCATAGAACCACTTGTCATTTCCTTCTGCTCCTCATTGGGTTCGACACTCTTACTTATCGAAAAGACTAAGATTGATCCCCTATACTTGTGGTTCATCAATAAGAGGCACAGAGCTGCCTTTGGCTCTTGCAGCCCTTTGATGTCTGTCTCTGATGATTTCTGCAAGTTCTTCATCATCAGCTTCATCATCATCAGATGGGACATGAAAGGCCACTTGCTTCTTATGAGGACTTGGCCTCTTTCCTCGTCCAGCAGTGGACTTGACCTTCAGCAAGGTTGGAGCACTTAAGGACTGTGGTTGACCTGAGGAAGATGCAGATGCCCCTAAGGCAATTGAAAATCCAGCAGTCCGTTGACACGTTGCAAGATGCACAGTTGTTGAGGACTTTGTGGTAGCAGGTGTGGATTTTGCAGCAACAGAAGGAATTGGTGCTGCCCTTGAGGAAGCTGCTTGAGGTATTTGCCCTGAGGGCTTTGCTGTTGAGGAAGTTGGCCATGGGGGCATTGAGCTTGAAGACTTTGGTTTCAAAGCCGGTTTCTTCTGCATAGCCTTCTTTGGCGCGGTTCTACTGGCAGAGGCCTCAGCAGTAGCAGCAGCTTGAGAGTCCTCATTGAATTTACTCACAGCCTCAGCAGCCATCTTTTGAAGCTTTGCTTGGCGCTTGGCCCATTCTTTCGGAAATTCCTTACCACGCTTGATGCTGGTGGGATCAGCTATCTGGCCAGCTGCCAAAGGTGGTCTTGGAAATGGAGGACTAACAACAAATTTCTTCATGTATTTGGGAGTAACATAGCGGTATTCCTTCCATTCCTTAGCCCATCTACTCTCAATCCTCTGAATGCGTATTTTCCTTTGATTCTTGCTCTCCTTCCCATGAGTATCTTCATCAGGTGTGCAGTACTCATCATAAATATCCTCAGGGATCTCAAACACAGTGTTTGTCTTAGGCATTTTTCCTCCTTTCTGAGGTCTTTTCCAATCTGCCATTTTCCTTACTTGAGGATTTTGAACTTTTGATGATTCTGAGGAAGTATGCAATTTTTCTTCAAGGAACGCGATGATTCTGAGGAAGTATGCAATTTTTCTTCAAGGAACGCTGCAAATGAATTAAGTTGATGAGAACCTAGTGATTCATCAGCAGACATTTTGTACCTGTGAACAGAGTATAGGTGTGAAGAATTTGGAGATGTCATATGCGTTCTCAGAATTTTTTCAAAAAGTATCAAGATGAGGAATTTAACCATAGATGTCTTGTGGAATTTCACTAAGCGTTCTTGACTCAGGTTCCCGAGTTGTACAGGTTAGAAAATCCACACAATGGAGAAATCTTGAGGAAAATCATAGCTTAGAGAAACTAATCAAGGAAAGGAAGCATTGAGGTGTTTAAGGAGTGGATTGTTAAAGAAGAAACACTTTTTGAGGATTTTGTGAAAATCATAAGAATCAAAGTAGGGCAGTAAAATCATATTTTAATTACCCTTGATGAAGAACACGACGAACTGGGAGTTGAGATGGAGAAGTTCGTCTGTCCAGATCTCCCACGCCCTAACTCGTCGGTGGGAGACAGCTACGGCGGCGGCAGAGTGAAGATGTCCGTGGCCGGCGCGAGTATGACGACGACGAGGTCAAGGCAGTGAAGCTCTTCCTCACCGGCGACGATGGAGGTTAGTGGCGGCGCTAGGTCTGAGCTCGAGCGAGGAGAGTAGCAGTCGAGCGGAGTAAATGAGGTCTGAGGAGGGTAAGGGGTATTTATAGCCGCAGTGAAAAACTGTTTGCCCAAAGATTTTGGACGGACATGCCCCTGACCCTTGCTATCCTAACGACATGTGTCACCCACGTACTGAGAGGTGGAGATCATGGGGGATCGTGGGTGAGTATTTTATTCCGTCGTGGGAAGCGGAACGGTTTGAGCGGCAACAACCAAAATTTGATATGAAATTTTTAATGTTTCGATCGCAAATTCTTCAGCTGTCAAGGACACAGTGAAGACTTTGAACGGTTTTCAAATAGAACACACATGATGAATTTGTGAACAGACTTGGTTGAGTTTAGCACAGAGGGGGAACGGGTCCGATCACATTCACTTAGAGGAAAAATCAACTTGAAGAATTAGCAATAAGTGAATGCTGTTGAGGACATTGAAAACTCAAAAATATACATATATAGTCAATGAAGAACACAAGTCGAAAGATTTGAAGAAATTGCAAATTTGAGGACTTTGAAAATTTGAAGAATTTGCAAAATGACGAAAAACTCAAATTTGAAGATTTCAACTTTGGTTGTTGGCATGACCCACCGTATAAGAATGATGATTTCAAACACTGCGTACAATTGTCGTAGGGCTCTGAGAATCAAATTCTTCATTAATTTCTTCACACTTAGAGGGTTAGTCTTCATTGATTGAAGAAAAAAGTTACTTCGTGTGTTGCAAATCAAAGTCATCAATTTTGCATAAGTGTTAGGATGTGTGTCCTTTCAAAGAACATTAGAAGATTCTAAGATATTTAGCTCACACCGCAACTTGCAAAATATCTTTTCATCCAAGGGCTTTGTGAAGATATCGGCCAGTTGTTCCTCAGTCTTCACGTGGTCGATGGAGATGTCGCCTCTTTAACACATGTTCTCGAATAAAATGATGATGAATCTGGATGTGCTTAGTCTTCGAGTGCTGAACTGGGTTGTGAGCAATCTTGATGGCACTCTCGTTGTCGCAGTAGAGAGGCACATTCTTCACGTTGATGCCATAGTCCTTGAGGGTTTTCTTCATGTAGGGTAACGCAGCAGAAAACAAAAATTTTCCGACCTACGCACCAGCCCAGGACCACTATGGAGACTGCATATAAGGTTTGATCATTTTCGTTACCGACTCGTAGCGCAGCGGAAGTAGAGTCGATGACGATCGGCGGTGTAGATCCCCGCAGCTGGGATTTACAACCTGCCAACCGCGAGGATGTATCCCCTCGTCTTCCCTTCAGACAGCCCTCCGGGAGGCGGTCGAACAGTCCCCCGGACGGTGTCGTGGACAGCCCTTCGGGAGGACCTTCGAAACTCGAACGGTCACTCAGACAGCCCTTCGGGAGGACTCACAGAACTCGGACCGTCACTTGGACAGACCTTCGGGAGGCACTCTCGAACAGCCCCTCGGGCACTAAGATCGAAACTACGACCTCTCTACAGAGTTGCACACATACGGTGTCATCTATCCGGCAGGGCTTCGCCGTCCAGAACTAGTTCCCACCGGAACCCAGACAGCCTTTCGGCTCTACGAAACTCTTTTCGTGGGAGGGAGAGAGAAGCCAGATCATTGCAATGGCACTTGTATGTGAGAAGGGATGAAGGATTGAGCAGCCCCCTCTCCTCCTTATATAGGAAAACCAAGGGGTAGGATGGGCATTCAAGAAATACCAAAATACCCATGAAGGAAACTCTTTCCAAGGGCATAAGAGAGAAACCAAAGGACATGTGGAGCTCCAAGGAGGAGCTCCACATGTGGCCGGCCACCCCCCTAGGGGTCCCCCCCAAAGGGGGCTCTCATCCATCCACATCACCTTCTAGAAGCCTTTAGCAAAAGCCCTAAAAGGTGGTTTTCCAAAAAAATCCAAAAAGCACTTTCACTATTCACGACGACATTTTTCAGCGTCCGTTCGAACTGAAAATATTTATGTGGGCTTAGAACATTTCCAGTACCCACTAAAATAATTTTCAACGCGTTCTGGAACAATTCCAGTTTAGTGATTTCATCTGCGAAAAGCATCTGAAGCGGTTCTGGCAGCCCCGGAACATTTCCGGTTTTTCTTCCAGAAAATTCCCAGAAGTTTCCAGAATGATTCTGGCATCCTCCAAGAATTATCAGGCATGTGCCGAAACCATTTTGACTTAATGGTATCCCCTGAAACAACTTTTCAGTTTCACCGGAACTCATCCGGTGACCTCTCTCTGCGGAACTTTTCCGCTGTCCGAAACTTTTCGGTGTCCGAAACTTTTTCGGTGATTTTCTCTCAGACTCCCTGTTTAGTATTCAGCAGATAGATGACCCTTAAGCGTGTGACCCTATAGGTTCGGTGAAGTATAGACATGACACGGAACCCCTTCCGATCAATGATCAACATCGGAGCCGTGGACACCCATATTGACCCCTATACCCACACGAATGAATATTCGAGTGAACCTCCAGTTGCCGTGTGCTATTCCTGTTGCTTCGCGATATGTTACAAATACCCGAGGTGAGACATGTTGGCATTCCCGTGGATCAACAACTTGTCCACTATGCTAGTTACCTCGTTACCGGTATTGTTCTCTTTTCTCGTTACCGTGTTCTGGCATCCCTGTGATCAAATCACAAAGTGTCTGGCCAGACGATGATGGATACCTTAACACCGAGAGGGCCCAGAGATATCTCTCCATCGTCGGAGGAGCAAATCCCAATCTTGAGCTATCAAGTTACTTAACATACTTTCCCATGAACCCGTAAGCCGCCGTAATAGCCATCCAGTTACGGATGACGTTTAACAAACCCCAAAGTTCATGAATCAAGCATGAAGAAACTCGATACTCTCATGGTCTGAGGAATCATGCAAACGTTAACCATCTCTGTGTTATCAACCATTAACTTGTGACGAATGAATCTCATAGCATAACATCAATCGGGTCGATTCAACACAAATGTTCTTCTAACATTGTGCCCTCAAAACTGCTGGCATAGACATGCCCATGATTGGGAAAACATAATCATCATGCAACACTTGAGCTAGTCTTAGAGGCATGACTAGGAATACTTTTTACCGTTTATTATTCCACACGTGCACATGGGTTTTCCCCAGAGCCTTTATGGATATACGGGCTCGGGAACCACAGCAGTTATAGCATGGAACATAAACATAATTATGAGCAAGGAGATAAATAATAACATTTATTATTGCCTCTAGGGCATATCTCCTACACTTCATCCACAGCAATTGGGCACAGCAAGAACCAGCAGCAATGTACTCAGCTTCAACAGTAGAGAGTGATACACAGTTCTGCTTCTTCGAGGACCAACATACTAAGGATCGTCCGAGGAAATGGCATGTGCCTGATGTTGACTTGCGGTCCACCCGATCAATAGCATAGTCAGAGTCAGAATATCCAATGAAATCAAAAGCCGAGCCCTTGGGATTCCATAATCCAAGTGTTGGAGTGTGAGCTAGATATCGAAGAATATGTTTCACAGCCTTGTGGTGTGATTCCTTCGGTGTAGCTTGAAATCGGGCACACATGCAAACACTAAGCATAATATCTAGCCTAGATGCACATAGATACAATAAAGAGCCAATCATGGAGCGGTATACCTTTTGATCGAAGTCTTTACCATTTTCATCGATGCAGAGATGGCCATTTGTGGGCATAGGGATTTTGACTCCTTTGCAATCTTGCATGCCGAATTTCCTTAGTACATCTTTGAGGTATTTCTCTTGAGATATGAAGATGCCATTGCGTTGTTGACGAATTTGAAGACCTAAGAAGAATTTCAATTCTCCCATCATAGACATTTGATATTCTTCACTCATCATAGAGGCAAATTCGTCTCTGTAATGTGTGTTAGTACAGCCAAAGATAATATCATCCACATAAATTTGGCACACGAATAATTCATCATCATAAGTTTTAGTGAAAAGAGTTGGGTCAAGTGAACCGGGTTTGAAGCATTTCTTCATGAGGAATTCCTTCAATGTATCATACCACTCCCTAGGGGCCTCCTTGAGGCCATAGAGGGCCCTGTTGAGTCTGAAGACTTTGTCAGGATGCTTAGGATCTTCAAAACCTGGGGGTTGAGCGACATAAACTTCTTCCTCAAGCTTACCATTGAGGAATGCACTTTTCACATCCATTTGATATAAGATGATATTATGATGGTTAGCATAAGCAAGTAATATGCAAATAGCTTCAAGTCTAGCAACAGGTGCAAAAGTTTCATCGAAGTCAATTCCTTCAACCTGTGTGTAGCCCTGAGCTACAAGATGAGCCTTATTCCTCACCACTTGGCAATTTTTGTCTTGCTTGTTGTGGTAGATCCACTTGGTACATATGATATTGTGCTTGCGAGGATCTGGTCACTTGACAAGTTCCCACACATTGTTGAGCTCGAATTGATGCAATTCCTCTTGAATAGCTTGAATCCACTCAGGCTCCAGAAATGCCTCATCAACTTTGGTCGGTTCTGTGATAGAGACAAAAGCAAAGGGCCCACAAAAGTTAGACAAATGTGAAGCTTTTGGGCGTGTGAGAGGACCTGGTGCATTGATGTCGTCGAGGATCTTGTCAATCTGCACTTCATTTGCCACGCGAGGATGAGCAGGTTGATGACTTTGATTGGGCTGAGCATTTTCTTCAGCACCATTTTCCTCAGGTGTACCAGCATGATTTTCTTCATGGTCTGGAATAACTTCTTCAGCAGGTTCTTCAGTGGGTATGACATCCTCAGTAGCCTTGAGCTTAATGGAATCTTCAGTAGGTACTTCCTCTAGCACAGGAGGTAGGTGCTCTCTTTGCGAGCCGTTAGTCTCATCGAACTGCACATCTACAGTTTCAACAACCTTGTAGTGACAGGTGTTGAAGACTCTGTAGGTGTGCGAGTCCTTTCCGTAACCAAGCATAAAACCCTCATGTGCTTTCGGTGCAAATTTAGTATTGTGATCAGGATCTCTAATCCAACATTTTGCACTGAAGACTTTGAAATAACTCACATTGGGTTTCTTGTCAGTGAGGAGCTCATATGAAGTTTTCTTGAAGAGTTTGTGAAGATATACCCTGTTGATGATGTGGCACGCAGTATCAATAGCCTCAGGCCAGAAGTGACGAGGCGCCTTGTATTCATCAAGCATTGTGCGAGCCATCTCAATAAGAGTCCTATTCTTGCACTCCAGGACGCCATTCTGCTGAGGAGTGTATGGGGTAGTGATACGTCTCCGTCGTATCTTCTTTTCCTAACGCTTTTACTCTTGTTTTGGACACTAATTTGCATGATTTGAATGAAACTAACCCGGACTGACGCTGTTTCAGCAAAACTACCATGCTGTTGTTTTTGTGCAGAAGTAAAAGTTCTCGGAATGGAACGAAACTTTTTGGAGATTTTTCATGGAATAAAAGAAAAATACTGGAGCCAAGAACCACTAGAGGGGGCCCCTGGGTGAGCACAACCCACCAGGGCGCCCCCCCTCCTGGCGCGCCCAGGTGGGTTGTCCCCACCTGGTGGCCCCGCAGACCCTATCTCCGACGCTATAAAATCCCATTTTTGGAGAAAAAAATTAAGGAGAAAGAATTATCACGTTTCACAAGACGGAGCCGCCGCCACCTCCTGTTCTTCATCGGGAGGCCAGATCTGGAGCCCGTTTGGGGCTCCGGAGAGGGGAATCTACGATCTTCGTCATCACCAACCCTTCTCCATCGCCAATTCCATTATGCTCCCCACCGGGAGTGAGTAATTTCTTCGTAGGCTCGCTGGTCGGTGAGGGAGTTGGATGAGATTCATCATGTAATCGAGTTAGTTTTGTTATTGCTTGATCCCTAGTATCCATTATGTTCTGATATTGATGTTGCTATGACTTTTCCATGCTTAATGCTTGTCACTTTGGGCTCGGGTGCCATGATTTCAGATCTGAACCGTTTATGTTATCACCATTATATCTATGTTCTAGATCCGAGCTTGCAAGTTATAGTCACCTATTACGTGTTATGATCCGTAAACCCCGGAGTGACAGTATTCGGGATACTTTCCGGTGATGACCGTAGTTTGAGGAGTTCATGTATTCACTATGTGCTAATGCTTTGCTCCGGTTCTCTATTAAAAGGAGGCCTTAATATCCCTTAGTTTCCTTATGGACCCCGCTGCCACGGGAGGGTAGGACAAAAGATGTCATGCAAGTTCTTTCCATAATCACGTATGACTATTTACGGAATACATGCCTACATTATATTTATGAACTGGAGCTAGTTTTGTATCGCCCTAGGTTATGACTGTTATATGATGAATATCATCCAACGAATTCACCGATCCAATGCCTACGAATTTTCCATATAGTGTTCTTGCTAAGTTACTACTGCTGCTGTTACTGTTACAACTGCTATAAAATCATTGTTATCACTGTTATCGTTACTGTTACTATTATTGCTGCTATCAAAACTATCATATTACTTTGCTACTGATCATATTGCTGCAGATAATTAATCTCCAGGTGTGGTTGAATTGACAACTCAGCTTCTAATACTTGCAAATATTCTTTGGCTCTCCATGTGTCGAATCTATAAATTTGGGTTGAATACTCTACCCTCGAAAACTGTTGCGATCCCCTATACTTGTGGGTTACCAAGACCTTTTTCTAGCGCCGTTGCCGGGGAGCATAGCTATATTTGTTGAGTCACTTGGGATTATTATCTATTTATCACTATGAAGAATCTGAAGGATACAAAAACCAAGATCGTTCCCTCTAGGACGAGGGGAGGTAAGGAACTGCCATCACACTCTGCACTTGATTCACCTTCTATTTTGAGTAGACTTGTAACACCACCACATGCTATTAATCCTTATATGTCGCAAGTTATTGATGATGCTACTTCAATGAATGCTACTCATGATGATGCTAGTACCTCGCTTGATGATGGTGTGACACTAGGTGATTTTCTTGATGAACAAATTGCTAGAGCTAAAGATATTGAGAATGCTGAAACTGATGAAATTGTTGAAACTGATGAAGTACTTGAAACTGAAAATCTTGAAACACCTATTAGGCCTAGCTCTCCTAGATACGAATTGCCTAAGATACCTGAAGGTTATGTTATGGATGAGGAGACAGCTAGAGATTTTCTTGCTTGCAATGATAGAGATGATCTTAAGAAATTATTATTCAAACTGAAAGAGAAATCTTTGAATGCTGGAATGAAATGTGATCCTAAGTTTGCTACTTCACCTATCTTTGTTGATGATAAGGATTATGAATTCTCTGTCGACCCAGAGTTAATTACTTTGGTTGAATATGATCCTTTCCATGGCTATGAAACTGAAACTGTTGTGGCACACCTTACTAAATTAAATGATATATCCACCCTATTTGCTCATGATGAGAAGATTTGCTACTACTATATCCTCAAATTATTTCCGTTCTCATTAAAGGGTGCTGCTAAGATATGGTACAATACTCTTGCTCCTGGTTGTGTGCGTAGTCCCCAGGATATGATTTATTACTTCCCTGAAAAATATTTTCCTGCTCATAAGAAACAAGTTGCCTTACAGGAAATATTTAACTTTGTGCAAATTGAAGAAGAGAGTCTCCCACAAGCTTGGGGGAGGCTTCTCCAATTGCTTAATGCTTTTCCTGATCATCCACTTAAGAAAAATGAAATACTTGATATCTTCTATAATGGACTAACCGATGCTTCTAGGGACTTCCTAGATAGTTATGCTGGTTGTGTTTTCAGGGAACGAACTGTTGAACAAGCTGAGGAACTATTGAATAATATATTGAAAAATTATGATGATTGGACTCTTCCTGAACCACCTCCAAAACCCACTCTGAAGAAGAGGGGTATCTTATATCTAAGTCCTGAAGATATGCAAGCGGCAAAGAAATCTATGAAGGAAAAAGGTATTAAAGCAGAGGATGTTAAAAATTTACCGCCTATTGAAGAAATACATGGATATACACACCACCACCCAAGGTGGTAGAGGTAAACTCTTTAATGAAATTTGATGAAAGTGACATCCCTTACAATAAACATCCTAGTCAATGCCTTTATGAGTTTGATAATTACATTAGAAAGCAAGATCACTTCAATGAAAATGTTATGAAACAATTGAAATATAATTCTGATATGATTGCTCGCTTGAGTGACTTGTTATTTAGAATCTCCAATGATGTTAGAGGTGTAGGAAAATATGCCTCTATGGTTCATACATAGTTAGAACAAGTTGCTAAATCTCAAAGAGAACTGCTTGATGAAATGAATATTAATATGAATGATCATGCTATCAGAGTGGTGACTAGAGGAGGTAGAATGACTCAGGAACCACTTTATCCTGAGGGACACCCGAAAAGAATTGAACAGGACTCTCAAAGAATTAACACTGATGCACCTAGTCCATCTAAAAGGAAGAAGAAAAAGAAAAATGATAGGACTTTGCATGCTTCTAGTGAACCTGAGATAGAAAAACCTCCTGAAGATAATAATGATGTTTCTATTTCTGATGCTGAAACTCAATCTGGTAATGAACATCCACCTAGTGATAATGAAAAAGATAATGATGATGTTCATGAAGACACTCAACCAGACAATGATAAACAAACAGGTAATGTTGTGGAAATAGAACCAGCTGTTGATCTTGATAACCCACAACCTAAAAATAAAAGATATGCTAAAAGAGACTTTGTTGCTAAAAAACATGGAAGGGAAAAAGAACCATGGGTTCAAAAACCCATGCCCTTTCCACCTAAGTCAACTAAGAAAAAGGATGATGAAGAATTTGAATGATCTATTGAAATGCTTAGGCCAGTCTTTCTGCGCACTAGCTTGATTGATATATTAAAGATGGCCCCTTATGCAAAATATATGAAAGATATCATCACTAATAAGAGAAAGATACCGAAAGCTGAAATCTCCACTATGCTTGCTAATTATTCTTTTAAGAATGGAGTACCTTAAAAACTTGGAGATCCGGGAATACCAACTATACCTTGCTCTATCAAAAGAAATTATGTCAAAACTGCTTTGTGTTATTTAGGAGCTGGTGCTAGTGTTATGCCTTTCTCCTTATATAAAAGACTTGATTTGAATAAACTCACACCTACTAAAATATCTTTGCAAATGGCTGACAAATCAACTGCCATACCTATCGGTATTTGTGAGGATGTGCCCGTTGTTGTTGCAAATGTTACTATTTTAACTGACTTTGTTATACTTGAGATGCCCGAGGACGACAACTTGTTGATTATCCTTGGTAGACACTTTTCATATCAATGGTAATAAGCATACGGTGCACTTTCCGAAGAAACAATTCCAAGTGAATGGTATTAATGTCATTGAAAAATCTCCGACAGTTAGTATTGGAAGTTGTCAACTACCTCTACCTACTGCCAAAAAGAAATATGAAATGCTTATTGTTGGGGACATGCATATCCCCGTTGAGATAACTTAGTGTTTTACGAAAGTTCATCGGTTTCATGCTAATCGAAAGTGGTTGTTAATAAGACTTGATCAACCTTATTAATGGACCATTTTTGAGAGGTATGAAGTTGATGAATTTAGTAAGCACAACCTTCTATTTCCAACTTTTATTTTCTATTTTTCTTAGTTAATAATTTAAAATGCCATGTTCTGCTTGTTTTCTGAATTTCCCATGCAATAAAAAATGACCCAAAAATAAAAGTTCTGAGAATGTCCTGAAAATTTAATACGATTTTTCTGTTTATTTAAGAATTTTTAGTGCAAATAACATCAGAGGGGGGTGCACCAGGTGGGCACAACCCACCTGGGTGCGCCAGCAGCCCCAAGCGCACCCTGGTGGGTTGTGGTCCCCACGTGGGCCGCCTTACTTATCTCTTTAGCCCATGTCATCACCTACCTCTAAAAAAAATCACCATTGCTCTCTCTCTCTCTCGTGTTCTTGCTCGCAAACCGATGGATTTAGATCTCTTTGCTCGAAGCTCCGTTTCCGAAACTGTTTTGGGGGATTGCCACTTGGTATGTGACTCCTCCATTGGTCCAATTAGTTTTTGCTTTAGTGGATTATATTTTGAATAATTAGCTACTCTTGGTGCTGCTGTAGATGAGCTTGCATGTTGAATTCTTAGAGTTCTAGGTAGTTTGAATGCTCAATATGACCTCTATGCCTACCTATGAGTAGTTGCTATCAATCTTTTGAAGTTTTGTTGACAAAAATTTTGTGGACTAAAATTTTCAGAATTTTATTCTTAGGAATAAGATGAGTTTCTTTAGGAAGTTTTCTTCCAAGAAGAGCTCTAAGGGATCCATTGGGGAGTCATCGGATTACAATCTCCACACTCGGAGAAGGGCAGAGGTGCGGCCGTGCGAATGGCCGCATAACCCCTTCATAGATGGAGCCGGGATCCATCAAGAGTTCGCACAATTTGCTGCTAATGCTGGTCTCACCGACTTCATCGCAACTGAGTGTGAACAATACCATCTCCTTACAAATTCCTTTGTGCAAAGTTTACATTTTCTGAGTAGGAATAACTGTAACACCCCATGTATTAAGCTACAGTGATCACCCTTTTGATAATGCCATGTCATCAGGATCAATAGTGCTTAATCATCATTAGTATCATATCTCTTTTCAAATTCAAATTCAAATGGAAATTCAAACTGAAAGTGGAATATAAAAGTTGCTCAAATCAGAAACAAAAATGTTCATTAAATGGAAAATATTCCAGAGACAAATCTAAAATTATAATCAACATATACTAAATTAATTGTGTGCCTCTAACACCAACAAAACAGAGACGTTTAATCCAATTTTATTTATTTAAAGTTCAAATAAAATTCATTTGGCTTCAAACCATTTTCTGGCAGTGGCTTATGATGCACCATATTTATTTGGGCTAGTCTCATATTTTACAAAAAGTGGTTTGAAATAAAAACAAAAAAGACAAAACAGAAAACAAAGGAGAAAAACAAAAACAGAAAATAAATAAAATAGAAATGGAAAAGTGCCCCTGTGCACTTAAGCCCACAGCCGCACAGGAGCCGGCCCGGCCCAACTTCCCTCTTCTCCCTCCTACTGCTCCTCCCCGAGCTGCTGTCGCCTCTGCCGCGCTCGTCGCCCCGGCCCCCCTTCTCCTCTGTCGACAGCGAGACGCACGCGACCTGCCCCGCTCGGTTAAGGACCCCTGCGACGCGTTGGACAAACCCTAGACGCCACAACTCCTCTCTCTCACTCGTCCCCTTCCGTTTCTTCGGAGGCCGACGCTGCCGTCGCCGTCGCCCCGCCACCACCGTGGCCAGTGCCCTCGCCGGGCTGTCGCGAGCTGTCCAGGAGGGCTGCCGAGGTCGATTTCGTCCTCTCCTTGCATCAGTTCGAGCCGCCAGCCTCTGCATCGCCGCCATAGGGTACCTCTTCACCGCCACGGCCGTGTCACCATTGCCGTCGATCCACTCAACTCCGGTCTCCCCACGCCTCCCCGAGCCCTCCTCTGCATCCGATGTGAGCGCGCACTCCTTCCTCCTCTTTCCCGAGCTCGATTTCGAGCTCGCACGCGTGCTTGCGTCGAGGTCGTAGCCGCGCCGCCGCCTAGCTCCATCGTTCGGTCAGCTCTGGCGAGCTCTCGCCCTCCTACAAGCTCCCCTGGATGCGCGCGAGCGCGGGCGCCCCACTGGTGCCTCTGGTTCGTCCCGCCGCTTCCCCTAGTAGCTGCTTCGCGCAGCGCCAACGCTGCCTCCACTTGGTCGTCGTCGTAGCCATCACTCCGGTCACCCCCTTCCTCGGCCTCTTGTGCCATTAGATGCGCGGCGAGCCCCTCGTCTGATCCCTTCCCTCCGCCGTTTGAAAGGTCGCCGGAGTGCGTCTCCGGTAGGCCGCCGCCGTGCCTGTAGCCGCTGGCGGGCACGCGCATGCGCGCGCGCGCTAACCAGTGGGTTGACCCTCTATGGCGTGGGCCCGCCTGCTTAATTAGCCTAACTACTAATTAGGAGCTAACTAACCCCCGCTAATGACACTGACAGCCGGGCCCCACGTATGTTAATTAACCTAATAAAAATTGGTTTAGTTAAATAATAAATGACAGGCGGGGCCCACTGTACTGTTCCTGTGGATAAGACTCGCTGAGTCAGCGTGCTGACTCAGCACTGGGACCACCAGTCAGCCTCTGCTGACTGGACCCAGTTGACCAGTCAACGGTCCAGTCAACTGCTGACTGGGTAGTTGACTGGGCCCACCTGTCAGCCACTGTGCTAAACAGCTGGGTACACCCACTAGGTACCCGTAGCAATTTCCAGTTTATTTCCGAATTTAAATTAATTCTAGAAATCAATAAAAACTTTAGAAAATCATATCTTTTAATCCGTAACTCCGATGAAAATAAATTATATATGAAAGTTGCTCAGAATTTCGAGACGAATACGAATACACGGTCCATTCATCCGTCACACGTCCCTAACTATCCGAAAATGAAACCGTTCCCCTCTGGTCATCTGTCTGACAAATGTCCGGAACCGGGAAAACATTCCCGGATGGATTCCCCCTTCCTCGGTGACGTGCATGTAGGGTAACGCAGCAGAAAACAAAAAAATTCTGACCTACGCACCAGCCCAGGACCACTATGGAGACTGCATACAAGGTTTGATCATTTTCGTTACCGACTCGTAGCGCAGCGGAAGTAGAGTCGATGACGATCGGCGGTGCAGATCCCCGCAGCTAGGATTTACAACCTCCCAACCGCGAGGATGTATACCCTCGTCTTCCCTTCGGACAGCCCTCCGGGAGGCGGTCGAACAGTCCCCCGGACGGTGTCGCGGGCAGCCCTTCGGGAGGACCTTCGAAACTCGAACGGTCACTCGGACAGCCCTTCGGGAGGACTCACAGAACTTGGACCGTCACTTGGATAGCCCTTCGGGAGGCACTCTCGAACAGCCCCTCGGGCACTAAGATCGAAACTACGACCTCTCTATAGAGTTGCACACATACGGTGTCATCTATCCAGCAGGGCTTCGCCGTCCAGAACTAGTTCCCACCGGAACCCAGACAGCCTTTCGGCTCTACGAAACTATTTCGCGGGGAGGGAGAGAGAAGCCAGATCATTGCAATGGCACATGTATGTGAGAAGGAGTGAGTCTTTAGGCAGCCCCCTCCACCCCTATTTATAGGCCAAGCCCAAGGGTGGCTTCTCCAAGAAGCCAAGGGGAAAAATACCAAAGGACCCTCAAGGTGGCTTCTCCAAGAAGCCACCCAAAAAGCACTTTCACTATTCACAACGACATTTTTCAGCGTCCGTTCGAACTGAAAATATTTATGTGGGCTTAGAACATTTCTAGTACCCACTAAAATAATTTTCAACGCGTTCTGGAACAATTCCAGATTAGTGATTTTCATCTGCGAAAAGCATCTGAAGTGGTTCCGGCAGCTCCGGAACATTTCCGTTTTTTCTTCCAGAAAATTCCCAAAAGTTTCCAGAATGATTCTGGCACCCTCCAAGAATTATCGGGCATGTGCCGAAACCAATTTTACTTTATGGTATCCTCTGAAACAACTTTTCAGTTTCACCGGAACTCATTCGGTGACCTCTCTCTGCGGAACTTTTCCGCTGTCCGAAACTTTTTCGGTGTCCGAAACTTTTTCGGTGATTTTCTCTCAGACTCCCTGTCTAGTATTCAGCAGATAGATGACCCTTAAGCGTGTGACCCTATAGGTTCGGTGAAGTATAGACATGACACGGAACCCCCTTCCGATCAATGATCAACATTGGAGCCGTGGACACCCATATTGACCCCTATACCCACACGAATGAATATTCGAGTGAACCTCCAGTTGCTGTGTGCTATTCCTATTGCTTCGCGATATGTTACAAATACCCGAGGTGAGACATGTTGGCATTCCCGTGGATCAACAACTTGTCCACTATGCTAGTTACCTCGTTACCGGTATTGTTCTCTTTTCTCGTTACTGTGTTCCGGCATCCTTGTGATCAAATCACCCTGTGTCTGGCCAGACGATGATGGATACCGTAACACCGAGAGGGCCCAGAGATATCTCTCCATCGTCGGAGGAGCAAATCCCAATCTTGAGCTATCAAGTTACTTAACATACTTTCCCATGAACCCGTAAGCCGCCGTAATAGCCATCCAGTTACGGATGACGTTTAACAAACCCCAAAGTTCATGAATCAAGCATGAAGAAACTTGATACTCTCATGGTCTAAGGAATTATGCAAACGTTAACCATCTCTGTGTTATTAACCATTAACTTGTGACGAAAGAATCTCATAGCATAACATCAATTTGGGTCGATTCAACACAAATGTTCTGCTAACAATTGTGCCCTCAAAGTTGCTGGCATAGACATGCCTATGATTGGGAAAACATAATCATCATGCAACACCTGAGCTAGTCTTAGAGGCATGACTAGGAATACATTTTACCGTTTATTATTCCACACGTGCACATGGGTTTTCCCGAGAGCCTTTATGGATATACGGGCTCGGGAACCACAGCAGTTATAGCATGGAACATAAACCTAATTATGAACACGGAGATAAATAATAACATTTATTATTGCCTCTAGGGCATATCTCCTACAGACTCCCACTTGCACTAGAGTCAATAATCTAGTTAATGCTAATGCACTTTACACCTGTGGCACACCGGTGTAAATATGCTTCGCTTGTGGTATAGCCTGATGTCCAACGGATCTGACGACTTCAGCTCCGTGTGTATCTTTGCATATCCTCACATTTTCACGCTTTCACAAAATTCATATTTTGTGTGGACTTGGCTTTGTATGTATGTGAATCACAGGTCGAACCTGGATTCCTCAGACTGAGTTACGGAGCAACTACCTGCAATAGTGTCCCATTGACAAAAGCCATCTTGGAACCATACTAAGTTCATGAATGAACTATATGATTCAACATCTTCTTTGTCGCTTTAAAAGCGGCAACATACTTCGCCCCTGTTATAGAATTCGCCACAGTAACTTGTTTGGAACAATTTCCAACTATCGTGCCACCATATTGTGTATTGCACAAAACCCTTAACTTAAATCGAAAATCGCTTGGAGCATGGATGAAGACTGTATCGATGTAACCTTTTACAACGAACTCTTCATGATCTCTGCTTGCGAGAAAACATGTCATCAGTGCTACTATAGTACTCAATGACCCTTTTTCACTGTTGTCCCATGATCAATACTTTTGATCACTTTGGTATCTATACTCGCAACAACTTTGGGAGTATTGGACATATCTGGTTGTTTTTACATACCATGGAATACATGATTAATCCAAACACAAGAGTGTGTGGAATCTCCATCATGTATTTTGCTCATCGGTGTTTTGGGACACCGAGTCTTGCAAAAACTCTTTCCATGTGACTTCGGCAAGAATCACTCCTTGACGTTTTTAATGCTAAAAGGTTTTAGCATCTTGTCAATATGTATCTTTTCTCAGCCCTATTAGGTAAATCTATCTCCATAGATCATCATGCCTAATATAAAGGCTATTTAGCCCAAGCACTTCATTGAAAAACTATTTTCAAATGAAGTCCTAATTCGTGTCAAGAATTTTAAGTCCAATTAACAATGTGTCAAGCACACAAGGTTTTTAGAAATTTTATTATGCTCCCACTTACTTTCTTGAATCACAAGCATCTTCGTTACCCATTGATGAAGTCAAACCCTTTTGACCATTTCATCAAAACACGAAGATTCCAACTCCATTTTGCTCTCTTCTGTTCATCGCTGGAACTCTGAAGTTTGCAAACTTACTAGCATCCTCTGGATCGACAAATTACTTTGGACTGTATCACATACAAGTCCTAGGTTTTATTTCCATCAGATAGAAATCCTTTTGTCATCCATGTTTCATATCTCATGATTGAACTATGTCTTAATTGCTAGTTCAACCCGAACCGACTTTAAGCATCGCTACGGTGAGACAATCTCATCGTAGTCAACTCCTTGAACTTGTTATTTGCAACAAGTCGAGCTTTATGGATAAAACATTTTTATCCGTATCAGTTTTAAGTTCCATAAATATTCATTAGACTCTAAGTCTTCCGAAGGGTGTATCAAGGTTTTAATCTTGAATCACTTATATGGAAACTAACTCGGATTGTATTGGCATTTAGCCAATTTTGGAGTCAGGGCCCATCAACGCTTCCTTGTGTATCGTAGGTATACTGTTGTCTAACAACAATATCTCGTTTGCGCACCTGAGAGGTTTGCACGAGCCTTGCCTACGTGGTTCAGCTGCAAGTTCGACCGAAGTCCATACATTTTATTGTAGAGACTTCCGTATCAGTCGCAGTAGGAAACTCTGGAATTACTTCCAAGGTCTCTTTCCTTTGATCTGATGACGAAGATACCGTTTATCTCGTCGAGTTGCACTATTCTCCCACTCACCTTTTTGAAAGAACCATTTTCTTCAAAAAGCATACCGTTCTTTGTGGCAAACCTATTTGCCTCGGTATAGTGAGGGAGGAATACCCAATTACTTGGGATAACCTACAAAGTAGCACTTGTCTGATTTGGAATAGGTTTGTAACCTTTTACACAAGCCCCATATTCCAAATGTTAAGAAAAGATATAACATGGTTGGGCGTACCATACCATGGCGTCATTTCAACAGACCTGATGGAGCTCTTTTCAGTGTAAAAGCCGCAGTCTCTAAAGCATCACTTTAAAAGGGATAATGGCAAATTTATTTATGTCATCTTTGATCTTACCATGTCATAAATGGTTCAATTACATCTTCATGGACTTTCCACTCACAGTGGTGTTCCGGGAGGTGTAAGTTATGAAACTCTTTTCACAACTCATCAGACATTCGCTAAACTTGTAACTCAAATATTTCTTTCTGCAATCGAATTGTAGAAACATAATTATCTTGTTACAATAACTTCTACTTCATATTTGAAAACCTTTCGAATGATTTCAAAAGATCCAGACTTACGTCTCATCAAGTAAATATCCACATATCTACTTGAGTCATTTCTGAAGATAGATAAATCCACTACTTGCAACAACCTTTATCGTACTACACACATCAAATGTATGATCACCAATAAGTTTGTTGTCCGTTCCTTATGGCCCGTGAACGGTATTTCAGTCACTTCTCTTTTCGGAGGAAAGTTGCAAGTGTCAGATGATTCAAAATCAAACGACTTCAAAATCCATCATAATGGAATTTATCCATGCGGGTTTCTCCAATGTGACCAAATGCAGTGCCACACTTGTGTGGTATTCTTTTAGTCTTGCGACATTTAGTGTTAGTGTTATGGATGTATCATATTACCATCAATATTCATAACATACATCCCATCTAGGATGGAAGCATGGCCCTTCATGTTATTCATAATACTGAACAACAATTGTTGTTTTTATGAACAACTCTTTTGCAACAAACATTGTGCAATGGGCTAGAGTGTATGAAACTCTAAAATGAATTATGAAAGTAAACCCAGAGGTAATGTATTATTATCAATATTCATAACATACATCTCATTCATAATGAAAGTATGGCCCTTATGTTATTCATAACATCGAACATCAAAAGTTCTCTTATAAACAACCTTCTTGCAAGATACCTTATGCAATGGGCTAGAGTTTGTGAAACTCTAAATGAATTATGAAAATACATACATACGGTAATACACCGATGGAAGGTATAGTAACATTTACTATGTTCCCTGTGTATACCAAAACCTCATTCCTGGCTAGTCTTTCAGGCCATTGTAGTTCTTACATCGAGTTGCAACAGAATGCAATCGAGCGGGTATATTTGTGATTGTCTCACAATACCCAAGAATTAGTGATTAACATGTTTAACCATAATTCCCAAGAACTATATCTTTTACCAGCCTTCTATACATCAAAACTTGTATGACATTCATACATGAGCTGGATATTCCAGTCTTCTTTCTTTTTGCCTTTATACTTCTAACAGTTTAACTTTCAGTATTTCTCCTACTCTCAGAAGAAGCACACAACTTAATAGTGGCATTAGCCCCGGACTTCCTTGGTGTGTAAGTCACACTAACACCCTTCGGACACTTCCTTTCTCTTTAAGTTGTTGTTTTATTCACCTTTCATCATATGACAGGCGTTCTACTGGATCCCTCTCTTATCAGTCTAATGCATAGTAAACTCTTTTACTAATAGTTTGCAAACAAACATTGCTTTGGATATCTCATATCTTTTAGCCTTTGTCTGTCTCTGAAAATGATTTTCAGATTCCATGAATATCACATAACTATCCAAACTTTCGAAGTTCGGGTCTCATGGAAGCAAATGTATTGCACTTGACTGAAACGGAATTCTAGCTTTTGGATCGAAGGATGAGAGTCACATGATCCATAGCATAAGCGAAAGAATACCGAAAGTATGCGATAGGACAAAGTCCTTCTCGGCACTCTTGAGGACAATCCTCACATTATGTTACCAACCGTAAAGTTTTAACCAGATATTTAACAGCTATTCAATTTTAACAGGGAAGGTGGAAATGCGAGCCATTATTCTACAACTATTATGCAAATCACACTTAGACAGTGTTCAAAATAAATTGCACTGAGAATTAAACAAGTTAATTCTACAGTGCGCTCCCACTCAAATCAATATCTCTCATAATTGATTGTGAGTGATTCAAGATCCATATTACAATTCAACGCCAAGGATGTGTCCATCTCAAGTGACGAGAATTGCAATCGGTAGGCCAACTTGCCAATCACATCTCTATGTGACTCTTGTTCATCTTTCGATGAGCGTGTTCCGAGCTCAGGACGCTCCTCCAGAACGTCAAGACAACCAAGTGATCTCACTGCGAGGTCTCAACTCACCCGCCTCACACTTCCCTAATCGTTCGCACCCATGTGTCCATGTGATGCCCCGAAAAGTTAGGTGCCGTGACGGTGCTACACTTGGGAGAACACTAACTACTTGATATTTTTGTGAGAGATCACCCTAATAAAAGCGACTACCGCGCAATCAAAAAAAGGGTGCATCATAAGGGATAAACATCTCAGGCAATTCATAATAGCATGATATGGTATAGCCCTTTCTGACGGAGAAGTCTTGTATTTCTTCGTCTTTGGCATTCGCGTCGGTGTTCATCTTCGCGAAGATTTCCACCACCTTGTCGATGCACCAGATAATATTGCTATCTCTATAGCTAATAAAATAATGCATTACAACAAGGTTGACACGCAGGTCATTTAAAGTGCAATCATATGGCTCCAGCCATCATGCCGAATCATGACACACAGGTCATGTTAATTATTTTACATCATATAGTCATCTCATACATAATCAAATTATTATGAGCACTGCTATACCACATCAAATGCACATGCAAACCCTCCTGCAAAACCAAGTTAGACGCCTCTAATCGGTTCATGCAAAAACTTGTTTTTCGTGGCTTCTAAGGTTTCGAAACAAACCGAAGCTACCAACGTCCATCATCAAGTATGATAATTCAAGTCGCTAGATTAACTTTCCAGGGTGTATGAAAACCGAGATAATAAAATCTCGAGCCCCATACTAAACTTCGTCATACGCATGACCCCCGTGCAGATCATATCTGCATTGCCCTTTCGTCTGCAAAATTTCATCTTTCTTTTTAACTAAGGTGGAATTCAATGAACTGTTAGCACTTCATTGATCAATCAGGATCGCGGATTGCCAGAACTTTGAAACTCCACCATACTGTTATCAAGATCAGAAATATGCAAATTCCAGGGAAGCAACAAGAACATCGGGTAACAGATTTCATCTGCTACCCGCACAAATAATTTTCAGTAATAGAACTCATCTACTACCTAATTATATTGTGCAACACCCATACATCTCTATGTATTCTAGATCGCAACCTGCATCTACGCATAGCACGGCTCATGATGCCACTGTAGGGTAACGCAGCAGAAAACAAAAAAATTCCGACCTACGCACCAGCCCAGGACCACTATGGAGACTGCATACAAGGTTTGATCATTTTCGTTACCGACTCGTAGCGCAGCGGAAGTAGAGTCGATGACGATCGGCGGTGCAGATCCCCGCAGCTAGGATTTACAACCTCCCAACCGCGAGGATGTATACCCTCGTCTTCCCTTCGGACAGCCCTCCGGGAGGCGGTCGAACAGTCCCCAGGACGGTGTCGCGGGCAGCCCTTCGGGAGGACCTTCGAAACTCGAACGGTCACTCGGACAGCCCTTCGGGAGGACTCACAGAACTTGGACCGTCACTTGGATAGCCCTTCGGGAGGCACTCTCGAACAGCCCCTCGGGCACTAAGATCGAAACTACGACCTCTCTACAGAGTTGCACACATACGGTGTCATCTATCCGGCAGGGCTTCGCCGTCCAGAACTAGTTCCCACCGGAACCCAGACAGCCTTTCGGCTCTACGAAACTATTTCGCGGGGAGGGAGAGAGAAGCCAGATCATTGCAATGGCACATGTATGTGAGAAGGAGTGAGTCTTTAGGCAGCCCCCTCCACCCCTATTTATAGGCCAAGCCCAAGGGTGGCTTCTCCAAGAAGCCAAGGGGAAAAATACCAAAGGACCCTCAAGGTGGCTTCTCCAAGAAGCCACCCAAAAAGCACTTTCACTATTCACGACGACATTTTTCAGCGTCCGTTCGAACTGAAAATATTTATGTGGGCTTAGAACATTTCCAGTACCCACTAAAATAATTTTCAACGCGTTCTGGAACAATTCTAGATTAGTGATTTTCATCTGCGAAAAGCATCTGAAGTAGTTCCGGCAGCTCCGGAACATTTCCGTTTTTTCTTCCAGAAAATTCCCAAAAGTTTCCAGAATGATTCTGGCACCCTCCAAGAATTATCGGGCATGTGCCGAAACCAATTTGACTTTATGGTAACCTCTGAAACAACTTTTCAGTTTCACCGGAACTCATTCGGTGACCTCCCTCTGCGGAACTTTTCCGCTGTCCGAAACTTTTTCGGTGTCCGAAACTTTTTCGGTGTCCGAAACTTTTTCGGTGATTTTCTCTCAGACTCCCTGTCTAGTATTCAGCAGATAGATGACCCTTAAGCGTGTGACCCTATAGGTTCGGTGAAGTATAGACATGACACGGAACCCCTTCCGATCAATGATCAACATCGGAGCCGTGGACACCCATATTGACCCCTATACCCACACGAATGAATATTCGAGTGAACCTCCAGTTGCCGTGTGCTATTCCTATTGCTTCGCGATATGTTACAAATACCCGAGGTGAGACATGTTGGCATTCCCGTGGATCAACAACTTGTCCACTATGCTAGTTACCTCGTTACCGGTATTGTTCTCTTTTCTCGTTACTGTGTTCGGCATCCCTGTGATCAAATCACCCTGTGTCTGGCCAGACGATGATGGATACCGTAACACCGAGAGGGCCCAGAGATATCTCTCCATCATCGGAGGAGCAAATCCCAATCTTGAGCTATCAAGTTACTTGACATACTTTCCCATGAACCCGTAAGCCGCCGTAATAGCCATCCAGTTACGGATGACGTTTAACAAACCCCAAAGTTCATGAATCAAGCATGAAGAAACTTGATACTCTCATGGTCTGAGGAATTATGCAAACGTTAACCATCTCTGTGTTATTAACCATTAACTTGTGACGAAAGAATCTCATAGCATAACATCAATTTGGGTCGATTCAACACAAATGTTCTGCTAACATTGTGCCCTCAAAATTGCCGGCATAGTCATGCCCATGATCAGGAAAACAGGATCATCATGCAATACTTGAGCCAGTCATAGAGGCTTGACTAGGAATACATTTTACCGTTTATTATTCCACACGTGCATATGAGTCTTCCTCCAAGCCTCGTTTTATTTGTAGACTCGAGAACCATAGCAGTTATAGCATGGAACATAAACCTAATTATGAACAGGGAGATAATTAATAACATTTATTATTGCCTCTAGGGCATATCTCCTACATAGTGTGCCTCCCAAATTACCAAAAACTCCCATGCAAAAGTCTTCACATGAGGGTAATATGGACAAAATGGGATGCCATGTGGAGCTCCAAAGAGCTCCACCCCCCTTGGCCGGCCACCCCCTTGGGGGTCCCCCATGAGGTGCTCTCATGGCCCCCAAAGTCCTTCTAGAAGCCTTTAGCAAAAGCCCTAAAAGGTGGCTTTCCAAAAATACCCCAAAAAGCACTTTCACTATTCACGACGACATTTTTCAGCGTCCGTTCGAACTGAAAATATTTATGTGGGCTTAGAACATTTCCAGTACCCACTAAAATAATTTTCAACGTGTTCTGGAACAATTCCAGTTTAGTGATTTCATCTGCGAAAAGCATCTGAAGCGGTTCCGGCAGCCTCGGAACATTTCCGGTTTTTCTTCCAGAAAATTCTCAGAAGTTTCTAGAATGATTCTGGCATCCTCCAAGAATTATCAGGCATGTGCCGAAACCATTTTGACTTAATGGTATCCCCTGAAACAACTTTTCAGTTTCACCGGAACTCATCCGGTGACCTCTCTCTGCGGAACTTTTCCGCTGTCCGAAACTTTTTCGGTGATTTTCTCTCAGACTCCCTGTCTAGTATTCAGCAGATAGATGACCCTTAAGCGTGTGACCCTATAGGTTCGGTGAAGTATAGACATGACACGGAACCCCTTCCGATCAATGATCAACATCGGAGCCGTGGACACCCATATTGACCCCTATACCCACACGAATGAATATTCGAGTGAACCTCCAGTTGCCGTGTGCTATTCCTGTTGCTTCGCGATATGTTACAAATACCCGAGGTGAGACATGTAGGCATTCCCGTGGATCAACAACTTGTCCACTATGCTAGTTACCTCGTTACCGGTATTGTTCTCTTTTCTCATTACCGTGTTCCGGCATCCCCGTGATCAAATCACAAAGTGTCTGGCCAGACGATGATGGATACCGTAACACCGAGAGGGCCCAGAGATATCTCTCCATCGCCGGAGGAGCAAATCCCAATCTTGAGCTATCAAGTTACTTGACATACTTTCCCATGAACCCGTAAGCCGCCGTAATAGCTACCCATTTACGGATGACGTTTAACAAACCCCAAAGTTCATGAAGCAAGCATGAAGAAACTCGATACTCTCATGGTCTGAGGAATCATGCAAACGTTAAACATCTCTGTGCTATTAACCATTAACTTGTGACGAATGTATCTCATAGCATAACATCAATCGGGTCGATTCAACACAAATGTTCTTCTAACATTTGTGCCCTCAAAGTTGCTGGCATAGACATGCCTATGATTGGGAAAACATAATCATCATGCAACACTTGAGCTAGTCTTAGAGGCATGACTAGGAATACATTTTACCGTTTATTATTCCACACGTGCACATGGGTTTTCCCCAGAGCCTTTATGGATATACGGGCTCGGGAACCACATCAGTTATAGCATGGAACATAAACCTAATTATGAACACGGAGATAAATAATAACATTTATTATTGCCTCTAGGGCATATCTCCTACAGACTCCCACTTGCACTAGAGTCAATAATCTAGTTAATGCTAATGCACTTTACACCTGTGGCACACCGGTGTAAATATGCTTCGCTTGTGGTATAGCCTGATGTCCAACGGATCTGACGACTTCAGCTCCGTGTGTATCTTTGCATATCCTCAAGCTTTCACGCTTTCACAAAATTCATATTTTGTGTGGACTTGGCTTTGTATGTATGTGAATCACAGGTCGAACCTGGATTCCTCAGACTGAGTTATGGAGCAACTACCTGCAGTAGTGTCCTATTGACAAAAGCCATCTTGGAACCATACTAAGTTCATGAATGAACTATATGATTCAACATCTTCTTTGTCGCTTTTAAAAGCGGCAACATGCTTCGCCTCTGTTATAGAATTCGCCACAGTAACTTGTTTGGAACAATTTCCAACTACCGTGCCACCATATTGTGTATTGCACAAAACCCTTAACTTAAATCGAAAATCGCTTGGAGCATGGATGAAGACTGTATCGATGTAACCTTTTACAACGAACTCTTCATGATCTCTGCTTGCGAGAAAACATGTCATCAGTGCTACTATAGTACTCAATGACCCTTTTTCACTGTTGTCCCATGATCAGTACTTTTGATCACTTTGGTATCTATACTCGCAACAACTTTGGGAGTATTGGACATATCTGGTTGTTTTTACATACCATGGAATACATGATTAATCCAAACACAAGAGTGTGTGGAATCTCCATCATGTATTTTGCTCATCAGTGTTTTGGGACACCGAGTCTTGCAAAAACTCTTTCCATGTGAGTTCGGCAAGAATCACTCCTTGACGTTTTTAATGCTAAAAGGTTTTAGCATCTTGTCAATATGTATCTTTTCTCAGCCCTATTAGGTAAATCTATCTCCATAGATCATCATGCCTAATATAAAGGCTATTTAGCCCAAGCACTTCATTGAAAAACTATTTTCAAATGAAGTCCTAATTCTTGTCAAGAATTTTAAGTCCAATTAACAATGTGTCAAGCACACAAGGTTTTTAGAAATTTTATTATGCTCCCACTTACTTTCTTGAATCACAAGCATCTTCGTTACCCATTGATGAAGTCAAACCCTTTTGACCATTTCATCAAAACACGAAGATTCCAACTCCATTTTGCTCTCTTCTGTTCATTGCTGGAACTCTGAAGTTTGCAAACTTACTAGCATCCTCTGGATCGACAAATTACTTTGGACTGTATCACATACAAGTCCTAGGTTTTATTTCCATCAGATAGAAATCCTTTTGTCATCCATGTTTCATATCTCATGATTGAAATATGTCTTAATTGCTAGTTCAACCCGAACCGACTTTAAGCATCGCTACGGTGAGACAATCTCATCGTAGTCAACTCCTTGAACTTGTTATTGCAACAAGTCGAGCTTTATGGATAAAACATTTTTATCCGTATCAGTTTTAAGTCCCATAAATATTCATTAGACTCTAAGTCTTCCGAAGGGTGTATCAAGGTTTTAATCTTGAATCACTTATATAGAAACTAACTCGGATTGTATTGGCATTTAGCCAATTATGGAGTCAGGGCCCATCAATGCTTCCTTGTGTATTGTAGGTACACTATTGTCTAACAACAATATCTCGTTTGCGCACCTGAGAGGTTTGCACGAGCCTTGCCCACGTGGTTCAGCTGCAAGTTCGACCGAAGTCCATACATTTTATTGTAGAGACTTCCGTATCAGTCATAGTAGGAAACTCTGGAATTACTTCCAAGGTCTCTTTCCTTTGACCTGATGACGGAGATACTGGTTATCTCGTCGAGTTGCATTATTCTCCCACTCACCTTTTTAAAAGAACCATTTTCTTCAAAAAGCATACCGTTCTTTGTGGCAAACCTATTTGCCTCGGTATAGTGAGGGAGGAATACCCAATGACATGGGATAACCTACAAAGTAGCACTTGTCTGATTTGGAATAGGTTTGTAACCTTTTACACAAGCCCCATATTCCAAATGTTTAAGAAAAGATATAACATGGTTGGGCGTACCATACCATGGTGTCATTTCAACAGACCCGATGGAGCTCTTTTCAGTGTAAAAGCCGCAGTCTCTAAAGCATCACTCTTTAAAAGGGATAATGGCAAATTTATTTATGTCATCTTTGATCTTACCATGTCATAAATGGTTCGATTACATCTTCACGGACTTTCCTCTTGCAGTGGTGTTCCGGGAGGTGCAAGTTATGAAACCCCTTTCACAACTCATCAGACATTCGCTAAACTTGTAACTCAAATATTTCTTTCTGCAATCGAATTGTTGAAACATAATTTTCTTGTTACAATAACTTCTACTTCATATTTGAAACCCTTTCGAATGATTTCAAAAGATCCAGACTTACGTCTCATCAAGTAAAAAGCCACATATCTACTTGAGTCATTTCTGAAGATAGATAAATCCACTACTTGCAACAACCTTTATCGGACTACACACATCAAATGTATGATCACCAATAAGTTTGTTGTCCGTTCCTTATGGCCTGTGAACGGTATTTCAGTCACTTCTCTTTTCGGAGGAAAGTTGCAAGTGTCAGATGATTCAAAATCAAACGACTTCAAAATCCATCATAATGGAATTTATCCATGCGGGTTTCTCCAATGTGACTAAATGCAGTGCCACACTTGTGTGGTATTCTTTTAGTCTTGCGACATTTAGCGTCAGTGTTATGGATGTATCATATTACCATCAATATTCATAACATACATCCCATCTAGGATGGAAGCTTGGCCCTTCATGTTATTCATAATACTGAACAACAGTTGTTCCTTTTATGAACAACCTTTTTGCAATAAACATTGTGCAATGGGTTAGAGTGTATGAAACTCTAAAATGAATTATGAAAGTAAATCCAGAGGTAATATATTATTATCAACATTCATAACATACATCTCATTCATAATGAAAGTATGGCCCTTATGTTATTCATAACACCGAACATCAAAAGTTCTCTTATGAACAACCTTCTTGCAAGATACCTTATGCAATGGGCTAGAGTGTGTAAAACTCTAAATGAATTATGAAAATAAATACAGACGGTAATACACCGATGGAAGGTATAGTAACATTTACAATGTTCCCTGTGTATACCTAAACCTCATTCCTGGCTAGTCTTTCAGGCCATAGTAGTTCTTACATCGAGTTGCAACAGAAAGCAATCGAGCGGGTATCTTTGTGATTAACTCACAATACCCAAGAATTAGTGATTAACAATTTAATCATAATTCCCAAGAACTATATCTTTGACCAGCCTTCTATACATCAAAAACTTGTATGACATTCATACATGAGCTGGATATTCCAGTCTTCTTTCTTTTTGCCTTTATACTTCTAACAGTTTAACTTTCAGTATTTCTCCTACTCTCAGAAGAAGCACTCAACTTAATAGTGGCGTTAGCCCCGGACTTCCTTGGTGTGTAAGTCACACTAACACCCTTCGGACACTTCCTTTCTCTTTAAGTTGTTGTTTTATTCACCTTTCATCATATGACAGGCGTTCTACTGGATCCCTCTCTTATCAGTCTAATGCATAGTAAACTCTTTTACTAATAGTTTGCAAACAAACATTGCTTTGGATATCTCATATCTTTTAGCCTTTGT
Organism: Thinopyrum elongatum; assembly: GCA_011799875.1. NCBI lineage: Eukaryota > Viridiplantae > Streptophyta > Magnoliopsida > Poales > Poaceae > Thinopyrum > Thinopyrum elongatum. The sequence continues at coordinate 90,630,657 of CM022303.1, read as the reverse complement.
CTGTCTCTGAAAATGATTTTCAGATTCCATGAATATCACATAACTATCCAAACTTTCGAAGTTCGGGTCTCATGGAAGCAAATGTATTGCACTTGACTGAAACGGAATTCTAGCTTTTGGATCGAAGGACGAGAGTCACATGATCCATAGCATAAGCGAAAGAATACCGAAAGTATGCGATAGGACAAAGTCCTTCTCGGCACTCTTGAGGACAATCCTCACATTATGTTACCAACCGTAAAGTTTTAACCAGATATTTAACAGCTATTCAATTTTAACAGGGAAGGTGGAAATGCGAGCCATTATTCTACAACTATTATGCAAATCACACTTAGACAGTGTTCAAAATAAATTGCACTGAGAATTAAACAAGTTAATTCTACAGTGCGCTCCCACTCAAATCAATATCTTTCATAATTGATTGTGAGTGATTCAAGATCCATATTACAATTCAACGCCAAGGATGTGTCCATCTCAAGTGACGAGAATTGCAATCGGTAGGCCAACTTGCCAATCACATCTCTATGTGACTCTTGTTCATCTTTCGATGAGCGTGTTCCGAGCTCAGGACGCTCCTCCAGAACGTCAAGACAACCAAGTGATCTCACTGCGAGGTCTCAACTCACCCGCCTCACACTTCCCTAATCGTTCGCACCCATGTGTCCATGTGATGCCCCGAAAAGTTAGGTGCCGTGACGGTGCTACACTTGGGAGAACACTAACTACTTGATATTTTTGTGAGAGATCACCCTAATAAAAGCGACTACCGCGCAATCAAAAAAAGGGTGCATCATAAGGGATAAACATCTCAGGCAATTCATAATAGCATGATATGGTATAGCCCTTTCTGACGGAGAAGTCTTGTATTTCTTCGTCTTTGGCATTCGCGTCGGTGTTCATCTTCGCGAAGATTTCCACCACCTTGTCGATGCACCAGATAATATTGCTATCTCTATAGCTAATATAATAATGCATTACAACAAGGTTGACACGCAGGTCATTTAAAGTGCAATCATATGGCTCCAGCCATCATGCCGAATCATGACACACAGGTCATGTTAATTATTTTACATCATATAGTCATCTCATACATAATCAAATTATTATGAGCACTGCTATACCACATCAAATGCACATGCAAACCCTCCTGCAAAACCAAGTTAGACGCCTCTAATCGGTTCATGCAAAAACTTGTTTTTCGTGGCTTCTAAGGTTTCGAAACAAACCGAAGCTACCAACGTCCATCATCAAGTATGATAATTCAAGTCGCTAGATTAACTTTCCAGGGTGTATGAAAACCGAGATAATAAAATCTCGAGCCCCATACTAAACTTCGTCATACGCATGACCCCCGTGCAGATCATATCTGCATTGCCCTTTCGTCTGCAAAATTTCATCTTTCTTTTTAACTAAGGTGGAATTCAATGAACTGTTAGCACTTCATTGATCAATCAGGATCGCGGATTGCCAGAACTTTGAAACTCCACCATACTGTTATCAAGATCAGAAATATGCAAATTCCAGGGAAGCAACAAGAACATCGGGTAACAGATTTCATCTGCTACCCGCACAAATAATTTTCAGTAATAGAACTCATCTACTACCTAATTATATTGTGCAACACCCATACATCTCTATGTATTCTAGATCGCAACCTGCATCTACGCATAGCACGGCTCATGATGCCACTGTAGGGTAACGCAGCAGAAAACAAAAAAATTCCGACCTACGCACCAGCCCAGGACCACTATGGAGACTGCATACAAGGTTTGATCATTTTCGTTACCGACTCGTAGCGCAGCGGAAGTAGAGTCGATGACGATCGGCGGTGCAGATCCCCGCAGCTAGGATTTACAACCTCCCAACCGCGAGGATGTATACCCTCGTCTTCCCTTCGGACAGCCCTCCGGGAGGCGGTCGAACAGTCCCCAGGACGGTGTCGCGGGCAGCCCTTCGGGAGGACCTTCGAAACTCGAACGGTCACTCGGACAGCCCTTCGGGAGGACTCACAGAACTTGGACCGTCACTTGGATAGCCCTTCGGGAGGCACTCTCGAACAGCCCCTCGGGCACTAAGATCGAAACTACGACCTCTCTACAGAGTTGCACACATACGGTGTCATCTATCCGGCAGGGCTTCGCCGTCCAGAACTAGTTCCCACCGGAACCCAGACAGCCTTTCGGCTCTACGAAACTATTTCGCGGGGAGGGAGAGAGAAGCCAGATCATTGCAATGGCACATGTATGTGAGAAGGAGTGAGTCTTTAGGCAGCCCCCTCCACCCCTATTTATAGGCCAAGCCCAAGGGTGGCTTCTCCAAGAAGCCAAGGGGAAAAATACCAAAGGACCCTCAAGGTGGCTTCTCCAAGAAGCCACCCAAAAAGCACTTTCACTATTCACAACGACATTTTTCAGCGTCCGTTCGAACTGAAAATATTTATGTGGGCTTAGAACATTTCTAGTACCCACTAAAATAATTTTCAACGCGTTCTGGAACAATTCCAGATTAGTGATTTTCATCTGCGAAAAGCATCTGAAGTGGTTCCGGCAGCTCCGGAACATTTCCGTTTTTTCTTCCAGAAAATTCCCAAAAGTTTTCAGAATGATTCTGGCACCCTCCAAGAATTATCGGGCATGTGCCGAAACCAATTTTACTTTATGGTATCCTCTGAAACAACTTTTCAGTTTCACCGGAACTCATTCGGTGACCTCTCTCTGCGGAACTTTTCCGCTGTCCGAAACTTTTCGGTGTCCGAAACTTTTTCGGTGATTTTCTCTCAGACTCCCTGTCTAGTATTCAGCAGATAGATGACCCTTAAGCGTGTGACCCTATAGGTTCGGTGAAGTATAGACATGACACGGAACCCCTTCCGATCAATGATCAACATCGGAGCCGTGGACACCCATATTGACCCCTATACCCACACGAATGAATATTCGAGTGAACCTCCAGTTGCTGTGTGCTATTCCTATTGCTTCGCGATATGTTACAAATACCCGAGGTGAGACATGTTGGCATTCCCGTGGATCAACAACTTGTCCACTATGCTAGTTACCTCGTTACCGGTATTGTTCTCTTTTCTCGTTACTGTGTTCCGGCATCCTTGTGATCAAATCACCCTGTGTCTGGCCAGACGATGATGGATACCGTAACACCGAGAGGGCCCAGAGATATCTCTCCATCGTCGGAGGAGCAAATCCCAATCTTGAGCTATCAAGTTACTTAACATACTTTCCCATGAACCCGTAAGCCGCCGTAATAGCCATCCAGTTACGGATGACGTTTAACAAACCCCAAAGTTCATGAATCAAGCATGAAGAAACTTGATACTCTCATGGTCTAAGGAATTATGCAAACGTTAACCATCTCTGTGTTATTAACCATTAACTTGTGACGAAAGAATCTCATAGCATAACATCAATTTGGGTCGATTCAACACAAATGTTCTGCTAACAATTGTGCCCTCAAAGTTGCTGGCATAGACATGCCTATGATTGGGAAAACATAATCATCATGCAACACCTGAGCTAGTCTTAGAGGCATGACTAGGAATACATTTTACCGTTTATTATTCCACACATGCACATGGGTTTTCCCCAGAGCCTTTATGGATATACGGGCTCGGGAACCACAGCAGTTATAGCATGGAACATAAACCTAATTATGAACACGGAGATAAATAATAACATTTATTATTGCCTCTAGGGCATATCTCCTACAGACTCCCACTTGCACTAGAGTCAATAATCTAGTTAATGCTAATGCACTTTACACCTGTGGCACACCGGTGTAAATATGCTTCGCTTGTGGTATAGCCTGATGTCCAACGGATCTGACGACTTCAGCTCCGTGTGTATCTTTGCATATCCTCACATTTTCACGCTTTCACAAAATTCATATTTTGTGTGGACTTGGCTTTGTATGTATGTGAATCACAGGTCGAACCTGGATTCCTCAGACTGAGTTACGGAGCAACTACCTGCAATAGTGTCCCATTGACAAAAGCCATCTTGGAACCATACTAAGTTCATGAATGAACTATATGATCTCGCAGGGAGTCGAGAAAGGATCTCTGGCCGAGGTGGATACTTAATGTTACTACTACTTTATGCTGTACTAATCTACACTCTTCTAATGCTGCAAGACCGCTGAAGATGCTAGTCTTCGATAGGACTAGGCCTTCTCTCTATTCTGGCATTTCTGCAGCCTAGTCCACATATACAGCGTCTCTTTGAAAATGTTGCGTATGTAGTGTAGATCCTTGCTTGCTGAGTACTTCTGAGTACTCACGGTTGCTTTGTTTTCCTTTTCTCCCCATATCAGTTTGTCGTGACCAGAGGACGGAGCCCCCTGAGACAGATGCCCCGTCGATCGACTACTACTACCACCCCGAGGGTGGATACTACTACGAGTTGGCTGACGACCAGGAGTAGGTTCGGAGGGTCCCAGGCAGGAGGCCTACGCCTTTCGATCGTAGTGTTTTATTTTGCCCCGCCTTTCTAAAGGCCTTTCTGTGCTTTCTTTTATATCTGTACTCAGATATCTGATGCTTCCGCTGACGCTTGTACGCAAGCTTATGTATTCGAGCCCTCGAGGCCCCTGGCTTGTAATATAAAGCTTGTATGACTTTATTTATGTTTTAGAGTTGTGTTGTGATATCTTCCCGTGAGTCCTTAGGCTTGATTAGTGCACGATTGAGCCGGAGGCGTCACAATAACCCCCCTGAGGTTCAGTTTAATTTATATGTTGAGACCCGTCAGATACCAATTTCTGATTTTTGTGACATATGCTTGATCCCTTCTGACGGGGAAATAAGAGAGCCTAGGCCTGTAGAGTTCGAGGGCTTTTATCATACTCTGTCAGTGGGAAATGAGAGGGGCGTGTCGAGTGTCACAGCTACTAGTTTGCAGTTTCCTGCTGTTCATTATTTTGCTCTATTTATTGCTAAGTGCTTAATTGCTATAGAGAAGGTCGGTGCACTCTGTGCTCCGGACTTCGCCATCTTACATCATGCACTTTACGGCGATAACAACTATAGCCTTGGGGATATTATTGCACGTCGCCTGCACCTTAATAGATCCAAGGGAAAAATTCATGACGGTATTTATGCTGCTCGTTTAGCGAGTCAATTTAATGTTCAGATCCGCGAACATGATTATCGTTTACCTAAGGTTTATTTGGATCACCAAGCGATGTGGGATCACCAGTTTACTGATATTAATGATTCTATTAACCATATTACTTACAACCTGGTTTTCAGCGAGGACACCCATGATATTATTCCGTTGCCTGCACCTACTTTGTTTGATTCTATTGCCAGTGGCAGATACAGGATCATGCCTGAGGACATTATTGCTTACTGGAACAACCAGGCAGAGGCTGAGGAGGAACCTCAGGAGTGAGACGCTCAAGTGCCCGCTCCACAGCACTTCGAGGTTGGACCGGAGGGCTACTACGAGTGGTGATCACCAAGCTAGGCCAAAAGCCTAACCTTGGGGGAGTACGTATTTTCACCAACATTACATTGATGTTCACACATTTCTTTCCAGTTGTCGGTGTCCACACTTTTTTATTGTATTATCCATGCTATATTTATTTTCTTGCTTTGTTCTTGTGTGTTTGAAAAACTTTGAGAAAACCAAAAAATATTGCTTGCTTCTTTTCGGTTTTTCTTTCTAGTCTAATTTAGTTGTAATGTTAAAATAAAACCCAAAAAGATTTCCTTGTTCTTCTTTTGCTTGTTGGGGGCTCTCCTCTGTAAATAGTTTTTCTCATTTTTGTTTTTCTCTTTAATTTGTTTTCTTCAAGAAAAACTAAAAACTCCAAAAATATTTTAGTGTGTTTCTCTGAAATTCTTTTTCTTTTATTGAGTCGTACCAAGGAGAAGACCACGATGAAAATGTTGAGTGGCTCTCATATGTATTATTGTTGATCTAACAAAGAGCCCAAATTGCCTTGTATTCTCCTTTTGAATAAAATATTTGCAGATTTCAGCTTAGTCCATGGCACTCTTACACTATTATTATTTTCATATCATTCGGTCGTGCAAGTGAAAGGCAATGATGATGATATTTGATGAACTGGCTGTGCAGAGAGAAATGGGTATGAACTCAACTTGTTCTGTTTTTGTAAATATGTTTAACCTATTATCCATGATTCAGCCTATTATGATCAAACATGTTTGTAATAACAACTAGAGATTACTAGTCATTAACCCGTGCACCTGCACGGGCTAGCGACCTTGAGTCGAAACTTTGGTATTTCATATACTTAAACAAAAACGTCACAATTATATTGACAATTTTTAATTATATGTGTACTTTGCAAATTCACAGTCACTTTTTCAGCTTTTGAATCAACGCACAGCCATAATCATTGGCAATGTACAAATCTGATATATGTCGAGTACAACGTGAGGAAATAATCCGTAGTTCATGGTAGTAATATGGAAAAAGCCAATAAATTAAATTGGAAATTTTATTGGAGAAATTGATACATTATAGAAAAACAGAAAAGTAAAAGTTGAATAATATTTTATTAAAATTATACATTTTTTTTGACTTTAAATTTAGTCTTAATTGGCTTTATCCATTTGAATAATAATGTCGCGTTGTACTTAAAAATTACAGTTCTACCCTCCCATCCCACCCCAAATAGTTTAATCCATTACTCTTTACCCATATGCATGAAGTATTATATACGTTTATGAGTGTACATTCTTTAGTCACAATAGAAATTCTTATTGATTGGTAAATGATCAGGAGTGTCGGTTCTTTACTAAAAGATGGATTAGATTGTTACACAAAATTTAAATTATGCACTATTTTAGTTTTTTATAGGGTGTGTCCGAATACCTTTGTTTTTTCATAGTCTGAATTAACTCTTAACTTTTTGCAAAAAAAACATTTACCTATCACGTATCACTTGTACGCATGCGTGCATGCATCCTGTACTATGGACGATTTCTATTCTCATATACGTACAGATTCCCTCGCTGGTACGTGATACCCTCGCCGGTAAATCTGGACATGAAGCAAATTTAATTAATCCAGTGAGATATGTCCAACCAAAAAAAAAAACTTATGAAGATGTGCAGCTAAAAAACTATTCGGATGTGTTTTTATAATGGAACCTAGTGTAGACGTGTTGGTATGGGCTTTGTTTTTTCCTTGGTGGCAAACGTGTTTACTTTGGAAACTGCACGTGGACCTTTTTGTTTTGTTTTGTAATCTCTTTTAATCCTAGTCGTATATTTGACAATCCTACGGTTATTACTGTTTTTTCTCTAGGATTAACGTGGAGCCTCGTATGGTGCTCCCAATTAGTAAATACTAGTCGTCAACCCGTGCACTTGCACGGGCTAGCAATTAATGAAAACATATCACATTTCTTTTAATATCAAAAAAATATCACATTACTTTTTCCATCCTTATTATATGGTTGACTACCGGGGACTAACTGGGTCATCGTTTATGCATATATGTTCTCTCTCTCTCTCTCACACACACACACACACACACGTGTATATGTGTGAAATCCCGTATTCATACTATTTCTCTTTGTTTCGTGTGAAATCTAATATATTTTCTTGTGTGATAACTCTGTTTTCAATAACGAATCACTTCAACTGAAAAAAAATACTTAATCACTTTGGTAAACAATAAAAGACTTTTCCATTTATCTTTTGTTTGGGAATGGAAGAGTTATTATTGTTTCATCATATCATGAGCAATCTAAGTTGAATGTCCACAAATGATATATTGAATCCCATTCTCTTTAATCATGCTTATATTCATTGCGTGCAAAGAAATTTTCTGCGAACAAAGGCATTGCATGATCAGGTTATATATGTGCACATGCAATTCATCGAGTTCGAAAGCAACACCTGAACTATAAATAATTCATAAATAATTGAGTTGAGCTGCTGCACTGATTTAAAAGAAAAATGAAGTACACATAAAGTAAGATATGTATCTCTACGGACAAAAACAAAATATAATGCATGGAGCAGACCATTTGTAGAAGACTAACACTTATTGTATCATATACAGAGCTACCATTTTTGTCTAGCGATACTCTCTGATGCTTGACATGTATCCTAAATATATGTCACGCAATAAAAGGCATATGGGAATAGGTATTTCTCTAGTATTTACAATATGCTACGGACAACATTATGCTACCTTGTGATTAAGCCAAAAGGAAAGAAAAATAGTGTATAAAAGAGTTATTCCCACAAAAAACCGATATTCATATTTAAACACGAAATACTTGGTAGATTATCATCAATACCAATGTTGAAAATCGTTAATTAAACTGGTATTCATATTTAAACTGACGAAAAAGAACAATTATTGGCACTTGAAAAAATACGCGGAACATTATCAATCCATTTCATTATTTTATTCTGTGTTTTGATTAGCCATGGTGAAATACTACCCGTGGGGTAACATGGTTGATGGATATACATAAAATACATAATGAACCCTTAAAAACTGTTAAACATTTTTATGTATCAAGACTCATGCCCTTGAAAGTGAATGAATAAGAATACATCAATGTAGATGGAAAATATGAATTGCTAGGTCCAGTTGGAACAACTGTTCTTTATTTAGCTCTAATTTTACTGAAAAATGGTGTAAATTAGCAATACATGGCTTTGAAATCAATAGTTAATTAAGTAGAATTCGTTTGCTTCGATTCATTAGTATATATGAATTTGACATGACACCTTATATTTTGATATCAGATCCACGAAAATCATAATTAAACTGACCAAATAAAGATTTTGCTGCTTCAGATTTAGCCAAAAGTGTGCAAAAGATGGCAGTGCATAAAAATAAATTGAGGATGGTATATATTGACATCATGTTCAACTGAACCTTATAAAAATCACGTCACCCTCTGGTTCTTCAAGATAAAAATCTTATTTTATATTAGTCCAACAAAATCGTTCATTTTGCAGGAAAATAGAAATACATTGTTTTTCATGTGGACAAATCAAATCATTAAAGTACATTTTTGTTACTTTTTTTATGAAACTAAAGTTGTCATCTGTTATCCAATAAAATCATTAATGTCCGTAAGAATATTTAGCTCTATCCCTTGTTCACCTGAATTATTTATGTAGGCTGAATCTGGGTGTGCAATAATCTGTGAGGCCAAAACAATCGTGCTACTTCAGCAAAACTTCCACCAAGCCTACTGCTCTATAATATCTCTCAAAGGTAGTGTTTCCTTACGGATGAATATGGTATTTTTTTGTGCATATAAATGAATCACCGAAGACATTCTTTTACGGTTGTCTGTTGCTTACTTCTCTGAGGTCCAAATTGTATTATAATTTAGCCTCTAGATCATGTAATGTGAGAAGTAGATGCAGGATGACGTGCAGGTAGAAATATATTAGCAAAAAGATTTTGCACACTCACCTTGAACATTTGGAATAGCTCTGCAGTTTACTCAGCTCGGCCATTAATACGACCATGAGTATTAAGACCATCATAACCTTCAAAGTTAACTACAGTAGTCTAGGGATCTACCTCTTTCCTTTCACGCGATACCAGAAGTGAGTAATTTCAACTCTGCAATTCAGCTTGTAAAGGGATTAATTAAGGCAGACATAAATATGAAAACCAACGGTGTGTCGCTCTCGCTATTTGTATGGATGTGGCTTCATCAAGCATGTTACCTGAACCATTTATATGGCCGTCGTGCAGTGAGCTCACCAGCTACATGCAGACAGACCGATGAGAAGTTGAGAACCAATATTGTCTCACTATTTGTTATTTGTTGGAATCTAGCTTCATGGAGCATGTTACCTGGATCACTGATATAACGCCAGCTACGGGATAAACTTACCGTTGGCCCTTGCTATGCGTGGGCAACAGATTCGGCGAGCATGATCTGCTGTCTAGACGTGGTCTGATGTATCTACAGTCTATGCATACGACTGCCACCCACCAACATAAACACCAGTAACCTGGACCCATATGCTTGGTGTTCGCCGCCATGGCATATAGAAAATTATCGACGTGCCCGCCCAGATTCTGCTTTAATTTCATGTAGACTTGCAGTTGAGTTGCCGCATACTCTCTGGCAAGTGACCTACAGAGCCTAGCTCGCCAGAAGCAATGTGCTCATACGAAGCTAGATTCCGCAAGATGGTCAAGCGACCAGCCAGTAACACACACGGAATACCACACGCCCAAATCAATCTATGGCCAAAGGCACATAAAGCTCTGTGTACGTGCATGCATGTCCGTACATGGTGAGAAATTAATCAGTCCTACTCTAACGTAGTATATGTTACCTAATTACACGGCCACCTTGATCGCTAGTTAAACCAAACTAACTAACACATGACACTAATTCAGGATTATGCTAACATATCTTACCTTCGAGTTAATTAGCCTCCGTACGTGTGTGATTATTGGAAAGAACCTACAAAGCCTAGCTTGCCAGCACCAATCTCTACATATGAAGCTAGCTTCTGCAAGTTGATCAACCGACCTGTAAATAACACACACAAAATACAACACGCCTGAATCGATCTATGGCCAAAGGCCCATAAAGCTCTGTGTGTACTTGCTTGCATGGCCGTACGCCTGTACCTGATGAGAAATCAATCAGCTAGCTGATGTATACCTGCACATCTTACCGTGCCCGGACAACTCTAAAAGTAGCCAAGTTCTATTAGCTTCTGCAATTGCGTGATCGTCTGAAAGAACCATGTCTCGCCTCGGAAAGGTCGTACTGTGCCAGTAGCACGGCCGATCGAGTCCATGGCTCTCTACTTTCTGGAACACTCCCTCCCTTTAAATCACGTTGTTCGTGTGGAAAAAGGAATCAGCTTGCTACGTCCTGGAGAGCTGGTTGTTTTTGCCCAAAATATGAGATGGCTGATGTTTGATGATTAGGTTACGGGGAGAGCCAGGGTTGTGAGGTAGAAAGAGAAGCCATGGTTTTGTCATGGCGGCGTCATGCGGGGAATATGATCGAGGATAGGAGACCTGTTAGACGGGGTGATTAGGGTCCTGGAAGCAAGGGATGACTCCACATCTAATCTTTGTGATCCAACGGTTTAGAAGTTTACATGGATTAATCTACATGGTTAATTAAAATCATTTTTATGGAGGATTTCATGACTCGATCCACATCGTTATAATTCGGTCGCAGCAGATTAACGGCTCGTAAAATCTAATTAACATGGGAATTTCTTGGGAGTCTGTAATTAGTATAGGTATAGACTAGTCGCCAACCCGTGCGTCGCACGGGCTAGTTAATCAATATTGTATTCTAATCTATATTATTACCGCATAGCATCATGTCTTATAAAATAACATATGAATGATCCATGTACTCAAACCTCAAAGATTTGAAACCTGAGGATTTGTTGGAGAGTGTATTTTCATAAATGTGTTAGTTGGATGCAACCACAATAAGTAATGAAATGACACCTAAAAACAGCTTGTGTTAAGATAACATGATATAATTTGTTAAATATAAGGAAATACGTTTTATATTATTATTTGTCACATTTCAGTAGTATGCAATAAGGCTAACGCATCTCCATATGCTTAGAATTGTCTAATGTAAATTTGCTAATTATATGTCTATACATACCTACAGTTGTACGCATTGCCCTTTAGTCTTGACCCGTGTACGCATGACCTTGCTGCAGGTGTTGATTGGTTGACGCTGGCGATTCCGGCGAATGTCCAACCATAGATCATTGGTTGAATTTTAACTGACAAACCATGCATATATATACTGGAAAGAGAGAATGTGAACAAATTGAATAATTTATATGAAAAGTGATGTGTGAGATTTCCTTATGGATTACAATCATAGGCAAGCATTTTCCAAAGACCAACTCAAATCAGAGAAATTATTCATTCTATTCTTTCCAAAACACAGAGACAAAGACAAAGAATATTAATTTTCATATCTAACATTAAATACGAACACATACCTCATCAAGCATCGATCCTCGCCATGTCGTGTATTCATCCTTGGCCACGACATAGTGCAAGCAAAAAATTTGTGTGCGCCATCACCCATATATGCTGATCGGGGATGAGAGAAATTAAGGAGACATTGGAAAGACATGGATTTTTAGCACATATTGTTGCAGTCTCAATTGAAGGGCGCAGTGGTAATTAAGAGAGCCAAGAAGAGAAAATATATAGCCGGCTTGAACAACCTCAGCACAGCCCTGATGAAGGCTAAGACATCTCCATATGCTTAGAAATGCCTAATGTAAATCTACTAATTATGTGTCTTTACAGTACCTACAGTTGGACACATTGGCCTGGAGTCAACCCGTGTATACACGACGCTGCTGTAGGCGTTGATTGATGCAATGCTGGTCACTTCGACGAGCATCCAACCATAGATCACTGGCTAAATTTTTGTCTGGCATACCATGCATATACTGGAAAGAGAGAATGTGAAAAAATTAATAATTTATATGAAAAGGATGTGTGAGATTTCCTTATGAAGAAGACAGCAAAGAGACCAAAAAAAAGACAATGGATTGGAAGTACTCGATAAAAATTGATCTAACAAAAGCGCTTGATAATATGATATATGCTCCACATGTTGTCAAAGAGATGAAGACCACCAGATTGATTTGTTAATTCATCAACATCAGTAGCTATTCTACTTGAGACGCTCATTATCAGGCACAATGAGCTGGGCGACAAACCCTCACAAAACTGCATGAAGGTAGCATTGGTAATTAAGAGAGCTAATAAGAGAAAATACATGGACACGGCTTGAACAACCTCAACACAGCCCTGATTAAGGTTAATGCATCTCCATATGCTTAGAATTGTCTAATGTAAAACATGCTAATTAAGTGTATTTACATACCTGCAGGGGACACATGGCCTTGAGTCTTGACCGGTGTACGCATGACGCTGCTGCATGCATCGATTCATCGACACTGGTCACTCCGGTGAACATCCAACCACATATCATTGGTTGACTTTTTGACTGGCAAACTATGCATATATACTGGAAAGAGAGAATGTGAACAAATTTAATAATTTATATCAAAAGGGATGTGTGAGATTTCGTTATGGACTACATCGATGATGGACATACGTGGCAAAAACTTACTTCCATGATGTGCCCGGATGAGTGCCCTGGATTTTCCTCTTGTATAAATTGCTCTTGATTTCTTGGTTATAGGAAGAACTATAACAGGGCTTGCCGGACAAAGCGGTGCTGCTGTTGCCAGCTTCAACTGAACTACAAAGGTATCATGCGATTGTCTATAAACAGTGGGATAAAGTAAATGGAATGTGTTTTCTTTTGCAAGATATGGTTGAAACAAACCAAATTCCACCAAGAGGTTAGGGAGAACGTCCAGGCTATATAAAACTACAGAAACCAACATGCAGGTTATCGATCAGTTGCTACAGAGTCCGAGTGCAGGGAATAAGTTCTGAAATAAAGACAACAAATTCTTGTTGTTAAACTAAGCATCATCCTGCACATCTTGAACATTAGTAAAGACATTTATTTTATCAAGCGGATCGTAATCCAACCCCGCAAAGGCATAGATGCAGTGCAAACCTGCTGATAGTTGTTCATCGTATTTGGGTGGATTCCTCGCCGGAATACGGCTGGCCACCGGCACTGGGCTGTTTACTGCAACTTCTCTGTACAATCTGTTTGTAAGCAGAAATCATACTCCCAGCAACATAAAGGCAAGGATGATGTGCAAACCTGATACATGTTCATCGCGTTTGGTTAGAATCCACGCCGGAATCGGTTGGCCTCCGATGCTGGGCCGTTTACTCGGCCTTCTCTGTATGATCCGTAGATTGGCAATTAAGAGGGGGTGGATGGAGCTGCAGGGCAAATAGGGCAACGCGAGTCTGTGAGGATACCATGATGGCATAGGAGAAGAGTGGATCAACCGCTTGAGCTTGCCGAGATGAAGCTGCTACAGATGGCGCCTGACCAAAACTGAAAGGCAGGCATGGCGGCAGCATGAGGACGGCAAACCGGCAGCCTCGCTGGGCCTTTTCTTTAGCTGATCAATTCGGATTATTCATCTCTGGAGATTTTTTTAGGGATGGTTATATATTCCGAAGAGATGACGTGAAGACATCAGCCTCTCGCTGGGCTTCTTTTTTTAATTCTCGGTGGTCCATTGAGATGAAACAGATAAATAGAAATAACTTTTGTTTGTTACGATAACACATGACGTGCAAACAACCTGATTGCATAGGCGAATAACTTTCGTTATTACATGACGTGCAAATAAACCGATGGCACAGGTGGGTAATTTGTAACTAATTATTTTATGGGCTAATCTAAACCGTAATAACTCGGCCCCACCAGATTAACGGCTCCTAATTACTGATTAACGTGGGAATTTCTAGGAAGTGCATAATTAGTATAGGTATAGATAAGATAGTTTCTCATGCCTTGCGTAAGTAGCTAGGAGTGGATAATGATTTACCTTGGATGTTAACATGCATTAAAATGATTATAATGTGGTATGATGATATGGTATCCTCCTATGAATGTTTCAAGTGGCTTGACTTGGCACATGTTCATGCTTGTAGTTGAATCAAAACCAACATAGCCTCTATGATATTTATGTTCATGGTGCTCATATCCTACTCATGCTAGTATCCAATGTTACTTATGCATAATGCATGTTTATGACCGTTTTCGCTCTCTAGCTGCCGCTTCTCAACCTATTTGCTAGCCTTCGCCTGTACTAAGCGGGAATACTGCTTGTGCATCAAAATCCTAAAACCCAAGTTGTTCAGATGAGTCCACCATATATCTACCTATATGCGGTATTACCCTGCCGTTCTAAGTAAATTTGCATGTGCCACCTCTAAAACATCAAATAAACATCCATTTTTGTGTGCCTGGATTGTTCATAAAGCGACAGGAGGTAATCGGTATCTTCCATGCTAAGCGGGTTATTCTCATGATGAGTGTTTATTCACTCGTCCTTGCACGAGAGGGGCGGTAATAGGGATTCCCAGTCCTGAAATCAAATTACAAATAATTAAACAAAACTCCCGCAGGACTGATGTTGGTATGGACGGTACCCGTGGATTCGGCTAGACATGGAGTGTGTTTGTTGGTGGAGGGGGAGTAAACCTTTACTTTTATCGCTTGGAAACCGTCACTAATGTGTTTAGCATGGAAGATATCGCTAACTAATGGTCACGAAGTATACAGGAAGGGTGTATTTCTCAAAATTTCATTTATCTCCATTTTAAAAAATCTGAGCTCTGGCACCGCTGCAAATCACTACTTCCCTCTGCGAAGGGACCATCTATTTAATCTTATGTTGCGTCATCACCTTCTCAAATAAGCGCCAGATCTGAGAGCACAATTGTCCTCCTCTTGCATTGTGTATAGCTAATTTTGGATGCATCATGACTGGATCTTTTCTATCATGAATTACAATGTTTAGTCACTGCTTGAACTTTGGAGGTGCTCTGCATTTATGTTTTGCGGTCTCAGAAAGGGCTAGCAAGATACCACTGTTGTCATATTATATCATGATTGTCTTGACAAAGTGTTGTCATTTGAAATATTTTATTATTGCTCGCTAGTTGCTTATGCCATTGATATGAGTTAATATAATTTTTTAAGAGTTATTGTCGACATGGTTAGTCATAATTTTGCTGAAAACCTAGGTGCTACTTAAGCTTATTTATGAATACAAGAGCAAAAGAGTTCGTAAAAGTTTTTCTTTTTCACTTTCAGTTTGTCAACTGAATTGCTTGAGGTCAAGCAAAGCTTGTTTAAGCTTGGGGGACTTGATACGTCTCCGTCGTATCTACTTTTCCTAACGCTTTTACTCTTGTTTTGGACTCTAATTTGCATCATTTGAATGAAACTAACCCGGACTGACACTGTTTTCAGCAGAACTACCATGGTGTTGTTTTTGTGCAGAAATAAAAGTTCTCGGAATGGAACAAAACTTTTTGAAGATTTTTTATCGAATAAAAGAAAAATGCTAGAGCCAAGAACCACCGGAGGGGGCCCTGATTGCTCGTATCCGCGTCAATTTTTCCCCGAAGAGGAAGGGATGATGCAGTAAAGCTTCAGTAGGTATTTCCCTCAGTTATGAAACCAAGGTTATCGAACCAGTAGGAGAACCAAGTAACACTATGTAAACGGTACCTGCACACAAAGAACAAATACTTGCAACCCGACACGTAAGAGGGGTTGTCAATCCTGTCGTGGTTTTATCACGGCAGATGCCCTTGTGAAAGGACTTAGGTGTGGAGCCATCGCGACATAGGTTAGCTCGAAAGGGTTGAACGGGACAAAGGACACAAGGTTTACCCAGGTTCGGCCCCTCACAATGAGGTAAAAGCCTACTCCTGCTTTTGTTGACTATAGCTTGAATATCGATTACAAGGGAGCGGAATCACTTGACCTAGCTCTCGATCAATTGTTTCTTATGTTAACTCGCCGCAGGGTCTCGCCTTTATATACATAGGCCGAGGCGCTAGGCTTACAAGATTCCAAGCCGGATCACACAACGTGCCCAACTCAGTTTCTATGTCGCCCTGCCTTGTTAGGCAAGTCGCCATTGTGGCGGCTCACACACTCCGGGTCATGATCCTACCGCCAGATCTTGGGCCTTCAACAGGCCCACCTTATGAGCCGCCACCAGTCTTCATGTTTCATATTCTTGAACCTACTTGGGCCTTCTTCATACCGAGTCGCCAACGGTCTAACCGGGCCCCTCCTGGGCGGGCCACCCCTCGGGGTTATATCCCCAACATTAGGCCCCAGATTGATTTGAACTTGTTCATGTCAATCTTCACTGCTTCAGTTGGCTAGTCGTCTTTTCAAAGCTTAACCTTGAATAAATCACTGTAACCCGCCATGACGTTACGCGAAGTAAATCCATAAAAAACCCATGACATCACAACGGATCTTTTGCATTAACTGGTCGTCCGAGAATCGAGGCGCCTGCAATGTTGAGATAATCATGTTGCCTCCTTGATTTCTGCGCATGCCATTTTACTATTTCCTTGTAAATAAGGACGGGGGGGGCCCTCTTTTCACTTTTACCCCCACCCCTCTCTCTTCTTCTTCTTCCTCGCGTCGTCCACCGCTGCCGGAGCTCCGCCGCCCCAGTCGACCTTCACCAGCAGCTCCATCTAGGCCACTGCATCAACCTGATTGTGACCAGAGATCACGGAGCCCCTCCGCTCTTCAGTCGAATCCTCAGGTAATGTTCCTTCCTCAGCTCAGATCCACATTAAGGTGCCCTAGCTCATAGAGTTCATCGTAGTTCATTCAAGTTCATCCATGCATTACTTAAAGAACATACTTCGATCCAAGACTAAGCAGAGGTCGCACGGTAGAAGTTTATGGCCCCTTTACTCATATCCTGGATAGATCCCATCTTCTCACGAATCAATACCCTGTTCCACAGTTGTTCCACTGCCACATCTTAGGTTTAGCAATTATTCTTCATTTTTCGAATCACCGCATATCCAAAATTATAGGCATAAACTACGAAACTTGTTTGTCCCATCCTTAACTAAATCTTCATCAATCCCAGATCTATAGATAACTGCCCCGCCAATGTCACCTGGGCGGTTTAAATAATAACCTTGTAACCCGCCAGCCTCTAACCGGCTTAATCATGAATTTATAACCTGCCAAAAGCTCTGAACATGCTTCTGCAACTTGACCGGCCAATATGCTGCTCATACCTTGATAGTTACTTCATCCCATGATTAAGATAGCTCTTAACCGCAGCTTACCCACTCTTCATCGTACAGGCGGCTTATGATTTACTCATTATGATGATTAATCGTATATCCATATTTGATTTGCAACTACTGAACTGTCATTTGTAACCACTAATTAACTTATCACCGTAGTATTAACTCATCAAATTATATCTCCAGGCCATAGCTTTTCAACCGCCGAAAATGACTATTGTCAACTGGGAACGTTCTCTGGTTACCAAGGAGATTCTCAATGATTTCGTAGGCCAAGGCCTATTGGCGAGTCGGCAAGAAATTGGATGGCGAGCTAGCAATGGGGAAGTAGTCCCTACTCCTACCGCGGATGAGATTGTGGCCATTACTGATCACATACTCAGAGCATTTACCCCACCCGGGTGTAAATTCTTTCGGGATCTCCTCCACTAATTCAACTTGCACCCTCAAGACATAGGTCCAAACTCAGTATCCAACATCTACCACTTTCAAATCTTCTGTGAGGTTTATCTACAAACATCACCCACTGTTCCCCTGTTCAAGGAGTTCTTTTATATAACCCGCCAGACTGAATGTCAAAATGGCCCAAGCCAGGAATTAGGTGGAGTCTCTATTCAGAGACGAAGGGATAATAGTTTTCCCTCCACCGTCTTACCAATTCAGCCCAAGGGATGGGTGACCACCTGGTTTTACTGTAAGAATACTGCTCCAGCAACGGAAAATCCTTTGCCCGGGTTTAGGGCTGATCGTCTTCCAACAAATTTTGATCCTCCAAGCAAAATTATTCTAGAAGAGCATGCCGAGGCCTTCCCATTTCTTTCCAGGGCTAAAGCTTTGTTAGCTCATGGGTTGCTTGGAGTTGACTTAACACGGTGCTGCGTCTCTTGGAAGATACTCCCTTTAAGCCGCCGTCCCAGCTTAATGTTTGAATACTCTGGCGAGCCCAATGACTCTCAATGGTACACTGAAGATAACTTTACCGCCGAAGAAGTCTTTAAAGCTATGAGGACACTCTTTGGCGAGTCTCAGGAGAACTGCAATAAAGTTGGCCTGCTGCCCTTCTTTAAACAAAATCCAGCTCCACCTGTAAGTATTTATATTTATCTGGTTCAATACAGATCAACTCTGCATTATGCCTTGTTTTAACCTTTTTATACTTATCCTGGCTAACTCCACTTTCTAGACCAAGAAACAGCAAGCCGCCGCCCCGATCAAGAAGCCTAAGACCAAAACCCGTGCTCCGGGCCGTTCGTAAGAAACAAGCTGCAGAAGTTCTTTTCAAGTTGGACGACTCGGAGGTAGAACTCGACTCCCTTGGTCATCTTTTTATGCAACTTATTGATGCCGACTCTTCTCAGGATGACGCGGAGACAAGCCAGGCTGATGCAACAGAGGTAATACCTGTCTCCTCCGACTCAAACCCTTTGCCAAGAAAGAAAACCCAGCGGGTCATCCGGAAAGGAAGATTTTCTCATCCTCTTGCTCATTTGGACCCCAATTTCCTTTTGAAGAAGCAGCAGCATGATTCAAGACGTATGACCCGGAGTGACGGTTCTCAAGACCTCAACTCTGGCTTACCCAACACTCCTGCTCCTCGCAAGCGTCGAAATGAGGTGCCTCATAGCCCAACTCTATCTCTTCTGAAGGCTGGTCTTTTTCGTCAACCTCTTAATCCTTCTGACTCAAATTATCAGGGAACACCTCCATCATCCGGCGATTCTACAGGAACTCAAATGTCTGTCTTCAAGGTTGCCCAAGGGTAAATATTTCTACTTTCTTCATAAATGATTTGCAATGACATGTTCTCATGAGCTCTTGTATTCTTGTTATAGAGGCGTAGCCAAGGCGGGTAAAAACCAAAAGTTGGGCGGGTCTTCAAAGGATCCCAAAGTTGCTCAACCAAAGAAGCAAACAGCAGGAATGTGTGAGGCCCATATTCAAGATCCTGAAGAGCCTGTCAATGACCCGCCACCATCAACTGATGCCATCATTACTGAGCCAATACATACTGAAGTTAACCCGGCCACTCATCCAGACCCGCCAAGTCCCAAGTCACCAACTCCTCTGAAGCCAACAGAAGAGATCCCTCTCGAGAAGGACACTGCAGATGTTATCATTACTGGCACAGGTTATACAGAGCCAGGAAATCGTACTGTCTTGGCTAAACATAGTGCCAAAGAAGAGCCGCTAGCCACCGACAAGGGCAAGCTAAAACTGGATCTGCAACACTATGCAGATTTTAGCGCAGGTGAGTTCCACGCAGGCTACCTAAGCCGTCTGCAGACAAGCCGCGATATCGAGGCTGGCCTGGTTAACCTGATGAGGTAGAAGTTTGAGGTACAAACTAAACCTCTTTCCACTGGCTCATATGCATATAGTCATGTAGCCCCCAAGGGCCGGCCTATCCTGCCAAGGATGAGCCCAGTCTTCAAAGCATTAATTTTGAACAAAACCATATGTAGCCCCAAAGGGCCGGCTTATCCTAACAAGGATTAGCCGGGTCTTTAATGATCTTAATAAAATCAAACATGTAGCCCCCCAGGGCTGGCTTAATCTGACAAGATAAGCTGGGTCTTCAATGACCTTAGTAAAATCAAACATGTAGCCTCCAAGGGCCGGCTTAATCTGACAAGATAAGCTGGGTCTTCAATGACCTTAATAAAATCAAACGTGTAGCCCCCAAGGGCCGGCTTAATCTAACAAGATAAGCCGGGTCATAATAAGAATTGAAATGACCTACATTAGCCCCCAAGTGCCAAGTATATTGCTTGCAATGTGCTCTGGGACTTAAATATTTGTGTAATATTGACATTGTTCATTGTGTGATAATCATTGCTTTAACATTGCATTTTAGGAAGAGTTGAACATGAAAGAGTCACAACTAAGTGACTTGAAGAAAAATATTGAGCTGCAACAGGTTGAAACTTCCAAAGCCGAGTCAAGGCTAAAAACTACATTTGAAGAATTTGAAAAGGCCAAGGCGGGTTTTGATGCTGAGAGGACCACCTGGGAGGCTGACAAGGCTGCCCTGCAGAAAAGAGCTGAAGATGCTGAAGCTGAGCTTAAGCCGGTGACTGAAGAGTTAGCCGGTTTAAAGCAACATATTACTCAAATGTCAGCCACCATCTTTGGTAATATTCATATGCAACTCATCATCTATTTTGACTCGCCTGGCGACTCGTAATATATAATTCCTGACCTGCCTGGCGACTTTTGAACAGGCCCCAGAAGCGCCAATCATGGCCAGAACATGTTGCTCAAGCTGAAGGTGGTGTATTCATTGGCCGAACAGTTGTATGCTGGGACGCAATGCAGCCTTGTAGCTTTATCAGGTGGAAAGAAGCCTCCAATGCTGATTAAGACGACTTTAGAGCAACTGTCCACCGCACCGGCTCAAATTGAAGAGATCAAATTATCAGCCGCGCGAGCCAGAGCCATTGTTGCTCTAGGCCGTACAAAGGCGTGGCAGTCAGAGCTTCACCTGGAAGAGATAGCCACCGGATTCCCAGAAGTCAAAGATGACGGGTCTGTCTTTGAAGAACAAGACTTCAACAAATGTGTCAGGGAGATGCAGCCCGTAGCACGGAAGCTGATTGAAGAGCTGGACTTAAACCATTACACGATGGCTTATGATGAGAATAACAACAAGATCAAGCCTCCCACACTTGAATTGATGGATCTTGTTCTGCCCAGGCGTAAGCACAACTTCGCCCCTGATCTTGACTCTTCAATTATACTTAATGATGAGGCCACATTCGAAGCTGTAACCGACATCGACTGGACATCGGCTGACCTCCAGATGGTCGAAGAAGAAGAGCCGGCGCGGGAGGACCCACAATCTTCAAGGCGTCAGGAAGACAACTGATCATAACGAGGATGATCCAGGTGGCTCTCAGGCTGGGTTATGGGAGTGCAGCTCTAGAAACAGTTAATTCATAACTTTTTTGGGCTTCAGTGTAAAGCCTTGTAATAGGGTAATGCAAAACAATGATCCGCCATGTCATGCCTTCGTGCATGTTGATCTTGACTTTTGATCCGCCAGTTTAATCTTTGTGGCCTACTTCATCTGACCAGATATATGAACCATCTGATGACTATATTCAGCACCTGAGGTCTTGTTTATTTTGCAGAAGACCAATTATCATATATACTGGCAACTTAAAGTCAGAAACCGTGGCGGGCTACCAAACCCGAAGACTCATAGTCTCATATAATAGTTGAAAACATGATTAACATGGCTGTAAAGCCAAATCATGCAGGCATCTTAAAAACCAAAAAGCTAGGGCGGGTGAAAACCACAAGACTTGTAGCCTCATAGTTACAGCTATTCAAATCAATCAAGCTGGCGACTTAAAGTCCAAAACCAGGGCGGGTGATATCCCGAAATACGCAAACAGGAGAATCATAACCAGGAGCCTCACGACTTGGGTAGTCAAAATTTGCAGAAAAGAAAAAACTTAATAAAAACATCAAAAAATCAAAAAGAAAGAGATACAACAAATCTCAAATCTTTGCTAGGCCGTCTTCCAAGACATGACCAAACAAGTTGGCTCACAGGCCTTGTGCTTTCAGGGCCGCACAGCCGTTGATTTTATCCTAGCTCACTCTAAGCCGGCTCTCACGTGACACAATATCCTGCTTCATTCTAGACCATCAGTACCTTTTGACGGAGATCAGGATACATCTTGGTGCTACCCAGATGAATCGACAATGGTGTGTCATGTGCCTCCTTGATGACCTTTTCAGTCATAAGCTTGAAGCGAGGTACCACGATGTGGTCTCTGAAATACAAGGTTCCATCTTCAGACAGCGAGAAATCCCTGTACTTTTCAAGGTGAAGATTTTTCTTCATCAGATCAATTTCGGCATCCTTAGCTTGCACATTCTTAATAGCTTTCTCAAGATCTGGTTGTATCACAAGGTTATTAAGAGAACCCTGTAGAACAATACGCAGATTCAGCTTGCACAGTTCTTCAAAAAGACGAGGTTGAGCTCGCCTAACCATGAGGTTGTCGCAATAGGACTTGCGGCTTAAGGCATCAGCCATCACGTTAGCCATGCCAGGGGTATAGGAAATACCCAAATCATAGTCCGCAATGGCCTCCATCCATCTTTGCTGATGGAGGTTTAGAGATGGCTGAGTGAACAAGTACTTCAGACTTTTATGATCCGTGTATATCTCGCAATGATTACCGAGAAGGTAATGTCGCCACAACTGCAGTGAATAGATGACAGCAGCTAGTTCTAGATCATGTACCGCATAATTCTCTTCATGTGCGCACAACTGACGAGAGCCATAAGCAATCAGTTTACGCTCTTGCATTAGGACACAGCCTAATCCTTCACGGGATGTGTCACAATAGATCACAAAATCTTTGCGAGAATCTGGAGGAGCTACTACTGGGGCAGATGTCAGCTTGTCTTTGAGTGTTTGAAAACTTTCCTGACATTTTTCTGTCCACTGAAACTTTACGCAATCTTTGAGAAATTCTCGACAAAGCGACGGCAATAGCTTTCAAGGCCGAGAAAACTTCTGACTTGCTTGACATTCTTCGATGGACTCCATTCAAGAATAGCCTGAACTCGTTCTGGGTTAACGGCAACGCCATCTTTGGAAATCACATGGCCGAGATACGTCACTTCAGATAACCAGAACTCGAATTTTGAATACTTGGCATACAACTGATGTTCACGCAGCCTTTCCAGTACAAGCCGAAGATGTTCAGCATGTTCTTCTTCATTCTTCGAATAAACCAGAATATCATCCAGATATACCGCGACGAACTTGTCGAGGTAATCCATGAAGACGTAACTCATCAGACGGGAGAATGTGGCTGGAGCATTTGTTAAGCCAAATGACATTACAGTGTACTCATAAGAGCCATAGCGAGTAACAAATGCAGTCTTGTGAATATCCTCTTCACGAACACGGATCTGATGATAACCCGACCTCAAATCAAGTTTAGAGAATACTGATGATCCAGCAAGTTGATCATACAAATCATTGATCCAGGGAAGCGGATATTTGTTCTGGATTGTAGCTTGGTTAATGGGCCGATAATCCTGAACCAATCGGTTAGTTCGATCCTTCTTTTTAACGAAGAGTGAAGGTGCTCCCCAAGCAGAGGAACTGGGGCGGATGAAACCCTTTTTAATTGATTTGTCGATTTCCTCCTTAAGTTCAAGAAGGTGGTGCGGAGGCATCTTATAAGGACGTTTCGCAATAGGGGTAGTGCCAGGTTTCAAGTCGATGACAAACTCGACAGCTCTAGCAGGGGGTATTCCTGGAAGTTCTTCTGGAAAGACATCTTGAAAATCACGAACAACTGTAACGTTCTCGATGCCTTCAAGAGGTGAAGCATTCAATGCATTCAGAACATAAATCTGAGCTTCGGCGTCCTGAACTGTTCGAGCTGAGTATCTGACTGTCTGGCCGGAAGGGTGTGTGATGCGGACTGACTCAGTGGCACAGCCAATCAAAGCTTGATGAGGCTTCAACCAGTCCATACCCAGAATAATGTCTATGTTGGAGGTCTTGAGAGCAATGAGTGAAACGGGGAACATCAATCATCCGATCACAATGTGGTTACTGTGGCTTACCATTGTAGTTTGCCAATTAGCCCCAGGTGACTGGATTACTAATGGAGTGGACATCTCCTCGAAAGGTATATCATGGCTTCGCACAAAACTTTTGGACATGAAGGAGTGTGATGCTCCAGAATCAAAGAGGACTGAAGCTGGGATTGAATTCACTAGAAGGGTGCCCATCACAATTTTGGGGTCCTGTCGAGCTTCTTCAATGTTCACTTGGTTAACATGAACAAGCTGATTAGCAGGTGGTCTGGTTTCAGCGTTTCTGAAAGGATGTTTTCGACGGCTCTTCCTGAAACCAATAGAAGGACGTGATGCGTGTTGAGGCTGACTCTGACGGCAGTTGATAGTATGGTGCCCTGGCTGTCCACACTGGTGGCACAGACCATCATTATGGGAAGAAACACCAACATTGGGCTGTCCACTTGCAATGTTCAGTTGTCTTGGTGGTGGAGGCAGATGAGGTGCAGCATAAGATGGCCTGGGTACAGGGGCAGGTCGGTGATGAACATTGTGCGGAAACCACACTCGACGTTTCTGAACAGGCTGACCCGAGGATGAGCCAACATCACGAGTGTGCTTGAGCGACTCCTGGTACTTAGTCAGAGCAGTCTCAACTCAGAAAGTTTGGCTGATAAGCGTTGCGAAGTCTATACAATCATGGGCAGCAAGTGCGAGGTTTATATCCATCCGCAGTCCTTCACAGAATTTCTCCTGCTTGCGGGCGTCAGTCCAGACATCATCTTCAGCATAGCGGGACAATTCAAGGAATTTCCTCTGATATTCGTCCACAGTCATTTTACCCTGAGAGAGTTTGCGGAACTCTTGTTTCTTCTGGTCCATCAGACCTTGAGGAATGTACCGTGCATGAAAGGCTGACTGAAATTCCTGCCAAGTGGTTATAGTTTTAGCAGGCAACATACCCTTGTGGCTTTCCCACCATTGAGCAGCTGGACCTTTTAAATGGAATGTCGCAAAGGTGACATAACTATCAGGGGAAACATTAGCTGACCCCATCTCAAACAGGATGTCACAAAGCCAATCATCAGCATCCATAGGATTGGTGGAGTTGCGGAAAACGGATGGATTGAGGCGCACAAATTCTGGCAGAGTTATTGGAGCATTCTGTTGCTGAGCATTCTGAGTTGGGAATTGAACCAATACTCCAGTCATAAACTGACGGTTAAGCTCAAACTGCTGACGATTGAGTTCAAACTGCTGCATCATTGTGGCAATACAGGGTGGAGGTGGAGGATCGTCAGCCATCCTGCCAAATCAACAGTTGCAGTTTAGCAACAAAACTGCATGTGTATGGAATGATTCATGAAGTAACTCGCACAACAGAAGGAAGTGCAATAGATACTTCATCATATTCGCACCAGACATTCAAATCCACACATAGCCTCGATTACAATCCGGCAATACGACAGCTGGAAGGGGAAGGCTAGACAACTAGGCGGCGCGCAGGCACGCGGTAAGGAAGTACACAACGAGACATAGCTAAGGCTACATCAGCGTTGGAGAAAATTGTTGGAGCGAGGAATCTACAAGTGACAAAACAGGGTGCCCTCGATAAAAGGATCCGGTAAGCAGAACCTGGCCCACAATCTTGAAGTAAAGGGGGATATTTTCAGAACTCCGGGTGGATGTGATCACGAGAACCTAAGGTTGGAGTTAGTAAAATTTTATCCCGAATAGAAGAGAGAGCAGAGTCCCAGAGTAAGGGTCGAGGAGTAAAAGATCCTAATACCACCCATTCGGCGACGTGGGCCCGTAAGCCACACAGCCAAGTTAGTAAAACAGTTTTCACGTTCTAGACTCAACTTCGGCCAAAGAGTTGGAGAGGGGGGGTTCCTAGAGGCAGTCGGCTCTGATACCAACTTGTCACGCCCCCGCCTCAATCATGCACTAATCATACACGCAAATGCACATGATCAAGCCTAAGGACTCATGGGAAGATATCACAACACAACTCTAAAACATAAATAAAGTCATACAAGCTTTATATTACACGCCAGGGGCCTCGAGGGCTCGAATACATAAGCTCGCATACAAGCGTCAGCGGAAGCATCAGATATATGAGTACAGATATAAAAGAAAACACAGATAGGCCCTTAGAAGGCAGGGAAAAAGAAAACACTACGATCGAAAGGCGCATGCCTCCTGCCTGGGACCCTCCGAACCTACTCCTGGCCGACGGCAAGTTCGAAGCAGTATCCACCCTCGGGGTAGTAGTAGAAGCGATCGTCGGCGGGGCAGCTGTCTCAGGGGGTCCATCATCTAGTTGCATCAAAAGGGTATGGGGGAAAAAGAAAGCAAAGCAACCGTGAGTACTCATCCGAAGTACTCAGCAAGCAAGGATCTACACTACATATGCAACATTATCAAAGGGAGGCTGTTTATGTGGACTGGGCTGCAGAAATGCCAGAATAGAGAGAAGGCCTAGTCCTATCGAAGACTAGCATCTTCAGAGGTCTTGCAGCATTAGCAGAGTGTAGATTAATACCTTATAAAGTAGTAGTATCGATAAGTCTCAACCTCACCCAGAGATCCTTTCTCGACTCCCTGCGAGAAAGCAATCCCAGAGCCATACAGTCATCAACCTCATCCTGAGATCCCTTCTCGACTCCCTGCGAGAAGCAATCTCAGAGCCATAGTATCCAATTCTAGTTGTATCGACCGGGATACAACTCCGAGTGTCCGTTATCGAGGATCCGGCTATGCATAGATTAGTTCTTCCCTGCAGGGGTGCACCAACTTACTCACCACGCTCGCTTAACTCCGTTCGGACACACTTTTCCTGGTCATGCCCGGCCTCGGCCAAACGACACACCGCAGCCCTACCAAGAGCTCAGCAGAGAGGTCCCCGCCGGTCAACATCCTAAGCGCTCGGGGGTCTTGGGCCATCGCCCCTCACCCTCCGGGTCGTTGCGCACATGACTCAGATCCAAGCACCACCTCTGTCGTGAATGGCGCCAATCACTCCATGACGCACTGCTGAACTGGACGTCTGACAGAGCTTTCGGTTGATGCATATGATGAAGAACGCCCATACTATGCCCACGTGATGGTTAGTGCTATCGGGCCAGAGGCCCACTCGAATCAAATATCAAAATCGTTAGTACCTTGGGGGTGCGGTAATGAGCAGAGACTCACGATCGACGTGACCCCCGTCGCCCCGTCTCAAGGACTTGCGGCAAGGGCCAAGAATGCCCAGCCACGCCTCGTATTCATCACTCGGGCACCATACATGCAACCCGTCTTCACATCACACGCGGGTACCCCTCAGGGTCGACCCGCCTTCCAAGTAATAGTGTAAAGTTATTCGTGTGTCTATAACATCAAGGGAATCCGAGGTATCACCCTAGTTGGATTCCTACTCGATGTATCCGTCAAGGTGAACTCGGAGGAATCACCCTTGCTGGGTTCACACTTGAGGTGTTGTACGACGGCGTCGTTATCGGAAGCGGTGAAGGAGGAATCACCCTCGATGACCACGATCGAAAAGCTACTCTACAGAGTTAACATCAGAAGTGCTACAAGAGGCTCCACCCTCGGCACTCGATATTAACGCTGCAGTGTCGTTACAACTAAGGGGGTGATGTGCTGTGCCGGGGTCTGGTCTTCAATCCCGTTGATCGGGTCTTCGGATAATCCAGCGGGGCAGTCGGGATAAGTGGGGTCACTGATAGGTCTCTACCCAGCCTATACTAAGCAGTTTAGGATAAGCAGGTAAGGTATCAATAGCAGGTTACATTAAACAGGCTATGCATCAGAATAGGTAAAGTAGTAGCAGCAGAAATTCTAATGCAAGCATGAGAGAGAAAGAATAGGCGATATCGGTATGCTCAAGGGGGGGTGCTTGCCTGGTTGCTCGACGGCAAAGGCAAGGTCGTCAATGGTGGCGTCGGGCTCCTGAGCTGCGTCGGTCTCGGGGATGTCGTCGGTGTTGGGGTCTACCGAGAGAGAAGAGGGGGAAGAAACAGTAAATATTAAGCAAACAAGAGCATGACATGACAATACGCAGCACTAGGGGTGTTCTGACGCGGTGCTACACGACATAGGTGAAGAGGGAAAACATCCGGGAATGTTTTCCCGGTTCCGGACATTTGTCAGACAGATGACCGGAGGGGAACTATTCCATGTTCGGATAGTTAGGGACATGTGCCGGACGAACGGACCGCGTAATCGGATTCGTCTCGAAATTCTGAGCAGCTTTCATATACAAATTATTTTCATCGGAGTTACAGTTAAAAAGATATGATTTTCTAAAGTTTAATTGATTTTCTGAATTTTATTTAATTATTTAAATTCGAATTATCCAGAATAGTAAACGGTGATGTCAGCATGATGAAAAGATGACATTAGCAGTCAACAGAGGGGCTGACCAGTCAAACCTGACATGGGGGACCCACCTGTCATAGACAGTGGGCTTAAACAGAGTTAAAACTAATCTAAATCTACTTAATTAAACTACTGGGCCCACACGTCAGTGTGTAGTTAGGTTAAACTAATTAACTTAATCAATGTAATTAATTAACAGGGTGTGGGCCCCATATGTCAGCGACTGGGCCAGCACAATCAGCAGGGTTGACTTGGTCAACCCAGTCAACCGGACCCCATCAGGTCCACAGTCAGCGGCGCAGGGGCCGGCCACGTCGGCGCCAGGTCAGTGGCGCCGGCGGCTCAACGCCGGCGACCAATTTGCGCGGTGGCGCGCGTCGGACGTCGCCGGAAATCGCGCTCCGGCCACCATTTCACACACGCGAGGCGGTAATCAAAAGAGAGGAGCGAGGCGCGTCGTTCTGCTGTGGTGGCACGGCCAGAGACGGCGTGTGGTGATGGCAGCGAGCGGCGCGGCGGTTGCCGGAGTTCGGGCTCGGGTGAAAACGGCGAAGCGTGGCTCAGTAAGGTACGGGGGAGACGGTGTTTGAACACTGCGAGCATGCTGAGCACGATGCCAAGCACAGACGAGCTCGACGGCGAACCTGGCCACGGCTACGAGATCGACGGCGGCGACGAGTACGGCTACGGCTAGCACGGCGTCTACGAGCGTGGGATCAAAGGGAAAAAACGGTGAGGAGGAAGAGGAGCTCACCGAGGAGGCACAAGTAGGCCCAGCGAGCAACGGGAGCAGCAGAGGCGGTCGCAATCGCCGGAGTTTGCCGGTGACAGAGACAAGGAAGACGAGGTCATCGAGCTCAATATGGTGGCTCCCGGCTCTAATGGATTGGCGCAGCCGATGTAGCAGACGACGGCGAGGCTCTACGACATCGTGGCGAGGCGAGGATACGACGGAGACCACGGGATCGAGTGGAGGACGGCGGCGAGCGCTTCGGGCGAGGAGAAGAGCGAGCGAGGGGACGGGGGGGAGGAAGAGAGCTAGGGTTCACCAGGGGGTCGCTGGGGATGCACTTATCAGCGCAGAGTAGGCGACGCCGCTGTCGACCACGGGGAGGGGGGCCAGGGGGTGCGGCGAACGCGCGCGCACCAGGTGCTCGACAGTGAGCCCTGGCATGAGCAGTAGGAAGGGGACACGGTGGCGAGGTGGGCTGGGCCGCGCGGGTCACTTGAGTCCAGCCACAGTGGGCTTTTTCTTTTTCTCTTCTTTTCTGTTTCTGTTTTCTTTTTAGTTTCTGTTCTGCAAAATGTGTGGCACCCAAATGAATTTTGTCAAATATATGAACTGGTCCATAAATCACAGTGCAACATACCCTATCACCAAAAATTAGTTTGGGGTATTTATCATTTCATATTTATTTTTTTATTAATTAATAGGTTATTAAATAATGATTTCAGCCACTGTTTGAGGACGTTTAAGTCACTTATCCAATTTCAATAAGGTTGGTTACAATTTTATCATTGCCTCCAAACTATTTGCTATTTAATGAACATTTTAGTATTCAACTTTGAACAACTTTTATTTTTACTTTAAGTTTGAATTTCCATTTGAATTTGAATTTGAAAAGGGGTTTATTACTAATGATGATTAAGCACTGTTGATCATGATGACATGGCATAATCAAAACGGTGATTACTGTAGCTTAATACATGGGGTGTTACACCGAGGCCTTCCCATTTCTTTCCAGGGCTAAAGCTTTGTTAGCTCATGGGTTGCTTGGAGTTGACTTAACACGGTGCTAGGTCTCTTGGAAGATACTCCCTTTAAGCCGCCGTCCCAGCTTAATGTATGAATACTCTGGCGAGCCCAATGACTCTCAATGGTACACTGAAGACAACTTTACCGCCGAAGAAGTCTTTAAAGCTATGAGGACCCTGCTTGGCGAGTCTCAGGAGAAGTGCAATAAAGTTGGTCTGCCGCCCTTCTTTAAACAAAATCCAGCTCCACCTGTAAGTATTTATATTTATCTGGTTCAATACAGATCAACTCTGCATTATGCCTTGTTTTAACCTTTTTTATAATTATCCAGGCTAACTCCGCTTTCTGGACCAAGAAACAGCAAGCCGCCGCCCCGATCAAGAATCCTAAGACCAAAACCCGTGCTCCGGGCCGTTTGTAAGAAACAAGCTGCAGAAGATCTTCTCAAGTTGGACGACTCGGAGGTAGAACTCGACTCACTTGGTCATCTTTTTATGCAACTTATTGATGCCGACTCTTCTCAGGATGACGCAGAGACAAGCCAGGCTGATGCAACAGAGGTAATACCTGTCTCCTTTGACTCAAACCCTTTGCCAAGAAAGAAAACCCGGCGGGTCATCCGGAAAGGAAGATTTTCTCATCCTCTGGCTCATTTGGACCCCAATTTCCTTTTGAAGAAGCAGCAGCATGATTCAAGACATATGACCCAGAGTGACGGTTCTCAAGACCTCAACTCTGGCTTACCCAACACTCCTGCTCCTCGCAAGCATCGAAATGAGGTGCCTCGTAGCCTAACTCTTTCTCTTCTAAAGGATGGTCTTTTTCGTCAACCTCTTAATCCTTCTGACTCAAATTATCAGGGAACACCTCCATCATCCGGCGATTCTACAGGAACTCAAATGTCTGTCTTCAAGGTTGCCCAAGGGTAAATATTTCTACTTTCTTCATAAATGATTTGCAATGACATGTTCTCATGAGCTCTTGTATTCTTGTTATAGAGGCGTAGCCAAGGCGGGTAAAAACCAAAAGTTGGGCCGGTCTTCAAAGGATCCCAAAGTTGCTCAACCAGAGAAGCAAACAGAAGGAATGTCTGAGGCCCATATTCAAGATCCTGAAGAGCCTGTCAATGACCCGCCATCGTCAACTGATGCCATCATTACTGAGCCAATAGATACTGAAGTTAACCCGGCCACTCATCCAGACCCGCCAAGTCCCAAGTCGCCAACTCCTCTGAAGCCAATTGAAGAGATCCCTCTTGAGAAGGACACTGTAGATCTTATCATTACTAGCACAGGTTATACAGAGCCAGGAAATCATACTGTCTTGGCTAAACATAGTGCCAAAGAAGAGCTACCAGCCATCGACAAGGGCAAGCTAAAACTGGATCTGCAACACTATGCAGATTTTAGCGTAGGCGAGTTGCACGCACGCTACCTAAGCCATCTGCAGACAAGCCGCGATATTGAGGCTAGCTTGGTTAACCTGATGAGGTAGAAGTTCGAGGTACAAACTAAACCTCTTTCCACTGGCTCATATGCATATAGTCATGTAGCCCCCAAGGGCCGGCCTATCCTGCCAAGGATGAGCCCGGTCTTCAAAGCATTAATTTTGAACAAAACCATATGTAGCCCCCAAGGGCCGGCTTATCCTAACAAGGATTAGTCGGGTCTTTAATGATCTTAATAAAATCAAACATGTAGCCCCCCAGGGTCGGCTTAATCTAACAAGATAAGCCGGGTCTTCAATGACCTTAGTAAAATCAAACGTGTAGCCTCCAAGGGCTGGCTTAATCAGACAAGATAAGCCGGGTCTTCAATGACCTTAATAAAATCAAACTTGTAGCCCCCAAGGGCCGGCTTAATCTGACAAGATAAGCCGGGTCATAATAAGAATTGAAATGACCTATATTAGCCCCCAAGTGCCAACTATATTGCTTGCAATGTGCTCTGGGACTTAAATATTTGTGTAATATTGACATTGTTCATTGTGTGATAATCATTGCTTCAACATTGCATTTTAGGAAGAGTTGAACATGAAAGAGTCACAACTAAGTGACTTGAAGAAAAATATTGAGCTGCAACAGGTTGAAACTTCCAAAGCCGAGTCAAGGCTAAAAACTTCATTTGAAGAATTTGAAAAGGCCAAGGCGGGTTTTGATGCTGAGAGGACCACCTGGGAGGCTGACAAGGCTGCCCTGCAGAAAAGAGCTGAAGATGCTGAAGCTGAGCTTAAGCTGGTGACTAAAGAGTTAGCCGGTTTAAAGCAACATATTACTCAAATGTCAGCCACCATCTTTGGTAATATTCATATGCAACTCATCATCTATTTTGACTCGCCTGGCGACTCGCAATATATAATTCCTGACTCGCCTGGGGACTTTGGAATAGGCCCCAGAAGCGCCAATCATGGCTAGAACATGTTGCTCAAGCTGAAGGTGGTGTATTCATTGGCCGAACAGTTGTATGCTGGGACGCAACGCAGCCTTGTAGCTTTATCAGGTGGAAAGAAGCCTCCCACGCTGATTAAGACGACTTTAGAGCAAATGTCCACCACACAGGCTCAAATTGAAGTGATCAAATTATCAGCCGCGCGAGCCAGAGCCATTGTTGCTCTAGGCCGTGCAAAGGCATGGCAATCAGAGCTTCACCTTGAAGAGATAGCCAACGGATTCCCAGAAGTCAAAGATGACGGGTCTGTCTTTGAAGAACAAGACTTCAACAAATGTGTCAGGGAGATGCGGCCCGTAGCATGTAAGGTGATTGAAGAGCTGGACTTAAACCATTACCCGACGGCTTATGATGAGAATAACAACAAGATCAAGCCTCCCACGCATGAAGTGATGGATCTTATTCCGCTCAGGCATAAGCACAACTTCGCCCCTGATCTTGACTCTTCAATTATACTTAATGATGAGGCCATGTTCGATGCTTTAACCGACATCGACTGGACATCGGCTGACCTCCAGATGGTCGAAGAAGAAGAGCCGGCGCGGGAGGACCCACAATCTTCAAGGCGTCAGGAAGTCAACTGATCATAACGAGGATGATCCAGGCGGCTCTCAGGCCAGGTTATGGGAGTGCAGCTCCAGAAACAGTTAATTCATAACTTTTTTGGGCTTCAGTGTAAAGCCTTGTAATAGGTTAATGCAAAACAATGATCCGCCATGTCATGCCTTCGTGCATGTTGATCTTGACTTTTGATCCGCCAGTTTAATCTTTGTGGCCTACTTCATTTTACCAGATATATGAACCGTCTGATGACTATATTCAGCACCTGAGGTCTTGTATATTTTGCAGAAGACCAATTATCATATATACTGGCGACTTAAAGTCAGAAACCAGGGCGGGCTACCAAGCCCAAAGACTCATAGTCTCATATAATAGTTGAAAACATGAGTAACATGGCTGTAAAGCCAAATCATGCAGGCATATTAAAAACCAAAAAGCTAGGGCGAGTGAAAACCACAAGACATGTAGCCTCATAGTCACAGCTATTCAAATCAATCAAGCTGGCGACTTCAAGTCCAAAACCAGGGCGGGTGACATCCCGAAATACACAAACAGGAGAATCATAACCAGGAGCCTCACGACCTGGGTAGTCAAAATTTGCAGAAAAGCAAAAACTTAATAAAAACATCAAAAAATCAAAAAGAAAGGGATACAACAAATATCAAATCTTTCCTAGGCCGTCTTCCAAGACATGACCAAACAAGTTGGCTCACAGACCTTGTGCTTTCAGGGCTGCACAGCCGTTGAGTTTATCCTAGCTCACTGTAAGCCGGCTCTCACGTGACACAATATCCTGCTTCATTCTAGACCACCAGTACCTTTGACGAAGATCACGATACATCTTGGTGCTATCCGGATGAATAGACAATGGTGTGTCATGTGCCTCCTTCATGACCTTATCAGTCATAAGCTCGAAGCGAGGTACCACGATGCGGTCTCTGAAATACAAGGTTCCATCTTCAGACAACGAGAAATCCCTGTACTTTTCAAGGTGAAGATTTTTCTTCATCAGATCAATTTCAACATCCTTAGCTTGCGCATTCTTAACATCTTTCTCAAGATCTGGTTGTATCACAAGGTTATTAAGAGAACCCTGTGGAACAATACGCAGATTCAGCTTGCACAGTTCTTCAAAAAGATGAGGTTGAGCTCGCCTAACCATGAGGTTGTCGCAATGGGACTTGCGGCTTAAGGCATCAGCCATCACGTTAGCCTTGCCAGGGCTATAGGAAATACCCAAATCATAGTCCGCAATGGCCTCCGTCCATCTCTGCTAACGGAGGTTTAGAGATGGCTGAGTGAACAAGTACTTCAGACTTTTATGATCCGTGTATATCTCGCAACGATTACCGAGAAGGTAATGTCGCCACAACTGCAGTGAATAGATGACAGCAGCTAGTTCTAGATCATGTACTGGATAATTCTCTTCATGTGGGCGCAACTGACGAGAGCCATAAGCAATAACTTTACGCTCTTGCATTAGGACACAGCCTAATCCTTCACGGGATGCGTCACAATAGATCACAAAATCTTTGCGAGAATCTAGAGGAGCTAGTACTGGGGTGTGACGCCCCCGGCCCAATCGTGCACTAATCATACACGCAAATGCACATGATCAAGCCTAAGGACTCACGGGAAGATATCCCAACACAACTCTAAAACATAAATAAAGTCATACAAGCTTTATATTACAAGCCAGGGGGCCTCGAGGGCTCGAATACATAAGCTTGCGTACAAGCGTCAGCGGAAGCATCAGATATCTGAGTACAGATATGAAACAGAAACAGAAAGGCCTTTAGAAAGGCGGGACAAAAATAAAACACTACGATCGAAAGGCGTAGGCCTCCTGCCTGGGACCCTCCGATCCTACTCCTGGTCGTCAGTCAACTCGTAGCAGCATCCATTCTCGAGGTAGTAGTATTAATCGATCGACGGGGCATCTGTCTCAGGGGGCTCCATCATCTTGGCCATGACAAACTGATACGGGGAGAAAAGGAAAACAAAGCAACCGTGAGTACTCAGAAGTACTCAGCAAGCAGGGATCTACACTACATATGCAACATTTTCAAGGGGAGGCTGTATATGTGGACGGGGCTGCAGAAATGCCAGAATAGAGAGAAGGCCTAGTCCTATCGAAGACTAGCATCTTCAGTGGTCTTGCAGAAATAGAAGAGGGTAGAATAGTACAATATAATGTAGCAGTATCATTAAGTCTCAACCTCACCCAGAGATCCTTTCTCGACTCCCTGCGAGAAAGCAATCCCAGAGCCATACAGTCATCAACCTCGTCCTGAGATCCCTTCTCGACTCCCTGCGAGAAGCAATCCCAGAGCCATAGTATCCAAGTATCCAGTTCTAAATTGTATCAATCGGGATACAACTCCGAGTGTCCTTTACCGTAGGACCGGCTATCGATAGAAGTTTTCTTCCCTGCAGGGGTGCACCAACTTACCCAACACACTCGATTAACTCCGGCCGGACACACTTTCCTGGGTCATGCCTGGCCTCGGCCAAACGATACACCGCAGCCCTACCTAAAGCTCAGCAGAGAGGTCCCCGCCGGTCTACATCCTAAGCACTCAGGGGTCTTGCGCCATCGCCCTGTGCACTCCGGGTCGTTGTGTGCAGGGTGGATACCAGCACCGCCTCGGAGGGTCGGTACGATCCGACCGTGCCACAATGCTGAACTGGATGTCTGACAGAACTGTCGGCTGATGCTACGATGCAGAACGGCCATACTATGCCCACGGGATGGTTAGTGCTATCAGGCCAGAGGCCTGCTCGAATCAAATATCCAAATCATTAATGGACTAGGGCTTGCGGTAACGAGCAGAGACTCACGAAAGATGTGACCCCGTCGCCCCGTCTCGAGGACTTGCTGCAAGGGTTAAGAATGCCCGGCCGTGCCTCGTATTCAGCACTCGGGCACCATACAGGCACCCGTCTTCACAACACTCGCCTCTCAGGCGCACGCGGGTACCCCTCAGGGTCGACCCGCCTATCCAAGTAACAGTGTAAAGTCCAAGTATCCGTGTGTCCAAAACATCAGGGGAATCCGAGGTATCACCCTCGTTGGATTCCTACTCGATGTATCCGTCAAGGTGAACTCGGAGGAATCACCCTCACTGGGTTCACACTTGAGGTGTTGTACGACGGCGTCGTTATCGGAAGCGGTGAAGGAGGAATCACCCTCGATGACCACGACCGAATAGCTACTCTACAGAGTTAACATCAGAAGTGCTACACGAGGTATCACCCTCGGCACTCGATAGTAACGCTGCAGTGTCGTTACAACTAAGGGGGGGTGATGTGCGGTGCCGGGGCCTGGTCTTCAATCACGTTGATCGGGTCTTCTGACGATCCAGCGCGGCAGTCGGGATAAGTGGGGTCACTGATAGGTCTCTACCCAGCCTATA
Organism: Thinopyrum elongatum; assembly: GCA_011799875.1. Taxonomy (NCBI): domain Eukaryota; kingdom Viridiplantae; phylum Streptophyta; class Magnoliopsida; order Poales; family Poaceae; genus Thinopyrum; species Thinopyrum elongatum. Next base: position 90,593,804 of record CM022303.1, on the reverse strand, counting down.
CTAAACAGTTTAGGGTATGCAGGTAATTATCAACAGCAGGTTATAATAAACAGGCTATGCATCAGAATAGGTAAAGCAGCAGCAGCAGCAATTCTAATGCAAGCATGAGAAATAGAATGGGCGATATCGGGATGATCAAAGGGGGGGGGGGCTTGCCTGGTTGCTCGGCGGCAAGGGCAAGGTCGTCAATGGTGTCTTCGGGCTCCTGGGTTGCGTCGGTCTCAGGGACGACGTCGGGGTCTAACGAGAGAGAAAAAGGGGGAGGAAACAGTATAAATACACAGTAAACAGGAGCAACACAAAGCAGGCTACGCTAACGTGCAGTGCAGCGTTGCCTGAAGACATGTCAAAGTCATTTAGTTATTTTAGGAATTTGTTTGGATTTATTTTATTAAAGTCATACACTATTCAATTATCTGAAACATGCAAAAAGTTGCATGTTCAGATAGTTAGAGGCATCTAAGAGGTATGTGGGTAGCATATTCAGATCCGTCTCATTTTTCATATATAAATTATTTTAATCGGAGTTACGGATTAAAAGATATGATTTTCTAATGTTTTATTGATTTTCTGGAATTTATTGAATTATTTAAATCAACATTATCCAGAACAGTAAAAGATGACGTCATCATGACGCAAAGCTGACATCAGCAGTCAACTCTGGCTGACCAGAGTCAAACTGACATGTGGGGCCCACATGTCATACTCAGGGGGCTAACAGAGATAAGGTTAAAACTAAATTCAGTTAATTTGGCTTCTGGGCCCACCTGTCAGTGTCAGATTAGGTTAATAATTATCTTTAATTAATTTAATTCATAATTAGGTGTGTGGGCCCCATCTATCAGCGACTGTTGCGGCCCAGTCAACGTTGACTACGGTCAACGGGGCCAGCCCGGGCCCCTGGGGCCACTTGCCAGTGACGCAGGGGGTGGGGCCCGCGGCGCCACGTCGGTCGCCGGCACCGGAGTGCTCCGACGAGCGCCGGACGCGGCCGCGAGCTCCGGCGAGCTCGGGCTTCGCGCACAGTGGGTCAAATCGAGCGCCGTTTCTTGCTTTCGATCGGGCATTGCAAGCCGCGACGAATGGCGGCGGTGGCGTGGTCGGGAATGGCGTGTAGCGATGGTGACGAGCACAAAGGCGGACGGCCGGAGCCGGGCGTTGGTGAGGATCGGTTTACGGGGCTCGGCGAGGGCAGCGGACAGGCGCTACGGGTTCGGGCGGTGGCACTGAATGTGAATGTGAGCACGAGCGCGAATTGCGGCCACAGGGGCCACGCCGGCGTGCTCGACCGCGGTGGCGGGAGCGCGAGCGCGTCGGGGGCGAACTACGGTATACGAGGCGGGGAAGCAGGGTGAGGGGCTGGACGGGGTGCTCACCGTGGGAGCACACGGGGGCTCGTCGGAGGTTTATTAGCAGCAGGAGAGTGGATCGATGCAACGGAGCTCCGGTGGCCGCAGTTGGGGAAGACGGTGATGGCGGCGAACTTGGGGGCTGCCGGCTCCAGCTTGAGGACGGAGAAGACGTGGAGGAGCACGGTGGAGCTTCCGGACATCCGCGGGGGCAAGGCAGAGGCGGTGGCCGTGAGCTTTACCGCGGCGGCGCCATGGCTGCGCACTGGAGAGAAAGGAGAGGTGGGGGCGAGGGGAGAGTGAGGTGAGGGAGGGCTCGGAGGTGTCCGCGGGGGTGCTCTTTATCCACGGCGAGCGCGCGACGCGCTATCGTGCAACGAGGGAGGGGGGCCGGCTCGGGGGCGAGCGTGCACGCAGAGCGCTCGACAGCGGGGCGGGAAGTGAACAGTGTGAGGTGGGGGATGGCTTGCGGTGGGCTGGGCCGCACTGTGCCGGACAGGCCGGTAAGTGCACAGGTGAGTTCCTCCCTTTTCTTCTTTTCCTTCTCTGTTTTCTGTTTTTCTATTTTGTTTTCTGTTTTGTCTTTTGTTTTTAATTCAAACCACTTTTGTAAAATATGAGACTAGCCCAAATAAATATGGTGCATTATATGTCACTGTAATTAAATGGTTTTGAGTCCAAAGGTTTTCATTTGGGATTTTATTTAATTAAAAAGGTATTAATTAGTGTTGTTTTGCTACTGTTAGAGTCTCTTAATTAATTTATTATTTGTTGGTTACAATTTTAGAATAGCCTCTGGAATATTTGCCATTTAATGAACATTTTTGTTTCTGGGTTTGGACAACTTTTATTTTCACTTTCAGTTTGAATTTCCATTTGAATTTGAATTTGAAATAAGATATGATCCAAATGATGATTAAGCACTGTTGATCATGATGACATGGCATAATCAAAAGGGTGATCACTGTAGCTTAATACATGGGGTGTTACATGGGGCAGATGTCAACTTGTCTTTGAGTGTTTGAAAACTTTTCTCACATTTTTCTGTCCACTGAAACTTTACGCCCTTGTGAAGCAGATCAGTCAAAGGCTTAGCAATCTTTGAGAAATTCTCGAGAAAGCGACGGCAATAACTTGCAAGGCCGAGAAAACTTCTGACTTGCTTGACATTCTTCGGTGGAGTCCATTCAAGAATAGCCTGAACTCGTTCTGGGTTAACGGCGATGCCATCTTTGGAAATCACATGGCCGAGATACGTCACTTCAGATAACCAGAACTCGCATTTTGAATACTTGGCATATAGCTGATGTTCATGCAGCCTTTCTAGTACAAGCCGAAGATGTTCGGCATGTTCTTCTTCATTCTTCGAATAAACCAGAATATCATCCAGATATACCACGACGAACTTGTCGAGGTAATCCATGAAGATGTAATTCATCAGATAGGAGAATGTGGCCGGAGCATTTGTTAAGCCAAATGACATTACAATGTTCTCATAAGAGCCATAGCGAGTAACAAATGCAGTCTTGGGAATATCCTCTTCATGAACACGGATCTCATGATAACCCAACCTCACAAGTTTAGAGAATACCGATGATCCAGCAAGTTGATCATACAAATCATTGATCTAGGGAAGCGGATATTTGTTCTAGATTGTGGCTTGGTTAATGGGCCGATAATCCTGAACCAATCGGTTAGTTCCATCCTTCTTAACGAAGAGTGAAGGTGCTCCCCAAGCAGAGGAACTGGGGCAGATGAAACCCTTTTTAAGTGATTTGTCGATTTCCTCCTTAAGTTCAAGAAGGTGGTGCGGAGGCTTCTTATAAGGACGTTTCGCAATAGGGGTAGTGCCAGGCTTCAAGTCGATGACAAACTCGACAGCTCTAGCAGGGGGTATTCCCGGAAGTTCTTCTGGAAAGACATCTTGAAAATCATGAACAACTGGAACGTTCTCGATGCCTTCAAGAGGTGAAGCATTCAATGCATTCAGAACATAAATCTGAGCTTCGGCGTCCTGAACTGTTCGAGCTGAGTATCTGACTGTCTGGCCGGAAGGGTGTGTGATGCGGACTGATTCAGTGGCACAGTCAATCAAAGTTTTATGAGGCTTCAACCAGTCCATACCCAGAATAATGTCTATGTTGGAGGTCTTGAGAGCAATGAGTGAAACGGGGAACATCAATCCTCTGATCACAATGTGGTTACCGTGGCTTACCTTGGTAGTTTACCAATTAGCCCCAGGTGACTGGATTACTAATGGAGTGGACATCTCCTCGAAAGGTATATCATGGCTTCGCGCAAAACATTCGGACATGAAGGAGTGTGATGCTCCAGAATCAAAGAGGACTGAAGCTAGGATTGAAGTCACTAGAAGGGTGCCCATCACAATTTTGGGGTCCTGTCGAGCTTCTTCAATGTTGACTTGGTTAACATGAACAAGCTGATTAGCAGGTGGTCTGGTTTCAGCATTTCTGAAAATATGTTTTCGACGGCTCTTCCTGCAACCAACAGAAGGACGTGATGCGTGTTGAGGCTGACTCTGACGGCAGTTGATAGTACGGTGCCCTGGCTGTCCACACTGGTGGCACAGACCATCATCATGGGAAGAAACACCAACATTGGGCTGTCCACTTGCAATGTTCAGTTGTCTTGGTGGTGGAGGCAGACGAGGTGGAGCATATGATGGCCTGGGTACAGGGGCAGGCCGGTGATGAACATTGTGCGGAATCCACACTCGACGTTTCTGAGCAAGCTGACCCAAGGATGAGCCAACATCACGAGTGCACTTGAGCGACTCCTGGTACTTTGTCAGAGCAGTCTCAACTTGAAAAGTTTGGCTGATAAGCGTTGCGACGTCTATACAATCGTGGGCAGCAAGTGCGAGGTTTATATCCGTACGCAGTCCTTCACAGAATTTCTCCTGCTTGCGGGCGTCAGTGCAGATGTCATCTTCAGCATAGCGGGACAATTCAAGGAATTTCCTCTGATATTCGTCCGCAGTCATTTTACCCTGAGAGGGTTTGCGGAACTCCTGCTTCTTCTGGCCCATCAGACCTTGAGGAATGTACCGTGCACGAAAGGCTGACTGAAATTCCTGCCAAGTGGTTATAGTTTCAGCAGGCAACATACCCTTGTGACTTTCCCACCATTGAGCAGCTGGACCTTTTAAATGGAATGTCGCAATGGTGACGTAATTGTCAGGTGCAACATTAGCTGACCCCATCTCAAACAGGATGTTACGAAGCCAATCATCAGCATCCATAGGATTGGTGGAGTTGCGGAAAATGGATGGATTGAGGCGCACAAATTCTGGCAGAGTTATTGGAGCATTCTGTTGCTGAGCATTCTGAGTTGGGAATTGAGCCAATACTCCATTCATAAACTGACGGTTAAAGTCAAACTGCTGACGGTTGAGTTCAAACTGCTGCATCATTGCGGCAATATAGGGTGGAGGTGGAGGATCGTCAGCCATCCTGCCAAATGAACAGTTGCAGTTTAGCCAGAAAACTGCATGTGTATGGAATGATTCATGAAGTAACTCGCACAACAGAAGGAAGTGCAATAGATACTTCATCATATTCGCAACAGACATTCAAATCCACACATAGCCTCGATTACAGTCCGGCAATACGACAGCTAAAAGGGGAAGGCTAGACAACGAGGCGGCGCGCAGGCACGCGGTAAGGAAGTACACAACGAGACATAGCAAAGGCTACATCAGCGTCGGAGAAAATTATTGGAGCGAGGAATCTGCAAGTGACAACACAGGGTGCCCTCGATAAAAGGATCCGGTAAGCAGAACCTGGCCCACAATCTTGAAGTAAAGGGGGATATTTTCAGAACTCCGGGTGGATGTGATCACGAGAACCTAAGGTTGGAGTTAGTAAAATTTTAACCCGAATAGAAGAGAGAGCAGAGTCCCAGAGTAAGGGTCGGGGAGTAAAAGATCCTAATACCACCCATTCGGCGACATGGGCCCGTAAGCCACACAGCCAAGTTAGTAAAACAGTTTTCAAGTTCTAGACTCAACTTCGACCAAAGAGTTAGAGAGGGGGGTTCCTAGAGGCAGTTGGCTCTAATACCAACTTGTGATGCCCCCGGCTCAATCGTGCACTAATCATACAAGCAAATGCACACGATCAAGCCTAAGGACTCACGGGAAGATATCACAACACAACTCTAAAACATAAATAAAGTCATACAAGCTTTATATTACACGCCAGGGGCCTCGAGGGCTCGAATACATAAGCTCGCATACAAGCGTCAGTGGAAGCATCAGATATATGAGTACAGATATAAAAGAAAACACAGATAGGCCCTTAGAAGGCAGGGCAAAAGAAAACACTACGATCGAAAGGCGCATGCCTCCTGCCTGGGACCCTCCGAAGCTACTCCTGGCCGACGACAAGTTCGAAGCAGTATCCGCCCTCGGGGTAGTAGTAGAAGCGATCGTCGGCGGGGCAGCTGTCTCAGGGGGTCCGTCATCTGGTTGCATCAAAAGGGTATGGGGGAAAAAGAAAGCAAAGCAACCATGAGTACTCATCCGAAGTACTCAGCAAGCAAGGATCTACACTACATATGCAACATTATCAAAGGGAGGCTGTATATGTGGACTGGGCTGCAGAAATGACAGAATAGAGAGAAGGCCTAGTCCTATCGAAGACTAGCATCTTCAGAGGTCTTGCAGCATTAGCAGAGTGTAGATTAATACCGTATAAAGTAGTAGTATCGATAAGTCTCAACCTCACCCAGAGATCCTTTCTCGACTCCCTGTGAGAAAGCAATCCCAGAGCCATACAGTCATCAACCTCGTCCTGAGATCCCTTCTCGACTCCCTGCGAGAAGCAATCCCAGAGCCATAGTATCCAATTCTAGTTGTATCGATCGGGATACAACTCCGAGTGTCCGTTACCGAGGATCCGGCTATGCATAGATTAGTTCTTCCCTGCAGGGGTGCACCAACTTACCCACCACGCTCGCTTAACTCCGTCTGGACACACTTTTCCGGGTCATGCCCGGCCTCGGCCAAACGACACACCGTAGCCCTACCTAGAGCTCAGCAGAGAGGTCCCCGCCGGTCTACATCCTAAGCGCTCGGGGGTCTTGGGCCATCGCCCCTCGCCCTTCGGGTCATTGCGCACATGGCTCAGATCCTAGCACCACCTCTGTCATGAATGGCGCCAATCACTCCATGCCGCACTGCTAAACTGGACGTCTAACAGAGCTTTCGGCTGATGCATATGATGCAGAACACCCATACTATGCCCACGTGATGGTTAGTGCTATCGGGCCAGAGGCCCACTCGAATCAAATATCCAAATCGTTAGTACCTTCAGGGTGCGGTAACGAGCAGAGACTCACGATTGATGTGACCCCGTCGCCCCGTTTGGAGGACGTGCGGCAAGGGCCAAGAATGCCCGGCCACGCCTCATATTCATCACTCGGGCACCATACAGGCAACCCGTCTTCACATCACACGCGGGTACCCCTCAGGGTCGACCCACCTTCCAAGTAACAGTTTAAAGTTATCCGTGTGTCCATAACATCAAGGGAATCCGAGGTATCACCCTCGTTGGATTCCTACTCGATGTATCCGTCAAGGTGAACTCGGAGGAATCACCCTTGCTGGGTTCACACTTGAGGTGTTGTACGACGGCGTCGTTATCGAAAGCGGTGAAGGAGGAATCACATTCGATGACCATGACCGAATAGCTACTCTACAGAGTTAACATCAGAAGTGCTACAAGATGTTTCACCCTCGGCACTCGATATTAACGTTGTAGTGTCGTTACAACTAAGGGGGTGATGTGCTGTGCCGGGGTCTGGTCTTCAATCCCGTTGATCGGGTCTTCGGATAATCCAGCGGGGCAGTCGGGATAAGTGGGGTCACTGATAGGTCTCTACCCAGCCTATACTAAGCAGTTTAGGATAAGCAGGTAAGGTATCAATAGCAGGTTACATTAAAACAGGCTATGCATCAGAATAGGTAAAGCAGTAGCAGAAGAAATTCTAATGCAAGCATGAGAAAGAAAGAATAGGCGATATCGGTATGCTCAAGGGGGGGGGGGGTGCTTGCCTGGTTGCTCGGTGGCAACGGCAAGGTCGTCAACGGTGGCGTCGGGCTCTTGAGCTGCGTCGGTCTCGGGGATGACGTCGGTGTCGGGGTCTACCGAGAGAGAAGAGGGGGAAGAACCAGTAAATATTAAGCAAACAAGAGCATGACATGACAATACGCAGCGCTAGGGGTGTTCTGACGCGGTGCTACACGACATAGGTGAAGAGGGAAAACATCCGGGAATGTTTTCCCGGTTCCGGACATTTGTCAGACAGATGACCGGAGGGGAACGGTTCCATGTTCGGATAGTTAGGGACGTGTGACGGATAAACGGACCGTGTATTTAGATTCGTCTCGAAATTCTGAGCAACTTTCATATATAAAATATTTTAATCGGAGTTACGGTTTAAAAGATATGATTTTCTAAAGTTTAATTGATTTTCTGAATTTTATTTAATTATTTAAATTCGAATTATCTAGAATATTAAACGGTGACGTCAGCATGATGAAAAGATGATGTCAGCAGTCAACAGAGGGGCTGACCAGTCAAACCTGACATGGGGGACCCACCTGTCATAGATAGTGGGCTTAAACAGAGTTAAAACTAATCTGAATCTACTTAATTAAACTGCTGGGCCCACAAGTCAGTGTGTAATTAGGTTAAACTAATTAACTTAATCAATATAATTCATTAACAGGGTGTGGGCCCCATACATCATCGACTGGACCTGCCCAGTCAGCAGGGTTGACTTGGTCAACCCAGTCAACCGGACCCCATCAGGCCCACAATCAGCAGCGCAGGGGCCGGATACGTCGGCGCCAGGTCAGCGGCGCCGGCGGCTCAACGCCGGCGACCAATTTGCGCGGCGGCGCGCGTCAGACGTCGCCGGAAATCGCGCTCCGGCCACCATTTGGCGCACGCGAGGCGGCAATCGAAAGAGGGGAGCGAGGCGTGTCGTTCTGCTGTGGTGGCACGGCCGGAGACGGCGTGTGGTGACGGCAGCGAGCGGCGCGGTGGTTGCCGGAGTTCGGGCTCGGGCGAAAACGGCGAAGCGCGGCTCGGTAAGGTACGGGGGAGACGGCGTTCGAACACTGCGAGCATGCTGAGCACGATGCCGAGCACGGACGAGCTCGACGGCGAACCTGGCCACGGCTACGAGATCGACGGCGGCGACGGGTACAGCTACGGCTAGAACGGCGTCTACGAGCGCGGGATCAAAGGGAAAAAACGGTGAGGAGGAAGAGGAGCTCACCGAGGAGGCACAAGTAGGCCCGGCGAGCAACGGGAGCAGCAGAGGCGGTCGCAATCGCCGGAGTTCGCCGGCGACAGAGACAAGGAAGACGAGGTCATCGAGCTCGATATGGTGGCTTCCGGCTCTAATGGCTTGGCGCACGGCGAGGCTCTACGACATCGTGGCGAGGTGAGGAGACGACGGAGACCACGGGATCGAGTGGAGGACGGCGGCGAGTGCTTCGGGCGAGGAGAAGAGCGAGCGAGGGGACGGGGGGGGGGGGGGGGGGGGGGGGGGGGGGGGGGAAGAGAGCTAGGGTTCGCCAGGAGGTCGCTGGGGATGCTCTTATTCACACGGAGCAGGCGACGCCGCTGTCGACCGCGGGGAGGGGGGCCAGGGGGTGCGGCGAACACGCGCGCACCAGGTGCTCGACAGTGAGCCCTGGCATGAGCAGTTGGAAGGGGATAGGGTGGTAAGGTGGGATGGGCCGCGCGGGTGACTTGAGCCCAGCCACAGTGGGCTTTTTCTTTTTCTCTTCTTTTATGTTTCTGTTTTCTTTTTAGTTTCTGTTTTGCAAAATGTGTGGCACCCAAATGAATTTTGTAAAATATATGAACTGGTCCATAAATCACAGTGCAACATACCCTATCACCAAAAATTAGTTTGGGGTATTTATCATTTCATATTTATTTTTTATTAATTAATAGGTTATTAAATAATGTTTTCAGCCACTGTTTGAGGACGTTTAAGTCACTTATCCAATTTCAATAAGGTTGGTTACAATTTTATCATTGCCTCCAAACTATTTGCTATTTAATGAACATTTTAGTATTCAACTTTGAACAACTTTTATTTTTACTTTAAGTTTGAATTTCCATTTGAATTTGAATTTGAAAAGGGGTTTATTACTAATGATGATTAAGCACTGTTGATCATGATGACATGGCATAATCAAAACGGTGATTACTGTAGCTTAATACATGGGGTGTTACACCGAGGCCTTCCCATTTCTTTCCAGGGCGAAAGCTTTGTTAGCTCATGGGTTGCTTGGAGTTGACTTAACACGGTGCTGCGTCTCTTGGAAGATACTCCCTTTAAGCCGCCGTCCCAGCTTAATGTTTGAATACTCTGGCGAGCCCAATGACTCTCAATGGTACACTGAAGATAACTTTACCGCCGAAGAAGTCTTTAAAGCTATGAGGACCCTGTTTGGCGAGTCTCAGGAGAACTGCAATAAAGTTGGCCTGCTGCCCTTCTTTAAACAAAATCCAGCTCCACCTGTAAGTATTTATATTTATCTGGTTCAATACAGATCAACTCTGCATTATGCCTTGATTTAACCTTTTTATACTTATCCAGGCCAACTCCACTTTCTAGACCAAGAAACAGCAAGCCGCCGCCCCGATCAAGAAGCCTAAGACCAAAACCCGTGCTCCGGGCCGTTCGTAAGAAACAAGCTGCAGAAGTTCTTTTCAAGTTGGACGACTCGGAGGTAGAACTCGACTCCCTTGGTCATCTTTTTATGCAACTTATTGATGCCGACTCTTCTCAGGATGACGCGGAGACAAGCCAGGCTGATGCAACAGAGGTAATACCTGTCTCCTCCGACTCAAACCCTTTGCCAAGAAAGAAAACCCAGCGGGTCATCCGGAAAGGAAGATTTTCTCATCCTCTTGCTCATTTGGACCCCAATTTCCTTTTGAAGAAGCAGCAGCATGATTCAAGACGTATGACCCGGAGTGACGGTTCTCAAGACCTCAACTCTGGCTTACCCAACACTCCTGCTCCTCGCAAGCATCGAAATGAGGTGCCTCATAGCCCAACTCTATCTCTTTTGAAGGCTGGTCTTTTTCGTCAACCTCTTAATCCTTCTGACTCAAATTATCAGGGAACACCTCCATCATCCGGCGATTCTACAGGAACTCAAATGTCTGTCTTCAAGGTTGCCCAAGGGTAAATATTTCTACTTTCTTCATAAATGATTTGCAATGACATGTTCTCATGAGCTCTTGTATTCTTGTTATAGAGGCGTAGCCAAGGCGGGTAAAAAACAAAAGTTGGGCGGGTCTTCAAAGGATCCCAAAGTTGCTCAACCAGAGAAGCAAACAGCAGGAATGTCTGAGGCCCATATTCAAGATCCTGAAGAGCCTGTCAATGACCCGCCACTCTCAACCGATGCCATCATTACTGAGCCAATACATACTGAAGTTAACCCGGCCACTCATCCACACCCGCCAAGTCCCAAGTCGCCAACTCCTCTGAAGCCAACTAAAGAGATCCCTTTCGAGAAGGACCCTGCAGATGTTATCATTACTGGCACAGGTTATACAGAGCGAGGAAATCATACTGTCTTAGCTAAACATAGTGCCAAAGAAGAGCCGCCAGCCACCGACAAGGGCAAGCTAAAACTGGATCTGCAACACTATGCAGATTTTAGCGCAGGCGAGTTGCATGCAGGCTACCTAAGCCGTCTGCAGACAAGCCGCGATATCAAGGCTGGCCTGGTTAACCTGATGAGGTAGAAGTTTGAGGTACAAACTAAACCTCTTTCCACTGGCTCATATGCATATAGTCATGTAGCCCACAAGGGCCGGCCTATCCTGCCAAGGATGAGCCCGGTCTTCAAAGCATTAATTTTGAACAAAACCATATGTAGGCCCCAAGGGCCGGCTTATCCTAACAAGGATTAGCCGGGTCTTTAATGATCTTAATAAAATCAAACATGTAGCCCCCCAGGGCCGGCTTAATCTGACAAGATAAGCCGGGTCTTCAATGACCTTAGTAAAATCAAACGTGTAGCCTCCAAGGGCCGGCTTAATCTGACAAGATAAGCCGGGTCATAATAAGAATTGAAATGACCTACATTAGCCCCCAAGTGCCAAGTATATTGCTTGCAATGTGCTCTGGGACTTAAATATTTGTGTAATATTGACATTGTTCATTGTGTGATAATCATTGCTTCAACATTGCATTTTAGGAAGAGTTGAACATGAAAGAGTCACAACTAAGTGACTTGAAGAAAAATATTGAGCTGCAACAGGTTGAAACTTCCAAAGCCGAGTCAAGGCTAAAAACTTCATTTGAAGAATTTGAAAAGGCCAAGGCGGGTTTTGATGCTGAGAGGACCACCTGGGAGGCTGACAAGGCTGCCCTGCAGAAAAGAGCTGAAGATGCTGAAGCTGAGCTTAAGCCGGTGACTGAAGAGTTAGCCGGTTTAAAGCAACATATTACTCAAATGTCAGCCACCATCTTTGGTAATATTCATATGCAACTCATCATCTATTTTGACTCGCCTGGCGACTCGCAATATATAATTCCTGACCCGCCTGGCGACTTTCGAACAGGCCCCAGAAGCGCCAATCATGGGCAGAACATGTTGCTCAAGCTGAAGGTGGTGTATTCATTGGCCGAACAGTTGTATGCTGGGACGCAATGCAGCCTTGTAGCTTTATCAGGTGGAAAGAAGCCTCCAACGCTGATTAAGACGACTTTAGAGCAACTGTCGACCGCACCGGCTCAAATTGAAGAGATCAAATTATCAGCCGCCCGAGCCAGAGCCATTGTTGCTCTAGGCCGTACAAAGGCGTGGCAATCAGAGCTTCACCTGGAAGAGATAGCCACCGGATTCCCAGAAGTCAAAGATGACGGGTCTGTCTTTGAAGAACAAGACTTCAACAAATGTGTCAGGGAGATGCGGCCCGTAGCATGTAAGCTGATTGAAGAGCTGGACTTAAACAATTACATGATGGCTTATGATGAGAATAACAACAAGATCAAGCCTCCCACGCATGAAGTGATGGATCTTGTTGCGCCCAGGCGTAGGCACAACTTCGCCCCTGATCTTGACTCTTCAATTATACTTAATGATGAGGCCACGTTCGAAGCTTTAACCGACATCGACTGGACATCGGCTGACCTCCAGATGGTCGAAGAAGAAGAGCCGGCGCGGGAGGACCCACAATCTTCAAGGCGTTAGGAAGACAACTGATCATAACAAGGATGATCCAGGCGGCTCTCAGGCCGGGTTATGGGAGTGCAGCTCCAGAAACACTTAATTCATAACTTTTTTGGGCTTCAGTGTAAAGCTTTGTAATAGGGTAACGCAAAACAATGATCCGCCATGTCATGCCTTCGTGCATGTTGATCTTGACTTTTGATCCGCCAGTTTAATCTTTGTGGCCTACTTCATCTGACAAGATATATGAACCGTCCGATGACTATATTCAGCACCTGAGGTCTTGCATATTTTGCAGAAGACCAATTATCATATATACTGGCGTCTTAAAGTCAGAAACCAGGGCGGGCTACCAAACACGAAGACTCATAGTCTCATATAATAGTTGAAAACATGATTAACATGGTTGTAAAGCCAAATCATGCAGGCATCTTAAAAACCAAAAAGCTAGGGCGGGTGAAAACCACAAGACTTGTAGCCTCACAGTCACAGCTATTCAAATCAATCAAGCTGGCGACTTAAAGTCCAAAACCAGGGCGGGTGACATCCCGAAATACACAAACAGGAGAATCATAACCAGGAGCCTCACGACCAGGGTAGTCAAAATTTGCAGAAAAGCAAAAACTTAATAAAAACATCAAAAAATCAAAAAGAAAGAGATACAACAAATCTCAAATCTTTGCTAGGCCGTCTTCCAAGACATGACCAAACAAGTTGGCTCACAGGCCTTGTGCTTTCAGGGCCGCACAGCCGTTGAGTTTATCCTAGCTCACTGTAAGCCGGCTCTCACGTGACACAAGCCGCCGTTTTAACCTTAACAAGTTTAGGGTCTTAAAAAAGATTGACTGTTAAGAGTTCGGTGGGTCACCTGGTGGAGTAGAAAGTTACAAACAGGCAGGTGTAACTTAGATTATGGCAACTCAGGCCGGTCAAGAGGGTATGAAAGCTAAACCCGGTAGGTTGGAAGCCCCCAAGTGACCTTATGACCAACTAATAAAGACTCAGATACACAGAAATGAAACGACAGAGGCCCTGAATTTTTCAGGGATGCCGGCTTTATTATATTGATCATAAAAAGATATATACATCAACAGGAGTATGTACAATGGGAATAGCCGGTGGCTCAAGTATAGTAAGGCCGAAGATGACCAATATTCCATGGCCTGTTGGTCTCCTGCTCAGTGGTATGTGACTTCTTGGAGTCATGTAAATCAATGAGATAATACGAGCCATTGTTGAGGTTCTTACTAACCATAAAAGGTCATTCCCAAGGTGGAGACAACTTATGCATGTCAGTTTGATCTTGAATCAGCCGGAGCACTAACTTGCCCTCTTGAAACGCCCGAGTCTTAACTCTGCGGCTATGATAGCGACGCAGGGCTTGTTGATAAATCGCCGACCGGGCCACGGCATGGTCACGTTCCTCATCCAAAACATCAAGCGGGTTCTGGCGTGCCGTCTCATTATCAGCTTCAAGATAAGCCGCCACTCGGGGCGAGTCATGACGTATATCACTTGGGAGAACCGCCTCTGCACCATAGACCATGAAGAAAGGAGTATAGCCTATTGACCTGTTGGGGCTGGTATTAATACTCCAAACCACGAAAGGTAATTCCTCCACCCAACAACCCGACGTTCGCTCCAAGGGAACCATAAGCCGGGGCTTAATACCTCGCAAGATTTCTTGATTGGCTCGTTCAGCTTGACCATTAGACTGTGGATGAGCCACTGAGGAAACGTCGAGACGAATATGCTCTCGTTGACAGAACTCTTTCAATGCTCCTTTGGACATATTAGTACCATTGTCAGTGATGATACTATGAGGATAACCAAAGTGGTAGATCAGCTTTTTAACAAACTGAACTGCAGTTGCTGCATCACACTTGCTGACCGCCTCTACCTCAATCCACTTGGTAAATTTGTCAACCGCCACCAAAAGATGGGTCTTTTTATCCTTAGACCTCTTGAAAGGTCCAACCATATCAAGCCCCCAGACTGCAAATGGCCAAGTTATTGGAATCATCCGCAATTCTTGAGCCGGCACATGAGCTCGTTGAGAAAATTTCTGACATCCATCACACTTACTGACGATATCTTCTGCATCAGCATGAGCCGTCAACCAATAAAACCCGTGACGAAAAGCTTTACCTACTAAAGACTTAGAGCCAGCATGATGGCCACAATCACCTTCATGAATCTCTCGTAAGATCTCATGACCCTCTTCAGGAGAAACACAACGTTGAAACACGCCTGTCACACTGCATCGGTGTAACTCGCCGTTGACAATAGTCATAGACTTAGATCTCCTGGTTATTTGTCTTGCCAAAGTTTCATCCTCAGGTAACTCGCCCCGGGTCATATAAGCCAAGTAGGGAAGCGTCCAATCAGGAATAGCATGGAGAGCCGCCACCAACTGCGCCTCCGGGTCAGGAACAGCAAGGTCCTCTTCCGATGGCAACTTGACCGAAGGATTATGCAATACATAAAGAAACACATTAGGAGGCACTGGCTTACGTTGAGACCCAAGCCGGCTCAAGGCATCAGCTGCCTCGTTCTTCCATCGATCAAGGTGATCCACCTGATAACCCTGGAAGTGACCAGCAATATTGTCAACTGCCCGGCGATAAGCCGCCATAAGCAATATTGTCAACCGCTCGGCGATAAACCGCCCGGAATCCCATGTGCCTGAGACTTGCTGAGCCACAAGGTCTGAGTCGCCCAGACACCTGACCCGGCTCAAATTCATCTCTTTGGCCATACGAAGGCCGTTGAGTAAAGCCTCATACTCAGCTGCATTGTTAGTACAAGGAAACATTAGCCTTAAAACATAACAGAATTTGTCACCTCGTGGGGAAGTCAAAATAACTCTAGCCCCCGAGACTTCCAACTGCTTGGACCCATCAAAGTGAATCGTCCAATATGTGTTATCAGGCTTCTCCTCAGGCGTCTGCAACTCTGTCCAGTCATTGATGAAATCCACCAGAGCCTGAGATTTGATAGTTGTTCTTGGCACATTTTTCAAACCATGAGGTCCAAGTTCTCTTGCCCACTTAGCAACCTGGCCTGTGGCCTCTCTATTTTGAATAATGTCTCCTAAGGGAGCAGAGCTGACCATAGTAATAGGACCAAGAACCTGCTTGGACCAAGAAAATAATGCTTCAGCTTGCGACTCACCATGAACACCCCATATACCAGTTTCTGCCAATGTGGATATCGTTCCTTGGACTCAATCAACACCTCACTGACATAATAAGCCGGCCTCTGGACTGGGTATTCCTTACCCGCCTCCGTGTGTTCCACCACAATCGCCACACTGCCAGCCTTACTATTAGCCGCCACATACAGAAGCAAAGGTTCTTTCTCAATGGGAGCCACAAGGACGGGCGGCTCAGCTAACCATTTTTTGAGTGCCTCAAATGCCTTATTAGCAGCATCACTCCAGACAAAGTGATATGTCTTCATCATCATCTGGTATAAAGGAATTGCCTTCTCTCCCAGGTGGCTTATGAACCGGCTCAGAGCCACAATGCAATTCGCCAGGCGCTGAACGTCATTGACACACACCGGCTTAGCCAATGAAGTGATGCCTTTAATCTTCTCCGAGTGAGCCTCAATGCCCCTCTCTGAGACCAGAAAACCGAATAGCTTGCCTACAGGTACACCAAAAACACACTTGGCCAGGTTAAGCACCATCTTATGGACCCAAAGATTGTCAAAAGTCTCCCTTAGATCATCCAAGAGAGTCTCCTTGTTTCTAGATTTGACCACAATATCATCCACATAAGCATGCACATTACACCCAATCTGACTGTGAAAGCAATTCTGAACACATCATTGATAAGTCGCCTGAGCACTCTTAAGCCCAAAAGGCATAGAGACATAGCAGAAGGCTCCAAAAGGGGTGATAAAAGAAGTCTTATCTTGGTCCTTAACTACCATCTTGATCTGATGATAACTAGAGTATGTATCCAGAAAACATAAGCTCTCGCAACCCGCCGTGGCATCAATAATCTGGTCGATACGAGGGAGAGCAAATGGATCAGCTGGAAAAGCTTTGTTAAGATCTGTGTAGTCAACACACATACGTCAAGTGCCATTCTTCTTGAGTACCAGCACCGGGTTAGCCAACCACTCAAGGTGGAAAACTTCCACAATAAACCCAGCTGCTAAGAGATAGGCTACCTCTTCTCCAATAGCCTTACATCGTTCTTCATTGAAATGACAAAGAAATTGCTTGATCGTCTTAAACTTAGGATCCACATTAAGGGTGTGCTCAGCGAACTCTCTCGGTACACCTGGCATGTCAAAAGGTTTCCATGCGAAGATGTCCCGATTCTCACAGATGAATTCGATGAGCGCGCTTTCCTATTTAGGATCCATATTAGCCCCCACTGTGAACTGCTGAGATGAGTCGCCGGGGACAAAGTCAACCTGCTTAGTGTCATCAGCCGATTTAAACTTCAACAAAGGGTCTTGTTTAGTGGTGGGCTTCTTCAAAGGGGTCATATCAGTCGGGTCAACATTATCCTTATAAAACTTAAGCTCCTCCATGGCGCATGCCAACTCAGCATCTCCTTCCTCACATTTCAAGGCAATTTTCTGATCACCATGGACCGTAATAGTACCCTTACGCCCTGGCATCTTAAGCTGTAAATAAACATAACAAGGTCAAGCCATAAACTTGGCATAAGCCAGCCGTCCAAACAAGGCATGATAAGGGCTCTTGATCTTGACCACTTCAAACCATAATGTCTCTGTTTTGTAGTCATAGTCATTGCCAAAAGCCACTTCCAGGGCCATCTTTCCAACAGGATATGCCAACTTACCAGGTACCACGCCATGAAAAACTGTAGAAGATAGCTTAAGCTCTTTATCAGTTAAGTTCATCCGGTGAAAGGTGTCATAATAACGGATATTGATACTACTGCCACCATCCATGAGCACTCTAGTGAATTTATAACCCCCTTCCTGAGGGGCTACCACTAACGCTAGCTGACCCGGATTGCCAACCTGGGGCGGGTGATCCTCTCGACTCCATGTGATTGGACACTCTGACCACCGTAAGTATTGAGGCACCGTCGGCTCAATTGCACTGACCGCACGTTTATGAAGCTTCTGATCTCGCTTGCAAAGACTTGTGGTGAAAACATGATACTGGCCACTGTTGAGCTGCTTTGGATTACTCTGGTACCCTAACTGATGCTGCTGGTTACCCTGACTAGACTGTTGGCTATAACCACCTTGGTTGCCTTGTCCTTGATACCCAGAACTTGAACCGCCACCACCAAAGCCGGGCCCATGTGAACCGGATCCTGACCCACCGGGCGGGCCTTTATTGTTGCCATGATTCTCATTGAAGTTGGAATTCCTGTACTCTCGCATGATGAAACAGTCCTTCCAAGCATGAGTCGTCGGTTTATTGCGCAGGCTGTGTTTTGGGCAAGGCTCATTCATCATCGCCTCAATATTAAAGTTCTTCCCTCCAAAGGACTACTTACCATTACCATTACGGTGGTGGTTTTTATATCCAGTGTTGGTGTTAGCTACAAGATCTGACCCGCCATTGGGTTGTCTGCGCTTACCACCGTTACCCTGGTTGTTACCGTTATGCCCTGTCACGTTCTACTGCTGACCCTTACCATTACCTCTCTTCGTTCCCTTGTTGGATTTTTCATCTTCAGATCCAGGATCTTTGGTGGTATCAGAGTCGGCATACTTGATGAGAGCCGCCATGAGCTCTCCCATGTCATTACAACGACGCTTAAGCCGCCCAAGCTTCTGCTTAAGGGGGGTAAAATGACAGTTCTTCTCCAAGACCAGAACCGCCTGACCCGCCGCAATACTGTCTGAAGAATGCATGATAGCTGAGACCCGCCGCACCCAATGATGAGCCGACTCATCCTCATGTACACACAGTTATCAAGATCAATAATCGTCAAAGGCTGCTTGCATGTTCCTTTAAAATTCTGCATGAACCATGCTTTCAGCTCAGCCCACGAATTGATGGAGTTGGCGAGTAATCCTTTTAACCAGGTCCGAGCTGGCCCATCCAACATCATAGTAAAAAAATTAGCACACACACAACATCATTGACATCTAGCATCTCCATGGCTAACTCATAACTCTCAATCCAGGCCTCAGTTGGGAGATCGGCTATATAGTTAGCCACCTTGCGAGGACACTTAAAATCCTTAGGCAAACGTTCATTACGTAGTGCTGGTACTAAACAAGGAACTCCAACAGATCTGGAAATTATACCAGCCCCTACTGACGCCGAAGGGGTCACCGGAGGTTGTTGATAAGCCCCCAACTGAGCCACCGCCGCTGCCTCCGCCTCTCAACAGGCTCTGGCATCATCCACAATCGCCTAAGCATGAGTAAGGGGCGGGTTATTCCCACGGGGCGGGTCATCTTGATTTGGTCGACGTCGTCGCTCGCTACTGGAAACCGCCGGCGACTCAACGCGTCGGCTGTAACTGCGGCTTGGGAGGGGGGTCGAATGCGCCCTCTCACGACTATGTGTATATTTCTCCTGTTGTGCGACTGCTGTGTGTAAGAGCTCAATTGCATTCTGTGCATCAGTTGCAAAAGGCGTCTCATTTGTGATAGGGATTGCATTGAGTCGGGTAGCTGCTGCTATCATGTAATCCACCGGTTTGGAATAATGACCAGATGGTGTGGAAAAATGCCGAGGCGGGGTTCGATCCCTATGGGGCAGGTCTGGTAATTGGGGCTGAGCCGCCGCCCCGCTCCCTGGGACTTCAGCCGCCCGGGCCATGCCTGGCGGATTACTTGGCCCCGCACTAGGTGTCTTAAAAAGGTTCTGCGCCTCATATCGGGCAGGCAAACGGGTTTGATACCTCCTTCGAAGAACTGCATTAGAGGCGTTTTGATCCAAACTTAAGCGAAAGGCCTCCGCCCTGATGCATTGTGACTCAGCATCCATCTGGGCTCGTTCCTCTGCCATCCTGGCATTCTCTGCATTAAGCTCCTCCTGAACCTTGGCCACCTCATCACGTACCTTTGCAACTTCTGCATTATGTTGTGCTTGATTTTCCGTAGTGACCTCTGTTGCCAACAGGGTCGTCAAAGTGCCCAAGAGTTGAGACAAAACTTGAGCCGGTGGCCGAGCTGAGCCGCCAGCCCCAGCTGTCGCAGCAGCCGTTGATCCACACGTCCTAGCTGTAGCTGTAGATGAGTTGAGAACCGGCGTAGTGCCAACCATGAAGACAACAGCCCTATGCGGCGGCTCATAGGGGTCCGGAATACTGTCGCCATCGGAATAGCCCCCAAGCCCGCCATCCTAAATCTGGTAGATTGACTCTGTTTCCCCTGTTGAAGACTCATCACCTGAATAGATGGCCGTCTCTTCACGAGATGCAGAATCTTCCAAAAGATCCGCCCCATGAACAAAGCCAATGAAAACGTGCTTCCGGTCGGGTTGAACCCTGGCGGGTCGCACACACTGAGCCGTCTCGATGATGTTGATGCAGATGTCCGGCTCAGGCTCTGACTCGCCGATATTGCCGATGAAGACGTGAATTCCGCCAAAGGGGACCCGGTACCCGTACTCGATTGAGTCAGCCTCGGGGCCCCAGCCACCGTCGTCGATGTAGAGCTTGCCGCGACGACTCTTAATCATCTGGCCCATGGCATATCCTTCGATCCCTGGGAAATTGCCCTTCAAGAACTCAAAACCACAATGTTCTGGCCCCGCGATGGGCGCCAACTATCGTGGTTTTATCACGACAGATGCCTTTGTGAAAGGACTTAGGAGTGGAGCCATCGCGACGTAGGTTAGCTCGAAGGGGTTGAACGGGACAAAGGACACAAGGTTCACCTAGGTTCGGCCCCTCACAACGAGGTAAAAGCCTACTCCTGCTTTTGTTGACTATAGCTTGAATATCGATTACAAGGGAGCAAAATCACTTGACCTAGCTCTCGATCAATTGTTTCTTAAGTTAACTCGCCGCAGGGTCTCACCTTTATATACATAGGCCAAGGCCCTGGGCTTACAAGAGTCCAAGCCGGATCACACAACGTGCCCCACTCGGTTTCTAAGTCGCCCTGCCTTGTTAGGCAAGTCGCCATTGTGGCGGCTCACACTCTCTGGGTCATGATCCTACCGCCAGATCTTGGGCCTTCAACAGGCCCACCATATGAGCCGCCACCAGTCTTCATGTTTCATCTTCTTGGGCCTAATTTGGCCTTCTTCATACTGAGTCACCAACGGTGTATCCCGACCCCTCCTGCGCGGGTCACCCCTCGGGGTTATATCCCCAACAAATCCCTCTCGGGTAAAAGATAGATTGGTTTGTATGATTTTGGGTAATTAGATCTCGCAATAAAATAAAACAAAATAAATAAAGAAAAAGTGCAGCAAGGTATTTTTGGGTTTTTAGAATAATAGGTCTGAAAATAAAGGCAAATAAAAATAGATCTCAAAGCAAATATGATAAAGAATAGACCCGGGGACCGTAGATTTCACTAGTGGCTTCTCTCGAGAAAAATAGCATACGGCAGGTAAACAAATTACTGTTGGGCAATTGATAGAACTTCCAATAATTATGATGATATCCAGGCAATGATCATTATATAGGCAGCACGTCCAAGATTAGTAGACCGACTCCTGCCTGCATCTACTAATATTACTCCACACATCGACCGCTATCCAGCATGCATCTAGTGTATTAAGTTAATGAAAAAACAGAGTAATGCAATAAGAACGATGACATGATGTAGACAAGATCTCTTCATGTAGACCCCATCTTTTTATCCTTAATAACAACGATCAATACGTGTCTTGCTGCCCCTTCTGTCACTGGGAAAGAACACCGCACGGCTGAACCCAGCACAAAGCACCTCTTCCCATGGCAAGAAAAATCGATCTAGTCGGCCTAACTAAACCAAAGATTCGAAGAAGAAATACGAGGCTATAAGTAATAATGCATATAAGAGATCAAAGAAACTCAAATAACTTTCATGGATAAATAGATCTGATCATAAACTCAAAGTTCATCAGATCCCAACAAACACACCGCAAAAAGAGTTAGATCAAATAGATCTCCAAGAGACCATTGTATTGAGAATCAAAAGAGAGAGAGAAGAAGCCATCTTGCTACTGCCTTCGGACCCATAGGTCTATGATGAACTGCTCACGCATCATCGGAGAGGCACCAATGAGGATGATGAACCCCTCCGTGATGGTGTCTAGATTGGATCTGGTGGTTCTGGAACTTGCGGCGGCTGGAATTGTGTATCGTCGACTCCCCTAGTGTTTTTCGATTTTTAGGGTATTTATAGAGCAAAGAGGCGGTGTGGGAGGCGATCGAGGTGGGCACAACCCACTAGGGCGCACCTGGGCCCCCAGGCATGCCTAGGTGGGTTGTGCTCCCCTCGGAGTCCCCCTCTGGTACTTCTTTGGCCCAACAGGTGTCTTCTAGTCCAGAAAAAATCTCCAAAAAGTTTCGCTGCGTTTGGACTCCGTTTGGTATTGATTTTCAGGGAAGTAAAAAACATGCAAAAAACAATAACTGGCACTGGGCACTATGTCAATAGGTTAGTCCCAAAAAATAATATAAAGTTGCTATAAAATGATTGTAAAACATCCAAGAATGATAATATAACAGCATGGAACAAGCAAAAAATATAGATACGTTGGAGACGTATCAGCATCCTCAAGTTTAATTCCTACTCGTCCTCGAGTAGGTAAATGATAAAAACAGAATTTTTGATGTGGAATGCTGCCTAACATGTTCATCACACATTCTTTTCTTTTTTAGCATGGACATTTGGACTTTTATGTGGTTCAAAGCAATAGTCTAGTTTTGACATGAAGATTTCAGTACTCAAGCATATCAACAGGGAACCATGTCTTTCAAAATATCAACACTAAAGCAAGTTATCCCTAGTCCATTATGCTCAATCATTGATCCATTCATGAAACACACTCGCATATTAGCTACACCCAATGCTCAAGTACGATCATAGTGCCCCTTAGTTGGTGCTTTATAAGAGAAGATGGAGACTCAAATAAAAATAAAAATTGCATAAAGTAAATAGAAAGGCCCTTCGCAGAGGGAAGTAGGGATTTGTAGAGGTGCTAGAGCTCAAAGCGAAAAAAGATAGAGATAAAACATTTTGGGTGGCATGCTTTTCCTGTCAACGAAAATGATCGAGTAGTTCCCAATACTTTCCATGCTAGATATATCATGGGCGGTTCCCTAACGGAAACTAAAGTTTATTCCTTTTTCCACCATACTTTCACATTCCACGACTAGTCGTATCCATGGGTGCCGTCCATACCAACACTTTCCAAGGAATTTATTATTTGACAACGTAGAGTAAATTCATTTTTCATTTCGGGACTGGGCATCCCTAATACCTTTGTCGTACTCTCGTGCAATGACAAGTGAATAAACACTCATCTTGAGAATAACACATCTAGCATGGAAAAATATTAGCCACCCCCTACCGTTTCATGAGCAGTACGAGCACACAAAAAGGAAAATTATTTTGAAAATTAGAGATGACACATAAAAATTTGCTTAGAACGGCACGTAAATACCGCAAATAGGTAGGTATAGTGGACTCATATGGCAAAACTGGGTTTAAGGATTTTTTATGCACAAGTAGTATTCCTACTTAGTACAAGTGAAGGCTAGCAAAAAGATTGAGAAGCATCCAACCAAGAAGCAAAAAATCACATAAGCGAGCATTAAGCATAACTAACACAGAATAATGCACTACAAGTAGGATGTAATTTCATTGCATAAATATTGACTTTCGTGCTTGCATAGAGAGTCACAAACCTTAACACCAATATTCTTACTAAAGCACAATTACTCACCAACATGACTCACATATCACTATCATCATATCGCAAGACTATTACAAAGAATCAAGTTTATTTTGTCCAATGATCTTCATGAAAGTTTTTATTATATCCCTATTGAATATCTAGCACTTTGGGACTAGTTTCATATGTTGCTTTTGATAGCTCAAACAAATCTAAGTGAAGAACATGAGCATAATTTTTTTTCGTCTCTCAAAATAATATAAGTGGGGTATGAGAGAATTTCTTAAAAAATTACTAACTCTCAAATAAATCTAAGTGAAGCATGAGAGCATTTCTTCAAAAATATTAAAGCACACTATGTTCAAAAAGATATAAGTGAAGCCCTAGAGAAATTCCATAGCCCAAATTTTTTTAAGTGAAGCTCATAGTGCAATTCTAACAAATCATAGCATAGTTTTGGCTCTCTCAAATAGGTGTGTTCAGTAAGGATACTTGACACAAAACAAAAAGCAAAACAAGGAAAGACTCATATAATATAAGACGCACCAAGCAAAACTCATGATATGTGACGAATAAAAACATAGCTCCGAGTAAAATACCGATGGTCGTTAGAAGAAAGAGGGGATGCCACGCGGGGCATCCCCAAGCTTAGTTGCTTGTTTCTCCTTGAATATTACCTTGGAGTGCCGTGGGCATCCCCAAGCTTAGGCTCTTCTTACTCCTTATTCCTTCAACCATCGTGATCTCACCCAAAACTTGAAAACTTCAATCACACAAAACTCAACAAAACCTTCGTGAGATCCGTTAGTATAAGAAAACCAGTCGTTACTTTAATTACTGTAGACAACCCATTCAATTTTTGTTATTGCATTATATCTACTGTATTCTAACTTTAAGCACACAATGCAACGAAAATAGAATCTGTCAAAAACAGAATAGTCTATAAAGACTCAAATTTTACTGATGATTCTGTAACTCCAAATTTTTTGAAAAATTTGGACAACAGAGGAAATTTGTTTGTCAATCTTTTGTAAAAAATTCAGAATCTTTTGTCGCTTATGTGAACCTAGACAATTATTTTACTTGACGCAAAAGTTTCTGTTTTTCAACAAGATCAAATCAACTATCACCAAAGCTATCCCAAAGGCTTTACTTGGCACAAACACTAATTAAAACATAAAAAACACAATCATAACAGAGGAATAATTTTGCAAACACTCAAGAACACAAAGAAAAAAGGCAAAAATAAATTTTATTCATTGGGTTGCGTCCCAACAAGCGCTGTCGTTTTATGCCCCTAGCTAGGCATAATGCATAGATTCAAGTATTGTCATCTTTAGTTCTAGATCCATAGGATGCCCCCATTATTGATTCATATGGTGGCTTAATTCTTGTTCTAGGGAAGTGTTCCATCCCATTTCTTAGTGGAAATTGAAATTAAATATTGCCTTCTTTCATATCAATCACGGCACCAATAGTACGTAAAAACGGTCTACCAAGTACAATTGGACAAGACGGATTGCAATCAATATCAAGAACAATAAAATCTATGGGCACATAATTCCTATTTGCAAGAATAAGAACATCATTAATTCTTCCCATAGGATTTTTTATAGTAAAATCCACCAAGTGCA
Source organism: Thinopyrum elongatum (assembly GCA_011799875.1). NCBI lineage: Eukaryota > Viridiplantae > Streptophyta > Magnoliopsida > Poales > Poaceae > Thinopyrum > Thinopyrum elongatum. Next base: position 90,568,781 of record CM022303.1, on the reverse strand, counting down.
AATTTAAAGAACACTCTTCTATATTGGTAAGACCAAGCACATCACATAAAGACTTCGGAATTGTGGAAACAGTAGCACCCAAATCACATAAAGCAAAACACTCATAATTTTTAATCTTGACTTTAATGGTAGGTTCCCATTCATCACGTAATTTTCTAGGAATTGAGATCTCTAATTCCAACTTTTCTTCCAAAGCTTTCATCATAGCATCAACAATATGTTTAGTAAAAGCTTTATTTTGTTCATAAGAATGGGGTGAATTAATCATGGATTGCAACAAAGAAATACAATCAATCAAAGAGCAATTATAATAATTAAAGTCTTTGTAATCCAAAAGAGTGGGAACATCACTAGTTAAAGTTTTGACCTCTCCAAACCCACTTTTATCAAAATTTTCATAAAGATTTTCACCCCCCGAATTATCGGGACGCCTTCTAACTAAAGTTGACTCTTCTTCAGTCCCTTTATCATCAATTTTAATCTTACTAAGCAAGGAATCAATAGAAGAAACACCAATCACTTTAAGATCTTCATCATTTTTATCTTCTAACGAGATTGGTTTAGCGGCCATTTGATTTACTAGGGTAGCTTGTGCATCGGATATTTTCCCTAACAAACTTTTAGCAAAGTCATACTTAGATAGGAGATCACAAACTTCTCTACTAATATCATCAAGTTGTTTTGTTATAGCATCCAATACAACAGAGTGTTCCTTAAGTTCTTCGGTAAAATATTTATTGTGCTCAAATTGTGTAGTCATATATTCCTTATTACTTTTCTCAATTTCAAGAGAAATATTGGGGTAAGGAACATCAAAATATTTTCTTTGAGACATCATGACTATGCAAACAAGATTGCACACAAAAATAGATCTGACGAGAAAAAGCGAACGAAAAAGAGGGCGAATAAAACGGCAAATTTTTGTGAAGTGGTGGAGATGAAAATGAGAGGTAAATAGAAAACAATGTAAATTGCAAGGAGATGAGATTTGTGATTAGGAACCCGATAGGTGTTGATGATGTCTCCCCGACAACGGCGCCAGAAATCCTTTCTTGATGGCTCGTATCCGCGTCAGTTTTTCCCCGAAGTGGAAGGGATGATGCAGTATATATAGCTTCGGTAGGTGTTTCCCTCAGTTATGGAACCAAGGTTATCGAACCAGTAGGAGAACCAAGCAACACTATGTAAATGGTACCTGCACACAAAGAACAAATACTTGCAACCCGACGCGTAAGAGGGGTTGTCAATCCCTCTCGGGTAAAAGATAGATTGGTTTGTATGATTTTGGGTAAATAGATATCTCAATAAAACAAAACAAAATAAATAAAGAAAAAGTGCAGCACGGTATTTTTGGGTTTTTAGAATAATAGATCTGAAAAAAAATCAAATAAAAATAGATCTCAAAGCAAATATGATAAAGAATGGACCCGGGGGCCGTAGATTTCACTAGTGGCTTCTCTCGAGAAAAATAGCATACGCCGGGTAAAAAAATTACTGTTGGGCAATTGATATAACTTTAAATAATTATGACGATATCCAGGCAATGATCATTATATAGGCATCACATCCAAGATTAGTAGACCGACTCCTGCCTGCATCTACTACTATTACTACACACATCGACCGCTATCCAGCATGCATCTAGTGTATTAAGTTCATGGAAAAATGGAGTAATGCAATAAGAACGATGACATGATGTAGACAAGATCTATTCATGTAGGAATAGACCCCATCTTGTTATCCTTAATAGCAACGATCAATATGTGTCTTGCTGCCCCTTCTGTCACTGGGAAAGAACACCGCACGAATGAACCCATCGCAAAGCACCTCTTCCCATGGCAAGAAAAATCAATCTAGTCGGCCTAACTAAAACAAAGATTCGAAGAGGAAATATGAGGCTATAAGTAATCATGCATATAAGAGATCAAAGAAAATCAAATAAGTTTCATGGATAAATAGATCTTATCATAAACCCAAAGTTCATTGGATCCCAACAAATACACAACAAAAAGAGTTACATCAAATAGATCTCCAAGAGGCCATTGTATTGAGAATCAAAAGAGAGAGAGAGAGAGAGGAAGCCATCTAGCTACTGCCTACGGACCCGTAGGTCTATGATGAACTACTCACGTATCATCAGAGAGGCACCAATGAGGATGATGAACCCCTCCATGATGGTGTCTAGATTGGATCTCGTGGTTCTAGAACATGCGGCGGCCGGAATTATGTTTCGTTGACTCCCCTAGGGTTTTTGGATTTTCGGGGTATTTATAGAGCAAAGAGGCGGTGCGGGAGGCGGCCGAGGTAGGAATAACCCACCAGGGTGCGCCTGGGCCCCCAAGCGCGCCCAGGTGGGTTGTGCTCCCCTTGGGGCCCCCCTCTAGTACTTCTTTGGCCCAACAGGTGTCTTCTGGTCCAGAAAAAATCTTCAAAAAGTTTCGCTGTGTTTGGACTCCATTTGGTATTGATTTTCTGCGAAGTAAAAAAAAGCAAAAAACAACAACTGGCACTGGGCACTATGTTAGTAGGTTAGTCCCAAAAAATGATATAAAGTTGCTATAAAATGATTGTAAAACATCAAATAATGATAATATAACAGCATGAAACAAGCAAAAATTATAGATACGTTGGAGACATATCAGGCCCCTATGTGAGCACAACCAACTAGGGTGCCCCCTCTCCTGGCGCGCCTAGGTGGGTTGTCCCCACCTGGTGGCCCCGCAGACCCTATCGCCGACGCTATAAAATCACATTTTCAAAGAAAAAATCTGGGAGAAAGAATTATCACGTTTCACGAGACAGAGCCGCCGCCACCTCCTGTCCTTCATCGGGAGGTCAGATCTGGAGCCTGTTTGGGCCTCCGGAGAGGGGAATCTTCGATCTTCATCGTCACCAACCCTTCTCCATCACCAATTCCATGATGCTCCCCATCGGGAGTGAGTAATTTCTTCGTAGGCTCGCAGGTCGGTGAGGGAGTTGGATGAGATTCATCATGTAATCGAGTTAGTTTTGTTAGGGCTTGATCCCTAGTATCCATTATGTTCTGATATTGATGTTGCTATGACTTTGCCATGCTTAATGCTTGTCACTTTGGGCCCGGGTGCCATGATTTCAGATCTGAACCGTTTATGTTATCACCATTATATCTATGTTATAGATCCGATCTTGCAAGTTATAGTCACCTATTACGTGTTATGATCCGTAAACCCCAGAGTGACAGTATTCAGGATACTTTCCGGTGATGACCGTAGTTTGAGGAGTTTATGTATTGACTATGTGCTAATGCTTTGTTTTGGTTCTCTATTAAAAGGAGGCCTTAATATCCCTTAGTTTCCTTATGGACCCCGCGGCCATGGGAGGGTTGGACAAAAGATGTCATGCAAGTTTTTCCATAAGCATGTATGACTATTTACGGAATACATGCCTACATTATATTTATGAACTGGAGCTAGTTTTGTATCGCCCTAGGTTATGACTGTTATATGATGAATATTATCCAACGAATTCACCGATCCAATGCCTACGAATTTTCCATATATTGTTCTTGCTAAGTTACTACTGCTGCTATTACTGTTACAACTGCTACAAAATCATTGTTATCACTGTTACCGTTACTGTTACTATTATTGCGGCTATCAAAACTATCATATTACTTTGCTACTGATCATATTGCTGCAGATAATTAATCTCCAGGTGTGGTTGAATTGACAACTCAGCTGCTAATACTTGCAAATATTCTTTGGCTCCCCTTGTGACGAATCTATAAATTTTGGTTGAATACTTTACCGTCAAAAACTGTTGCGATCCCCTATACTTGTGGGCTATCAGGCAGATAACTCATGAGTAATACCAAGTTCATCAAGATAGTCATCAAGACCAGTGTTCTTGAACTCGGTCCCATTGTCACTCCGGATATGCTTGATCTTCACACCAAAATTTGTCGAGGCCCTTGAGGAAAATCGTTTGAATACTTCCTGCACTTCAGTTTTGTAAGTGATGATATGCACCTAGGTGTAACGAGAGTAATCATGAACAATAACAAAGCCATATAGAGATGCTGCATTTGTTAGTGTGGCATAATGAGTGGGGCCAAAGAGGTCCATGTGAAGCAATTCAAAACGACGAGTGGTAGTCATGATAGTCTTCGAGGGATGCTTGGATCTGGTCATCTTTCCAGCCTCACAAGCCCCACAAAGATGGTCTTTGAGTAATTTGACACCCTCGATGCCAATGACGTGCTTCTTCTTCGCCAGTGTGTGTAACACCCCAAAAATTTAATCATGTTTTTTATTAAGTAAAATTTGGCCAGAAATAAAATTTTGAATTTTACTAGGTCTTTTATTAATTTCAGAACCAATTTCTGTTTCCGTTTTCCAAAATTCTTCCCTCCATATAGAAATTTTGAAATTAATGTTGTGGCTTTGGGAGTTTTCTTAAACCATTTCATTATTACTTTAACAACAGTAGCAATCATTTTCATAATAAAATTTTGCCCAAAACAATTCTTTTAAAAAGGCATTTTCAATTCTTTAAATGCCTCTGTTGCACTACAACTATTTTAAATAATTCTTTCAAAATTCCACAAAAATTATGGGAGGTCATGTGATGTCCACGGATCACTTTTATGCAGAAACCTAACTTGGTCTTTTGTAAATTTTGAGCAAACCTTCCTCTTTTCAATTATGTCCATTTCCTAGGTTATAACTACAACCCCAATGTTCCTTGCCCCAAAAATTCTGAAATTGTTCCCACTTACAGTTCTTAAAACCAAACCCTTAAGTACAGAAGATCAGCTCAGTTTGCATCTTGGAAGTTCACCAAATATTCCTCTGTAGTTTCTATCCAGAAATGAAATTCCCCCAAACTTGCACTAGCAAGTTTTGCATTATGCCAAACCAATCACACCATCATTTTATTCATCTAAGGAGACACCATCCTAGAAATTTTCATGCCCAGAAAAGCTTCCTAGATGCCCCTAGCATTCTGTCAAATAGGTGAGGTGCATGGCAGAATTTGGCAAAGCTTTTGTCATGCATTGCACACCTGCTTCCCTGGCCATTTTAACATGTCCACCAGTCTTGCCATCTAAAGGAGCCCCACCCTGCTAAGTCTCCCTTGCAACCGACACTTCTAGATGCCACTGGCATTGCCTCGAATAGGTTGTGCGCGTGCACGGAGCGCGTCCAGAGCACGCGTTCTGCAGCCTCTGAAATCGAGCTCTGCCGCTTACCCTGCTGCCTCCCCTGCTTGCCCGAGTCTTCCCCTGGATCACCCCGTCCACCCTGGACCCTGCCGACACTCTCCCTCGTCCTCTAGCGCTGGCTAGCTCTGCCCTACACCGCCGCCGCCGTAGCCTTCTCAGGCACGGCACCGCCAAGCCACCCGGCGCCCTCCTAGCCTTCCAAGCTCGCCCGAACTTATCTACGGGAGTTACTGCCCACAGCAACCCTCCACCGCCCTCGCTGACCCACGCCACCGACCGCAACTGCTTCGACGGCGCAGTAATGACCGCTGCCGTCGTGACCCCTTCAGGAAGGCACGGCACCGACCTCCCCCGCCCTATTTAACCCCCCCCCCCTCGAGCTCTCTATCATGGACAGAATCTCTACTACTCTCTCTCGTGAGCTACCCCGAGCACCCAATCCACCGGAGATGGCCGTCCTCGTCGTCTTCGACCACCCCGGCTACCGCCACCTTCTGGTTAAATCCGACGCCACCAGAGCCTCCCCATCCTCCATTTCTTCTCCTACAACGTCCACTCGACTCCACGACTCCGTTCCACCACTTATTTTCGCCTGAGATCAACCGTGGGCAAAAGCCTTTCGGGGAACCTCGCCGCCGGTGACTCCACCCCTCTCTCCGACCGTGCCGGGTACCTGAGGGACTGCCAGGACCACCTGAGCACGTCGGTGGGCTCAGATCACCAAGATTCGCCATCGTTCGCCGGCGACGATCGCCGGAACGCCGCCCTGTTCTGTCGATGACGACCCAGTCAAACCCGACAAGCGGGGCCCGGTCGCCAGCCTCTCCTCGCTTCTCTACGGGCGCGGCTGAGCAGCTGGGCCGGCCCAGTGGCGCCAGTCTGCTATGCAGCGCTCAGGACACACTTCTACTTCTTTCTATTTTCTTTTCCAGCAGATTCTAAAATAATACCACAACCACTTTTACAAGTCCAAACTTGTTGATTCAAATTTCTGTAGATTTCTAAAATCTTGATCTATTAAACTATCCAGGGTGAACTTTTTTTTAAGCATGGTTTCTGTTGGGTTTGTTAAATAGTCCATTTAATCATTTAGGTCAGTTAGAAATTTCATAAGTAATTCATATGAACTCCAAATAATTTGATTCTTTTTCTGTTATTCTTTAGTTTTCCTCTAGTTTATTTTAGTATTTCTTTCAAAAATTTCTAGACAACTTTTTAGTACTGTTTTTGAATTATGTGGTAATTGCTATAATCTTTAAAATAGGAAAAATGGAGGGAAGAAACTTTTCAAACTTTTGGAGTGCACCCAATATCACTGCATACTAAAGGCAAGCATCCTGAACACTTGATATGGTGAATTGCATAGTTGTTTGTTTGCAAGAATAATTGCATCATGAATATGTTGAATTCAAATAAAACTAGCATATGGCTATTTTTGCATGATAGATCCCTTGACAATATTTTGTCTCTGTTTAAGCATGAATTATGTGTGAGCATGGTTATTTTCACATGTCACATCGGCCATGTTGGTCCTGACTAAATTTCAGGGAAGAATCAGTCACTAGAGAAGTGACCGTGTGACTGAAAATCTCGTTGAGATGAGAATAAATCATAAGGGCATGTTGGGACATGCCAGATGGTGACCCTGTTGGGGGCCACCAAGGAAATATATTGTGCTAATCACTGCAGAAAATATTTGAGCCTCCTGAGTCGACCGTAGATCGAGTCTTGTTCCGGTAACCCCCATACTTGATTCGTGCTGCCACTTGTCCCTGCCACAGGTGGGGTACGGTTCAGTAAGTTGTTAACCCCTTTCCGTGCACACACCACATAGAGGGCTACAATGAGGGTTTCCATATTGGTGGACTAAATCCTGTCATCGGGTCAGGGGGCATGGGTGTTTCCAGTTGTGACTGAGAGGGGGGCACCCCTTGTAATCCGCGCGTATTAATAGTGATCCCATGCAGGACGTTGGTCTCTCCGTCTTAAAGTTTTTCTTGAACGATGCTTTGGATGATTCCTGGCATCCGGAAAGATAATCTGGTGTGTGCTGGTTAGGTGTGTTTTCAACCCAAAGACCGTAAAGGGAATTAGTTGGTGTCACGGTACTGACTAAAGAAATCCTTTACTTGTGGGTAAAGAGTACACCCTCTGCAGAGTTTAAACCTATTCGAATAGCCGTGTCCGCGGTTAAGGGCTACAGTCTGGGTTGGTCAAGTGTCGGTCTTAGCGTCGGTCTTCGGAGGGAAATAATTAAATTGAGCCTGAATTATTTAGCAAGATAATTATTGTCAACCTGATGCTACCATGAATATTTTTGCTATGCATATTAATATTATTATGGTAATGCATAATATTGAGGACTAACCTGTTTCTCTTATTTTGATTTTTTCCTGAGTGTCTCAGGGGCTGGCTAGACTACCCCGGGCATTCAGTTTTATTTTCAAGACCTCTTGTGGTGTCTCTCGAGTTAACAGGCGGTTTATCCCGCCACTACTCTTGTGGACACCCGATTGGCATTTCTTTTATTTTGCTGAATGTCACTTGGGCTGGCTAGACTACCCGTGGCATTCATTTGCTTTATTTCTAATAAGTTTGGTCATGACTAACATGCTATGTTCATGTTCATATTATTTTATTGTCATGATTTAAATTTCAGTCAGCATGAGCATATGCATATAGTTTGGCTCATCATGATCATATATTTTTATCTGCTACATTCGGTATATCTTTTGTTCATGATGTTTGCGAGTACATTCAAACGTACTCACAGGCTTGTCCCTGGCTATTTATGTGGCCAGGTCAGAAGTTCTACGTGGAGTACCACAGCGACGACCGTGCGGAGCCTAGGATAGCAGCCACGCGGATAGGAATTATCCGGGTCAGCTGTTCCTGTGGGAATGGAGCCCCATCAACGCTGGAGAACCACGAGTCATTTCCGTCATCCACCACCGGAATCACTGTTGTATCATTAGACCTTTATAGTCATGTATCTAATTCTTGTAATAGCTTGGTAATTCTGTAACAAGGACGTGTCCACCAGTAACAGTAATCCTGGGTTGGTGATGACACGAGGGGTTAATTTCTGGGATATCGTGTCCCGGCCCCGACAGTGTGTGCAAGTTCCTCATGCCAGCATGACCTAGTCGTCGATGCCAAAGCCAGCCTTCCGAAGCTTTTGCAAGTAGACATGTGGCAGGCTGTGTTCCTGCAGAGAAATCAACAATATACAAGTCTCCTCTCTTAAAGCCTTCAAAGACTTTGGAATTGTCAGATTCCATGAGCACTATGCAGTGATATTTGCCAAAGACGACAACCATATGAAGATCACAAAGCATTGAGACAGACATGAGGTTGAATCCGAGGGACTCGACAAGCATGACTTTGTCCATGTGTCGATCCTTTGAGATTGCAACCATACCTAGACCCAATACCTTGCCTTTTTTTTGTCAGTGTAGGTAATATGCTTCAGATGTGATGGAGATAGAGCAGAGTCCATCAGTAAGTTCTTGCCACTGGTCATGTGATTTGCACATCCACCATCGAGGACCCACTCAGTAGCTTTGAGACATTCATCCTGCAGATGAATTTGTGCATCTTACGAACTCATATACTTCATTAGTGAAGAATATGACATCAAATTCATCAGATAGAATTTCATCAAGCAGAACAATAGATACACCAGTATAAGGATGTGAGAAATTAGTAATTCATTTCTTCATGATTAGCTTGCATCCTTTCAAGCACTCTCTAGTCTCCAGCAAATTCTTCAGACGTTCAAGTTCGTCTGTAGACCTGACCCTACATAAGATATTAGTTCTTTTTCTTCACCACCCACATCTAGAGGGGTGGTAAAGAGTTCATCATTCTGCAAGCTCCATAAGAGAAAGGTGGCATAGAAGCCAGTGCATTTTGTTTCACAGTAGAAGAGTTAGAGTATGCATATGAGTAAGCAGAGAAATTCTTCGAGGACTTATGAACATATTGATTTGAAGAATAATACACATATTCAAGACCCTTAGATTTTCCCTGCAAAATAGATGCATTAGCACGATGATGATCTTATGCGGAATTTGATCCATGTGAGGACTTGGATCCATATGAGGAATCCGTATGAAGACTTTAGTCCATATGAAGAATTTGATCTGGGGTTCCTATTCTTCACAGGTCGTGTCATGAGGACATTCACCTGAAGACTTTCAAGGCACCTTTTGGGAACCCAGATTTTCTTCATAGGGGGACCATTCCTGCAGTTAGTTCTAACATATCTAGCAAATACTTCACCATTCTGATTTTTGAACAGTTTATAGTTGGAGTCAAATGACTCATCAGATGAACATGAAGATTCACAGGTAAAGCCAGATAAAGTAGATGAATCTACGGGAGGTCCTTTTGGAGCAACCCATGTGGTTTTGGGATACTACTCAGGTTTCCAGTAGGACCCTTCAGCATTGAGTTTCCTCTCAAATGCAATACCCTCTTTCCTAGGGTTCCTATTCAAGATCTGCTTTTTGAGCACATCACAAAGAGCTTGATGCCCTTTGAGGCTTTTGTGGATGCCTGTCACATACAATTCCTTCAACCCTGCATTTTCATTAGTGATACTGGTGGTATCCTCAGATGAGGAATTTGTAACCAGAGAAATAGTTGAAGAAGTTGCAGCAACAGAAGCATTTGAACATTCAGGTGAGGATTTAGCAGATTCACGTTCAATGCATTTCAAACTTGGTGGAATGAATTCTTCCTGAGGGGAACTGATCTGTTGAGCAAGCAAAGAATCATTTTCCCTTTGAAGATCATCATGACTCACCCTTAGTTTCTCAAGATCTTGCTTTCTTTGAAGAAATTCATAAGAAAGCTTCTCATGATCGGCTAAGAGTGTTTCATGACGACCTTGAAGGTTATCAAACTTAGACTGTAGTTGTTGAAAATTATCAGTCGGGGTTTGAGCTCGATTCAGTTCCTCACCCAACAGGTCATCGCTTTTGTCTAGCAAATTCTGAACCTTTTCCAAAGCCTTTTGTTGTTTCATGGCAATATTAGCAAGTTTTGAATAGCTAGGTTTGAGATTTTCATCAGATTCATCCTCACTTGATTCAGAGGAGGGATATTTGTGTACCTTGGCACCTTTTGCCATGAAGCAAAAGGTGGGAGCAAAGTCGTCGTTGCCATCGTCAGCAGTGTTGGAGTCGTCATTTTCCTCACAGCTGAAGATGGACTTGCTGACGAACACAGTAGCGAGAGCTAGGCTCGCCACACCAGAGTCTGACTCCTCAGATTCCTCCTCTTCCTCATTTTCTTCAGATTCAGCTTCAGAATCTATTTCCTTGCCGATAAAAGCCCGAGCCTTTCTGGAACTGTTGTTCTTGTGAGATGAAGACTTGGAAGACTTTGAAGATGAGGATTTTGAAGATTTCTTCTTTTTCTTTGAGTCATCTGAACTTTCATCCTTGTACTTCTTCTTCTTTGATTCCTTCAGCCCTTGAGGACAATCAGTCATATAGTGACCTGGCTTCTTGCATTTGTGGCAAGTCCTTTTCTTGTAGTCGCGGGATGAAGAATCTGATCTCATGTCATCACCTCTTGAAGATCTTCCAAAGCGGCCACGCCTTGAGAACTCTGGAATTTCCTCACGAGCATTGCTAGCTCCTGGCTTAGTTCCTCAGGATCACCAAGGCTGCTGTCAGAATCTTCACCTTCAGATGAGGAAATTGCCTTGGCCTTCATGCACGTGATCTTCCATAGCTTGGCCCGTAGAGGTCTCTCTTCTCAGCTAGTTGGAATTCATGAGTGTTCAGTCTCTCAAGGATAACAGTAGGATCTAGTGACTTGTAGTCTCCATGTTCTTGAATCATCAGTGCCAGTGTATCGAATGAGGAATCAAGAGATCTCAGCAATTTCTTCACCACCTCATAGTCGATGATGTCAGTGGCACCGAGTGCTTGAAGCTCATTGGAGATATCAGTGAGACGGTCGAAGGTTTGCTGAACATTCTCGTTGTCAAATCTTTTGAAGCGGTTGATGAGATTGCGAAGAACGTCAACTCGAGAATCACGTTGGGTTGAGACTCCTTCATTGACCTGGGACAGCCTATCCCAGATAAGCTTTGCAGTCTCCAAAGCACTCACTGAAGGAAATATGCCCTAGAGGCAATAATAAAGTTGTTATTTATATTTCCTTATATCATGATAAATGTTTATTATTCATGCTAGAATTGTACTAACCAGAAACTTAGTACATGTGTGAATACATAGACAAAACAGAGTGTCCCTAGTATGCCTCTACTTGACTAGCTCATTCATTAAAGATGGTTAAAGTTTCCTGACCATAGACATGTGTTGTCATTTGATGAATGGGATCACATCATTAGAGAATGATGTGATGGACAAGACCCATCCGTTAGCTTAGCATAATGATCGTTTAGTTTTATTGCTATTGCTTTCTTCATGACTTATACATATTCCTTTGACTGTGAGATTATGCAACTCCAGAATACCGGAGGAACATCTTGTGTGCTATCAAATGTCACAACATAACTGGGTGATTATAAAGATGCTCTACAGGTGTCTCCGAAGGTGTTTGTTTGGTTGGCATAGATCGATATTAGGATTTGTCACTCCGAGTATCGGAGAGGTATCTCCGGGCCCTCTCGGTAATGCACATCACTATAAGCCTTCCAAGCAATGTGACTAATGAGTTAGTTGTGGGATGATGCATTACGGAGCGAGTAAAGAGACTTGCCGGTAACGAGATTGAACTAGGTATGAAGATACCGACGATCGAATCTCAGGCAAGTAACATACCGATGACAAAGGGAATAACGTATGTTGTCATTGCAGCTTGACCGATAAAGATCTTCGTAGAATATGTGGGAACCAATATGAGCATCCAGGTGCCGCTATTCGTTATTGATCAGAGATATGTCTCGGTCATATCTACATAGTTCTCGAACCCGTAGGGTCCGCACGCTTAACGTTCGATGACGATTTGTATTATGAGTTATGTGTTTTGGTGACCGAAGATTGTTCGGAGTCCCGGATGATATCACGTACATGACGAGGAGTCTCGAAATGGTCGAGAGGTAAAGATTGATATATTGGAAGGTAGTATTCGGACACCGGAAGGGTTCCGGAGTGTATCGGGTACATACCGGAGTACTGGAGGGGTTACCGGAACCCCCCGGTGGAAGATATGGGCCATATGGTCCATAGGAGGGAGGCTAGCCAGCCCACAAGGGGCTGGTGCGCCCCCCACAAGGGAGGAGGCCGAATTGGACTAGGGAAGGGGGTGGCACCCCCGTTTCCTTCTCCCTCTCCCTCTCCTTCCCTATTTCCACCTCCGGAGAAAGGAAAAGTGGGGGGGGGGGGGCGAATCCTACTAGGAGTGGAGTCCTAGTAGGACTCCCCCCCATGGCGCGCCCCCTTGGTGGCCGGCCTCCTCCTCCCCTCCTTTATATACGGGGGTAGGGGGGCACCCTAGAACACAACAGATATTCTCTTAGCCATGTGCGGTGCCCCCCTCCACAGTTTACTCCTCCGGTCATAGCGTCGTAGTGCTTAGGCGAAGCCCTGCGCGGATCACATCACCATCACCGTCACCACGCCGCCGTGCTGACGAAACTCTCCCTCGACCTTCTGCTGGATCAAGAGTTCGAGAGACGTCATCGAGCTGAACATGTGCAGAACTTGGAGGTGCCGTACGTTCGGTGCTTAATCGGTTGGATCGCGAAGACGTTCGACTACATCAACCGCGTTAAGCTAACGCTTCCGCTTTCGGTATACGAGGGTACGTGGACACACTCTCCCCCTCTCATTGCTATGCATCTCCTAGATAGATCTTGCATGAACGTAGAATTCTTTTGAAATTGCATGCTATGTTTCCCAACAGTGGCATCCGAGCCAGGTCTATGCGTAGATGATATGCACGAGTAGAACACAAAGAGTTGTGGGCGATAATAGTCATACTGCTTACCACCAACGTCTTACTTTGATTCGGCGGTATTGTTGGATGAAGCGGCCCGGACCGACATTACACGACTGCGTTCATGAGACTGGTTCTACCGACGTGCTTTGCACACAGGTGGCTGGCGGGTGTCTGTTTCTCCAACTTTAGTCGAATCGAGTTTGACTACGGCCGGTCCTTGTTGAAGGTTAAAACAGCACAGTTGATGAAAAATCGTTGTGGTTTTGATGCGTAGGTAAGAACGGTTCTTGCTAGAAGCCCGTAGCAGCCATGTAAAACTTGCAACAACAATGTAGAGGACGTCTAACTTGTTTATGCAGGGCATGTTGTGATGTGATATGGTCAAGACATGATGTGATATACGTTATTTTATGAGATGATCATGTTTTGTAAAAGTTATCGGCAACTGGCAGGAGCCTTATGTTTGTCGCTTTATTGTATGAAATGCAATTGCCATGTAATTGCTTTACTTTATCACTATGCGTTAGCGATAGTTGTAGAAGCAATAGTTGGCGAGACGACAACGACGCTACGATGGAGATCAAGGTGTTAAGCCGGTGACGATGGAGATCATGACGGTGCTTTGGAGATGGAGATCAAAGGCACAAGATGATGATGGCCATATCATGTCACATATTTTGATTGCATGTGATGTTTATCTTTTATGCATCTTATTTTGCTTATTACGGTGGTAGCATTATAAGATGATCCCTCACTAAATTTCAAGGCATAAGTGTTCTCCTTGAGTATGCACCATTGTGACAGTTCGTCGTACCGAGACACCACGTGATGATCGGGTGTGATAAGCTCTACGTTCACATACAACGTGTGCACGACAGTTTTGCACGTGCGGAATACTCGGGTTAAACTTGGCGAGCCTAGCATATGCAGATATGGCCTCGGAACACTGAGACCGAAAGGTCGAACGTGAATCATATAGTAGATATGATCAACATAGAGACGTTCACCATTGAAAACTACTCCATCTCACGTGATGATCGGACATGGTTTCGTTGATATGGATCACGTGATCATTTAGATGACTAGAGGGATGTCTATCTAAGTGGGAGTTCTTAAGTAATATCATTAATTGAACTTAATTTATCATGAACTTAGTCCTGATAGTTTTTGCATATCTATGTTGTAGATCAATGGCCCATGCTACCGTTCCCTTGAATTTTAATGCGTTCCTAGAGAAAGCTAAGTTGAAAGATGATGGTAGCACTTACACGGACTGGGTCCGTAACTTGAGGATTATCCTCATTGCTGCACAGAAGAATTATGTCCTTGATGCACCGCTAGGTGAAAGGCCTGCCGCAGGAGCAGATGCTGGTGTTATGAACGTCTGGCAAGCTCGATCTGATGACTACTCGATAGTTCAGTGTGCCATGCTTTACGGCTTAGAATCGGGACTTCAAAGACGTTTTGAACGTCATGGAGCATATGAGATGTTCCAGGAGTTGAAGTTAATATTTCAAGCAAATCCCCGAGTTGAGAGATATGAAGTCTCCAACAAGTTCTATAGCTGCAAGATGGAGGAGAACAGTTCTGTCAGTGAACACATACTCAGAATGTCTGGGTACCATAACCACCTGACTCAGCTGGGAGTTAATCTTCCTGATGATAGTGTCATTGACAGAGTTCTTCAATCACTGCCACCAAGCTATAAAGGCTTCGTGATGAACTATAATATGCAAGGGATGGAAAAGACAATTCCCGAGCTCTTCGCAATGCTAAAGGCTGCGGAGGTAGAAATCAAGAAGGAGCATCAAGTGTTGATGGTTAACAAGACCACTAGTTTCAAGAAAAAGGGCAAAGGGAAGAAGGGGAACTTCAAGAAGAATAGAAAGCAAGTTGCTACTCCCGGGAAGAAGCCCAAGTCTGGACCTAAGCCTGAAACCGAGTGCTTCTACTGCAAAGGGACTGGTCACTGGAAGTGGAACTGCCCCAAGTATTTGGCGGATAAGAAGGATGGCAAAGTGAACAAAGGTATATTTGATATACATGTTATTGATGTGTACCTTACTAATGCTCGTAGTAGTGCCTGGGTATTTGATACCGGTTCGGTTGCTCATATTTGTAACTCGAAATAGGGACTACGGATTAAACGAAGATTGGCTAAGGACGAGGTGACGATGCGCGTCGGGAATGGTTCCAAGGTCGATGTGATCGCCGTCGGCACGCTACCTCTACATCTACCTTCGGGATTAGTTTTAGAGCTGAATAATTGTTATTTGGTGCCAGCGTTGAGCATGAACATTATATCTGGATCTTGTTTAATGCGAGATGGTTATTCATTTAAATCAGAGAATAATGGTTGTTCTATTTATATGACTAATATCTTTTATGGTCATGCACCCTTGAAGAGTGGTCTATTTTAGTTGAATCTCGATCATGGTGATACACATATTCATAATATTGATGCCAAAAGATGCAAAGTTGATAATGATAGTGCAACATATTTGTGGCACTGCCGTTTAGGTCACATTGGAGTAAACGCATGAAGAAACTCCATGCAGATGGACTTTTGGAATAACTTGATTATGAATCATTTGATGCTTACGAACCTTGCCTCATGGGCAAGATGACTAAGACTCCGTTCTCCGGAACAATGGAGTGAGCTACAGACTTATTGGAAATAATACATACCGATGTATGCGGTCCGATGAGTGTTGAGGCTCGCGGTGGTTATCGTTATTTCCTGACCTTCACAGATGATTTGAGCAGATATGTGTATATCTACATAATGAAACATAAGTCTAAAACATTTGAAAAGTTCACAGAATTTCAGAGTGAAGTGGAAAAACATCGTAACAAGAAAATAAAGTTTTTACGATCTGATCGCGAAGGCGAATATTTGAGTTACGAATTTGGTCTTCATTTAAAACAATGTGGAATAGTTTCGCAACTCACGCCACCTGGAACACCAGAGCGTAATGGTGTGTCCGAACGTCATAACCGCACTTTATTAGATATGGTGTGATCTATGATGTCTCTTACCGATTTACCACTATCGTTTTGGGGTTATGCATTAGAGACAGTTGCATTCATGTTAAATAGGGCACCATCTAAATCCGTTGAGACTACACTGTATGAACTGTGGTTTGGCAAGAAACCTAAGCTGTCATTTCTTAAAGTTTGGGGTTGCGATGCTTATGTGAAAAAGCTTCAGCCTGATAAGCTCGAACCCAAATCGGAGAAGTGCGTCTTCATAGGATACCCAAAAGAAACAGTTGGGTACACCTTCTATCACAGATCCGAAGGCAAGATCTTTGTTGCTAAGAATGGATCCTTTCTAGAGAAGGAGTTTCTCTTGAAAGAAGTGAGTGGGAGGAAAGTAGAACTTGATGAGGTAATTGTACCTTCTCTTGAATTGGAAAATAGTTCATCACAGAAAGCAGTTCCAGTGATGCCTACACCAATTAGTGAGGAAGCTAATGATGATGATCATGCAACTTCAGATCAAGTTATTACAGAACCTCGTAGGTCAGCCAGAGTACGTTCCACACCAGAGTGGTACGGTAATCATGTTCTGGAAGTCATGTTACTAGACCATGACGAACCTACGAACTATGAGGAAGCGATGATGAGCCCAGATTCCGCGAAATGGCCTGAGGCCATGAAATCTGAGATGGGATCCATGTATGAGAACAAAATGTGGACTTTGGTTGACTTGCCCGATGATCGGCAAGCCATAGAGAATAAATGGATCTCCAAGATGAAGACTGACGCTGACGGTAATGTTACTGTCTACAAAGCTCGACTTGTTGCGAAAGGTTTTCGACAAGTTCAAGGGGTTGACTACGATGAGACCTTCTCACCCGTAGCGATGCTTAAGTCTGTCCTAATCGTGTTAGCAATTGCTGCATTTTATGATTATGAAATCTGGCAAATGGACGTCAAAACTGCATTCCTTAATGGATTTCTCAAAGAAGAGTTGTATATGATGCAAACAGAAGGTTTTGTCAATCCTAAAGGTGCTAACAAAGTGTGCAAGCTCCAGCGATCCATTTATGGATTGGTGCAAGCATCTCGGAGTTGGAATATACGCTTTGATAGTGTGATCAAAGCATATGGTTTTATACAGATTTTTGGAGAAGCCTGTATTTACAAGAAAGTGAGTGGGAGCTCTGTAGCATTTCTGATATTATATGTGGATGACATACTGTTGATTGGAAATGATACGGAATTTCTAGATAGCATAAAAGGATACTTGAATAAGAATTTTTCAATGAAAGACCTCGGTGAAGCTGCTTATATATTAGGCATCAAGATCTATAGAGATAGATCAAGATGCTTAATTGGACTTTCACAAAGCACATACCTTGATAAAGTTTTGAAGAAGTTCAAAATGGATCAGTCAAAGAAAGGGTTCTTACCTGTGTTACAAGGTGTGAAGTTGAGTCAGACTCAATGCCCGACCACTGCAGAAGATAGAGAGAAAATGAAAGTTATTCCCTATGCTTCAGCCATAGGTTCAATCATGTATGCAATGCTGTGTACCAGACCTGATGTGTGCCTTGCTATAAGTTTAGCAGGGAGGTACCAAAGTAATCCAGGAGTGGATCACTGGACAGCGGTCAAGAACATCCTGAAATACCTGAAAAGGACTAAGGATATGTTTCTCGTTTATGGAGGTGACAATGAACTTGTCGTAAATGGTTACGTCGATGCAATCTTCGACCCTGATCCGGATGACTCTAAGTCGAAAGCCGGATACATATTTATATTGAATGGTGGAGCTGTCAGTTGGTGCAGTTCCAAGCAGAGCGTCGTGGCGGGATCTACATGTGAAGCGGAGTACATAGCTGCTTCGGAAGCAGCAAATGAAGGAGTCTGGATGAAGGAGTTCATATCCGATCTGGGTGTAATACCTAGTGCATCGGGTCCAATGAAAATCTTTTGTGACAATACTGGAGCAATTGCCTTAGCGAAGGAATCCAGATTTCACAAAAGAACCAAACACATCAAGAGACGCTTCAACTCCATCCGCGATCAAGTCAAGGAGGGACACATAGAGATTTGCAAAATACATACGGATTGGAATGTTGCAGACCCGTTGACTAAGCCTCTTCCTCAAGCAAAACATGATCAGCACCAAGACTCCATGGGTGTTAGAATCATTACTATGTAATCTAGATTATTGACTCTAGTGCAAGTGGGAGACTGAAGGAAATATGCCCTAGAGGCAATAATAAAGTTGTTATTTATATTTCCTTATATCATGATAAATGTTTATTATTCCTGCTAGAATTGTATTAACCGGAAACTTGATACATGTGTGAATACATAGACAAAACAAAGTGTCCCTAGTATGCCTCTACTTGACTAGCTCGTTAATCAAAGATGGTTAAGTTTCCTGACCATAGACATGTGTTGTCATTTGATAAACGGGATCACATCATTAGGAGAATGATGTGATGGACAAGACCCATCCGTTAGCTTAGCATAATGATCGTTAAGTTTTATTGCTATTGCTTTCTTCATGACTTATACATATTCCTATGACTATGAGATTATGCAACTCCCGAATACCGGAGGAACACCTTGTGTGCTATCAAACATCACAATGTAACTGGGTGATTATAAAGATGCTCTGCAGGTGTATCTGAAGGTGTTTGTTGGATTGGCATAGATCGAGATTAGGATTTGTCACTCCGAGTATCGAAGAGGTATCTCTGGGCCCTCTCGGTAATGCACATCACTATAAGCCTTGCAAGCAATGTGACTAATGAGTTAATTGCGGGATGATGCATTACGGAACGAGTAAAGAGACTTGCCGGTAACGAGATTGAACTAGGTATGAAGATACCGACGATCGAATCTCGGGCAAGTAACATACCGATGACAAAGGGAATAACATATGTTGTCATTGCGGTTTGACCGATAAAGATCTTCGTAGAATATGTGGGAACCAATATCAGCATCCAGGTTCCGCTATTGGTTATTGATCGGAGATATGTCTCGGTCATGTCTACATAGTTCTCGAACCCGTAGGGTCCGCTCGCTTAACGTTCGATGACGATTTGTATTATGAGTTATGTGTTTTGGTGACCCAAGATTGTTCGGAGTCCCGGATGAGATCATGGACATGACGAGGAGTCTCGAAATGGTCGAGAGGTAAAGATTGATATATTGGAAGGTAGTATTCGGACACCGGAAGGGTTCCGGAGTGTATCGGGTACATACCGGAGTACCGGAGGGGTTACCGGAACCCCCCGGTGGAAGATATGGGCCATATGGGCCATAGGAGGGAGGCTAACCAGCCCACAAGGGGCTGGTGCGCCCCACACAAGGGAGGAGGCGAATTGGACTAGGGAAGGGGGTGGCGCTCCCCTTTCCTTCTACCTGTCCCTCTCCTTCCCTATTTCCACCTCCGGGGAAAGGAAAAGTGGGGGGGGGGGGTGGAATCCTATTAGGAGTGGAGTCCTAGTAGGACTCCCCCCCATGGCGCGCCCCCTTGGTGGCCGGCCTCCTCCTCCCCTCCTTTATATACGGGGGCAGGGGGCACCCTAGAACACAACAAATATTCTCTTAGCCGTGTGTGGTGCCCCCCTCCATAGTTTACTCCTCCGGTCATAGCGTCGTAGTGCTTAGTCGAAGCCCTGCGCGGATCACATCACCATCACCGTCACCACGCCGTTGTGCTGACGAAACTCTCCCTCGACCTTCTACTGGATCAAGAATTCGAGGGATGTCATCGAGCTGAACGTGTGCAGAACTCGGAGGTGCCGTACGTTCGGTGCTTGATCGGTTGGATCGCGAAGTTTTTGACTACATCAACCGCGTTAAGCTAACGCTTCCGCTTTCGGTCTACGAGGGTACGTGGACACACTCTCCCCCTCTCATTGCTATGCATCTCCTAGATAGATCTTGCGTGAGCGTAGAATTTTTTTGAAATTGCATGCTACGTTTCCCAACACTCACTCTGCCGTGCTATCCTTCGCTTGAGAGTCGAGTTGCTTGAATCTCTTCACATCAGCAGCGTTCACAGAGGGAGTGATGGAGGGAATGCCATTTTCCACAACATACCAGAGATTGCTGTCAATTGCCTCAAGATGCATGTGCATCTTGTTCTTCCAATTGCGGTTGTCCGTCTCATCGAAGGTAGGACACCCAGCCGAGACCTTGATCATACCTACAGTCGACATAACTAAAACTCCAGGTGGTTAAACCAAAATCACACAGAACAAGGGAGTACCTAGCTCTGATACCAATTGAAAGTGTGTTATATCGACTAGAGGGCGGTGAATAGGCAATTTTTACAAATTCATCATTGAGGAAATACTACTTGAGGAATTTTTGAAGTGACAAAATACAAGTAGCGGAACAAAGTACTCAAGTGCATGCATAACAAGACAGTAGCATAGTCATCATGATGAAATGAAACATGCACTAAGCACAGAAAGCGTGTAAACAGGATAAGCAGGCAGAAGACAAGATGACTGAAGAATTTGGGTTGAGGAAATTGAGAAAGTGTTCAGTTAAAGTCTTCAAACAGTAACGATCAAGTTCAACAACAAGTAAGCGAGGAAATGAAAGGGTTGAGGAAATAGAACCAGTAGCTTGGTGAAGACAGTGATTTGGTAGACCATTTCCAACAGCTGTGACAGTTGTACGTCTGGTTGGAGCGGCTTGGTATTTAAACCAAAGGACACACAGTCCTTACCGTATTCTCCTTGATCTAAGGTCACAGAGACCTCACCCAATCACTCGTGGTAAGTCTTCAAGGTGACTTCCAAACCTTCATAGACTTGGTCACTCGGCGATCCACAATTCCTCTTGGATGCTCTAGAACATGACACCTAACCGTCTGGAAGATGCACATTCTTCAAACGTAACAAGTGTCGGTTCCACACAGGAACAATCTCTTCAGTGATGCTCGATCACTTTGGGTTATAGGTGTAGGGGTTTTGGGGTTTTCCTCACTTATGATTTTCTCTCAAAGTCCTCGGAGGATGGGATGCTCTAAATGACAAGTGTCAGTTTCTCTCGGAGCAGCCAACCAGCTAGTGGTTGAGGGGGGCGGCTATTTATAGCTGGGGAGCAGCCCAACATGATAAGACATAAATGCCCCTAATGATGTGACCGTTATGTGGATAAGATATTTGGGACAGCTGGCGCGAAGCACAACAATGGTCGGAAATTTGAGCTCTCAAATTCCACAGGGCTATCATGTTCCTGCCTATAGGCAAATCACACCGGAGTGACTGTTGAACGCCTGCGGTCGCCGCAGCCAGCAGACGGGTGTGCTGGGCTCGACGGAGAAGGCGGAGAAGAGGAAGCGGGAGGCGCGCTGGTGGCCGCCCCGACCGGTCTGGTCGAGCGGGCGATTCGCCTCACGCTCGAAGTCCTCGGTGGCATCGGGGTCGTCGCCCGTGGACCCGAGGTAGCGGCGAATGTCATTGGCAACCATGGGAGCGGCACCGTCAGAGTGCTTGGTGAAGAGGAGCCGCACGCCGTCCGACGGTGGCGCGTCCGTCCAGCGGTGCCGCCACTCGAAGATGAGGCTCACAGTGTAGAAAGAAATCGCCATCTGCATCACGGCTCGATAGACACCATGTCCCACGGTGGGCGTCAACTGTCGTGGGAATGATTCCGACAATAATAAGGGATAGGGTAAAGGATCATGATCTATCGAGATGCATATGGGTGACACGGTGGTTTTAGCGAGTTCGGGCCTCTCGCGGTGGAGATAACGACCCTACGTCTCATGCTCCGGAGAGGCTTTGTTTTATCTGAGTATGTATCCGGAGATTAAAATGTGTGTGAGAGAGAGGAGAACGGATCCCATGCCTGAGCTAAGTCCGGAGACTAGAGAGAGAGAGATCGAAGAAAAAAGCCCCCCAGTCTAGTGGTGGGGGTGGCTTATATAGAGTGCGCCATCCCCTCACCTCCTATGTTACAAAGAAGGGCATAAACGCCATAATGTCAGCCCACTACGAAACCTCCACTATGAGAATGATGCTCCGACTGCCTTGTTGACTGTTTGGTCTTCGCATATCCTAGTGAGATCAGGTGCTCTGAGTGGAATGAGTTCGTCGAGTGGAGTGCTATGCTCCGAGTGGTTGTTGCCTTCCGAGTGAATGTCACTCTGCTGAACATCTGACTGCTGATCTGGCCCTGGGGCCTAATATAAGGTGTGTGGTGTCCTAGGGTAGGGTCTTTAGGTCAGGCATGTTACCCTACCCCCAATACATGTCCTCGTCAGGAAGAGAGAAGGAAGGGGAGGGATTCGGCCTCCCCCTTCCTTCCCTCCTCCCTCCTCCTTCCTTCCCCCTCCAGAAAATATGGTAAAGGGGGGGGGCGAATTGAACTATTCCTCCTACTTGGGGCACCCCAAGGTTGTCTCCCTCCCCCTCCCACCTATATATACATGGGGAGGGGGCTCCTAGAACACACACCAACAATTGTTAGCCGTGTGCGGCGTACCCCTTCATAGTTTACGCCTCCGGTCATATTCACGTAGTGGTTAGGCGAAGCCTTGCGCGGATCACTTCACCATCACTGTCACCACGCCGTCGTGCTGACGGAACTCTCCCTCGACACTTTGCTGGATCAAGAGTTCGAGGGACGTCATCGAGCTGAACGTGTGTAGAACTCGGAGGTGCCGTACGTTCGGTGCTTGATTGGTCGGAACGAGAAGAAGTTCGACTACATCAACCACGTTAACAAACGCTTCTGCTTTCGGTCTACGAGGGTAAGTGGACACACTCTCCCCCTCTCGTTGCTATGCATCTCCTAGATAGATATTGCGTGAGCGTATGAATTTTTTTTAAATTGCATGCTACGTTTCCCAACACTTCTCTCTTTTCAGCTCGGATCAACATAGGAGTCACATTATTTAGTTGAAACATGAAACAACTCTACTGAAGAGAAGAACATGATTTTTCACAAGTACTATCCCAAGCATGTATATTAATGACTGTCATTATTGGAAATTATGTTACATAGAAGGTGGGCAACTATCTTATAATCATTATCGAATTGTCTTGATTTATAATTTATCTTATTAATATGTGTGGTCGAGCTTCTAGGTCTGTCCCCTACCCCCCGCGGTCTTTCTCCGGATGAAAGGTCGGTCCTTCGTGCCTTTTCTCTACAAAAAATTTCCCTCACATTCCATTCTCAAGTAATAATAAATTTCTTGAGGTTATCACTCAGTTGCAGAAAGACATTGAGATTTTGCTCGTATGGGTTTACACCTTTGTCAGTAGTACTTTTAGTATGGGTTTGCATTACTTGACTACATTTTTTTGCAAAACCACCTGTTTACTTTAGCATTAGTAAGAATCATGTATTCCTGGAGGGCAAGGATCAGCCATTTGATAAAT
Organism: Thinopyrum elongatum; assembly: GCA_011799875.1. NCBI lineage: Eukaryota > Viridiplantae > Streptophyta > Magnoliopsida > Poales > Poaceae > Thinopyrum > Thinopyrum elongatum. Next base: position 90,545,282 of record CM022303.1, on the reverse strand, counting down.
GTGTAGTAGTGCTTGATTGAATGTAGAGCATGCTTACTCACAGATTTGTCTTCTGCTTGTGTGTTACCTAGGATAATTATAGGCTTCTCCTACAACAAAGTGTGACTAATTTTCTTTTGTCTGCTCTAAATAGTAGGGAATTTAACCATTAATCAAGCATGTGGTTAGGTGAACACTTAGTATACAATTCTATTTGCTTGCCAACATGCACCATATTTGAGGGCTTATTTGATATATAGTACTGCAATATCGTTGAAATTGTGTTACTTCTAAGAATTAAATATTTTTAGTTGAAATACTATGTAAACATTGAATAACAATGTTGGACGGGACCATCTACTTATTCGAAAGTCTGTCTTTTATGGCTTAAGCAAAATATGCCAAAATTCACCGAGTTTTACGCAACAATACGGGTATATATATGTGATTAGAACAAAAATTAAAAGGCCCGTAGCAACGCACGAGCATTCTACTAGTTATGTTTAAGTTAGAGATAGGATTGGCTTAAACCATGTATGTATTGCCCTATACTCCAAGTCTCTCTCCCTCATATTGTATTCTATATACACCCGTACAAGGGTCAGATCAAACATACACAAAACAATATTCGACATCCTACAATTTCCACAGGGAGGTTTGCGGGAGTCCGGACCGATCCCAGGCCCGCTTCTGACCATCCTGGCCCACCAAAAATTCCTCCTCCTCCCGCGCATTTTCGGTCAGCGCCGCTCCAGAGCGTCGGTACCCGCATTCATGCCCGGCCAGAGCGGACGCGATCGCTCGCTGGCGCTGGCATTGAAGCAACGTGCTGGCCGAGAGAGCGCTGCTGATAACCCACAAGTATAGGGGGTCGCAACAGTTTTCGAGGGTAGAGTATTCAACCCAAATTTATTGATTTGACACAATGGGAGCGAAAGAATATTAGCAAGTATAAGTAGTAGAGTTGTCAATCCAACCACACCTGAAAGACTTAATATCTGCAGCAAAGTGATTAGTAGCAAAGTAGTATGATAGTAACGGTAACAGTTGCAATAGTAACAGTAGCAGTTTTGTAGTGATTGTAACATTAGAAACGAAAGTAACTTAGCAAGGATCAATATGTGAAAAGCTTGTAGGCATTGGATCAGCGATGGATAATTGTGTTGGATAATATTCATCATGTAGCTGTCATAACCTAGGGCGACATAGAACTAGCTCCAATTCATCAATGTAATGTAGGCATGTATTTCGTATATAGTCATACGTGCTTATGGAAAAGAACTTGCATGACATCTTTTTTGCTACCCTACCGTGGCAGCGGGGTCCATAAGGAAACTAAGGGACATTAAGGCCTCCTTCTAATAGAGAACCGGAACAAAGCATTAGCACTTAGTGAATACATGAACTCCTCAAACTACGGTAATCACCGGAAAGAATCCCAGTTATTGTCACCTTGGGGTATGCGGATCATAACTCATAATAGGTGTGTATAACTTGCAAGATAGGATCAAGAACACAAATATATTCATGAAAACATAATAGGTTCAGATATGAAATCATGGCACTCGAGCCCTAGAGACAAGCATTAAGCATAGCAAAGTCATAGCAACATCAATTTCGGAACATAGTGGATACTAGGGATCAAACCCTAACAAAACTAACTCGATTACATGATAAATCTCATCCAACCCATCACCATCCAGCAAGCCTACGAAGGAATTACTCACTCCCAGCGGTGAGCATCATGAAATTGGCAGTGAAGGAAGGTTGATGATGACGACGGTGATGGATTCCACCCTCCGGAGCCCCGAACGGACTCCATATCAGCCCTCCTGATGAAGAACAGGAGGTGACGGCGGCTCCGTATCGTAAAACGCGATGAATCCTTCTCTTTGATTTTTTTTCTCTGTGAATAGGTATATATGGAGTTGGACTTAGGGTTGCTGGAGGTCCAGGGGGCCACAAGCCTGGGACGCGCACCCCCAGAGCTTGTGGCTCCTGGTGGGCCCCCTCGGGTATCTTTTTCCGCCGGTATTTGTTATATATTCCACAAAAATTATCCGTAAACTTTTAGGTCAATCCGAGAACTTTGATTTCTGCACAAAAACAACACCATGGCAATTCTGCTGAAAACAGCGTCAGTCCGGGTTAGTTCCATTCAAATCATACAAATTAGAGTCCAAAACAAGGGCAAAAGAGTTTGGAAATGTAGATACGATGGAGACATATCAACTCCCACAAGCTTAACCCATTGCTTGTCCTCAAGCAATTCAGTTGACAAACTGAAAGTGACAAAGAAGAACTTTTACAAACTCTGTTTGATCTTGTTGTTGTAAATATGTCTAACCAATGTTCTGGTTTTCAGCAAAGATTATAAACTAACCACATTCACAATAACACTTAGGTCTCACATTTACTCATATCAATGGCGCAATCAGCTAGCGAGCAATAATAAGATATCTCGGATGACAACACTTTTTAAAAAAAAATCATGATGTAATATGATATAATGGTATCTCGCTAGCCCTTTCCGAGACCGCAAAACATAAATACAGAGCACTGCTGAAGTTCAACCACTGACTAGATATTATAATTCATGGCAAAAGAGATCCAGTCACACTCATACTCAACATCAATTAAAAACAAAGCATATAAATGACAGAAGTGCTCTCCGGCTAGTGCTTTAATAAGAAGATGATGACTCAACAATAAAAGTAAATGGATAGGCCCTTCGCAGATGGAAGCAGGGATTTGCAGAGGTGCCAGAGCTCGAAGCTTTTAAAACAGAGATGAATATAATTTTGAGAGGTATGCTTTCATTGTCAACATAACAACCGAGAGATCTCACTATCTTCCATGCTAGACACATTATAGACGGTTCCCAAACAGAAAGGTAAAGTTTGTACTCCCCCTCCACCAACAAACACAAGCCATGGCTAGCCGAATCCTCGGGTGCACTCCATAACAACAACAATCCAGGGGAGTTTTGTTTCATTATTATATTTTGATTTAATTTTGATCATGGAACTGGGCATCCCAAATACCAGCCACTTTCTCGTGAATGACAAGCGAATAAACACTCATCATGATAATAACCCACCTAGCATGGAAGATACTGACAGCCCCCTGTCGCTACATGAGCGATTCGGGCATACAAAAGAGATTATTATTTGAAGATTTAGAGTTTGGCACATGCAAATTTACTTGGAATGGTAGGTAAATACCGCATATAGGTAGCTATGGTTGACTCATATGGCATAACTTTGGGTTTAAGGAAGTAGGTGCATAAGCAGTATTCCCGGTCAGTACAAGTGAAGGCTAGCAAAAAGATTGAGGAGCGACCAACTAGAGAGCGACAACGGTCATAAACATGCATTGAGATTAATCAACATTGAATACAAGCATGGGTATGATATAAATCACCATGAACATAAATATGTTGGAGGCTATGTTGGTTTCAATTCAACTACATGCGTGAACATGTGCCAAATCAAGCCACTCGAATTATTCAGAGGAGGATACCATCCTATCGTACTACATCATAACCATTTTAAATGCATGTTGACACACAAGACAAACCATTATCCACTCCTAACTATTTAAGCATGGCATGAGTAACTATAATCTCTAATTGTCATTGCAAACATGTTTCATTCATAATAGGCTGAATCAAGAACGATGAGCTAATCATATTTACAAAAACAAAATAGGCTGAGTTCATACCAACTTTCCTTCATCTCAATCATTTCATCAAATCTCGTCATTATTACCTTTCACTTGCACGACCGAACGATATGAATAAAAATTATAGTGCACATGTCGTGGACTAAGCTGGAATCTGCAAACATTTATTCAAAGGAGAACATATAATGCATATAAGAGCCACTCAACATTTTCATTGTGGTCTTCTCCTTACGACCCATGGAAAAAGAAAAGAATTTCAAAGAAACATACTGAAATATTTTTGAATTTTTTGTTTTTCTCAATAAAGGAAAACGAAAGAAAAATAAAAACGAGAAAAACTATTTACACGGGAAAGCTCCCAACAAGCAAAAGAAGAACGAGAAATATTTTTGGGTTTTCTTTTAATACTACAGCTAAATAAACTTGAAAGAAAAACTAAAAAGAATCAATAAATGTTTTTGGATTTTATCAAAGTTTTTCAAACACACAAGAAAAAGCAAGAAAAATAAACTAACATGGATAATACAATGAAAAAGGATGATCACCGACAACTGGAATGAATGTGTGATCATGAATGTAATGTCGGTGAGAGATGCGTACTCCCCCAAGCTTAGGCTTTTGTCCTAAGTTGGTCTATGGCCACGGCTCGTAGTAACCCTCTCCTGGATACTGCGGGGGGTCCTGAGGGTTTCACTGGTTGGCGAGCTCCTATGGCTCGCACTGATAAACCGGCTCCTGATATGGCTCAGGTGCTGGTGCTGGCTCAGGTGCTGCGGATTATGTCAGACCCCAGTGTACATAAATGTCCTCGGGCATAATAATGTACCTGCCTGAATAAATATTGAACAAAGAAGGTGCAGGCAAGGTAATAATCTCACGAGTGCCCTGGCTGAATATTAAGTTGTAGAGGAGTCGCTTTTGCTTGTCATTGTCAATAAAAATGATGTGCTACCATACTAGCATCTTATATCTTATATCTTATCTATCTATACCTATACTAATTCTAAACTCCCTAAAAATTCCCACGTTAATTAGATTTTACGAGCCGTTAATCCGGTATGGGGCCAAGTTATTACGGTGTAGATCTAATTACAAAATTCTCAACCAAAAAAAAAACCTTATTCCCATCTGTCAGAACAGAAGAAAAAACAAATTTGTCTGGTCCCTCAAAAGAAAATCTATGTGGGGCCAAGTTATTACGGTTAGATCTAACCAAAAAAAACCATTGTTCTCATATGTCAAAACAGAAGAAAAGACAAATCTCAATGCATCTAAGGCTTCACGTCTTTGATTTCCTTTTAATAAAAAACTGCACGTCCTTTCACAAGAGAAAATACCATAAATAAAGCTTCACGTCCATTCATCACAGGAGAAGAAATCTTCAAGTCATCAACCGCCTCCTCTAAAAGTAAATCAGAATCGTCCATAGGTCACATCGTACACATACAATTGCTGATATCTATTTGCCCTACCCTACCTGCACGTCCTTTTACTCAAGAAATCGCCTACGCCAAACCCTGATCGAGATGCCCCAAGGAGAGGGCTCCCGTCGCACTCGCTATGCTCTTGGACGAGGTCTCCATGCCTTTTCCATCTGATGTCACCTCCTGCCGCAGCCAGCCCAGGCCGGCTCTGCTCTTGATCGTGGTCTCCATCGCAAGTTGCATGTGTTGTAACCTCTCGCCACAACCAGTCCAGTCCAGCCTTGGAGAACAGCATCGACCATCACCTTGGGATCACGCTTACATGCATGTCAGCCAGTAGCTCGGCCATGACATCCTCTTTCCCGTTCCTCCTGATTTCATGGCGACCAAGAGTCAGTCACCAGGTAAGCTTGGTCGGACTGGATAAGAATCCCGTAATTGAGTTGATTTCCAAATTTATTTTATTGTTGTCCTGACTGAGCTGAGTTGAACATGCCTATGCCTTGCCCCGCAATGATTGGTTGTAACACCTTAGACACATTTTTTTTCCAAAAAGTTCATTGCAGTCTAACCGCCCTTGGAAGGAAATTTTGGCCATACGTGTTGTCATTAGGTGTGTGAGAAACTGGAAAGTAATACTTTTGTGAAGAACTCATAGTCGATGTTTGACATGAATCTATAGCCGATGTTTGACACGATATTTGCAGTAAATATCTAGAACACTTGCAACGCAAACCATAGATTTGTGAGCTATATGGTGTTGGTGGTGAAAATTGGAGCATATTTGTTCATTTAATCAAATCATCCATACAATGGACAGATAAACCATAGAAAGAGAACTCATTCTGGTCTAACTTTGGTTCAGGTCGAGACATAGCAACCATGCATTGGTAAATGCATATAACATTTCGAACTAATATTATGCTTCATATGAGAGGAAATACTGATTCTTGCTATGGTTCCAAAAGTTCATTTAACTTAATTGTAGTTTCATTTGATGAGGGTTATCCTCTTTCACTAAGTACTTATTCCTTCGATATGTCAAAATTTCCTGAGCACTTTCTTTGCATATCTTTAGTGCTTGCAGACGGTCTTCGTTATTATAAATCGTTTATTTGTTCCCATCATAAATACCCCCCTTAATGGTATCAAGTGCATTGTCGAAAACAAAAAACAAAAATCTGAAATATCTGAAATTTTGTGACATCAAATTCGACTGATGCAACACATGCTATGTAAGATGAAACTCTTATCATTGTGGAAATACAAAAAACTATTTTGTATTTACATTGTGTAATTTACATGCCTAAAAGCACAAACCAGAATTCAAAGATATGACAACAATCTAAAAAGAAGTACAGAAAGACAATGCATAACAGATATGCATTCCAAACTACTAAAAATCGTTTTCGTAGGTCAATACCAATAAAGCAAATAAATAGTGATTAAAAATCTAGCAATCTTCCAGATGACTTGACTCCTGTACAACAATCACCCCACTACATCTTCCACCCATCTAATTTGCAATGGAATATTGATGGAAACACAACAATGTAGAGTTCCGAAAGTAGTTACATCCCAGCGCAGAGATACGTTGCAAATCAAACGGAATATATTGGGGGATGATGCATATAGATCAATTCTATTAAATTTATGTTCATAAAGTGAGGATATGGTATTTGGTAACCATAGACACATCCTTCGTAAGATCTTCGAAAGGCTTTCTATAATTGATCCCTGTTGAGATGAGAAGAAGTGGACATACAAAGGCGAAGTATAGCACTGACAAAGGCGGATATGATGCCTATTATAACCCCTCGAGAAAATATCAAGTAATCTTCCCATCATAAAATATTAAGGTATTCAAAATGCATAAAGTTTGTATTCCACACATCCTAGAATTTGACCACATTTGAAATTTAAACTAAAGCTAACTGTTCTTCGCAAGTTTTCTTCATGTGAAAGAAAGTACACTAATTTTCTAAATTGATTGGCATAATTCATGAATGTTCTAAATCCATTGGTTTGTGTACTAGCACAAATTGGTACACGAAAATAAGTGCCCTACCATACAAGATTTTTGTTTTTGTTTTTCCCAGCAATAGAACGATAATGTAACTGCAAAGCCATAATCAACTAATAACATGTTCGTTGTATTTGATTGAATTTATACAAAGTTAGCATTCTAAATGTTCTAGCCCGTGAGAATGCACGGATTGACGACTAGTATTTACTAATTGGAGGCACCATCCGAGATACCACGTTAATCCTAGATACTAATCAAAATTATCGGTCGGATCTCCCTATTGGTTTTCTACAACCGTGGGATTGTATCTGACGAGAAGTCCATGCACATTATCCCACCTCCCACGTGAAATCCTCATCTACAGGCTGCAAAAAAGGAAAAGAAAAAAAGAATGGTATGTACAGCCGTAGGATGAAGATGTTCAGGAGTCCTTGCAAAATATCCCACGTGCCCACCTCTTCATGGGCTTTGCAAAAAAGGAAGACTTCTCTCGGGCTGCAGAAATAAAACGTGAGCCAATCCGGCCACGAGAACCCTAGCGCTACTTCTCCTCATCTTCCTCCTCGCATGTCCCAAACAAAATCTAGACAGCCCTTTCCTGATCCCTATTCTCTTTGGCCCTAGCTGTCGTTAGATTAAAACTTGCCATTGCATCGTTCACGCCTCATTGTCCTTCAGACTATACTGCTCTCGCCTCTCTTTTGATGGCGCTGCTGCCGCCTTATTAGGTTCACCAGATGTGCGCACCGAGTTGACCCTCCTCGGCTTCTCCATGCGCTTACTTCAATCAGATCCCGTCTCTCCTTGCTACGCCTCGCCGTCACCTTCAACAAAGAATGAAAGACCAGACTTGATTTGATCAGGTCAATATGGGTTGCCTGCGTGTCGGCTTCCGCAATGTTGTATTATAAAAGCTCTGCCTGCGAGTAATAGTGAAGAACAGACAGCTTGGTCCTGCAGCCGTAGTTCTCCATGACTAGACATAATAATTTCGAATCTATGATCTTGGTAATAGCCTGCAAGAGTAATTTCTAGGATGAGCACCAACAGTGAAAAGACAACTTGGCCGGGCGGCCGGCGGAGGTCTCCGTCACAAGATGTAAGAATCCTCTACAATCTTGGTTATAGCTTTACTTCCTATCTCTGATTTTTTTAATAGGGGAAAATTAATATACTGCAGATGTACGTATATGCCTTTTATGTTTATAATGTCCAACCACGTCCATGAATTGAATTTCGTCCATGAATGATTTCACGGTTCAGTCTTTCACGAGGTCAGCCCATACACCTTGCATCTATATGCTGTTCAGAATTCACATGGAAGCTTTGGCTCTAAGCTGTGCATTATTACATATAACCTGTAATATAATTCATTAGAAAGGAGCAGTTTACCCCTCGTAATTACCATGTTAGTTAGTCAGCTGGATACCATGTGATGATTATAAAAGGCTATAAGTTCACCCATAGTTAATGTCAATAATGCCCATGCTTCGGATATATGGAGCAAATATGACAAAATGTCAGAGTTGTGTATAGAACGTGCAAGGAATCCTTCCAGGTGATGGCAATTTCGAATCTGTTTTTTGTTGTTATCTTTTTCACCTGTTGTGTAATATGTCCAATATGAATCATTGAGAAGGAAACTGCTAGCAGATTTAATGACTTTATTTTTTACATCAGTTTCTTACAGCTTTTCCTTTTGGTTTTTAGTCAACGTCATAAGCATTAGTTTGTTTTTCATGTATTGCTTCAGTAGAGGTTTACACCAATACGGTTTTCAATGAAAAAACGACATACATTAATAGAAGAAATAACTAACTATTAAAAAATAGATAACATAGATGTAAAACAATTTATTGGAAGTTTCTTTTTTGTATTTTCTTGGTAAACACAGTTATTTGGTTGCTTCGTTATAAATCTTGCCATAAATTAATTTTTGCATGACTTGCATTTTTTGCCATATCTATTATATAGCTACCTACACTACTTCACCATACTGAGAAAATCCGAATGTCAAATAATTTCAGAGGAGAATATCAGCACATTCTATTTTTGCAGGCTTGATTTTAAAGCTCTGATGTATAATAACTTGGGTGTAGCCACTACTTTCCAATGATAGGCTTAACAAAGATGAATAAGATAGTGATTCGGGTTACATCAAAACTCCACTTATACTTGGTCACTACACACATACTCGAGTACCCGTCAAGCCATCCTCACATTACCGATTCCAATGATTCTGAGTGAACGCCCTGTTTAATAATAAAAAGCCAATGTTGACATTGTGCTTTTCTTTTGTCGTTGGAACCTGGGAAAGCAGGAAATAATATGGATTTTGCTAATCTAAAATAATAATGAATAATATAAGCAGTTTGTGGCAATATCTGATGATCCATAAGAATGGAGTACTTCATTCGTTACCTCAAGGATATACCGAGATCCTCATTGGAGATGAAGCAGACAAAAGATAGTAGAACTTGAGAGTGAAACCCTGTTCAGTAGAGAAAGGAAGTTCACATGATGAAATTTCTCATAGAAAGGAGTTTTACATTGATGTTGTGTTGTGTTTGATGTAGTCAAAACTGTGCTGAAAGTTACTACAGTGTAATGGTGAGCATGTTCTTTAGTGAAAGTGCTACAGTCAAGTGGTCACCACGTGCTGCTTCAAATGGCTATTGGCTGGCATACCAGTGTCTGTACGTTTTGTATTATATCGCATTTCAACAGTTTCATAGAAAATTGTAACTAGACTGCTGCACAACTGAAAAAAAAACTGGATCAGCAGAGAAACTATGAATATCATAATATTTAGTAGTATTTCTTATCTTAAAGAAATTTCACTATTACCCAATTGCATGTATTCTCCAGATTGCAAAATTTCTTTATTATGCATGTAAACATGGATTTCTAGACTTCTCAGTACAATATGTTTCTTCTAAACTTTTCTTGCTACTACCATACGTATATTGCTATTTTTTCTTTTTTTTTACAATGAGTAATGCTATGTAGTTTCTTCAAAGTCAAGATTACTACCCAAGATTTTAAATAGATTACGAGATTGCTAAATCAAAGATTATTTGGACCCTATTTTGTCACCTTATGGCTTCACCCAAAGTGGGTAAGACATTTATTCCAAAGCGACGAGTCCTTCAAATTGAAAGGATGGAATGCTTCCTCACAGCCATCCATCTATAATGATCATGCACCTCCATCTTTTGTTCTTGATTGGCTAGGAGATTGTACAATGTGACAACCTAAGTTCACGACCTCATAAACCAGAAGATTATTCCCGTTTCGTCTCTGTTAATTCTGCACATAGTTTATGAGTGAAGTTTCCTAAAAATATCATCTCCCGTCCACTCTTTTTGTACTATAATAATCTTTTTCATTACATAACAGACAATGATCCTCCTCAAATGTAACCATCAACTTTCATTGTTTACATGTTTGGTTTTTTAACTAGCCCACGCAGGCGCACAGGGTGATGACTAGTAATCTAAATATTTAGTGGGCAGCAACATCTCCTCCTCCTCATCATGTCTAATAGGAATCTCAAAATGTTTAGCGAGGTGGAGGCATAGATACACAGTAAATAGCACCCTTCGAATGGTTTGTGCGTAACCGTCGAGCAACCATAGCGCCCAAACTAAAAGTTCTATCAGCATATAAAGCATGGCGCAAAATAGCAAGGTCAGGTGCACTAAGAGATCCACTGTCCCCACGACCAATCAAACATCTCCCGGCAAATAATGCATATTAACGTAAAACAGGAAAAATATAAACTAGCCACTCTCGCTTTCGACACTCGTCTCTCTTCCCCCACAGTAGTTTCAGAGATGAAATCATCCATGTCTCTAGGATGTGGCTCACTGATATTGCCCTCAAAAGGTATTTTGCAAACATCGCAAAAATCATATAATGTCATTTCCTTAGGCACATCATACAAATTAAATTCTACCATGGGTGGTTCCTTCCTAGGATAAAAGCGAAAGTTCTGCATGAAGGTATTAGTGAGTAAGAGGTATTGGTCACACTTATCTTGGAGGAAAGGAATGATGCCGGCATTGTTTGCCAAATAATAGAAATCCTCATATATTCCCGCCTCCTTCAAGAATATGTCACTTGGCTACTCACACGGCCGAACCTCTGCCGCACGCGGAAGATTGTACTTGGGCTTTTCCTACGGAGTTTCCTCCAAATTACGACTTGATGAGCCCCTTAACCATCTCCTCATGGCTTTTCTTTTGTCTGAAAATTTCTGAAATTTTTAATGACTCAAAATAAAAGTGAACCAAACTCAACAAAACTGATAGCAACTACTCCCACAAAGTGTCTAGAGGCTATATCATGCAACAAAACTACTTTGAACCATATAAATTTGACATGCAAGCTCAAGAACATGGTCACCACAGCAGCAAAAATTTGCAATATATAAAGCACTATAGCAAAAATTAATTGGGACCAACGGAGGAGTCACACACCGATGAACAAACCCCTAAAACAGTTTCGGAAACGGAGCTCTAAGAAAGGAGATCGAAAATGGCAGCAAGATGAGCAAGAACACGGGTTTGAGAAATGGTGTGATTTTTTCTTGAGGAAGAAGTGCATAGGTGGCTGGAATAAGTGAGGGGCCTACATGGGCCCCACAAGCCTGCATGGCGCACCAAGGGGGTGGGCGTGCCCTATGAGCTTGTGGATCACCGGTGCACTGATACGTCTCCAACGTATCTATAATTTCTGAAGTATTCATGTCATGTTCACAACAATTTTATATGGTTTTGTTATGATTTGATTAGAACTAACCCGGACTGACGCTGTTTTCAGCAGAACTACCATGGTGTCGTTTTTTTGTGCAGAAATAAAAGTTCTTGGAATGGGCTGAAAATTTAAGGTGATTTTTTATGGACCAAAAAAGACCCTCGAAACTTCGTGGGAGGACCAGAAGACCCACGAGGACACTACAAGCTCGCTAGGCACGCCCTACCCCCTGGGAGGGGCGACCGAGCTTGTCACTTCCTCGTGGGCCCCCTTGACCTGAAACCTACGCCAAAAATTCCTATAAATACCAAAACCCCCGAAAAGAACCCTAGATCGGAAGTTCCACTGCCGCAAGCCTCTGTAGCCATGAAAAAACAATCAGGACCCGTTCTGGCACCCTGCCGGAGGGGGAAATCATCATCGGAGGCCATCTTCATCATCCCGGCGGTCTCCATGACGAGGAGGGAGTAGTTCACCCTCGGGGCTGAGGGTATGTACCAGTAGCTATGTGTTTGGCACGATATTGATGTACCGCGAGCTTTGTTAATATATTTGGATCTTATGGTGTTCTTCCCCCTCTACCTTCTTATGATGAATTGAGTCGTGCTCTTTGAGGTTTCGTTATGTTGGATTGAGTATTCGATTTGAGAACACTTGATGTATGTCTTGCGATGGGATATCTGTGGTGACAATGGGATGTTCTATTGATTCACTTGATGTACGTTTTGGCATTCAACTCGCGGATTCCCGAGGTGACATTGAGGTAATCTATGCATAGGGGTTGATGCATATTTTCGTCCTATGTTCTCTGATAGAAACTTCTGAGTGATTCTTTGTTGCATGTTGAGGGATTGTTATATGATCCAATTATTTTATCATTGTTGAGAGAATTTACACGAGTGAAAGTATGACCCCTAGGCCTTGTTTTCAAGCATTGCAATACTGTTTTTGCTCACTTTTGTTACTAGTTACCTTGCTGTTTTTATATTTTCATATTACAAATACTTATATCTAATATCCATATTACACTTGTATCACCATCTCTTCGCCGAACTAGTGCACCTATACAATTTACCATTGTATTGGGTGTGTTGGGGACACAAGAGACTCTTTGTTATTTGGTTGCAGGGTTGTTTGAGAGAGACCATCTTCATCCTACGCCTCCCACGGATTGATAAACCTTAGGACACCCACTTGAGGGAAAATTGCTACTGTCCTACAAAACTCTGCGCTTGAAGGCCCAATATGAGTATACAAAAGAAGGTTGCGTAGTAGACATCAAGCTCTTTTCTGGCGCCATTGCCGGGGAGGTGAGTGCTTGAAGGTATATCTTTAGATCTTGCAATTGAATCTTTTAGTTTCTTGTTTTATCACTAGTTTAGTCTATAAAACAAAACTAAAAAAATGGAATTGAGGTTGCCTCATATGCTTCATCTTTTTAATGTCTTTCGTGAAAATGATGGAAAGGAAAATTTTGCTCAAGTGTTAGAAGAAGAATTCAATAAAATGTTTGCCATAAAATATTTGAATGATGAGCATGATTGCAATGTTATTAGTATGAATTCCTTGAATATCCATGATGCTAATGATATGCAAAGCCACAAGCTTGGCGATGCTTTGTTTGATGAAGATGATATTTTTAGTCCCCCAAGTTTTGACGAGCAAATTTATTATGATGATAGCATGCCTCCTATTTATGATGATTATATTGATGAAAGTGGGTTTGGAAGAGTGTCAACTCTAGGTAATAATGATCCCACTATTTTGGAGGGTGTTGAATCTTATTGTAATAATTATGAAAGTGGTTTGGAGAGGTCATGACTTTATTTAGTGATGAATCCACTATTTTGGAAGAGGTTCCAATTGATTATGAGCACAAAGTTCCAATCTATGATGATTATTGTGATGACATGTATGCTATAAAGAATAATGATAACCATGAAACTTGTCATCGTTATTTTAATTTTCAATTGGATTATGCGTCAAATGATAGTTATTTTAACGAGTTTGCTCCCACTACTATTCATGAGAATAAATTTGTTTATGTGGAGAGTAATAAAATTTCTATGCTTGTGGATCATGAAAAGAATGCTTTATCTGATAGTTATATTGTTGAATTCATTCATGATGCTACTGAAAATTATTATGACAGAGGAACATATGCTTTTACATGTCTCACTACTATCAAGTTTCCTCTCTATGTGTTGAAAATCTTGAAGTTTTGCTTGTTTTGCCTTCCTATGCTATTTGATTCTTGTTCCCATAAATTGTTTGCTCAGAAAATTCCTATGCATAGGAAGTGGGTTAGATTTAAACGTGCTAGTCATATGCTTCGTGATGGTCCCATTATGTTTCAATTCTTATCTTTTATGTGAGCATCATTGATGTAACTTCCCCAGCATCCCACTACAGTGATCGCCTCCTAATCATGCCATGTCAGCACGTTAACAGTGCCTAGTCATCAATTGCATCATGTTGCATTTCAAACTCCCATTTTAAACTTCAACTAAATTCAAGTGGAAAATAAAAGTTGTCCAAACCAGAAAATAAAATGTACATATGGTTGCAAATAATTCAGAGGCTATGCTAAAATTATAACCCACAATAAAGGGATTAGCCAAGTGACCCTAACAACCTCAAACAGTGGCTGAAAATAACATTTAATAACCTTTCAATTAATTCAAGCTAAATAAGAAATAGAATTTACCCCAAACTAGTTTTTGGAGTTAGGACATAATGCATAGTGATTTATGAGCTAAGTCACACTTTTTACAAAATTCATTTAGTGCCCAAACAATTAGCAAATCAGAGTGGAAATGAAAACAGAGAAAGGGAAATTGAAAAAAGGCTTAAAGCGTTACTGCACACGCACGGCCCATCTATCTATAGTACCCAGCCCACCTATCCACCGCGGTCGGCCCACCTACGTCGTCTCCCTCCTCCATCGCCGTGTCGACGACGCACGCACCCGACGCCGCGGATGGCCACGCGCCGGCCATCCGCCGCCTCCTCGGGCTGGATAAGAACCCCAGCGGCCTCCCGCAACCCTAGCGCCTCCCCATTCCTTCCTCGCCTCCCCTCTTGCCCCAGATCCGCCACGGAGCACACCCGAACGGCGCCGTCGCAATGGCAGTGGTCTAGCGCAACCACCGTGCCTCCCTTACCGCTCCGACATGTCCAGCCTCCTCGCCGCCCACGACTCCTTCCCCTGCAACGGTCAGCCCGAGCTCTGCGCCGCCACAGCCTCGTCCCCGAGCTCTTCTTCGTCTACGGCTCCGGCGGCCCCCTTCCGGACGATTCGGTCGACGCCGCCCTCCCCGTGCCTCGCCGACCCCTCTACGAGTTCGCTGTGAGCGCACGCTTCCTTCCCCCTCTCTTCCGAGCTCGATTTCGAGCTCGCGCGCATGTTTTTCTCTAAGGCCGTAGCTCGCCGCCGCCGTTTACCTCACCGCCGTGGCCTCTGTCGCCGCAGCTCGCATCTGAGCTCGCTACCGAGCTCCTGGAGCTCCCAGTAGCTGAACGCGCGCGTGCACACAGCCCCCGACGCCTCTAACCATGTTTTCGCCCGAACCCGTACTCCGGCCGCCGCTCGCGAGCTCGGCGCCATCGCTGCCGTCCCTCCCCGGTCTCCCTGAGCCCACCTTTGGACGCGGCCGAGCCCCAGCTTTCCGTAGCTCCCGTCTGCGGCTCGATCCGCTGCCCGTACGCCGTTTCCGTGCGGCGCCACCGCGTCTGGTGCACGCTGGAGCAGCGCCGGCGCGCGCCGGAGTTTAAACCTCTGGTGGGGACACGTGTCAGCCTCTGGCACTAATCACCTGTGCTAATACTCGCTGACAGTGGGACCAGTTTACTGTAGTATTTAGGTTAGGCACTAGTTAACTGCTAATTAGTCCACTGTTAATTCAGGCACTGACAGACTGGGCCCACCGGCTAAATAGACTAATTAGACTAAACTAAATATTGTTTAATTAAATCAGAGACTGACCACTGGGTCCCACTGGACCCAGTTGACTGGTCAACCAGCTGACTGGACAAGTCCAGTCACTGACTGGTGGGTCCAGTGGGCCCCCATTGACCGGTCAAGCCTCCCTGTTGACTTGCTGATGTCAGCATTTCCTCATGCTGACGTCATAATCCATTTTTCTGTAAATAAAATAAATTCCAAAAATTCAAATAAACTTTAAAAATTAATAACTTTTAAACCGTAGCTCGGATCGAAAAAGTTAAAACATGAAAGTTGCTCAGAACGACGAGACGAGTCTGATCGTGCCGTCTGTTTCTTCATCGGAACCCCCTACGTAGAAGAACTCGTAACTCCGGACCTGAATCCGGCAGATGAATAGTGCACACACCCTGGTTATTAAATCCCATATTAATTTTAAAAATAACTAAAATGACTTAGATGCATAATAAGGCAACCCTGCACTGCATCATAGCATCACGCGCACCGTATTGCGTTTGTTTGCATTATGTTTACCTGTTTCTTCCCCCTCTTCTCTCTCGGTAGACCCCGACGTTGGCGTAGCTCCCGAGGCAGACGCAGCTCAGGAGTACGACTACGTCCCCGACGATACCACTGAAGACCTTGCCCTTGCCCCAGAGCAGACAGGCAAGCACCCCCATTTTGAGCATGCCTATATCGCCTATTCCCTTCTCTTTTATGCTTGCATTAGAATTGCTACTGCTACTGTTTTCCTATATCTGCTGCATAGCCTGATTATTGTACCTTGCCTTGTTACTTTTTTGGTTATCCTAGAATGATTAGTATAGGCTGGGTAGAGACACGACAGAGACCCCCATTTGATCCCGACTGCCCTGCTGGATATCAGAAGACCCGAACTTCGGGATTGAAGACTAGACCCTGGCACAGCACATCACTTCCCCCTTAGTTGCCGACACTGCTGGGTTACCGTCGAGTGCCGAGGGTGATACCTCGTCAGCACTTCTGATGTTAACCTTGTAGGTTAGTTACTCGGTCGTGGTAAGCGAGGGTGATTCCTCCTACACCACCCCCGATAACGACGTCGTCGCGCAACTCCTCAAGTGTGGACCTCGAGGGTGATTCCTCCTACGTTCACCTTGATGATAACATCGAGCGGGAATTCCATCGAGGGTGATTCCTCAGGGTTCCCCCTTGGTGTTGGACACACGGATACCATTGATACTGTGACTTGCACTGAACCATGATACTAAAGACGGGTCGGCCCTGAGGGGTACCCACGCGAGCTTAACGCGAAGTGATGTGGAGTCGGGTTGACCTGGATGGTGCCCGCGAGATAACTACGAGGCGTGGCCGGGCATTCTTAGCCCTTGCCGCAAGTCCTCGAGACAGGGCGATGGGGTCACATCGATCGTGAGTCTCTGCTCGTTTCCGCGCGCTCCTAATCCACTACGGTTTGGATATTTGATCCGAGGGGCCTCTGGCCCGATAGCACTAACCATCACGTGGGCATAGTATGGGCGTTCTGCGTCATATACTTCAGCCGGAGCTTAATGGACGTCAGCGACTGAGCGGCGCGCGCTGAATTGGACTGGGAACGCAATCGCGCTTGTATAAGGGGTTGCTAGGTCTGCTTTCAGCCGCGTACGCAACGTGCAGGAGTTCCCGGGGCGAAGGCCCAAGACCCCTGGGCGCATAGGTTTAGTCCGGCGTGCTGACCTCTCTGTTAGGTATTCGGTCGGGTTGCGGCGTGTTGCTTGGCCGAGGCCGGGCATGACCCAAAAAAGTGTTTCCGGCCAGAGTTAAGTGAGTGTGGTGGGTAAGTTGGTGCACCCCTGCAGGGAAGAAATTTCTATCGATAGCCTGTCGTACGGTAACGGACACTCGGAGTTGTATCCCGATCGGTACAACTAGAACATGTGATGAGAACTGGATAGTACGGCTCTGGGATTGCTTTCTCGCAGGGAGTCAAGAAAGGATCTCAGGTCGAGGTTGATGATACTACTACTACTACTTTACATTATGTTCATCTGCTCTCTACTGATGCTGCAAGACTGTCGAAGATTGTTGAAGATGCTAGTCTTCGATAGGACTAGGCTTTCCCCTCTATTCTGGCATTTCTGCAGCCCAGTCCACTTATACAGCCCCCTTTGAAAATGATGCATATGTAGTGTAGATCCTTGCTTGCTGAGTACTTCGGATGAGTACTCACGTTTGCTTTATTTTCTTTTTCTCCCATATTCCATTTGATGCCACCAGACGACGGAGCCCCTGAGTCAGACGCCCAAGCCGACGACCAGTACTACTACCCGCCTGGAGAGTACTACTACTACGAGGAGCCGACTCACGACCAGGAGTAGGATCGGAGGGTCCAGGGCAGGAGGCCTACGCCTTTCGATTGTAGTATTTTATTTTACCCCGCCTCTGTGAAGGCTTATCTCTCCCTCTCTCTGTAATATATCTGTACTCAGATATCTGATGCTTCCGCTAACGCTTGTATTCCATCGAGCTATGTATTCAAGCCCTTGAGGCCCTGGCTTGTAATATAAAGCTTGTATGACTTTATTTATGTTTTAGAGTTGTGTTGTGATATCTTCAAGTGAGTCCTTAGGCTTGATCGTGCGTATTTGCGTGTATGATTAGTGCACGATTAAGCCGGGGTCGTCATAGGTTAGTATCAGAGCTGACTGCCTCTAGGTATCCCCCTTTCCAATTCCTTGGCCGAAGTTGAGTCTAGTGGTCAAAAACTATTTTACTAACTTGGCTGTGTGTCTTACGGGCCCACGTCGCCAACTGGGTGGTATTAGGATCTTTTATTCCTCGTCTTTACTCTGGGACTCTGATTTCTCTTCTATTCGGGTTTAATAAATTACTAACACCGACACTTAGGTTCTCGCAACCGTTTTCTCCCGGAGAGCCCCCCTCATTCCAGAAGATGACGTGACATCATCAGAAGGCTCCGAAGATACTTCCCGAAGTTTTCCGAGACCCCTTTACCCACTGCTTTTGCAGTTTACTAACACCGATAATCCCCGTGGATATCTACACATCCTTGCCGTTGTATCATCATGGCCAGTCAATCATGCCTGTACGAGGTACCCCGTAATACTCCTCGTTAAACCAGGAATCCTTTGAACCTACTGCTGTGCAGCTTCTTTCGCACTGCGGTTAATTACTCACAGTACCGGGGATCCGATCATCCCCAGTTGTTCCTGTGATTCCTAAAACACTTTGAAATATCATCTTATCTTCCGAGAATCCCATGCATCCTACTACTACTGAAATTCTTCCTAGCTTATATTATGGTTAGCTCCATATGTCAAGTAATTGTTGTTGATATCCCTTGTCATTATCATTTCGATCCCATTGATTCAACATGTGTGCAAATACTTGCAATCATCAGCTCTTCTCTACTAGTTCTTTCTTCTAGCTCAGACGTTATTTCGGACATGAGTTGGATCTCGGCCAATCAAGCATTGAATGATTGTCCGGTTAAGCTGACTACTGACCAGGACATGTCACGTAACCATGGATGGAGATCTCTGCAAGACGGAACACTAAAGTTGTCCATCTATCTCCATTCAACCTACTCATCCTTTGATTAAAGCTTCTGCTTCTGATCCTTCGTCTTGAGAATCGTAACCCCTTTGTGCTTAAGCGCCGAATTATTTTGGTGTTTCTATAATCCGATGCCTTTGCATCCCTTCTTCATCTGATTGATTGCCGATACTCATAATCTTGTCTTTTGTGGTCCGCCAGATCTTTTGGTGGAACATTATCTGATAGAGTCCTCCATATTCCATAACCTTGATAGTTATCCCCCGTTACCCAATACCTTCGATACATTGTATCACCCACTTTGATTCCGATATTCTTCTTTCAGTTCGCATCCCTTGCTATGGCATCTGGTTGTATGGATTCGTAAAATGTCCCGAAGGGTTGAACCTATGCTTTCTCTAATTCGTGTGAACTCGAAGGTTATGCGAGTCAAACTCTTCTGGTGCTTCACCAGATAAAATCTCAGCACTACAATTTCTTCGAAAACGAGAAGTGAATGAGAGGTTGTGCATCAAAGAAGTGGGAGTCGACCTTGAACCTTCGTGTTCATGCACATGGACCCGATGTAGAACTTATCATGGAAGCTGCTCGTAAAAATAATTATTTCCCTGGTACAAGTTCATCTTGTATCTAAGAATTGATCCTTTGCAAACATGGTTCCGACCATATTTCCTCTTTGGGTTCATTTCCCGGATAAGTTAAAATACTTGTCCTCTGCAGATCATTTTCCCTGTCCAACCTCTGCTCCGACTTACCATCCGATGTTACCCCTAGTACTTGTTACTGGGAAGTCTAACACCCCATCACAACATTCCTAGCCGGATCAGCTATATCCCTATCGTGCTAAATTTTAACTGTGCTACCTGGCCCTTCATCCCGGAGCACAATTTTCGACGATAAGTTAAGCTCACGTCGACCTTCCTCATCTTATCATATCACCTCAAACAACAAGCTTGATTTCGAGCTTGTGTCGTATCCGTGGATCCAATAATCTTTCGCCTCGGCATTCCTTTCTCTTGATGTCATCGCTGACCGATTACATCTTCTTATAACCTCTCGACAAATGTGTCATGATCATCATCAACATATCGAGCTCTTTCAGGATATCGATCGAATTCATGGTGAGAATAATCATCCTTGCTCTTCGATGATTTGTGTTATCATCGATGTCATCCTTGACTTTCGACCAACACAGACCTGGTTGTGTTTGGTTAATCCTTGCGTTCCGAGATAACCTTGGAAATGTCCCTTTGTATCTCTTGAGATCTTCGAACCCAATCTTTACTTGACACCATTGGAAGCACATTGCCAAATGTGTCTCGATCAATTATCTAAACACCGTTGTTCGGGTAAACATCATGATTCTTTCCTCGCCCCTTTTGTCTAAATGCTTTTGGACTTGCTGATCTATCAAGTGTATCATGCTCCGTTTATCCATGGGAAATGAGATACCCCTAGTTCATGTGTGCAAACACATTTTCTTTTCCATTGTTTTGTTTAACCTTTCCTGTAATCTAAATTGTCTGGGCAGAGATAAATTCTCTGCTTATGAAAACATATCGGTCTACAACCCTGTCAGCGAGACCCTGTTACTATCGTCGAAGTCATTTCGGTGACCACCGATGGACGAGAACCTTGCCTTTTGGTCCGCCTCGTTTTAACGAGCATGAGAATGGTTCTCTTCGTCCCTCGCCCTTGGTACCGACAATGTTAACGGCATAGCTGACAAGCTACCTCCTGACATACCTTGTTGATGTGACCGGTAAAATCTCGCCGCCCTTCCTAATTTAGCCCACTTGGTGGGCCCATAACCCACAGTTCCACAGGATCGGAACCTGACTCTCCTGTACATCCTTGATTCCGAAGTACCCTCTTACTCTTGACTATGTGTATTAAACCGAGTCACCCCTCGAGAGACGATCTGTAGGAGATATGCCCTAGAGGCAATAATAAATGTTATTGATTATCTCCCTGTTCATAATTAGGTTTATGTTCCATGCTATAACTACTATGGTTCTCGAGTCTACAATAACCACGAGGCTCGGAGGAAGACTCATATGCACGTGTGGAATAATAAACGGTAAAATGTATTCCTAGTCTGGCCTCTGAGACTAGCTCAAGTGTTGCATGATGGTTCTGTTTTCCTGATCATGGGCATGACTATGCCGGCAACTTTGAGGGCACAATGTTAGAAGAACATTTGTGTTGAATCGACCCGAATTGATGTTATGCTATGGGATACTTTCGTCACAAGTTAATGGTTAATAACACAGAGATGGTTAACATTTGCATGATTCCTTAGACCATGAGAGTATCGAGTTTCTTCATGCTTGATTCATGAACTTTGGGGTTTGTTAAACGTCATCCGTAAATGGGTGGCTATTACGGCGGCTTACGGGTTCATGGAAAAGTGTGTCAAGTAACTTGACAGCTCGAGATTGGGATTTGCTCCTCCGACAATGGAGAGATATCTCTGGGCCCTCTTGGTGTTATGGTATCCATCATCGTCTGGCCAGACACTTTGTGATTTGATCACGGGGATGCCGGAACACGGGAACGAAAAAAGAGAACAAATACCGGTAATGAGGTAACTGGCATAGTGGACAAGTTGTTGACCCACGGGGATGGCATCATGTCTCACCTCGGGTATTTGTAACATATCGCGAAGCAACAGGAATAGCACACGACAACTGGAGGTTCACTCGAATATTCATTCGTGTGGGTATAGGGGTCAATATGGGTGTCCACGGCTCCGATGTTGATCATTGATCGGAAGGGGTTCCGTGTCATGTCTATACTTCACCGAACCTATAGGGTCACACGCTTAAGGGTCATCTATCTGCTGAATACTAGACAGGGAGTCTGAGAGAAAATCACCGAAAAAGTTTTGGACACCGAAAAAGTTTCGGACAGCGGAAAAGTTCCGCAGAGAGAACACCGGATGAGTTTCGGTGAAACTGAAAAGTTGTTTCGGGGTATTCCATTAAGTCAAATTGGTTTCGGCACATGCCTGATAATTCTTGGAGGGTGCCAGAATCATTATGGAAACTTCTGGGAATTTTCTGAGATGAAAACCGGAAATGTTCCGGAGCTGCCGGAACCGCTTCAGATGCTTTTCGCAGATGAAATCACTAAACTGGAATTGTTCCAGAACGCATTGAAAATTATTTTAGTGGGTACTGGAAATGTTCTAAGCCCACATAAATATTTTCAGTTCGAACGGACGCTGAAAAATGTCGTCATGAATAGTGAAAGTGCTTTTTGGGTTACTTTTTGGAAAGCCATTATTTTGGGTTTTGTCCCAAGATATTTTTTTGGGGGTGACATGGATGGATGAGGCTCCCTTGGGGGGGCCCCTCCTAGGTGTGGCCGGCCACATGGGGGCTCCTCCTTGGAGCCCCCTCTTGTGCCTTGGTTTCACATTTGGGTCCTTGTGGAAGGACTTCATTCATGTGCTTTTGGGTTTTCTTGTAAAACCACCCTACCCCTTGGGATTTCCTATAAATAGAGGTGGAGGGGCAGCCCTCCACACTAACTCCTTCTCACATACAAGTGCCATTGCATGATCTGGCTTCTCTCTCCCTCCCCGCAAAATAGTTTTGCCGAGCCGAAAGGTTGTCTGGGTTCCGGTGGGAACTAGTTCTGGACGGCCAAGCCCTGCCAGATAGATGACACCGTATGTGTGCAACTCTGTAGAGAGGTCGTAGTTTCGATCTTAGTGCCTGAGGGGCTGTTCATGAGTGCCTCCCGAAGGGCTGTCCAAGTGACGGTCCAAGTTCTGTGTGTCCTCCCGAAGGGCTGTCCGAGTGATCGTTCGAGTTTCGAAGGTCCTCCCGAAGGGCTGTCCGCGACACCGTCCGGGGGACTATTCGACCGCCTCCCGGAGGGCTGTCCGAAGGGAAGACGAGGGTATACATCCTCGCGGTTGGGAGGTTGTAAATCCTAGCTGCGGGGATCTGCACCGCCGATCGTCATCGACTCTACTTCCGCTGCGCTAAGAGTCGGTAACGAAAAGATCAAACCTTGTATGCAGTCTCCATAGTGGTCCTGGGCTGGTGCGTAGGTCGGAAAATTTTTGTTTTCTGCTGCGTTACCCTATAGTGGCATCATGAGCCATGCTATGCGTAGATGCTGGTTGCGATCTAGAATACATGGAGATGTATGGGTGTTGCACAATATAATTATGTAGTAGATGAGTTCTATTACTGGAAATTATTTGTGCGGGTAGCAGTTGAAATCTGTTACCTGATATTCTTGTTGCTTCCCTGAATTTGCGTATTTCTAATCTTGATAACAGCATGGTGGAGTTTCAATGTTCTGGCAATCCGCGATCCTGATTGATCAACGAAGTGCTAACAGTTCATTGAATTCCACCGTAGTAAAAAAGAAAGATGAAATTTCGCAGACAAAAGGGCAATGCAGATATGATCTACACGGGGGTCATGCGTATGACGAAGTTTAGTATGGGGTTCAAGATTTTATTATCTCGTGCTTCATACACCCCGCATTGTTAATCTAGCGACTTGAATTCTCATACTTGATGATGGACGTTGGTAGCTTCGGTTTGTTTCGAAACCTTAGAAGCCATGAAAAACAAGTTTTTGCATGAACCAATGAGAGGCGTCTAACTTGGTTTTGCAGGAGGGTTTGCATGTGCATGTGATGTGGTATAGCAGTGCTCATAATAATTTGATTATGTATGAGATGACTATATAATGTAAATTTATTAACATGACCTGCGTGTCATGATTCGGCATGATGGCTGGAGCCATATGATTGCACTTTAATGACCTGCGTGTCAACCTTGTTGTAATGCATTATTTTATTAGCTATAGAGATAGCAATATTATCTGGTGCATCGACAAGGTGGTGGCAATCTTCGCGAAGGTGAACACCGACGCGAATGCCGAAGACGAAGAAATACAAGACTTCTCCGTCAAAAAAGGGCTATACCATATCATGCTATTATGAATTGCCTGAGATGTTTATCCCTTATGATGCACCCTTCTTGATTGCGCGGTAGTCGCTTTTATTAGGGTGATCTCTCACAAAAATATCAACTAGTTAGTGTTCTCCCAAGTGTAGCACCGTCACGGCACCTAACTTTTCGGGGCATCGCAGGATCTCCCTGGGTGCGAACGATTAGGGATGTGTGAGGCGGGTGAGTTGAGACCTTGCAGCGAGATCACTTGGTTGTCTTGACGTTCTGGAAGGATCTCCCTGAGCTCGGAACACGCCCATCGAAAGATGAACAAGAGTCACATAGAGATGTGATCGGCAAGTTTGCCTACCGATTGAAGTTCGCGACATCATTGTTCATCTTGTTCAATGGCGTTGAATGGAAATGCGGGTCTTGAATCACTCGCAATCAATAATGAGAGATATTGATTTGAGTGGGAGCGCGCTGTAGAATTAATTCTTTTAATTCTCAGTGCAATTAATTTTGAACATTGTCTAAGTGTGATTTGCTTAATAGTTGTAGAATAATGGCTCGCGTTTCCACCTTCCCTGTTAAAATTAAATAGCTGTTAAATATATGGTTAATACTTTACGGTTGGTAACGTAATGTGAGGATTGTCCTCAAGAGTGCTAAGAAGGACTTTGTCCTATCGCATACTTTCAGTATTCTCTCTCTTATGCTATGGATCATGTGACTCTCGTCCTTCGATCCAAAAGCTAGAATTCCGTTTTCAGTCAAGTGCAATATGTTTGCTTCCATGAGACCCGAACTTCGAAAGTTTGGATAGTTATGTGATATTCATGGAATCTGAAAATCAGTTTCAGAGATAGACAAAGGCTAAAAGATATGAGATATCCAAAGCAATGTTTGTTTGCAAACTATTAGTAAAGGAGTTTACTATGCATTAGACTGATAAGAGAGGGATCCAGAAGAACGCCTGTCATATGATGAAAGGTGAATAAAACAACAACTTAAAGAGAAAGGAAGTGTCCGAAGGGTGTTAGTGAGACTTTCACGCCTAGGAAGTCCGGGGCTAACGCCACTCTTAAGTTGAATGCTTCTTCTGAGAGTAGGAGAAATGCTAAAAGTTAAACTATTAGAAGTATAAAGGCAAAAAGAAAGAAGACTGGAATATCCAGCTCATGTATGAATGTCATACAAGTTTTTTGATGTATAGAAGGCTGGTCAAAGATATAGTTCTTGGGAATCATGATTAAATTGTTAATCGCTGATTCTTGGTTATTGTGAGTTAATCACAAAGATACCCACTCGATTGCATTCTGTTGCAACTCGATGTAAGAACTACTATGACCTGAAAGACTAGCTAGGAATGAGGTTTAGGTATACACAGGGAACATAGTAAATGTTACTATACCTTCCATCGGTGTATTACCGTCTGTATTTATTTTCATAATTCATTTAGAGTTTTACACACTCTAGCCCATTGCATAAGGTATCTTGTAAGAAGGTTGTTCATAAGAGAACTTCTGATGTTCGGTGTTATGAATAACATAAGGGCCATACTTTCATTATGAATGAGATGTATGTTATGAATGTTGATAATAAAATATTACCTCTGTGTTTACTTTCATAATTCATTTTAGAGTTTCATACACTCTAGCCATTGCACAATGTTTGATGCAAGAGGGTTGTTCAGAAAAGAACAATTGTTGTTCAGAATTATGAATAACATAAAGGGCCATGCTTCCATCCGAGATTGGACGTATGTTATGAATATTGATGGTAATATGATACATCTATAACACTGACGCTAAATGTCGCAAGACTAAAAGAATACCACACAAGTGTGGCACTGCATTTGGTCACATTGGAGAAACCCGCATGGAAAACTCCATTATGATGGATTTTGAAGTCGTTTGATTTTGAATCATCTGACACTTGCAAATTTCCTCCGAAAAGTGAAGTGACTGAAATACCGTTCACAGGCCATAAGGAATGAGCAACAAACTTATTGGTGATCATACATTTTGATGTGTGTAGTTCAATAAATGTTGTTGCAAGTAGTGGATTTATCTATCTTCAGAAATGACTCAAGGAGATATATGGATATTTACTTGATGAGACGAAAGTATGGATCTTTTGAAATCATTCGAAAGGTTTTCAAATATGAAGTAGAAGTTATTGTAACAAAAAAAATTATGTTTCTACAATTCGATTGCAGAAAGGAATATTTGAGTTACAAGTTTAGCGAATGTCTGATGAGTTGTGAAAGGAGTTTCATAACTTGCACCTCCCGGAGCACCACTGCAAGTGGAAAGTCCGTGAAGATGTAATCGAACCATTTATGACATGGTAAGATCAAAGATGACATAAATAAATTTGCCATTATCCCTTTTAAAGAGTGATGCTTTAGAGACTGCGGCTTTTACACTGAAAAGAGCTCCATCTGGTCTGTTGAAATGACACCATGGTATGGTACGCCCAACCATGTTATATCTTTTCTTAACATTTGGAATATGGGGCTTGTGTAAAAGGTTACAAACCTATTCCAAATCAGACAAGTGCTACTTTGTAGGTTATCCCAAAATGTTGGGTATTCCTCCCTCACTATGCCGAGGCAAATAGGTTTGCCACTAAGAACGGTATGCTTTTTGAAGAAAATGGTTCTTTCAAAAAGGTGAGTGGGAGAATAGTGCAACTCGACGAGATAAACAGTATCTTCGTCATCAGATCAAAGGAAAGAGACCTTGGAAGTAATTCCAGGTTTTCCTACTGCGACTGATACGGAAGTCTCTACAATAAAATGTATGGACTTCGGTCGAACTTGCAGCTGAACCACGTAGGCTAGGCTCGTACAAACCTCTCAGGTGCACAAACGAGATATTGTTGTTGGACAACAGTATACCTACGATACACAAGGAAGAGTTGATGGGCCCTGACTCCGGAATTGGCTAAATGCCAATACAACCTGAGTTAGTTTCCATATAAGTGATTCAAGATTAAAACCTTGATACACCTTTCGGAAGACTTAGAGTCTAACGAATTTTTATGGAACTTAAAACTGATATGGATAAAATGTTTTATCCATAAAGCTCGACTTGTTACAAAAACAAGTTCAAGGAGTTGACTACGATGAGATTGTCTCACCGTAGCGATGCTTAAAGTCTGTTCGGGTTGAACTAGCAATTAATACATATTTCAATCATGAGATATAAAACAAGGATGACAAAAGGATTTCCATCTGATGGAAATGAAACCAGGGACTTGCATGTGTTACAGTCCAAGGTATTTTGTCTATCCAGAGGATGCTAGTAAAAGTGCAAACTTCAGAGTTCCAGCAATGGACAGAAGAGAGCAAAATGGAGTTGGAATCTTCGTGTTTTGATGAAATGGTCAAAAGGGGTTTGACTTCATCAATGGGTCACGAAGATGCTTGTAATTCAAGAAAGTAAGTGGGAGCATAATAAAATTTCTCAAAAATGTTGTGTGCTTGACACATTGTTAATTGGAAATAAATTTCTTGACACGAATTAGGACTTCATTTGAAAATAGTTTTTCGATGAAGTTCTTGGGCTAAATAGCCTTGATATTAGGCATGATGATCTATGGAGATAGATTTACCTGATGGGGCTGAGCAAAGATACATATTGACAAAATGCTAAAACCTTTTAGCATTAAAAACGTCAAGGAGTGATTCTTGCCGAAGTCACATGGAAAGAGTTTTTGCAAGACTCGGTGTCCCAAAACACTGATGAGCAAAATACATGATGGAGATTCCACACACTCTTGTGTTTGGATTAATCATGTATTCCATGGTATGTAAAAACAAACCAGATATGTCCAATACTCCCAAAGTTGTTGCGAGTATAGATACCAAAGTGATCAAAAGTACTGATCATGGGACAACAGTGAAAAAGGGTCATTGAGTACTATAATAGCACTGATGACATGTTTTCTCGCAAGCGGAGATCATGAAGAGTTCGTTGTAAAAGGTTACATCGATACAGTCTTCATCCATGCTCCATGCGATTTTCGATTTAAATTGAGGGTTTTGTGTAACACACAATCTGGTGGCACAGTTAGTTGGAATTTGTTCAAACAAGTTACTCTGGCGAATTCTATAACAGAGGCGAAGTATGTTGCCGCTTTTAAAGCGACAAAGAAGATGTTGAATCATATAGTTCATTCATGAACTTAGTTTGGTTCCAAGATGGCTTTTGTCAATGGGACACTACTGCGGGTAGTTGCTCCATAACTCAGTCTGAGGAATCCAGGTTCGACCTGTGATTCACATACATACAAAGCCAAGTCCACACAAAATATGAATTTTGTGAAAGCGTAAAAACGCGAGGATATGCAAAGATACACACGGAGCTGAAGTCGTCAGATCCGTTGGACATCAGGCTGTACCACATGCGAAGCATATTTACACCGGTGTGCCACACGTGTGAAGTGCATTAGCATTAACTAGATTATTGACTCTAGTACAAGTGGGAGTCTATAGGAGATATGCCCTAGAGGCAATAATAAATGTTATTGATTATCTCCCTGTTCATAATTAGGTTTATGTTCCATGCTATAACTGCTATGGTTCTCGAGTCTACAATAACCACGAGGCTCGGAGGAAGACTCATATGCACGTTTGGAATAATAAACGGTAAAATGTATTCCTAGTCTGGCCTCTGAGACTAGCTCAAGTGTTGCATGATGGTTTTGTTTTCCTGATCATGGGCATGACTATGCCGGCAACTTTGAGGGCACAATGTTAGAAGAACATTTGTGTTGAATCGACCCGAATTGATGTTATGCTATGGGATACTTTCGTCACAAGTTAATGGTTAATAACACAGAGATGGTTAACGTTTGCATGATTCCTTAGACCATGAGAGTATCGAGTTTCTTCATGCTTGATTCATGAACTTTGGGGTTTGTTAAACGTCATCCGTAAATGGGTGGCTATTACGGCGGCTTACGGGTTCATGGAAAAGTGTGTCAAGTAACTTGATAGCTCGAGATTGGGATTTGCTCCTCCGACGATGGAGAGATATCTCTAGGCCCTCTTGGTGTTACGGTATCCATCATCGTCTGGCCAGACACTTTGGGATTTGATCACGGGGATGCCGGAACACGGGAACGAGAAAAGAGAACAAATACCGGTAACGAGGTAACTGACATATTGGACAAGTTGTTGACCCACGGGGATGCCATCATGTCTCACCTCGGGTATTTGTAACATATCGCGAAGCAACAGGAATAGCACACGGCAACTGGAGGTTCACTCGAATATTCATTCGTGTGGGTATAGGGGTCAATATGGGTGTCCACGGCTCCGATGTTGATCATTGATCGGAAGGGGTTCCGTGTCATGTGTATACTTCACCAAACCTATAGGGTCACACGCTTAAGGGTCATCTATCTGCTGAATACTAGACAGGGAGTCTGAGAGAAAATCACCGAAAAAGTTTCGGACACCGAAAAAGTTTCAGACAGCGGAAAAGTTCCGCAGAGAGAACACCGGATGAGTTTCGGTGAAACTGAAAAGTTGTTTCGGGGTATTCCATTAAGTCAAATTGGTTTCAGCACATGCCTGATAATTCTTGGAGGGTGCCAGAATCATTCTGGAAACTTCTGGGAATTTTCTGAGATGAAAACCGGAAATGTTCCGGAGCTGCCGGAACCGCTTCAGATGCTTTTCGCAGATGAAATCACTAAACTGGAATTGTTCCAGAACGCATTGAAAATTATTTTAGTGGGTACTGGAAATGTTCTAAGCCCACATAAATATTTTCAGTTCGAACGGACGCTGAAAAATGTCGTCATGAATAGTGAAAGTGCTTTTTGGGTTACTTTTTGGAAAGCCATTATTTTTGGTTTTGTCCCAAGATATTTTTTTGGGGGTGACATGGATGGATGAGGCTCCCTTGGGGGGGCCCCTCCTAGGTGTGGCCGGCCACATGGGGGCTCCTCCTTGGAGCCCCCTCTTGTGCCTTGGTTTCACATTTGGGTCCTTGTGGAAGGACTTCATTCATGTGCTTTTGGGTTTTCTTGTAAAACCACCCTACCCCTTGGGATTTCCTATAAATAGAGGTGGAGGGGCAGCCCTCCACACTAACTCCTTCTCACATAAAAGTGCCATTGCATGATCTGGCTTCTCTCTCCCTCCCCGCAAAATAGTTTTGCAGAGCCGAAAGGCTGTCTGGGTTCCGGTGGGAACTAGTTCTGGACGGCGAAGCCCTGCCGGATAGATGACACCGTATGTGTGCAACTCTGTAGAGAGGTCGTAGTTTCGATCTTAGTGCCTGAGGGGCTGTTCGTGAGTGCCTCCCGAAGGGCTGTTCAAGTGACGGTCCAAGTTCTGTGTGTCCTCCCGAAGGGCTGTCCGAGTGACCGTTCGAGTTTCGAAGGTCCTCTCGAAGGGCTGTCCGCGACACCGTCCGGGGGACTGTTCGACCGCCTCCCGGAGGGCTGTCCGAAGGGGAGATGAGGGTATACATCCTCGCGGTTGGGAGGATGTAAATCCTAGCTGCGGGGATCTGCACCACCGATCGTCATCGACTCTACTTCCGCTGCGCTACGAGTCGGTAACGAAAAGATCAAACCTTGTATGCAGTCTCCATAGTGGTCCTGGGCTGGTGCGTAGGTCGGAAAATTTTTGTTTTCTGCTGCGTTACCCTACACGATCTACCCTCGATACCCTGGACCCCAGTTCACACTTTGTTCAGGTATCGATCGAATGTCCATTCGTTTGATAGTTCTTATCGTACCGTCATACTTTGCTCTCGATGTTTCCCAAGTTTCAACTCGAGAGAAACTTTTGCCGCATTCCCTGAATTGTCCACCAGTTAATCGATCCTATATGGATCAGTTCTTTCGAAGTTACTCCTTATTTCTACACTTAAATCTCGGGACGAGATTTCTTGTAGTGGAGGAGACTTGTAACATCCCCAGCATCCCACTACAGTGATCGCCTCCTAATCATGCCATGTCAGCACGTTTAACAGTGCCTAGTCATCAATTGCATCATGTTGCATTTCAAACTCCCATTTTAAACTTCAACTAAATTCAAGTGGAAAATAAAAGTTGTCCAAACCAGAAAATAAAATGTACATATGGTTGCAAATAATTCAGAGGCTATGCTAAAATTATAACCCACAATAAAGGGATTAGCCAAGTGACTCTAACAACCTCAAACAGTGGCGGAAAATAACATTTAATAACCTTTCAATTAATTCAACCTAATAAGAAATAGAATTTACCCCAAACTAGTTTTTGGAGTTAGGATATAATGCATAGTGATTTATGAGCTAAGTCACACTTTTTACAAAATTCATTTAGTGCCCAAACAATTAGCAAATCAGAGTGGAAATGAAAACAGAGAAAGGGAAATTGGAAAAAGGCTTAAAGCGTTACTGCGCACGCACGGCCCATCTATCTACAGTACCCAGCCCACCTAGCCACCGTGGTCGGCCCACCTACGCCGTCTCCCTCCTCCGTCGCCGTGTCGACGCCACACGCACCCGACGCCGCAGATGGCCACGCGCCGGCCATCCGCCGCCTCCCCGGGCTGGATAAGAACCCCAGCGGCCTCCCGCAACCCTAGCGCCTCCCCATTCCTTCCTCGCCTCCCCTCTTGCCCCAGATCCGCCACGGTGAGCACACCCGAACGGCGCCGTCGCAATGGCCGTGGTCTAGCGCGACCACCGTGCCTCCCTCACCGCTCCGACGTGTCCAGCCTCCTCGCCGCCCACGACTCCTTCCCCTGCAACGGTCAGCCCGAGCTCTGCGCCGCCACAGCCTCGTCTCCAAGCTCTTCTTCATCTACGGCTCTGGCGGCCCCCTTCCGGACGATTCGGTCGACGCCGCCCTCCCCGTGCCTCGCCGACCCCTCTACGAGTTCGCTGTGAGCGCACGCTTCCTTCCCCATCTCTTCCGAGCTCGATTTCGAGCTCGCGCGCATGTTTTTCACTAAGGCCGTAGCTCGCCGCCGCCGTTTACCTCACCGCCGTGGCCTCTGTCGCCGCAGCTCGCATCTGAGCTCGCTACCGAGCTCCTGGAGCTCCCAGTAGCTGAACGCGCGCGCGCACACAGCCCCCGACGCCTCTAACCATGTTTTCGCCCGAACCCGTACTCCGGCCGCCGCTCGCGAGCTCGGCGCCATCGCTGCCATCCCTCCCCGGTCTCCCTGAGCCCACCTTTGGACGCGGCCGAGCCCCAGCTTTCCGTAGCTCCCGTCTGCGGCTCGATCCGCTGCCCGTACGCCGTTTCCGCGCGGCGCCATCGCGTCTGGTGCACGCCGGAGCAACGCCGGCGCGCGCCGGAGTTTAAACCTCCGGTGGGGACACGTGTCAGCCTCTGGCACTAATCACCTGTGCTAATACTCGCTGACAGTGGGCCCAGTTTACTGTAGTATTTAGGTTAGGCACTAGTTAACTGCTAATTAGTCCACTGTTAACTCAGGCACTGACAGACTGGGCCCACCGGCTAAATAGACTAATTAGACTAAACTAAATATTGTTTAATTAAATCAGAGACTGACCACTGGGTCCCACTGGACCCAGTTGACTGGTCAACCAGCTGACTGGACAAGTCTAGTCACTGACTGGTGGGTCCAGTGGGCCCCATTGACCGGTCAAGCCTCCCTGTTGACTTGCTGATGTCAGCATTACCTCATGCTGACGTCATAATCCATTTTCTGTAAATAAAATAAATTCCAGAAATTCAAATAAACTTTAAAAATTCATAACTTTTAAACCGTAGCTCGGATCGAAAAAGTTAAAACATGAAAGTTGCTCAGAACGACGAGATGAGTCTGATCGTGTCGTCTGTTTCTTCATCGGAACCCCCTACGTAGAAGAACTCGTCACTCCGGACCCGAATCCGTTAGATGAATAGTGCACACACCCTGGTTATTAAATCCCATATTAATTCTAAAAATAACTAAAATGACTTAGATGCATAATAAGGCAACCCTGCACTGCATCATAGCGTCACGCGCACCGTATTGCATTTGTTTGCATTATGTTTACTTGTTTCTTCCCCCTCTTCTCTCTCGGTAGACCCCGACGTTGTCGTAGCTCCCGAGGCAGACGCAGCTCAGGAGTACGACTACGTCCCTGACGATACCACTGAAGACCTTGCCCTTGCCCCAGAGCA
Organism: Thinopyrum elongatum; assembly: GCA_011799875.1. NCBI lineage: Eukaryota > Viridiplantae > Streptophyta > Magnoliopsida > Poales > Poaceae > Thinopyrum > Thinopyrum elongatum. The sequence goes on along the minus strand of CM022303.1, from coordinate 90,511,839 downwards.
GACAGGCAAGCACCCCCATTTTGAGCATGCCTATATCGCCTATACCCTTCTCTCTTATGCTTGCATTAGAACTGCTACTGCTACTGTTTTCCTATATCTGCTGCATAGCCTGATTATTGTACCCTGCCTTGTTACTTTTCTGGTTATCCTAGACTGATTAGTATAGGCTGGGTAGAGACACGACAGAGACCCCCATTTGATCCCGACTGCCCTGCTGGATATCAGAAGACCCGAACTTCGGGATTGAAGACTAGACCCTGGCACAGCACATCACTTCCCCCTTAGTTGCCGACACTGCTGGGTTACCGTCGGGTGCCGAGGGTGATACCTCGTCAGCACTTCTGATGTTAACCTTGTAGGTTAGTTACTCGGTCGTGGTAAGCGAGGGTGATTCCTCCTACACCACCCCCGATAACGACGTCGTCGCGCAACTCCTCAAGTGTGGACCTCGAGGGTGATTCCTCCTACGTTCACCTTGATGATAACATCGAGCGGGAATTCCATCGAGGGTGATTCCTCAGGGTTCCCCCTTGGTGTTGGACACACGGATACCATTGATACTGTGACTTGCACTGAACCATGATACTAAAGATGGGTCGGCCCTGAGGGGTACCCGCGCGAGCTTAACGCGAAGTGATGTGGAGACGGGTTGACTTGGATGGTGCCCGCGAGATAACTACGAGGCGTGGCCGGGCATTCTTAGCCCTTGCCGCAAGTCCTCGAGACGGGGCGACGGGGTCACATCGATCGTGAGTCTCTGCTCGTTTCCGCGTGCTCCTAATCCACTACGGTTTGGATATTTGATCCGAGGGGCCTCTGGCCCGATAGCACTAACCATCACGTGGGCATAGTATGGGCGTTCTGCGTCGTATACATCAGCCGGAGCTTAATGGACGTCAGCGACTGAGCGGCGCGCGCTGAATTGGACTGGGAACGCAATCGCGCTTGTATAAGGGGTTGCTAGGTCTGCTTTCAGCCGCGTACGCAACATGCAGGAGTTCCCGGGGCGAAGGCCCAAGACCCCTGGGCGCATAGGTTTAGTCCGGCATGCTGACCTCTCTGTTAGGTATTCGGTCGGGTTGCGGCGTGTTGCTTGGCCGAGGCCGGGCATGACCCAGAAAAGTGTGTCCGGCCAGAGTTAAGTGAGCGTGGTGGGTAAGTTGGTGAACCCCTGCAGGGAAGAAATTTCTATCTATAGCCTGTCCTACGGTAACGGACACTCGGAGTTGTATCCCGATCGGTACAACTAGAACATGTGATGAGAACTGGATAGTACGGCTCTGGGATTTCTTTCTCGTAGGGAGTCGAGAAAGGATCTCAGGTCGAGGTTGATGATACTACTACTACTACTTTACATTATGTTCATCTGCTCTCTCCTGATGCTGCAAGACTGTCGAAGATTGTTGAAGATTCTAGTCTTCGATAGGACTAGGCTTTCCCCCTCTATTCTGGCATTTCTGCAGCCCAGTCCACTTATACAGCCCCCTTTGAAAATGATGCATATGTAGTGTAGATCCTTGCTTGCTGAGTACTTCGGATGAGTACTCACGTTTGCTTTATTTTCTTTTTCTCCCATATTCCATTTGATGCCACCAGACGACGGAGCCCCTGAGTCAGACGCCCAAGCCGACGACCAGTACTACTACCCGCCTGGAGAGTACTACTACTACGAGGAGCCGACTGACGACCAGGAGTAGGATCGGAGGGTCCAGGGCAGGAGGCCTACGCCTTTCGATTGTAGTATTTTATTTTACCCCGCCTCTGTGAAGGCTTATCTCTCCCTCTCTCCGTAATATATTTGTACTCAGATATCTGATGCTTCCGCTGACGCTTGTATTCCATCGAGCTATGTATTCGAGCCCTCGAGGCCCTGGCTTGTAATATAAAGCTTGTATGACTTTATTTATGTTTTAGAGTTGTGTTGTGATATCTTCAAGTGAGTCCTTAGGCTTGATCGTGCGCATTTGCGTGTATGATTAGTGCACGATTAAGCCGGGGTCGTCACAATTGAAATCATCATGCCTAGCTAAAAAGGCGTTAAAGAAAAGTGCTTGTTGGGAGACAACCCAATATTTATACCTACTGTTTTTGTGTGTTCACATGATTAAGATACTGTAGTAATCATGTTTTATAGCTTTTGTTTGAATAAAGTGCCAAGTAAAGCCTTTGGTATAGTGTGGTTGATAGTTGATTTGATTCTGTGCAAAAACAGAAACTTTTGCATCTAGTAACAGAATTGTTAAAAAGTACTGGAAAGTGGAAAAACACTGAATTTTTACAGAGTATTGATATAAAAAATTTCTACGTTTTCCTATTTTTTCACAATTTTTAGAGTAACAGAAGTATGAGCATAATTCTGATCTTTACAGACTGTTCTGATTTTGACAAATTTTGTTTTCGATGCATAGTTTGCTTACTTTCAAGTTTCTATAGCTTATATTGCTTAATATAAATTGTAGAAATGATAGGGTAAAGTAGGAATTATATGGAAACAATTATGAATCTTGTCTTTTACAGTACCCAAGTGAATGATTTGTTTTACTATACTAACCCATCTCACGAAGTTCCGTTAAGTTTTGTGTGATTGAAGTTTTCATGTTTTGGGTGAGATATCGATATGAGGAGAATAATGAGTGGCAAGACCCTAATCTTGGGGATGCCGAAGGTAACCCAAGATAATATTCAAGAAATATACAAGCAACTAAGCTTGGGGATGCCCAGGAAGGCATCCTCTCTTTCATCTCCAACATTATCGGTAACCTCACTTCGAGCTATATTTTTATTCGTCACATGATATGAGTTTTGCTTGGAGCGTCATTTTATTTTATAAGTATTTGATTGATGTTATTTAGAGTAATTTTTTGCATCTTTTATTTCAATAAAAATGTCAAGTATAGCCTTTACCATGCTTATTTTGCAAGTCTACATGTGGCTGTTTGAAAACATAAAGTTTCATGCTAGTGCATGAATTCTTGAGAAAAGTCAGAATGTGATAAAATGTTGAAATTTTATGCACAATAAGATAAGATAAATTTTATACAGTGTGGTTAATTTTCAGAATTTTTGGAGTTAGGGAAGTGTGAGTAAAATTGCACTCTTTACAGACTGTCCTGTTTAGATAGATTGCTGTTATGTTTGCATTGTTTGCATATGTTTGCTTGTTTAATGATTCTATTTGAGGATAGGAGTATTAAATATGTAGAGGAATTTAGTATGTAATGTTAAATAATAATTTTAGTGATTTGCTACAGTAGAGCATGATAAGGTGTTGCATTGATTTATACTAACTTTTCTCACGAGTTCTTGTTGAGTTTTGTGTGGATGAAATTTTAAAGATTTAGGGAAACCGTGATATAAAAGGAACTAAGGAGACACAAAAGCTCAAGCTTGGGTATGCCCAAGGCATGCAAAGATAATATTACAATAAGTCTCAAGCATCTAAGCTTGGGGATGCCCCGGTAGGCATCCCACCTTTCTTCATCAACAATTAACGGTTAGCCTCGGTTGAGCCTAAGTTTTTGCTTCTTCACATGATGTGTGCTATTTTTAGAATGTCATTATATTTTGTTTTGCTTGCTCTTTGAATAAAATACTTAAGATCTGAAATTCTTAGATGAGAGAGTCTTCACATAGCTACTTAATTATTTGACAACTCATTGATCTTCACTTATATCTTTTTGGAGTAGTTTGTCATTTACTCTCGTTCTTCACTTATATCCTATGAGTAAATGGTTGAATGAATTGAATATCATAAATCTGAAATTATATATGTTTCATATGCTTATCCCATGGGGAGTACTGACTTCATATATAAGAAGTATAGGTGGTAAAATTTATTGAAAGTTAGCAAACACAACATTGGTCACTTGAACAATTCATGAAAGAATATTGAAGGAAGAGAGGTTCCACATATAAATATACTATCTTGGACATCTTCTATGATTGTGAGCCTCATTAATTATTTTCAAACTTGAGCAAATTAGTTGAAGTTGGACAAGGACGACAACGTAATGAGTTATGTTTGGGTATATTTGTATAGAAGTTATATTGTTATGGATCCTCCAACATGTGGTGCTTGCTTAGGATCTTTTGCTAGCCTTCACCTGTACTAAGTGGGAATACTGCTTGTGCATCCACTTCCTTAAACCCAAAGTTATTCCATATGAGTCCACCATACCTACCTATATGCGGTATTTACCTGCCGTTCCAAGTAAATTTGCATGTGCCAAACTCTAAATCTTCAAATAATAATCTGTTTTGTATGCCCAAATCGCTCATGGAGCTACAAGGGGCGGTCAGTATCTTCCATGCTAGGTGGGTTATTCTCACGATGAGTGTTTATGCGCTTATCATTCATTAGAAAGTGGCTGGTAATTGGGATGCCCAGTCCTATGATCAAAATCAAAATCAAAATATAATAATAAAACAAAACTCCACGGATTATTGTTGGTATGGAGGGCACCCGAGAATTTGGCTAGCCACGGCTTGTGTTTGTTGGTGGAGGCGAAGTAAAACTTTACCTTTCTGTTTGGGAACCGCCTATAATGTGTCTAGCATTGAAGATATTGGGAACTCTCGGTTTTTACGTTGACAATGAAAGCATACCTGTCAAAATTATATTCATCTCTGTTTTGAAAGCTTCGAGCTCTGGCACCTCTGCAAATCCCTGCTTCCCTCTGTGAAGGGTCTATCTTTTACTTTTATGCAAGAGTCAGTAGTATTCCTTCTCATTTCAACCTCAATTATTCACTAGTTGGCAAGTATCATGTGGTGGGGAAAGATCCAAGCATATATGGCAATTCAAATATATTTGATCATGAATTATTATTGTTGACAATTATCTATATGATAAATATGTTGGGAGGCAAAACATTAAGCCCCTATCTTTCTCTGTGTTCGATGGATGCTATTTGTTCTAAAAATATGCTTTGAGTGTTAGCAATCATGGAAGACTATATGATAGTTGAGTATGTGGAATTTGCTAAATTAAAGCTCTTACATAGACCCTTCCTGAAAATAAAATGAATTGCAATTGTTTTGTGACTGAAAACATAGTTTGTTAGTTTTCAAGAAAGTTTATGGTTTATACTTTAACATGTGGATAGCATGCTACTTGATCATGAGAAGTTTTATGAGATGAGCTACTGTTTATGATATATAATGATGCTAGAATATGTGTTTGGAACTATCATTGATCAAACTTGTGCACTTGCTAGCATTCGCACTTCATAAATTATTTCTTTTATCATTTACCTACTCAGGAACGAGCAGGAATTAAGCTTGGGGATGCTGATACGTCTCCAATGTATCTATAATTTATGAAGTGTTCATGCCATGTTCACAAAATTTTATATGGTTTTGGTATGATTTGATTAGAACTAACCCGGACTGACGTTGTTTTCAGCACAACTACCATGGTGTCGTTTTTTGTGCAGAAATAAAAGTTCTCGGAATGGGCTGAAAATTTATGGTGATTTTTTATGGACCAAAAAAGACCCTCGAAGCTTCGTGGGAGGACCAGAAGACCCACGAGGACACCACAAGCTCGCTAGGCACAAATCCTCGTGGGCCCCCTTGACGTGAAACCTACGCCAAAAATTCCTATAAATACCAAAAAACCCCGAAAAGAACCCTAGACCGAAAGTTCCGCCGCCGCAAGCCTCTGTAGCCACGAAAAACCAATCAGGACCCCGTTCCGGCATCCTGCCGGAGGGGGAAATCATCATCGAAGGCCATCTTCATCATCCCGGCGGTCTCCATGATGAGGAAGGAGTAGTTCACCCTTGGGGCTGAGGCTTTGTACCAGTAGCTATGTGTTTGATCTCTCTCTCGTGTTCTTGATTTGGCACGATCTTGATGTACCGCGAGCTTTGTTAATATATTTGGATCTTATGGTGTTCTTCCCCCTCTACCTTCTTGTGATGAATTGAGTCTTGCTCTTTGAGGTTTCGTTATGTTGGATTGAGTATTGGATTTGGAAACACTTGATGTATGTCTTGCGATGGGATATCTGTGGTGAGAATGGGATGTTCTATTGATTCACTTGATGTATGTTTTGGCATTCAACTCGCGGATTTCCGAGGAGACATTGGGGTAATCTATGCATAGGGGTTGATGCACGTTTTCGTGCTACGTTCTCTGATAGAAACTTTGGAGTGATTCTTTGTTACACGTTGAGGGATTGTTATATGATCCAATTATGTTATCATTGTTGAGATAATTTACACTAGTGAAAGTATGAACCCTAGGCCTTGTTTTCAAGCATTGCAATACCGTTTTTGCTCACTTTTGTTACTAGTTACCTTGCTGTTTTTATATTTTCAGATTACAAAAACCTATATCTACTATCCATATTACACTTATATCACCATCTCTTTGTCGAACTATTGCACCTATACAATTTACCATTGTATTGGGTGTGTTGGGGACACAAGAGACTCTTTGTTATTTGGTTGCAGGGTTGTTTGAGAGAGACCATCTTCATCCTACACCTCCCACAGATTGATAAATCTTAGGTCATCCACTTGAAGGAAAATTGCTACTGTCCTACAAAACTCTTTGCTTGTAGGCCCAACACGAGTCTACAAGAAGAAGGTTGCGTAGTAGACATCATGCACCCCCCTGGGGTGTGTTCAGTGCCAAATTTTTTCAAATATTACAAAAAAAATCATATTAAATTTTCAGGGCATTTGGAGAACTTTTATTTTCTGGTCATTTTTTTATTGCACGGATAATTCAGAAAATAGTAAAATAATGGCATTTCTACTTTATTAATTCTAAATAACAAAAAGTAAAAAGTGGGTACAGAAAGTTGTGTTTACTCAATTCATCCGTCAGTCAAAAAGAATCCATTAATAAGGTTGATCAAGTCTTATTAACAAACTTCTTCGAATGAAACCGGAGAATCAATGGTACAGTGAGGTGCTATACAAACGGTTTTTAACCCCTTTCTGCGATGGCGTACTGAACCGTCGCCTAGTGAGTAACTGCGATAGGGGGGTCCTTCCCACACGACCCAGAAACCATCGGGGATATGCCCTCCTGGCACACACGCTCGGCAAAATGAGGTCATGTGCGACCGGCGAGCGATCAAATACGGTTATACGTACAGTTGTGCTAAAAAAATACAATTATACAGGCGAAATCGTTTCCGGTCATAAGTACATCCCACACAGGCAGTCCCCGCTAAATGTTTCTGTTCGTATGTACATTCCACACAGTCAATCCAAGGAATACGTTTCCGTTAGTATGTACGTCCCACACAGTTAATCCAAGAAGTACGTTTCCATTCGTATATACATCCCACACAGTCGCTCCAAGGAAAACGTTTCCGTTCGCAGGTACATCACACACAATTTTCCCCTTTAAATCATTTGTGATAGCGTTGCCATTGCAGACGATATTAACAATTTTATCGTTTGCGTTATTGAATGCATCACACACGGTACGTAGAAGAAACTGTGTGGCAAAGGCTGTCCATCATAAACACTTTTTATGTGGTAAACGTTTGCGCAAGGTGGCCTAACGCAAACAGTTTTCAAGAGGATGTCGTGTGTGATTGTCCATTGATCCAACACGGTTTATTCCTAGAAACTGTGTGCGTTGCCTGAGGTCATCACCCACGGTGTTTTCTCAATAACCGTTTGCAATAGAAAAACCCAATTAGGAGGCTAATTGCCCTATTATTAATAAACCATTTATTAATCTAATTGACATTTCATATTAAGCACATAATATATTTCATTTCCATATTAAGGAAGCGGGATTTCATAATTGAAATACATCAGATTACAACATCATATAGCTTCAGCACTCAGCTACCCTATTACACAACTGCACCAGCACCAAGTTTCACATGCAACATCTAGAACCTTTCGAAATTATCATCATAGACGGTACATAGATAGATGTATCTCATCTGGAAAACTGCTGAAGCGGAAGGCGGATATTGAGCCTTCATTGATGTTGAAGGTCTTTGCAACTTTAGGCCAGTGCCTATGGATGATTGACCGTCCATCCTTCGTCCTCTTCAGGAACACTTCAATATGAAACCGTGGGTGTTGTATGAAAACCTTCCTCGCCTCCTGACCATAGAGGTGGTTTGAGAGGTAATCATCAGTGAACTGCTTTGGAATGGCCTGAAAACAAGGATGTGCATAAATATCTTCTCTATATTGGAAATGGGGCAAAGGAATAAAAAAAAGGCAAGGTATAATAGTTAGTACCATCTTGTAGTGAGCTGATGTCTTCTTCATTGTGCAGACAAAGATCTTGTTGTTTTTTGTCGCTAATTTCTTTATCCTAACAATCTTTCTGAGTTTCTTGACTTGACTGTTATTCATGGACAACTCATTTCCCCATATGCAAAAAGGGTCGAACAGTGGGTCAAAACCTCTGACAGCAGGACCTACATGCGCAAGACCAAATTGTTAAAAATCTAAATATTAGAATGGTTCCTGCAATTGCACAATAATGTGCTATTAGACAAAGGACCATGCATGTGCTAACCTCGATTGTAAACCTCAGTGCGTCCCATTGTTTCCCTGCAACACATATAAGTTAGTTAGTCATCAGGTTAAGTGAGGGTTCGCATGCTATCAGTAAAATATGTTGATGAAAAATAAGCACATTACAGATTCATCAGATTAATTCAAGCCACATGGTAAACCCATTTATCCAAACCAAGCATGATTAAGAACAAGGAAATATAGCAGTTGTATATGTTTTTCATGTATTAAGTGCAGCCAAATTTGATTTATTCCTCACATGCACAATAATACAAAATTCTACCCACGACAATTGGACATCGCATTGCAGAATTGAACCAAGCAGTTACCTAAACACCACAACAAATGAACCAAACATTAAGTGAGCACCACATTGCACAATATAACATACTCCTAATAGAAGATCAGACAGTTAACCAAACCAAACATGCTTAACAACTTGGAAATATAGCAAATGTATTTGTTTCTCATGTATTTAGTACAGTCAAATTCAATTTATTTCTCACATGGTATACAATAACAGAATTCACCCACAACAATTGAACATCGCATTGCAGAATTGAATCAAACAGTTAACTAAACACCACAACAAATGAACCAAATGTTAACTGAGCACCACATTGCACAATATAACATACTCCTACTAGAAGACCAGACAGTTAACCCAACCAAGCATGCTTAACAACTTGGAAATATAGCAATTGTATTTGTTTCTCATGTATTTAGTACAGCCAAATTCGATTTATTTCTCACATGGTATACAATAACAGAATGCACCCATAACAATTGAATATCGCATTGCAGAATCGAACCAAAGAGTTAACTAAACACCACAACAAATGAACCAAACGTTAACTGAGCACCACATTACACAATGTATAACATACTAGAAGATCAGACAGTTAACCAAACCAAGCATGCTAGACAACTTGCAAATATAGTAATTGTATTCATTTCTCATGTATTTTGTAAATATAAATTTGATTTATTTCTCACATGGAAGACAATACAAAATTGCAGCTTCAAGAATTGAACATCGCATTTGTAGAATTGAACCAAACAGTTAACTAAAGACGAAAACTAATTAACCAAACAGTTAATAAGTGAGCACCACATTGCATGACATATGGAACATATACACTAGAGCAACAAATTGCATGGTAAAATTAGATAGCATAATTCACTAGAATTTGTTAAGAAAAGGCAGGAGCAGCACACGCAACAGGTAAACCGAGCATGCTTAACTGGCGTAGCTAGCAAATGACAAGGTGCTCCTCCAAGATCTGGGGGTCGGCACGAATGGCAGCCATCGCGACCTCATCAACGCGGGCAACCGCGATTTGCTTCTCCGCTGCCAAATGCTCCTTTAGCTTCTAGCTATACTACATGCACCATGGCTTAGGGCGGCGCTTATTTGGTGGACGGGTCGGTGATTTGGTTGGAAGGTGTCGCGCCGGTGGTCGGGGCATGTGGGATGTGGAAGGAGGAGGAGGATGGGGGTCTGGTGTGGATTACCTGCCTGGATAGACAAGGCCGAGCAGCGTGAAGGAGGGTCGCCGGCGAGGAGGCGGCGCTGCAAGCAAGGAGTGAAGGTTTCAACTTGGAAAGGAAGGCGAAAACAGGGGAAATGTGGCTTTTGGTAAGGGGGAGGGGGCGGCGAGGTAGATATTTCCGCGGAAGCTAAATTTTTTGAATCGGTGCAGCGAAAAAACTGTCGCGCAAAGTGTCATCAGACACGGTCTCTTATTCAGGACTCTGTACGATATGTGAACATCACAAACAATTCAGATAGCTTAACCCGTGTGTGATGAGTTTGAACGTCAAAAATTTTGGTTCGAATTTCCCTGGTTACAGTGGTCATCCACGTCATTGCATAATTTGGGTACACAAAGGAGACTACAGCACACCCACACTTCTTAATCGAGCAAGTTCAGCAATTAAACAGAGCTAGCTGACCTAAACATTGCTCTAACAAATTAAAGACCAGCGCTCTTAATTAAACAAAACAAAGAGTACTACTACAGCTGGTGCTCATCGATCTCCGCCGCCTCTTCCATGTCCAGCTCACGCCCGACGATCTCCTAGGGAAGGGGCTCCATGGCATCAATCGCACCATGCTGGGCAAGAATTTCGTCATCCGCATCCGCCATATATTTGGAATAGGCCGCAACGAGCTGGGCATGGGCGGCCACGATCTGGGCTTGGGCGGGCTCCGTCGTGGCAAGGTATGCCGCGTAGGAACGGACGGCTGCTCGAACTCTCTCGGCGATTGCCAACTCTTCGGTCGTGGGTTGCCGACCATTGTCAGAGAAGCTTCGTTCGATTTGTGCGGTGACCGCCATGAGCTAGGCGTGGGCGGCCTCGACATGGTCTGATTTCATGTGATGTTTATCTTTATGCATCTTATTTTTCTTTGTACGGCGGTAGCATTATAAGATGATACCTTAACTAAAGTTTCAAGATATAAGTGGTCTCCCTGAGTATGCACCGTTGCGATAGTTCGTCGTGTTGAGACACCACGTGATGATCGGGTGTGATAGACTCTACGTTCAAATACAACAGGTGCAAGACAGTTTTGCACATGCGGAATACTCGGGTTAAACTTGACAAGCCTGGCATGTACAGACATGGCCTCGGAACACTGGAGACCGAAAGGTCAAACGTGAATCATATAGTAGATATGATCAACATAGAGATGTTCACCATTGATGACTACTCCATCTCATGTGATGATCGGACATGGTTTAGTTCATTTGGATCACGTATCATTTAGAAGGCTTGAGGGATGTCAATCTAAGTGGGAGTTCTTTAGTAATATGATTAATTGAACTTAATTTATCATGAACTTAGTCCTGATAGTATTTGCAAATTATGTTGTAGATCAATAGCTCACGATGTTGCTCCCCGTTTATTTTTTTATATGTTCCTAGAGAAAAATAAGTTGAAAGATGATAGTAGCAATGATGCGGACTTGTCCGTGATCTAAGGTTTTTCCTCATTGCTGCACAGAAGAATTATGTCCTTAATGCACCGCTAGGTGACAGACCTATTGCAGGAGCAGATGCAGATGTTATGAACGTTTGACAAACTCGGTATGATGACTACTTGATAGTTTAGTGCGCCATGCTTTACGGCTTAGAACCGGGACTTCAAAAACATTTTGAACGCCATGTATCATATGAGATGTTCCAAGAGCTGAAAATGATATTTCAGACTCATGCCCGTGTTAAGAGGTATGACACCTCTGACAAGTACTTTGCCTATAAGATGGAGGAGAATAGCTCAGCTAGTGAGCATGTGCTCAGAATGTCTGGGTACTACAATCGCTTGAATCAAGTGGGAGTTAATCTTCCAGATAAGATAGTAATTGACAGAGTTCTCTAGTCACTATCACCTAGTTACTAGAACTTTGTGATGAACTATAATATGCAAGGGATGACGAAAACGATTCCCGAGCTCTTCGCGATACTGAAATCGGCGAAGGTAGAAATCAAGAAAAAGCATCAAGTGTTGATGGTTGACAAGACCGCTAGTTTCAAGAAAAAGGGCGAGGGAAAGAAAGGGAACTTCAAGAAGAATGACAAGCAAGTTGTCACTCCCATGAAGAAACCCAAAGCTGGACACAAGCCTGAAACTGAGTGCTTATATTGCAAAGGAAATGGTTACTGGAAGCAGAACTGCCCCAAATACTTGGCGGATAAGAAGGATGGCAAAGTGAACAAAGGTATATTTGATATACTTGTTATTGATGTGTACTTTACTAGTGTTCATAGTAACCCCTGGGTATTTGATACCAGTTCAGTTGCTAAGATTACTAACTCAAAACAGGAGTTACAAAATGAACAAAGACTAGTTGAGTACAAAGTGACGATGTGTGTTGGAAGAGATTCGAAGGTTGATAAGATCACCATCGCACACTCCCTCTACCTTCGGGATTAGTGTTGGACCTAAATAAATAAATGTTATTTGGTGTTTGCGTTGAGCATGAATATGATTGGATCATGTTTATTGCGATACGGTTATTCATTTAAGTCAGAGAATAATTGTTGTTCTGTTTACATGAATAAAACCTTCTATGGTCATACACTCAATGTAAATGGTTTATTGAATCTCGATCGTAGTGATACACATATTCATAATATTGATGCCAAAAGATGCAAAGTTAATAATGATAGTGCAACATAATTGTGGCACTGCCGTTTAGGTCATATTGGTGTAAAGCGCATGAAGAAACTCCATGCAGATGGACTTTTGGAATCACTTGATTATGAATCATTTGATACTTGCGAACCATGCCTCATGGGCAAGATGACTAAGACTCCGTTCTCCGGAACAATGGAGCAAGCTACTGACTTATTGGAAATAATACATACTGATGTATGCGGTCCGATGAATGTTGAAGCTCGCGGCGGGTATCGTTATTTTCTGACCTTCACAGATGATTTGAGCAGATATGGGTATATCTACTTAATGAAACATAAGTCTGAAACATTTGAAAAGTTCAAAGAATTTCAGAGTGAAGTGGAAAATCATCGTAACAAGAAAATAAAGTTTCTACGATCTGATTGCGGAGGCGAATATTTGAGTTACGAGTTTGGTCTTCATTTAAAACAATGTGGAATAGTTTCACAACTCACGCCACCTGGAACACCACAGCGTAATGGTGTGTCCGAACGTCGTAACCGTACTTTATTAGATATGGTGCGATCTATGATGTCTCTTACCGATTTACCACAATCGTTTTGGGGTTATGCATTAGAGACAGCTGCATTCATGTTAAATAGGGCACCATCTAAATCCGTTGAGACGACAATGTATGAACTGTGGTTTGGCAAGAAACCTAACCTGTCATTTCTTAAAGTTTGGGGTTGCGATGCTTATGTAAAAAAAACTTCAGCCTGATAAGCTCGAACCCAAATCGGAGAAGTGCGTCTTCATAGGATACCCAAAAGAAATTGTTGGGTACACCTTCTATCACAGATCCAAAGGCAAGATTTTATTTCCCAAGAATGGATCCTTTCTAGAGAAGGAGTTTCTCTCGAAAGAAGTGAGTGGGAGGAAAGTAGAACTTGATGAGGTATTTGTACCTTCTCTCGAATTGGAGAATAACTCATCACAGAAAACACTTCCCGTGATGCCTACAGCAATTAGTGAGGAAGCTAATGATGATGATCATGAAACTTCAGATCAAGTTACTACCGAACCTCGTAGGTCAACCAGAGTACGTTATGCACACGAGTGGTACGGTAATCCTGTTCTGGAAGTCATGTTACTAGACCATGACGAACCTGCGAACTATGAGGAAGCGATGATGAGCCCAGATTCCGCGAAATGGCTTGAGGCCATGAAATCTGAGATGGGATCCATGTATAAAAACAAAGTTTGGACTTTGGTTGACTTGCCAGATGATCGGCAAGCCATAAAGAATAAATGGATCTTCAAGTGGAAGACGAACGTTGATGATAGTGTTACTGTCTACCAAGCTCGACTTGTTGCAAAAGGTTTTCGACAAGTTCAAGGAGTTGACTATGATGAGACCTTCTCACCCGTAGCGATGCTTAAGTCTGTCCGAATCATGTTAGCAATTGCCGCATTTTATGATTATGAAATCTGGCAAATGGACGTCAAAACTGCATTCCTTAATGGATTTCTTAAAGAAGAGTTGTATATGATGCAAACAGAAGGTTTTGTCGATCCTAAAGGTGCTAACAAAGTATGCAAGCTCCAGCGATCCATTTATGGACTGGTGCAAGCGTCTCGGAGTTGGAATATATGCTTTGATAAGATGATCAAAGCATATGGTTTTATACAGACTTTTGGTGAAGCATGTATTTACAAGAAAGTGAGTGGGAGCTCTGTAGCATTTCTGATATTATATGTGGATGACATATTGCTGATTGGAAATGATATAGAATTTCTGGATAGCATAAAAGGATACATGAATAAGAATTTTTCATTGAAAGACCTCGGTGAAGCTACTTATATTGGGCATCAAGATCTATAGAGATAGATCAAAACGCTTGATAAGTTTTTTCAATGAATACATACCTTGACAAGATTTTGAACTATTTCAAAATGGAACAGTCAAAGAAGGAGTTCTTGCCTGTGTTGCAAAGGTGTGAAGCTGAGTAAGACTCAAAACCCGACCACGGCAGAAAATAGAAAGAGAATGAAAAGTCATTCCCTATGCCTCAGCCATAGGTTCTATAAAGTATGCCATGCTGTGTACCAAACCTGTTGTGTGCCTTGCCATGAGTTTGTCGAGGGGGTACAATAGTGATCCAGGAGTAGATCACTAGACAGCGGTCAAAATTATCCTTAGAGGACTAAGGAAATGTTTCTCGGTTATGGAGGTGATGAAGAGTTTGTCGTAAAGAGTTACGTCGATGCAAGCTTTGACACTGATCTAGATGACTCTAAGTCTCAATCTAGATAAGTATTGAACGTGGGAGCAATTAGCTAGAGTAGCTCCATGCGGAGCATTGTAGACATGGAAATTTGCAAAATACATATGGATCTGAATGTGGTAGACCCATTGACTAAACTTCTCTCACAAGCAAAACATGATCACACCTTAGTACTCTTTGGGTGTTAATCTCATATCGATGTGAACTAGATTATTGACTCTAGTAAACCCTTTGGGTGTTGGTCACATGGCGATGTGAACTATGGGTGTTAATCACATAAAGATGTGAATTATTGGTGTTAAATCACATGGCGATGTGAACTAGATTATTGACTCTAGTGCAAGTGGGAGACTGAAGAAAATATGCCCTAGAGGCAATAATAAAGTTGTTATCTATATTTCCTTATATCATGATAAATGTTTATTATTCATGCTAGAATTGTATTAACCGGAAACTTGATACATGTGTGAATACATAGACAAAACAAAGTGTCCCTAGTATGCCTCTACTTGACTAGCTCGTTAATCAAAGATGGTTAAGTTTCCTGACCATAGACATGTGTTGTCATTTGATAAACGGGATCACATCATTAGGAGAATGATGTGATGGACAAGACCCATCCATTAGCTTAGCATAATGATCGTTAAGTTTTATTGATGTTGCTTTCTTCATGACTTATACATATTCCTCTGACTATGAGATTATGCAACTCCCAAATACCGGAGGAACACCTTGTGTGCTATCAAACGTCACAACGTAACTGGGTGATTATAAAGTTGCTCTACAGGTGTCTCCGAAGGTGTTTGTTGGGTTGGCATAGATCGAGATTAGGATTTGTCTCTCCGAGTATCGAAGAGGTATCTCTGGGCCCTCTCGGTAATGCACAGCACTATAAGCCTTGCAAGCAATGTGACTAATGAGTTAGTTACGGGATGATGCATTACGGAACGAGTAAAGAGACTTGCCAGTAATGAGATTGAACTAGGTATGAAGATGCCGACAAAGGGAATAACGTATGTTGTCATTGCGGTTTGACCGATAAAGATCTTCGTAGAATATGTAGGAACCAATATGAGCATCCAGGTTCCACTATTGGTCATGACCGGAGATGTGTCTCGGTCATGTCTACATAGTTCTTGAACCCCTAGGGTCCGCACGCTTAATGTTCGATGACGATTTGTATTATAAGTTATGTGTTTTGGTGACTGAAGATTGTTCGGAGTCCCGGATGAGATCACAGACATGACAAGGAGTCTCGAAATGGTCGAGAGGTAAAGATTGACATATTGCAAGGTAGTATTCGGACACCGGAAGTCTTCCGGAGTATATCGGGTACATACCGAAGTACCGGAGGGGTTACCGGAACCCCCTGGTGGAAGATATGGGCCATATGGGCCATAGGAGGGAGGCTAACCAGCCCACAAGGGGCTGGTGTGCCCCCCACAAGGGAAGAGGCCGAATTGGTCTAGGGAAGGGGGTGGCCCCCCCTTTCTTTCTCCCTCTCCCTCTCCTTCCCTATTTCCACCTCCAGAGAAAGGAAAAGTGGGGGGGGGGGGCGAATCCTACTAGGAGTGGAGTCCTAGTAGGACTCCCCCCCATGGCGCGCCCCCTTGGTGGCCGGCCTCCTCCTCCCCTCCTTTATATACGGGGGTAGGGGGCACCCCAAAGCAGAACAAAGATTCTCTTAGCTGTGTGCGGTGCCCCCCTCCATAGTTTACTCCTCCGGTCATAGAGTCGTAGTGCTTAGGCGAAGCCCTGCGCGGATCACATCACCATCACCGTCACCATGCCGTCGTGCTGACAAAACTCTCCCTCGACCTTCTGCTAGATCAAGAGTTCGAGGGACGTCATCGAGCTGAACATGTGCTGAACTAGGAGGTGCCGTATGTTCGGTGCTTGATCGGTTGGATCGCGAAGACGTTCGACTACATCAACCGCGTTAAGCTAATGCTTTCGCTTCCGGTCTACGAGGGTACGTGGACACACTCTCCCCCTCTCGTTGCTATGCATCTCCTAGATAGATCTTGCGTGAGCGTAGGAAATTTTTTGAAATTGCATGCTACGTTCCCCAACAGTGGTATCAGAGCCAGGTCTTTGTGTAGATGATATGCACGAGTAGAACACAAAGAGTTGTGGGCGATAATAGTCATACTTCTTACCACCAACATCTCACTTTGATTCGGCGGTATTGTTGGATGAAGCGGCCCGGACCGACATTACATGACCGCGTTCATGAGACTGGTTCTACCGACCTGCTTTGCACACAGGTGGCTGGCGGGTGTCTGTTTCTCCAACTTTAGTTGAATCGAGTTTGACTATGGCCGGTCCTTGTTGAAGGTTAAAACAGCATACTCGACGAAAAATCGTAGTGGTTTTGATGCGTAGGTAAGAACGGTTCCTACTAGAAGCCCGTAGCAGCCACGTAAAAATTGCAACAACAAAGTAGAGGACGTCTAACTTGTTTTTGCAGGGCATGCTGTGATGTGATATGGTCATGACATGATGTTATATACGTTATTGTATGAGATGATCATGTTTTGTAAAAGTTATCAGCAACTGGCAGGAGCCTTATGGTTGTCGCTTTATTGTATGAAATGCAATCGCCATGTAATTGCTTTACTTTATCACTATGCGTTAGCGATAGTTGTAGAAGCAATAGTTGGCGAGACGACAACGATGCTACGATGAAGATCAAGGTGTCATGCCGGTGACGATGGAGATCATGACGGTGCTTTGGAGATGGAGATCAAAGGCACAATACGATGATGGCCATATCATGTCACATATTTTGATTGCATGTGATGTTTACCTTTATGCATCTTATTTTGCTTAGTACGGCGGTAGCATTATAAGATGATCCCTTAACTAAAATTTCAAGGTATAAGTGTTCTCCCTGAGTATGCACCGTTGCGACAGTTTGTCGTGTTGAGACACCACGTGATGATCGGGTGTGATAGACTCTACGTTCAAATACAACGGGTGCAAGACAGTTTTGCACATGCGGAATACTCGGGTTAAACTTGACGAGCCTGGCATGTACAGACATGGCCTCGGAACACTGGAGACCAAAAGGTCGAACGTGAATCATATAGTAGATATGATCAACATAGAGATGTTCACCATTGATGACTACTCCATCTCACGTGATGATCGGACATGGTTTAGTTGATTTGGATCACGTATCATTTAGAAGACTTGAGGGATGTCAATCTAAGTGGGAGTTCTTTAGTAATATGATTAATTGAACTTAATTTATCATGAACTTAGTCCTGATAGTATTTGCAAATTATGTTGTAGATCAATAGCTCACGATGTTGCTCCCCGTTTATTTTTTTATATGTTCCTAGAGAAAAATAAGTTGAAAGATGATAGTAGCAATGATGCAGACTAGGTCCGTGATGTGAGGTTTATCCTCATTGCTGCATAGAAGAATTATGTCCTTGATGCACCGCTAGGTGACAGACCTATTGCAGGAGCAGATGCAGATGTTATGAACATTTGACAAGCTCGGTATGATGACTACTTGATAGTTTAGTGCGCCATGCTTTACGGCTTAGAACCGGGACTTCAAAAACATTTTGAACGCCATGGATCATATGAGATGTTCCAAGAGCTGAAAATGATATTTCAGACTCATGCCCGTGTTAAGAGGTATGAGACCTCTGACAAGTACTTTGCCTACAAGATGTAGGAGAATAGCTCAGCTAGTGAGCATGTGCTCAGAATGTCTCGGTACTTCGAGAAGAATGACAAGCAAGTTGTCACTCCCATGAAGAAGCCCAAAGCTGGACACAAGCCTGAAACTGAGTGCTTATACTGCAAAGGAAATGGTTACTGGAAGCGGAACTGCCCCAAATACTTGGCGGATAAGAAGGATGGCAAAGTGAACAAAGGTATATTTGATATACTTGTTATTGATGTGTACTTTACTAGTGTTCATAGTAACCCCTGGGTATTTGATACCGCTTCAGTTGCTAAGATTAGTAACTCGAAACAGGAGTTACAAAATGAACAAAGACTAGTTGAGGACGAAGTGATGATGTGTGTTGGAAGAGATTCCAAGGTTGATAAGATCACCATCGCACACTCCCTCTACCTTCGGGATTAGTGTTGGACCTAAATAAATAAATGTTATTTGGTGTTTGCGTTGAGCATCAATATGATTGGATCATGTTTATTGCGATACGGTTATTCATTTAAGTCAGAGAATAATTGTTGTTCTGTTTACATGAATAAAACCTTCTATGGTCATACACTCAATGTAAATGGTTTATTGAATCTCGATCGTAGTGATACACATATTCATAATATTGATGCCAAAAGATGCAAAGTTAATAATGATAGTGCAACATACTTGTGGCACTGCCATTTAGGTCATATTGGTGTAAAGTGCATGAAGAAACTCCATGCAGATGGACTTTTGGAATCTCTTGATTATGAATCATTTGATACTTGCGAACCATGCCTCCTGGGCAAGATGACTAAGACTCCGTTCTCCGGAACAATGGAGCGAGCTACTGACTTATTGGAAATAATACATACTGATGTATGCGGTCCGATGAATGTTGAAGCTCACGGCAGGTATCGTTATTTTCTGACCTTTACAGATGATTTGAGCAGATATGGGTATATCTACTTAATGAAACATAAGTCTGAAACATTTTAAAAGTTCAAAGAATTTCAGAGTGAAGTGGAAAATCATCGTAACAAGAAAATAAAGTTTCTACGATCTGATCGCGGAGGCGAATATTTGAGTTACGAGTTTGGTCTTCATTTAAAACAATGTGGAATAGTTTCACAACTCACGCCACCTGGAACACCACAGCGTAATGGTGTGTCCGAACAACGTAACCGTACTTTATTAGATATGGTGCGATCTATGATGTCTCTTACCGATTTACCACTATCGTTTTGGGGTTATGCATTAGAGACAGCTGCATTCACGTTAAATAGGGCACCATCTAAATCCGTTGAGACGACACTGCATGAACTGTGGTTTGGCAAGAAAGCTAAGCTGTCGTTTCTTAAAGTTTGGGGTTGTGATGCTTATGTAAAAAAAACTTCAGCCTGATAAGCTCAAACCCAAATCGGAGAAGTGCGTCTTCATAGGATACCCAAAGGAAACTGTTGGGTACATCTTCTGTCATAGATCCGAAGGCAAGATTTTTGTTGCCAAGAATGGATCCTTTCTAGAGAAGGAGTTTCTCTCAAAAGAAGTGAGTGGGAGGAAAGTAGAACTTCATGAGGTAATTGTATCTTCTCTCGAATTGGAGAATAACTCATCATAGAAAACAGTTCCCGTGATGCCTACACCAATTAGTGAGGAAGCTAATGATGATGATCATGAAACTTCAGATCAAGTTATTACCGAACCTCGTAGGTCAACCAGAGTACGTTCCGCACCAGAGTGGTACGGTAATCCTGTTCTGGAAGTCATGTTACTAGACCATGACGAACCTACGAACTATGAGGAAGCGATGATGATCGTCAAGCCATAAAGAATAAATAGATCTTCAAGAGGAAGACGGACGCTGATGATAGTGTTACTGTCTACAAAGCTCGACTTGTTGTAAAAGGTTTTTGACATGTTCAAGTAGTTGACTACAATGAGACCTTCTCAACCGTAGCGATGCTTAAGTCTGTCCGAATCATGTTAGCAATTGCCGCATTTTATGATTATGAAATCTGGCAAATGGACGTCAAAACTGCATTCCTTAATGGATTTCTTAAAGAAGAGTTGTATATGATGCAAATAGAAGGTTTTGTCGATCCTAAAGGTGCTAACAAAGTATGCAAGCTCCAGCGATCCATTTATGGATTGGTGCAAGCGTCTCGGAGTTGGAATATACGCTTTGATAAGATGATCAAAGCATATGGTTTTATACAGACTTATGGTGAAGCCAGTATTTACAAGAAAGTGAGTGGGAGCTCTGTAGCATTTCCGATATTATATGTGGATGACATATTGCTGATTGGAAATGATATAGAATTTCTGGATAGCATAAAAGGATACTTGAATAAGAATTTTTCAATGAAAGACCTCGGTGAAGCTACTTATATTGGGCATCAAGATCTATAGAGATAGATCAAAACGCTTGATAAGTTTTTTCAATGAATACATACCTTGACAAGATTTTGAAGTAGGAGTTCTTGCCTGTGTTGCAAAGGTGCGAAGTTGAGTAAGACTCAAAACCCGACCACGGCAGAAAATAGAAAGAGAATGAAAATTCATTCCCTATGCCTCAGCCATAGGTTCTATAAAGTATGCCATGCTGTGTACCAAACCTGTTGTGTGCCTTGCCATGAGTTTGTCAAGGGGGTACAATAGTGATCCAGGAGTAGATCACTAGACAGCGGTCAAAATTATCCTTAGAGGACTAAGGAAATGTTTTTCGGTTATGGAGGTGATGAAGAGTTCATCGTAAAGAGTTACGTCGATACAAGCTTTGACACTGATCTAGATGACTCTAAGTCTCAATCTAGATACGTATTGAACGTGGGAGCAATTAGCTAGAGTAGCTCCATGTGGAGCATTGTAGACATAGAAATTTCCAAAATACATACGGATCTGAATGTGGCAGACCCATTGACTAAACTTCTCTCACAAGCAAAACATGATCACACCTTAGTACTCTTTGGGTGTTAATCACCTAGCAATGTGAACTAGATTATTGACTCTAGTAAACCCTTTGGGTGTTGGTCACATGGCGATGTGAACTATGGGTGTTAATCACATAAAGATGTGAACTATTGGTGTTAAATCACATGGCGATGTGAACTAGATTATTGACTCTAGTGCAAGTGGGAGACTGAAGGAAATATGCCCTAGAGGCAATAATAAAGTTGTTATCTATATTTCCTTATATCATGATAAATGTTTATTATTCATGCTAGAATTGTATTAACCGGAAACTTGATACATGTGTGTACATAGACAAAACAAAGTGTCCCTAGTATGCCTCTACTTGACTAGCTCGTTAATCAAAGATGGTTAAGTTTCCTGACCATAGACATGTGTTGTCATTTGATAAACGGGATCACATCATTAGGAGAATGATGTGATGGACAAGACCCATCCGTTAGCTTAGCATAATGATCGTTAAGTTTTATTGCTATTGCTTTCTTCATGACTTATACATATTCCTCTGACTATGAGATTATGCAACTCCCGAATACCGAAGGAACACCTTGTGTGCTATCAAACGTCACAACGTAACTGGGTGATTATAAAGATGCTCTACAGGTGTCTCCGAAGGTGCTTGTTGGGTTGGCATAGATCGAGATTAGGATTTGTCACTCCGGGTATCGGAGAGGTATCTCTGGGCCCTCTCGGTAATGCACATCACTATAAGCCTTGCAAGCAATGTGACTAATGAGTTACTTACGGGATGATGCATTATGGAACGAGTAAAGAGACTTGCCGGTAACGAGATTGAACTAGGTATGAAGACACCGACGATCGAATCTCGGGCAAGTAACATACCGATGACAAAGGGAATAACGTATGTTGTCATTGCGGTTTGACCGATAAAGATCTTCGTAGAATATGTAGGAACCAATATGAGCATCCAGGTTCCGCTATTGGTTATTGACCGGAGATGTGTCTCGGTCATGTCTACATAGTTCTCGAACCCGTAGGGTCTGCACGCTTAATGTTCGATGACGATTTGTATTATGAGTTATGTGTTTTGGTGACCGAAGATTGTTCGGAGTCCCGGATGAGATCACGGACATGACGAGGAGTCTCGAAATGGTCAAAAGGTAAAGATTGATATATTGGAAGGTAGTATTCGGACACTGGAAGGGTTCCGGAGTATATCGGGTACATACCGGAGTACCGAAGGGGTTACCGGAACCCCCCGGTGGAAGATATGGGCCATATGGGCCATAGGAGGGAGGCTAACCAACCCACAAGGGGCTGGTGCGCCCCCCACAAGGGAAGAGGCCAAATTGGACTAGGGAAGGGGGTGCCACCCCCCTTTCCTTCTCCCTCTCCCTCTCCTTCCCTATTTCCACCTCCGGAGAAATGAAAAGTGGGGGGGCCGAATCTTACTAGGAGTGGAGTCCTAGTAGGACTCCCCCCCATGGCGCGCCCCCTTGGTGGCCGGCCTCCTCCTCCCCTCCTTCATATACGGGGGTAGGGGGGCACCCCAAAGCAGAACAAAGATTCTCTTAGCCGTGTGCGGTGCCCCCCTCCACAGTTTACTCTTGCGGTCATAGAGTCGTAGTGCTTAGGCGAAGCACTGCGCGGATCACATCACCATCACCGTCACCACGCCGTCGTGCTGACGAAACTCTCCCTCAACCTTCTGCTGGATCAAGAGTTCGAGGGATGTCATCGAGCTGAACATGTGCTGAACTCGGAGGTGCCGTACGTTCGGTGCTTGATCGGTTGGATTGAGAAGACGTTCGACTACATCAACCGCGTTAAGCTAACGCTTCCACTTCCGATCTACGAGGGTACGTGGACACACTCTCCCCCTCTCGTTGCAATGCATCTCCTAGATAGATCTTGCGTGAGCGTAGGAAATTTTTTGAAATTGCATGCTACGTTCCCCAACACCGGGTCCACGTCCCCATATTTCATCGGCGACAATTGAATAGTGAAATGATATTTGGGGAGTGAGCTAGTGTGCTTGACACGCCGGCTGTGGTCTATAGCCGACGCACCTTCTCGCGTAAGCCATAGGCGTACTACACTCTGACGGTGCTCCAGGATATTTTGTACTGCATCTCACACGGTTGGTGATAATAAACTGTGTGTGATCTACTTGATGTTTCATCTTGATTTGAATTACATAATGGGGTCACAGCGGCAATGGAGGGTGTTTGAATTGCTAGAACTTTTATCTGCAGTGAACATGCAACTATATGTATGTCATAAAAAATTGGAATTATTCAGGGTTCGTTTGGACATTTTATACATTAAATTGGTTTTCTAGCCATTTCAGGTGCACAATTCAAAATTAAACTACATGCACATGCTCCGGTGCACCAACATGGGTTGTTAAATCGTATATGTGTCCATGGGTTTATGCTTATGTCCCATGCAAGAAATGGGGATGAATTTCGAACACCACGGCACCGTGGCTCTCCGGTAAACGTAGAGGTACTTGCTTTTGTAATTCTAGTAAATCCAAAACCCGTCTGAAATTCATGAACCTTGGCATGCTATATTGGAATGGCATCAACATGCTGGGGTAAAAAATATTGTCCCATTTGGGTAAGGTTATGGTATAAGCTTCTCACAAACCAGAGCTTCTAACAAGAAGCCTCATGGTTCCATTAGGGAAACATGTCACCTTTGTGGACAAAACGATATTCGTCGCCTCTTCTTGCTTTCAATTTTTTCCTGGTGTCAACATAGAACAACAGGAGTGTCGTGTTAAATTTTGGAATTTTTCGGGGATCGTTTGGACATTTTTATACGTTAACTGAGTTTTCTAGGCATTTATGTGCATAATTCAAAATTGAACTACATGCACATGCTCCAGTCCATAAAAACGGGTTGCAAAATCAAATGTGTGTCATTGGTTGCAAGCTTAGGTCACATGCAAGAAATGAGAATGAATGTCAAACACCTTGACACTGTCGCTCGGCCGCTAACATTGAGATACATGGTTTTAAAATTCTAGTAAATCGAAAACTCGTCTGAAATTCATGAAACTTGGCATGATATCATGGAACGGGATCGACATGCCGTGGTAAAAATATTGTCCCATTTGGGGCCGGTTTGGGTATAAGCTTCTCACAACCAGAGCTTCTCTCACAACAAGCCTGATGGTTTCGGTACGAAACATGCCACCTTGGGGGATGAAACGATATCTGTTGCCTCTTCTTACTTTCAAAATTTTTCTCGTGTCAACATAGAACAATAGGATAGTTGTCTCAATTTTTCGGATTTTTCTGGGTTCGCTTGGACATTTTTATACATTAACTGAGTTTTCTATGCATTTATGTGCATAATTCAAATTGGAAATACATGCACATGCTCCAGTGCATATAAATGGGTTCAAAATTGAAATGCGTGTCTTTGTTTGCGTGCTTAAGTCCCATGCAAGAAATGAGAATGAATGTCAAACAACTTGCCACCATCGCTCGGCCGCTAACATTGAGATAGATGGTTTTTAAATTCTTGTAAATCGAAAACGCGTTTGAAATTTATGAAACTTGACATGCTAGCATGGAACGGCATCAACATGCCGTGGTAAAAATATTGTCCCATTCGGGGCAGGTTGGGGTATAAGCTTCTCACAAACCAGAGCTTCTCACAACAAGCCTCATGGTTACGGTAGGGAACGTTTCACCTTTCTGGATGAAACGATATCCGTTGCCTCTTCTTGATTTCAAATTTTTTTCTAGTGTCAACATAGAACAACATGAGTGTTGTGTTAATTTTAAGAATTTTTCTGGGTTCGTTTGGATATTTTTATATATTAACTGAGTTTTCTATGCATTTATGTGCATAATTCAAATTTGAACTACAGGCACATGCTCCAGTGCATGTAAATTGTTTGAAAAATCAAATCTGTGTCCTTGGCTGCATGCTTATGTCCCATGCAAGGAATGGGAATGAATGTCAAACAGCTTGCCACCGTCGCTCGGCCGCAAACATTGAGATACATGGTTTTTAAATTCTAGTAAATCCAAAACTCATCTGAAATTCATGAAACTTGGCATGCTATCATGGAGCGGCATCAACATGCGGTGGTAAAAAATTTGTCCCATTTGCGGCAGGTTTGGGTATAAGGTTCTCGCAAACCAGAGCTTCTCACAACAAGCCTGATGGTTTCAGTAGGGAACGTGCCACCTTTGAGAACAAAACGATATCCGTTGCCTCTTCTTGCTTTCCAAAATTTTCTAGTGTCAACATAGAACGACAGGAGTGTTGTGTCAACATAGAGCGGTCACCTCCCACCTTCGGGCCGCGGCGGCGGAGCGGGCGATAGCCCGGGCTTTCGACGGTGGTGTGGCAGCCATGGCGGCAGACGGTAGGGTTGCAGCAACGGCACCCGGCAACAGTTGCCAATGGGAAGTGGCGGCAGAGCGTGTGGTGGGTGTTCCGCGCACACCCAACAGGGACACCACGCGCACTACACTACGCCGGCGACTGCGCCGCCGCCGCTGTGTAGCCTCCCAGCTGGAGCTATCCTCTGATGACGGCGGAGTGGCTGAGCGACGACGACGGACCGGTGCCATTGGCAATTGTGGGAGAAGCAGACAAGATAAGGTACAGGGAGGGAGGGGAAAATGCGACGCAGGACTCGCCAGCCGTGAGGGTTTATATAGCAGGCCGGTAAGCATTCGGATTTTGGGGGATTTCACCAACTCGGGCGGAAAGCTTGCGCGGGAACCTGTGCGGTTGCGCGGGAACGGGCTCACCACCATTTGGCCAAGTGAACACCCCCGCGCGCTGCTCAAGCTTGCACATTAAGCCGTCTGCGGCAGCGGGGTGACAAGACGTGCGAGAGGAGGACGAAAGGACACGTACACATACGGTTAATAAAATAAAAACATTTGTGATTAAATTACTTACTATCTGCGTCCTGGTTTATAAGTCGTCTATGTATTTTTTGTGCCAAATTTTGACTATAGATTTAACTAATAAAATACGAATGCATGTCGCCAGAGATTATATCGTTGGATTCATATTTTAACATAGTTTCCAATTATATAATATTTGTAACATGCATTAACATTTTGTTGGTTAAATTTAATGTCAAAAAATGGCACAGAGTATAAAGGGGACTAATAGACCAAGACGGCGGTAGTAGCACACGGCCGCTCTCTACGCAGCGACACAACTATCAGCCGGCTTGTAGACGACCATTTCCTGCGTGTTCAACAGCTCTATGCGTGTGGTTGCTTGCGGTTGAGGCAGCCGCGGCGTGCTCTGCTCGCGTCCTGTCGCGCGCGCTCTACTCTCGCGTCCCTCCGTGTGCTCTGCCCTCGTCCCTCCACACGCGCTGCCAGTGTTTGGGGCCGGCGCATGATCACACATGTTTCGTGTGCATGCGGTTGCGCCGGGCGCGGCGCGACGATGCAGTTACCCGCTGCAAAAACTGCCATGCGGACGCGTCAAGAATCCAGGCCGCCCGGCCCCCATTTATTCCTGCGGCCATTTACCTTCATCTCTCACGCCACACGATACAAGAAGCACACCCATGATGACACATACAGAGAGGACATCCAGCGGTTCCAATGGCGCTCCCTGTGGCTCCAATGGAGCTCCCAGCGGCCGACAACGACAACGGCGGGTAGTTCACCACGCATCACGTAGTGGACACCCACGTGAGGGGGAAGGCCCTCTCAGTGGTGTACACGAACAAGCCGGTCTCGGTGGAGAGCTCCATCCAAACTATAGAGCAGTTGCTTGCCGAGGACAAGTACCAAGTGGTCGGCTTCGACCTCGAGTAGACCATCGGTCGTGCCGGGCACGATCAAAAGGTTGCCGTCGCCCAGTTGTGTGTGCGACATGACGTCCTCGTCTACCACTACCACCTGGCCACATGGCCTTGCGAGCGTTTCTCTGGGTTTATCAACATCTCCGACTATAGTTTCGCTACGCTGGACACCACAAACGATCTAAAAGCGCTCAAGGTTTCAAGCTTGAAATGACAGAATCTTGTCAATATCCAGGACCACTACAAGGTCTGGGGCAGCGACAACAACAAACAGAACTCCCTGGTTGGCCTCGCCTCGGCCATCATCGACCCCTACTACATGAAGATGAAGGATGAGAGCAAGAAGGACAAGAATGCCTGGCACTGCGTCTGGCATGAGAGACTGGATGAACAACATGTCAAGTACGTGGCCAAGGATGCGTACACAAGCTACGAGATGTACATGTGGATCGTTGACATGAGGGAGTGTCTTCTTCCTACCCCAGACGAGGGATCAAGCCACAGAGCAGTGGCGGGAGCGTCACAAGAAGTAGATGACTAGACGATCGTTTCTCCTACTTTAGAATGCATACAATTGTTTATTAAGGTGTGTGCGAATGATCTATATAGTCACTTATGTAATTGGATGTTTATTTCAGTTATATATATATATATATATATATATATATATATATATATATATATATGTTATTCTTTTGTAGACAGAGCAAATCACACGGCTTATTAGCAGCAATTGTCTGTGTTATTATTAGTCTTCGCACACATTTATGATTACGGACCTATTTGCCGTGTATCACACACATCTTGTTCAGTTGAACCGTTTCTATTGTGTTGCCTAATCACACACAGTTCATCCTAGTGAACTGTATGCCGTATATCACACACTCCCTCATCTGGTTTCCCGTTTCTGTTGTTTTGCATCATCGCAAACAGTTCTTCTGGATTAACCGTTTGCCACTCATTGCACATGCAACTCCAATATGAACCGTGTTTGATGTCGCCGCCATTGCAAACGTTTTCTATCTTTTTTGATGGTTTTATTACATCACCGTTTGTGATTGATGCATCGCACACAGTTTCGTCGAAGGGTCTCTCATTCGGGTGTCGCGTTTGGACCACCCTGCAGTAGTGAATGTTCGTATAACACTAGGTTACCTCAACGGGGATATGCACGTCCCCAACAATAAGAATTTCATATTTCTTTTTGACAGTAGGAATAGGGAATTCAAAACCTCCAATAGTAATTGTCAAAAAAATTCCAATAGAATTGATACTATTCACTTGAGGTTATTTCTTCGGAAAGTGTACCGTATGCTCATTACCATTAACATGAAAAGTGACATTGCCCTAATTGCAATCAATAACAGCCTCTGCAGTATTCAAAAAGGGTCTACCAAGGATGATCGACATACTGTCGTCCTCGGGTATATCAAGAATAACAAAGTCCGTTAAGATAGTAACATTTGCAACTACGACAGGCACATCCTCACAAATACCGATGGGTATAGCAGTTGATTTATTAGCCAGTTGCAAAGAAATTTCAGTGGGTCTCAACTTATTCAAATCAAGTCTTCGATACAAAGAGAAAGGCATAACACTAAGACCGACTCCTAGATCACATAAAGCAATTTTAACATAGTTTCTTTTAATGGAGCATGGTATAGTTGGTATTCCAGGGAATCCTAGTTTCTTTGGTATTCCACCCTTAAATGAATAATTAGCAAGCATAGTGGAAATTTCAGCTTCTGGTATCTTTCTTTTATTTGTGACAATATCTTTCATATACTTAGCATAAGGAGACATTTTCAGAATATCAGTCAAACGAAGACGCAAAAAGACAAGTCTAAGCATTTCAACAAGGCGCTCAAATTCTTCCATCATCTTTATTCTTTGAAGCTTTAGGAGGAAAAGGCATGGGTTTCTGAACCCATGTTTCTCTTTCTTTATCATGTTTCCTGGCAATGAAGTCTCTTTTATCATATCTTTTATTCTTAGGTTGTGGGTTATCAAGATCAACGGCAGGTTCTATTTGCACATTATTATCATTACTACTTTACTAGCACTGGTACAGTGAGGTCCTATACAAACGGTTTTTAACTCCTTTCCGCGATGGCGTTTTGAACCGTCGCCAAGTGAGTGACTGCGATAGGGGGGGTCCTTCCCACACGACCCAGAAACCGTCGGGGATAGGCCCTCCGATCACACACGCTCGGCAAAGTGAGGTCGTGTGCGACGGGCGAGCGATCAAATACAGTTATATGTATAGTTGTGCTAAAAAAATACAATTATACAGGCCAAATCGTTTCCGGTCGTAAGTACATCCCACACAGTCAGTCCCGGCTAAACGTTTCCGTTCGTATGTACATTCCACACAGTCAATCCAAGGAATACGTTTCCGTTAGTATGTACATCCCACACAGTTAATCCAAGAAGTACGTTTCCGTTCGTATATACATCCCACATAGTCACTCCAAAGAAAACGTTTTTGTTCGCAGGTGCATCACACACAATTTTCCCCACTAAATCGTTTGTGATAGCGTTGCCATTGCACATGATATTAACAATTTTATCATTTGCGTTATTGAATGCATCACAGACGGTGCGTAGAAGAAACTGTGTGGCAAAGGCTGTCCATCACACACACTTTTTATGTGGTAACGTTTGCGCAAGGTGGCCTAACACAAACAGTTTTCAAGAGGATGTCGTGTGTGATTGTTCATTGATCCAACACGGTTTATTCCTAGAAACTATGTGCGTTGCCTAAGGTCATCGCCCACGGTGTTTTCTCAATAACCATTTGCAATAGAAAACCCAATTAGCAGGCTAATTGTCCTATTATTAATAATCCATTTATTAATCTAATTGACATTTCATATTGAGCACACAATATATTTCATTTTCATATTAAGGAAGTAGGATTTCATAATTGAAATACATCATAGTACAACATCATATAGCTTCAGCACTCAGCTACCCCATTACACAACTGCACCAGCACCATGTTTCACATGCAACATCTATAACCTTTTGAAATTAGTATCATAGACGGTACATAGACAGATGAATCTCATCTGGAAAACTACTGAAGTGGAAGGCGGATATTGAGCCTTCATTGATCTTGAAGGTCTTTGCAACTTTATGCCAGTGCCTGTGGATGATTGACCATCTATCCTTCGTCCTCTTCAGGAACACTTCAATATTGAACCGTGGGTGTTGTACGAATACCTTCCTCGCCTCCTGACCATACAGGTGGTTTGAGAGGTAATCATCAGTGAACTGCTTTGGAATGGCCTGAAAACAAGGATGTGCATAAATACCTTCTCTATATTGGAAATGGGGCAAAAGAATAAAAAAGGCAAGGTATAATAATTAGTACCATCATGTAGTGAACTAATGTCTTCTTCATTGTGCAGACAAAGATCTTGTTGTTTTTTGTCGCTAATTTCTTTGTCCTAACAATCTTTCTGAGTTTCTTGACTTGACTGATATTCATGGACAACTCATTTCCCCATATGCAAAAAGGGTCGAACAGTGGGTCAAAACCTCTGACAGCAGGACCTACATGCGCAAGACCAAATTGTTAAAAACCTAAATATTAGAATGTTTTTGCAGTTGCACAATAATGTGCTATTAGACAAAGGACCATGCATGTGCAAACCTCGATTCTAAACCTCAGTGCTTCCCATTGTTTCACTGCAACACATATAAGGTAGTTAGTGATCAGGTTAAATGAGGGTTCGCATGCTATTAGTAAAAATATGTTTATGAAAAATAAGCACATTGCAGATTCATCAGATTAATTCGAGCCACATGGAAAACCCATTTATCCAAACCAAGCATGATTAAGAACTAAGAAATATAGCAATTGTATATGTTTCTCATGTATTAAGTGCTGCCAAATTCGATTTATTCCTCACATGCACAACAATACAAAATTCTACCACTGGTGCAGAGACGTGCTATACAAACGGTTTTCACCCCCTTTCCGCGATGGAGTTTTAAACCATCGCCTAGTGAGTGTGTGCGGTAGGGGGGTCCTTCCCACATGACCCAGAAACCGTCGAGGATAGGCCCTCCGGCCACACAAGCGGGGACAAAATGAACTCGTGTGCGATCGGGCGAGGCATCGAAACCCAATCGTTTCCGTTCGTATGTACATCCCACACGGTGAATCCCAGAAAAACATTTCCGTTCATATGTATATCACACACAGTTTTTTGTGAGGAAACATTTGTGCAAGGTGGACTAACACAAATAGTTCTCTGCCGGAAGCCGTGTGTGATTGTTAGTTGATCCAACACGACTACTTTCTAGAAAACTCCAATAAGCCGGGTAATTAGCCGGTGTTCATCGCCCACGGTGTTGTTTGAGTAACCGTCTGCAATAGAAAACCCCAATAAGCAGGGTAATTAGCCTATTATTGATAATCCATGTAGTAATCAAATTGACATTTCTTATAAAACACACCAGATATTTCATATCTGTATAACGGCAACCAGGATTTCATAATCGAATTACATCAGATAGCTTCAGCACTCAGTTATGCCATTACACAATAGCACCAAGTTTCATATGCAACATCGAAAACCTTTGGAAAGTAGCATCATACATGGTAAATAGATAGATGAATCTCATCTGGGAAACTGCAGAAGCGGAAGGCAAATATTGAGCCTTTAGTGATGTTGAATGTCCTTGCAACTTTAGGCCAGTGGCTATGGATAATTGCCTGCCCAACCTTCGTCCTCTTCAGGAAGACTTCAATATTGTACCGTGCGTGTTGAATGAATACCTTCCTCGCCTCTTGACCATGCAGGTGGTTTGAGAGGTAATCATCGGTGAACTGCTTTGAAAAGTACTGAAAACAAAGGTATGCATAAATTGTTGTTATAAATTTTGAAATGGCGCAAAGGGTAAAAACAAGGTAAAAGAGTTAGTACAATCCTATAGTTGACTAATGTCTTCTTCATTTGTAAACAAAGATCATGTTATTACTCGTCACAAGTTTCTTCATCCTAACAATCTTTCTGAGTTTCTTGACTTGACTGATATTCATGGACATCTCATTTCCCCATATGCAAAATGGGTCGAACAGTGGGTCTAAGCCTCTAACAGCAGTACCTACATGTACAAGACCAAATTGTAAGAAACCTAAATATTAGAATGATTCCTGCAACTGCACAATAATGTGCTATTAGCGAAAGGACCATGCATGAGCAAACCTCGATGGTAAACCGCAGTGTCTCCCATTGTTTCCCTCCAACACATATAAGGAAGATCTTGATCAGGTTAACTGAGAGTTGCCATACTATCAGTAGAATATGTATTGAGTACAGCCAAATTCGATTTATTTCTCACATGCATAACAATACAAAACTGTACCCACAGCAAATGAAAATCAAATTGCAGAATTGAACCAAGCTGTTAAATGGACAGCAGACCAAATGAACCAAAACAGTTAATTAAGCACGAAATTGCAGAATAGAAACATGTACTAGAAGATAAGACAGTTAACAAAACAAAAAATTCTTGAGAACAGTACTACGAAATGTAGCAATTGTTGGACAAAACTGTTAACTGAACATTACATTTCAGAGGACCAAACAGTTAACTAAACATCAGATTGCATATTAACGTTATAGAGGACAAATCACTAGAAGGCACTGGCGGTGGCCTCGAGAAAACAGCACGAACCGTATTTTAAAGTAGACAACCGCGTGGCGGTGTCGACGGTGGCCTCGAAGACGAGGTGCTCCTCCAAGATCTGGCGGTCGGCACGCATGGCAGCCATAGCGACCTCGTGCCCGCGTGTGGCCATGATTTGCTTCTCCGCTACCATATGCTACTGAGCTCCACGTTATACTGCGTGCAAAATGGCTGTGGGCGGCGCTTAATTGGAGGATGGGGCCAGTGATTTCAGCGAAAGGTGTCGCGCCGCCGGTCGGGGCATGTGGGACGGGGAAGGAGGAGGATGGTGTGGGTGGGGTGTGGATTACCTGACCATATCGATGAGGCCGCGCAGCAAGAAGAAGGGCCGGCGGCGAGGAGGCCACGCAGCAAGAAGAAGGGTCTGCGGCGAGGAGGCGGCGCTGCGAGAAGAAGGGTCGCCGGCGAGGAGGCGGCACTGCAAGAAGAAGGGTCACCGGCGAGGAGGTGGCGCTGCAAGAAGAAGGGTCGCCGGCGAGGAGGCTGAACTACCGGCAAGCAGCAGTGAAGGTTTGAACTTGGAAAGCAAGGAGGGACAGTGGAAATGTGGCTTTTGGTGGGAGGGACGGGGCGTGAAGATAGATATTTCCGCAGTGGCAGAAAAATTTCGCTCGGTGCCGCGAGAAACTGGTGCGCAAGTGTGGTTCAAGCGCGGGCGGTGGACTGTAGACGACGAAGCTTCCTGCGTAAGCCAGACAAGACGGTGCGCCAAGATATTTTATATCGCATCCCACACGATTCTTGCTAGTAAACTGTTTGTGGTATACCTGATTTTTTTCATTATGTTTTGAAAGACAAAATGGTGTTACGGAGGGAAAGGATGGTGTTTGAATTGCTAGAATATTTATGTACAGTGAACATGCAACTACATGAGTGTCGTGTTTAAATTTGGAATTATTCCGGGTTGGTTTGGCATTTTTATGCATTAATTGAGTTTCTAGGCATTGAATGTGTATAATTGAAATTTGAACTACAAGCACATGCTCCAGTGCACCAAAGTTTGTTAAAAAATCACATGTGTGTCTTTGGGTGAATTTATAGGTCCCATGCAAGAATGGGAATGAAATTCAAACATCTGGGCGTCGTGGCTCGGCCGGGAACATTGAGAAACTTGGTTTTTAAATTCCTATAAATTCAAAACTCGCCTGAAAATCATGAAACTTGGCATGGTGTCATTTCATGGCACCAACATGCTGTGGTAAAAAAAATTGGCCGCATTTGGACAACTTTTGGTATAAGCTTCTTGCAAACCGGAGCTTCTCTCGAGAAGACTCGTGGCTCCCGAAGGGGGACGTGTCACCTTTGTGTGCGAAACGATATACGCTGCCTCCCCCCCTTGATTTTTTACAGAGGCAACATAGAACTATATGAGTGCC
The DNA here is from genome assembly GCA_011799875.1 of Thinopyrum elongatum. NCBI lineage: Eukaryota > Viridiplantae > Streptophyta > Magnoliopsida > Poales > Poaceae > Thinopyrum > Thinopyrum elongatum. The sequence goes on along the minus strand of CM022303.1, from coordinate 90,477,442 downwards.
GTGTTAAAATTTGGAATTATTCCGGGTTCGTTTGGCCTTTTTTATACATTTATTGAATTTCTGGGCATTTAATGTGCATAATTCAAATTTGAACTACAAGCACATGCTCAAGTGCACCAAAGTTGGTTGAAATATCACATGTGTGTCCTTGGGTGAATTTCTAGGTCCCATGCAAGAAATGGGAATTAAATTCAAACATCTGGGCGTCGTGGCTCGGCCGGAAATATTGAGAAACTTGGTTTTTTAATTCCTGTAAATCCAAAACACGCCTGAAAATCATGAAACTTGGCATGGTGTCATGACATGGCACCAACATGCTGTGGTAAATTATTTGGCCAAATTGGAATAAGCTTTGGTATAAGCTTCTTGCAAACCGGAGCTTCTCTGAAGAAGGCTCGTTGTTCCGAGAGGGAACGTGTCACCTCCGTGTGCGAAACGACATACACTGCCTTCTCTCGCCTTAAGTTTTTTACACAGGCAGCTTAGACCAAATAGGAGTTTCGTGCTAAATTTTTGAATTATTCCGGGTTCGTTTCGTCTTTTTTATACATTAATTGAATTTCTGGGCATTTAATGTGCATAATTCAAATTTGAACTACAAGCACATGCTCCAGTGCACCAAAGTTGGTTGAAAAATCACATGTGTGTCCTTGGGTGAATTTCTATGTCCCATGCAAGAAATGGGAATGGAATTCAAACATCTGGGTGTCGTGGCTCGGCCGGAAATATTGAGAAACTTGGTTTTTTAATTCCTGTAAATCCAAAACACGCCTGAAAATCATGAAACTTGGCATGCTGTCATGACATGGCATCAACATGCTGTGGTAATTTTTTTTTCTGAATTGGGACAAGCTTTAGTATAAGCTTCTTGCAAATCGGAGCTTCTCTCAAGAAGGCTCGTTGTTCCGAGAAGGAACGTGTCACCTCCGTGTGCGAAACGACATAAACTGCCTTCTCCCGCCTTGATTTTTTTACACAGGCAGCTTAGACCAAATAAGAGTTTTGTGCTAAATTTTGGATTTATTCTGGGTTCGTTTGGCCTTTTTTATACATTAATTGATTTTCCAGGAATTTAATGCACATAATTCAAATTTGAAGTACAAGCGCATGCTCCAGTGCGCAAAAGTTAGTTGGAAAATCATTTATGTGTACTTGGGTGAATTTCTAGGTCCCATGCAAAAAGTGGGAATGGAATTCAAACATCTGGGCGTCTTGGCACGGCCAGAAACATCGAGAAACTTGGTTTTAAAATTCCCGTAAACCCAAAACTCGCCAGAAAATCATGAAACTTGGCATGGTGTCATGACATGGCACCAACATGCTGTGGTAAATTTTTTGTCCAATTTGCGAAGGCGCACACATTAACAATCAACAAAGTCATTTTGGAACAAGTGTTGTCACGTTACAAATCGGAAACACAAGTATTATTGAAACCGTGGGCGTTCTACTTACCATTTACGTGCCGCCACACGTCCCCTTTTTTTATTGGCTAGGAGGTGCCGTGCGGGGTAGCTATTTGAGTACGGGAGGCGTGCGATCAGACCCCTGCGTGTGTTCATTGGGAGGAGAGCCCTTTAACCTCTATCTGCCGCCCACCTCCCTCCCAACGTCTCCATTAATGGTGCCCGAGCCCCAGTTTCATGGCGTGACTATGTCTCACTCGACTGAGATCTAAGAGAGAAAAAAGAAAATCTGAAAAGAAAGTTTTGCACGGATCTTGATGTAAGATCCGATGGACCTATATAGCTTCGACTGCGACTTATAGCAAGACTGACGAATATAAGGACGATGACAGTGGATAATAATTGTCTTACATATATAGGAAGATAATTAAAAAAGCCACATGCGGCAACGCCTGAAATACACAAGGGCAAAAGAAGAAGGAAGACAACGATCTGGCTCGCTGATCTCTACTTTCTTGATGTGTTGCCGCAGGCCGCGGGAACTAGTCTCCATGGCTTCCGGCGATGAGCTCTTTCGTGTCCTCAACACGCTGCTTGAGAGCATCCATGGATTCCTCCACCAGCCTTTGGCGCTCGATGCAGAGCATGGCATTCTCGTCCATAAGTTTCTTGACGATGACGCCGGTCCTCTGCAACAAGGCAGTGGTCTCCTCGTGCTGCTTCATCGTTGCGGCGATCTTCACCCTCAGCAGGTCGCGCTCGGAGCGGAGCTTCGCCTTATCCTCCCCTAGTCCCCGGATGACGCTGGTAGCATTTTCAAACGAGGCATTCATCTCATCCTGCTGCTTCATCCAGTCGGAGATCCGACCCATCAGGTCATCAAGCATAGCGCGCATGCGCCTGCGAGAGTCCTCGCCTGCCCGTGAGACATTTTCCCAGGCCGCCACGGCACGGGAGGAGATCTCTGGTGCATTTGCGGCGCGGGAGGACATCTCTGCTACTTCCGCGGCACGGCCGGACCAGTCTGCTGCATCGACGGCGCGGCGGGACCTCGGTGCTGCTTCTGCGGCGCGGCAGGACCTCTGTGCTGCTACGGTCATGCGGCGGGACATGTCGGCTGCTTTCGCGGCGTGGCGGGACATCTCTCGTGCTTCCGCTTCCTTGCTCGCCTCTCCCTGGTGGTAATCTCTCGACCCAGAACTCACGCTGGCCATGGCAGACGCAAGGGAACGATGATGAATGACTTGTTTGTTTTTGTGGATGAGGAGTTGAGGTGGAATGTGCAGTCATCTTGAAGTAGTAGTATTTATAACCGAGTACTAATACGCTCCTAAGTGGGAAACCGTTTAGGTTTTGATCGGTGTGAACAGGTTTGCAATTAAATATAGCGTGGTAGTAATTTGGAATGTGACGGGACGCAGGCTCAAAATTTATTAACGGTTCTATAATTTCTAAGTGTGTCACTATTCCCGGACGGCGTAACGTGGGCACGCTTTCTCGGCCGCGTGCGTGGCGTTTGCACCATAGGGTGCACCGCAATAGGCAATGTCAGCACACGTCTTGTTCCAACAACCGTGCGCGCTCGTTATTACCATCCCGCACGCTTCTTTTAATTAGAATGTGTGCCCGTCTAGCGCACACACGTTGATCTGTCTAACTGTTTCTGTTTGTTGTGGCTAATCGCAAATAGTTCATCCGTGTGAAGTGTATGCCGTCAATCGCAGACACGCTGATCTGGCTGACCGTTTCTGTTGTGTTGCCTAATCGCAAACAGTTCATCCGTCTGAAGCGTATGCCCTCAATCGCACACACCTTCATCTGGCCGCCCATTTCTGTTGTTCTGCCTCATCACAAACAGTTAATCCGACTAAACTGTATGGCGTATATCGCACACACCTTCATTTGGCTGCCCGTTTCTGTTCTTCTTCCTCATCGCAAACAGTTCATTGAACTAAACCGTATGCCCCGCATCACACACGCAACTAAAATCTGAACCGTGTTTGATGTATCCGCCATCACAAACGTTTTGCATATTATTTGACTCTTTTTTTACATCACCATTTGCGATTAATGCATCGCACACAGTTTCGTCGAAGGGTCTCTGATTGTAGTGTCGCGTTAGCAGCATCCTGCAGTAGTGTACCCACGACAATTGGATATTGCATTGCAGAATTGAACCAAGCAGTTAACTAAACAACACAACAAATGAACCAAACATTAACTGAGCACCCCATTGCATGATATAACATACTCCTAATAGATGATCAGACAGTTAGCCAAACCAAGCATGCTTAACAACTTAGAAATATAGCAATTGTATTTGTTTCTCATGTATTTAGTACAACAAAATTCGATTTATTTCTCACATGGTATACAATAACAGAATGCACACACAACAATTGAACATCGCATTGCAGAATTGAACCAAACAGTTAACTAAACACCACAACAAATGAACCAAACGTTAACTAACCACCACATTGCACATTGTATAACATACTAGAAGATCGGAGAGTTAACCAAACCAAGCATGCTTGACAACTTGGAAATATAGCAATTGTATTTGTTTCTCATGTATTTTGTAAAGATAAATTTGATTTATTTCTCACATGGAAGACAATACAAAATTGCACCCTGAAGAATTGAATATCACATTTGCAGAATTGAACCAAACAGTTAACTGAACACGACAACTAATTAACCAAATAGTTAATAAGTGATCACCATATTGCACAACATATAGAACATATACAATAGAGCAACAGATTGCATGGTAAAATTAGATAGGACAATTTACTAGAATTTGTTAAGGAAAGGCAGGAGCAGCACATGCAACGGGTAAACCGAGCATGCTTAACCGGCATAGCTAGCAAACTGAACATAGGTCCTTATAGTGAGCTAATAAGACAAGCAACTCCTCATCGTCGGAGATATCGATGATGATTGGCTCCTTGGACATGGAAGAGGGCGAGGCCTCCACATCGTGGGTGCCCTCGTTGTAGTGGTGAGTTGCTTGAGCCACTCCGGGCACCAACCTGCTACCTCTCGAGTTGAGGTAAGCACGGTCACGCTGAGAAAACACCTCGTAGTCTTCATTGAAGGCCCCGACGGTGGCCTCGAGGAAACGCCATCAACTGTCGTTTAAAGCAGCCAACCGCGCTGTGGCGTTGGTGCGCGAGGCATCGACGGTGGCCTTGACAGCGAGGTGCTCCTCCAAGATCTGGGGATCGGCACGAATGGCAGTCATCGCGACCTCATCCGCGCGTGCGGTCGTGATTTGCTTCTCCGCTGCCAAATGCTCCTTGAGCTCCTGGCTATACTGCGTGTACCATGGCTTAGGGTGGCGCTTATTTGGGAGAGGGTTTGGTGATTTGGGTGGAAGGTGTCGCGCCGGCAGTCGGGGCATGTGGGATGTGGAAGGAGGAGGAGGATGGGAGTCGGGTGTGGATTACCTGCCTGGATCGACGAGGCCGAGCAGTGTGAAGGAGGGTCGCCCGCGAGGAGGTGGCACTGCAAGCAAGGTATGAAGGTTTCAACTTGGAAAGGTAGGCGGAAACAGGGGAAATGTGGCTTTTGGTAAGGGAGAGGGGGCAGGGAGGTAGATATTTCCACGGAAGCCAAATTTTTTGGATCGGTGCAGCGAAAAAACTGGCGCACAAAGTGTCATCAGACACGGTCCCTTATTCAGCACTATGTACGATATGTGAACATCACAAATGATTCATGTAGCTTAACCCGTGTGTGATGAGTTTGAACGTCAAAAAATTTGCTTCAAATTTCCCTGGTTACAGTGGTCATCCACGTCATTGCATAATTTGGGTACACAAAGGAGACTACAGCACACCCACACTTCTTAATTGAGCAAGTTCAGCAATTAAACAGAGCTAGCTGACCTAAACATTACTCTAACAAATTAAAGACCGGCGCTCTTAATTAAACAAAACAAAGAGTACTACTACAGCTGGTGCTCATCGATCTCCGCCGCCTCCTCCATGTCCAGCTCACGCCCGACGATCTCCTAGGGATGGGGCTCCATGGCATCAATCGCACCATACTCGGCAAGCATCTCGCCATCCACATCTGCCATATATTTGGAATAGGCCACAACGAGCTGGGCATGGGCGGCCACGATCTGGGCTTGGGCGGGCTCCGTCGTGGCAAGGTATGCCACGTAGGAACGAACGGCTGCTCGAACGCTCTCGGCGATTGCCAACTCTTCGGCCGTGGGTTGCCGACCATTGTCAGAGAAGCTTCGTCTGATTTGTGCGGTGACCGCCATGAGCTAGGCATGGGCGGCCTCGACATGGTCGTGGGTGGCCTCCATCAGGGCTAAGGCCGCTGCTGCAGAACGGACAGTTGTTGTGCCGCTCTCACCAGTTGCGATACCCGAGGTAGATGTTGCTGCCGCCACCCGAGAAGCAACAGTCGCCGTTTGGGCTGCCTTGGCCGCCCGGTCGCAGATTGCGGCCGCGCTCATGAAGCTTGTTAGAACGCGCCTAGCAGCTGCGGCCGCGCTCTCGCTGCAGTGGGCCGCCGAAGTTGCCCTCACGAAGCTGGTCCACGTCCCCATCTTTCACCAGCGACGATTGAACAGTGAAATGATATTTGGGGAGCTAGCTAGTGTGCTTGACACGCCGGCTGTCGACTGTAGCCGACGCACCTTCTCGCGTAAGCCGTATGCGTACTATACTCCGACGGTGCTCCAAGATATTTTGTGCTGCATCTCACATGGTTGGTGATAATAAACTGTGTGCGATCTACTTGATTTTTCCTCTTGATTTGAATTACATAATGGGGTCACAGCTGCAAAGGATGGTGTTTGAATTGCTAGAACTTTTATCTGCAGTGAACATGCAACTATAGGCGTGTCGTCAAAAAAATTGGAATTATTCAAGGTTCGTTTGGACATTTTTATACATTACTTTGGTTTTCTAGGCATTTCAGGTGCACAATTCAAAACTAAACTACATGCACATGCTCCGGTGCACCAAAATGGGTTGTAAAATGATATATGTGTCCATGTGTTGATGCTTATGCCCCATGCAAGAAATAGGTATGAACTTCAAACACCACGGCACCATGGCTCTCCGGCAAACGTTGAGGTGCTTGCTTTTGTAATTCTAGTAAATCCAAAACTCGTATGAAATTCATGAACCTTGGCATGCTATCATGGAATGGCATCAACATGCTGGGGTAAAAAATATTGTCCCATTTGGGGTAGGTTATGGTATAAGCTTCTTACAAACCAGAGCTTCTCACAAGAAGTCTCATGGTTCCGGTAGTGAAACGTGTCACCTTTGTGGACGAAATGATATCCGTTTACTCTTCTTGCTTTCAAAACATTCCTAGTGTCAACGTAGAACAACAGGAGTGTTGTGTCATTTTTTGGGATTTTTCATGGTTCGCTTGGACATTTTTATACATTAACTGAGTTTTCTATGTATTTATGTGCATAATTCAAATTTGAACTACACGCACATGCTCCAGTGCATATAAACGGGTTGAAAAATCAAATGTGGATCCTTGGTTGCAACCTTAGGTCCCATGCAAGAAATGGGAATGAATGTCAAACACCTTTGCCACCGTCGCTCGGCCGCTAACATTGAGATACATGATTTCAAAATTCTAGTAAATCGAAAACTCGTCTGAAATTCATGAAACTTGACATGCTATCATGGAATGGCATCAACATGCCATGGTAAAAATATTGTCCCATTTGAGGCAGGTTGGGGTATAAGCTTCTCACAAACCAGAGCTTCTCGTAACAAGCCTCATGGTTACGGTAGGGAACGTTTCACCTTTCTGGACGAAACGATATCCGTTGCCTCTTCTTGATTTCAATTTTTTCTCTAGTGTCAACAAAGAACAACAGGAGTGTTGTGTTAAATTTTGGAATTTTTCGAGGTTCGTTTGGACATTTTTATACATTAATTGAGTTTTGAATGCATTTATGTGCATAATTCAAATTTGAACTACAGGCACATGCTCTAATTCATATAAATTGGTTAAAAAATCAAATTTGTGTCCTTGGTTGCATGCTTAGGTCCCATGCAAGAAATGGTAATGAATGTCAAACACCCTGCCACCATCGCTCGGCCGCAAACATTGAGATACATGGTTTTTAAATTCTAGTAAATCCAAAACTCGTCTGAAATTCATGAAACTTAGCATGCTATCATGGAGCGGCATCAACATGTCGTGGTAAAATTTTTGTCCCATTTGGGGCAGGTTTGGGAATAAGCTTCTCACAAATTAGAGCGCCTCACAACAAGCCTTATGGTTTTGGTAGGGAACGTGCAACCTTTGGGGACGAAATGATATCCCTTGCCTCTTATTGCTTTCAAAAAATTTCTAGTGTCAACATAGAACAACAGGAGTGTTGTGTTAAATTTTGGATTTTTTTGGGTTTCGTTTGGACATTTTTATACATTAACTGGGTTTTCTAGGCATTTTATGTGCATAATTCAAATTTGAACTACATGCACATGCTCCAGTGCATATAAATTGGTTGAAAAATCAAATATGTGTCCTTGGGTGCTTGCTTAGGTGCCATGCAAGAAATGGGAATGAATGTCAAGCACCTTGCCACCATCGCTCGGCCGCAAACGTTGAAATACTTTGTTTTTAAATTCTTGTAAATCCAAAACTCGTCTGAAATTCAAGAAACTTGGCATGCTATCATGGAGCGGCATCAACATGTTGTGGTAAAAAATTTGTCCCATTTGGGGCAGGTTTGGGTATAATTAAGCTTCTTGCAAACCAGAGCTTCTTACAACAAGCCTGATGGTTTCGGTAGGGAAGGTGCCACCTTTGGGGACGAAACGATATCCGTTGCCTCTTCTTGCTTTCAAAAATTTTCTAGTGTCAACATAGAACAACAGGAGTGTTGTGTCAATTTTTGGGATTTTTTGGGGTTCGCTATGACATTTTTATACATTAACTGGGTTTTCTATGCATTTTATGTGCATAATTCAAATTTGTACTACATGCACATGCTCCAGTGCAGAAAAATGGGTTGACATATCAAATGTGTGTCCTTGGGTGCATGCTTAGGTCCCATGCAAGAAATGGGAATGAATTTCAAACACCAGTGCACTGTTGATTGCCGGCAAAACGTTGAGATACTTTGTTTTTGAATTCTAGTAAATCCAAAACTCGTCTGAAATTCATGAAACTTGGCATTCTATCATGGAATGGCACCCGACATGTTGTGCTATTTTTCGTGTCCATTTTGAGAGAAGGCGCACTCGAATAACAGCCAACAAAGGCATTTTGAAACAAATAGCTGCCACTGTAACATCTCAAACGTTTTGTATAATTTAAATCGTGTGCGTTCTGTTAACCATTAACGTGACGCCATGCCTCACTCTTTTAATGGCTAGGACGTGCCGTGCGGACAGGTGCTTGACTGAACGGGAGGCGTGCGAGCTGTACTCCAATGTGCAGGCTCACCGGGAAGCGTGCGAGTTGTACGCCGCGTAGGCTCACTAGAGAGCGAGCCCTTTGACTTCCATGGCCGCTCGCCTTGCTCGCATCCTCTCCATTAATGGCGCCCAAGCCGCGGTTTAATACGGTTTTTAATATAAAACACTCATCGCAAACATTTTAGTTAGAACACCTGTATGCAAACCGACAGCTTCCCAGGAAGCCAAGGGAAAATGTGCCGAGAAGGATTTGTGCAGCTCTTGATCGCAAACGTTTTAGATAGAACACCCGTATGTAAACTGACAGCTTCCCCAATAAGCCAAGGGAAGAATATGCCGAGCAGGATTTGTGCAGCTCTTCATTGCAAACGTTTTAGATAGAACACCCGTATGCAAAGTGAGAGCTACGGTCTTCCGCAGAAAGCCAAGGGAAAATTCGCCGCGCAGGATTTGTGCATCTCTTCAACGCAAACGGTTCAGATTGAATAAGGTACGCAAAGCGAGACTTCGGCGCTAAGCCAAGAGAAAATGTGCCGAGCAGGATTTGTACCTCCCTTCAACGCAAACGGTTTTTTCGGATGACCCGTGTGCAACCACGTACAGACAATTTGGTAAGATTTGCATCTGTCATATTGGGTATACTGCCATTTATCAAACTGGAAAGATTGACATTTGTTGATCTAGTAACATTGCCATTTGTCAACCTTGTAACACTGCAATTTGTCAAAATATGCAGCTATAAATCACTAGCACTATCTAATTTTTGCAACTAAAATTCAGTAATTAAGCATAGATTTCATTCATAGATTAAGCAGTTGTTCTTTATACAAATAGTTCAACTCGACAGCTGAACCGACCAAACTTTTCCCCAATTGTTGCCAACCACGTACTGAAATAGCTAGTTCAACTATATATACTAGCTAATTTTAAGTACGTTGTACAGTTCCACCACATCTATAGTCAGCTGAACTGAACAAAATAGCCCCTAAATACTACTACTACAGAGGGGCTTTGTACTACGTCCGGCAGCCTCTCCTTTGCCGAGCTCGCTCAGTAAGAGGCAGAGGAGGAGGAGCCTACCGATGAGCTGGACCTTCAGCGACAACTGCAATACGGTGTCTGCCGCTGCTGCACCTTCAGCGACGCTCACCTCGAACACCCTCTGCCGCTCCAGACGACCCCTCTCGAAGCGGTGGTTCTCCTCGTAGATCTCCTGATTCCTCGCATCTGCGGTGGCGTGTGCTGCGGCCACGGCGGCGGTAACGCTCTTTGCGTGCTCGACGAGGCGCTCCTCCTCCTCCCGCAGGAACTCGATGTAGTGCGCACATAGTTCATCCTAGTGAACTGTATGCCATATATCGCACATACCCTCATCTAGCTGCCCGTTTCTGTTGTTCTGCCTCATCGCAAACAGTTCTTCTTGATTAACCGTTCAACACGCATCGCACACGCAACTAAAATCCAAACCGTGTTTGATGTATCCGCCATCGCAAACATTTTGCATCTTTTTGACAGTTTTTTACATCACCATTTGTGATTAATGCATCGCACACAGTTTTGTCGAAGGGTCTCTGATCATAGTGTCGCGTTAGCAGCATCCTGCAGTAGTGTAGGTTGAGCATCAACATGAACATCATCATTATCATTGTTACTAGGTTCATGTTCATCACCAGATTGTGTTTCAGCATCAGAGATAGAAATATTATTTGGATTCTCAGGTGTGTCTATAGTAGGTTCACTAGAAGCATGCAAAGTCCTATCATCTTTCGTTTTATTTTTAGAAGGACTAGGTGCATCAGTATTAATTCTTTGAGAGTCTTGTTCAATTCTTTTAGGATGGCCTTCAGGATACAAAGGTTCCTGAGTCATTTTACCACCCCTAGTCTTAACTCTAACAGCATGATCATTCATCTTATTGTTCATCTCATTAAGCAGATCATTTTGTACTTTGAGAACTTGTTCTACTTGATTTTTTTTATCATGGATGCATGTTTACTCACACCCTTGACCTCATTAACAGTTCTAAACATATAGTCACTCAAGCGTTCAATCATATAAGCATTTCATTTTAATTGTCTACTAACATATGCATTAAAGTTTTCTTGTTTAACAATAAAGTTATCAAATTCATCCAAGCATGGACTAGCAGATTTAGTATAAGGAATATCACCTTCATCAAATCTATAAAGAGAATTTGCCTCTACTACCTGTGTCGGGGTATTAAGACCATGTATTTCTTCAATAGGTGGTAAATTCTTAACATCTTCAGCTTTAATACCTTTTTGTTTCATAGATTTCTTTGCCTCTTGCATATCTTCAGGACTGAGAAATAGAATACCTCTCTTTTTCGGAGTAGTTTAGCGATGGTTTGGGAAGAGTGCAATCATTATCATTACTCAATATATTATTCAATAGTTCTTCAGCTTGTTCAATAGTTCATTCCCTGAAAACACAACCAGCACAACTATCTAGGTGGTCCCTAGAAGCATCAGTTAGTCCACTATAAAAGATATCAAGTATTTCATTTTTCTTGAGAGGATGATCAGGCAAAGTATTAAGTAATTGGAGAAGCCTCCCCCAAGCTTGTGGGAGACTCTCTTCTTCAATTTGCACAAAGTTAAATATTTCCTATAGAGCAGCTTGTTTCTTATGAAGAGGAAAATATTTTTCAGAGAAGTATTAAATCATATCCTGGGGACTACGCACACAACCAGGAGCAAGAGAATTATACCATATCTTGGCATCACCCTTTAATGAGAAAGGAAATAACTTAAGAATATAGTAATAGCGAATTTTTTTCTCATGAGCAAATAGGGTGGCTATATCATTCAGTTTAGTAATATGTTCCACAACAGTTTCAGATTCATAATTTCATCAGTTTCAGAAATATCATATCTACGAGTGCTAGGTCTAATGGGTGTCAAAGTTTTCAGTTTCAATAATTTCATTAGTTTCAGAAATATCATCAGTTTCAGCATTCTCAGATTCATTAACCATAGCAAGTTGTTCATTAATAAATTCACCCTGTGGCACAGTCTTATCAAGCAAAGTACTAGTATCATCGTAAGAATCATTCATAGCAGAAGCAGCATCATTAATTACTTGCGACATATCAGGGTTAATAGCATGTGGTGGTGTCGCAAGCTTACTCAAAACAGAAGGTGAATCAAGTGCAGAGCTAGATGGCAGTTCCTTACCTCCCCTCATCTTAGAGGGAACGATCTTGGTTCTGGTATCTTTCAGATTCTTCATAATGATCAACAGATATAAATCCCAAGTGACTCAGCAAATAGAGCTATGCTCCCTGGAAACGGCGCCAGAAAAAGGTCTTGATAACCCACAAGTATAGGGGATAGCAACAGTTTTCGAGGGTGGGGTAATCAACCCAAATTTATTGATTCGACACAAGGGGAGGCAAAGAATATTCACAAGTATTAGCAGTTGAGTTGTCAATTCAACCACACCTGAAAGACTTAATATCTGCAGCAAAATGATCAGTAGCAAAGTAGTATGATAGTCACGGTAACAGTGGCAATAGTAACAGTAGCAGTTTTGTAGTGATTGTAATAGTAGCAACGAAAGTAACTTAGCAAGGATCAATATGTGAAAAGCTCGTAGGCATTGGATCAACGATGGATAATTGTGTTGGATAATTTTCATCATGTAGCAGTCATAACCTAGGGCGACACAGAACTAGCTCTAATTCATCAATGTAATATAGGCATGTATTCCGTATATAGTGATGCATGCTTATGGAAAAGAACTTTCATGACATCTTTTGTCCTACCCTCCAGTGGCAGCGGAGTCCATAAGAAAACTAAGGGACATTAAGGCCTCCTTTTAATAGAGAACCCGAACAAAGCATTAGCACTTAGTGAATACGTGAACTCCTCAAACTACGGTAATCACCGGAAAGAATCCCAATTATTGTCATCTTGAGGTATGCGGATCATAAACCATAATAGGTGTGTATAACTTGCAAGATAGCATCAAGAACACAAATATATTCATGAAAACCTAAGAGGTTCAGATCTGAAATCATGGCACTCGGGCCCTAGTGACAAGCATTAAGCATAGCAAAGTCATAGCAACAACAATCTCAGAACATAATGGATACTAGGGATCAAACCCTAACAAAACTAATTAAATTACATGATAAATCTCATCCAAACCATCACCGTCCAACAAGCCTACGAAGGAATTACTCACTCCCCGCGGTGAACATCATGAAATTGGCAGTGAAGGAAGGTTGATGATGACGACGGCGATGGACTCCACCCTCCGGTGCCCCGAACGGACTCCAGATCAGCCCTCCCGATGAAGAACAGGAGGTGGCGGCGGCTCCGTATCGTAAAATGCGATGAATCCTTCTCCCTGATTTTTTTCCTCCTCGAATAGGTATATATGGAGTTGGACTTAGGGTTGCCGGAGGTCCAGGGGGCCCACAAGCCTGGGACGCGCGCCCTGGTGGGGTAGGCGTGCCCCTAGAGCTTGTGGCTCCTGGGTGGCCCCCCTCTGGTATCTTTTTCTGCCAGTATATTTTATATATTCCACAAAAATTCTCCGTAAATTTTCAGGTCAATCCGAGAACTTTGATTTCTGTACAAAAACAACACCATGGCAATTCTGCTCAAAACAGCGTCAGTCCGGTTTTGTTCCATCAAATCATGCAAATTAGAGTCCAAAACAAGGGCAAAAGAGTTTGGAAAAGTAGATACGATGGAGACGTATCAGCCGCCCACGCCGCTTTCGAGTGCAGGCGACTGCCGCGTGTTCAAACAACACGATGGCCACCCGTCCGTCCATCTGCCGCCCGCATTGATGACACATGGTTGCCGAGGCATCTTCTCCGGCGCCACCCATCCGTCCCTCTGCGCCCACCGGTGCTATATAAATCGCTGCCCCGGTGCCCCGGCCGTAGCTACGGTCATCTCTCTCTGCACCACTCCCCGCCATGGATCCCTCCGCAGCCAAAGCTCCCTGGAACGGGCTGACGTCGGAGCAGAAGAAAGCCATGGCCGCCATTGCTGCCGACTGGTAGGTCGGCAGGCAGCCGGAGGATGCCTCCGACGATGACGTGCAAATGGAGAACGCCTCCGACGATGAGCCAGCGCCACCCTCCTCTTCCTCCATGGCACCCTCCTCCTCCGCTCCACCCTCGCCGGTGCATTGCACCATGACCATCAGTGAGGCTCGTGCCCATTATATGGACATGGTGCGGGAGGAGAGGGAGGACCATTTCCGGGAGGCGCAGGCCGATGCCAACTACAACCACAACCTCCTACAGGAGCATCTACAGGCGGAGGAGCAGGTCACTGTCGGCAGGGCGGTCGCGCCAGACGCGGACCTAGCGGAGCCGGAGGCGCTGCTCGAGTCCTACCGCTCCACCCGCGAGATCTGCCTCGCCCGATGGCGGTACCGGCAGCGACTGGCTGAGGTGGCAGCCACCGGCAAGGAGCGCGAGGAGGAGGCGGGCAAGGCGTTCCGGCGACAATGACAAGGAGGAGGCCGCGCCCCGGCACCACGACCACGAAGAAGTCGGCACGTCCGCGGGCGCCGCCGGCAGGGAGGAAGAGTAGGGCATGGTAGGTCGCCGCCGCTCGTGTCCCAGGAAGGCCATCGCTCCTCCCCTCCCGTCGATGCCAAGCTTGGTCGGCTGAGCATCTTCGGCCGATTAGTCACTTGTAGGTGACGTGGAGGCGGACAGGTTCACTTCCCGGGCCTCCAGAGGCGGAGGTTACAGAGGCAGAGCTGGAGAGCGCCGAGGCGGAGATGGAAAAGATGAAGCTTCCATTCTCTTGATTCATGGCCGGACACGGGGAACGGCCACCGGCGATCATTTAGATTAGGTATTAATTATACTCCAGAGCCCGCCTAGCACCGCTTTGATGTATTTGTAATGAAATTCATCATGTTTATATGAAATCCGGTGTGCTTATATGAAATTCTGCCTTGCTTATATGAAATCCTACTTATTTGAATGAATTTCATCATGTTGGTTCAAGTTGTTGTGAAAATATATGCGGTTACGGTTGGATGGTGTCCTCTCGCATCCGTGTCCGTGGACTGGTACCCCCGGCTATGGTCGGTCTTGCAGTAGGCGAGGTATAGCATTGGCGGCTACTGGGCCTGATTAAAAAAAAGGCTACTCCGGGACCGTTGCCAAGGTCTATCAGACCCATGAATAAACGCCATCCATTGCACCGCCGGAAAGAACCCACAAAAGTCTCCACGACGTCTAAAATGATACAGCTGATGAGCACCTGAATCCAATTCTGAGCATCGATACGATATCGCTACCTCCTGCATTAAGCTGAAGTTTACCTATACTTCGTCCTGTCTCTTGCAACCAACCGGTAGAAGAGTCAAGCTCCTCCCATGGCTTTGGGGCATCCTGGAGCTTCTCCTGAGCAAAGCAAGAAACCAGAGCCACTACCTGCTGCACAATCCTCAGTCCAAAGCACCACTGAACATAAACTCTCTCGATTTTAGTTCACTGAGCTGAAATTTATCAGTTGGATCAAACTGAAACACTGACCCAAGATGCATTACCAAATGTGTTTTTCCATCGTCTTTTCTTTTCTCTCAACACTACTACCATTTTTGGCAGTGTTTTAGTATCGGCATTGCCAAATTCTGAGTTTCTGACAGCAAACATAACATAAACTCGCTCAGTCACGAAGCAAAATTATAAGCAAGCAAACGATGAGCAGTTGGATGGATCTATTTTTGCTTGATGTATTGTCATGTTTGCAGGTCATGCACCTCAATTTTCAGGAAAGCGTACGCAAGCACATTGCCCAGAAGTTGAAAATTAACTTGTCAACATGGAGCTATGTTGTCGCATGCTGTCCCACAACGGGTCCAGCGCCCACTTGTGCATGACACTGTTGCCATACTTGGAGCCGCCACCGCTGGGGAGGTCATGCGCGCCCTCAAAGCACATATGGAGCGTGTGACCCTTGAGGCCCATGATGCCGCATCGGCGCAGGACATCTCGAGATGAACTGACCCCAACTGGATTTTCCCAATGCAGTTGTGGTTCATCCCAACATACTTAGTAGACATTTCACTGCAGTCTGCAGCTATCCACTAAGGCGGCAACAGAAGAAAATTTTGCCATCTCCACAAGAGAGACAGTCACTTAAAAGTTTGAGCATAGCTACCGCAAGATCCATATACCATAACCAAACATTCAGCACATTACTCCATTGAATGCTAGGCGTTTCTGCTCTTGGGGTAGTCAAAAACCATTCCATTTGCCACACCTTTTGCTCGCCCATGGCCAAAGAATTTTCATACAATAGCCAGGGAAAAATCCATGACTGTTCCGACTCCCTTCCCAGTAATCAAATTTCCGTCAATCACAACCTTTGATCCGTCAATAACCTGGCAAGTGAGCTGATTGACTATGGAAGGATGAGCAGTCACTGTTATATCCTGAGTAACACAATTCCAACGTCAATTTAGTTCCATTTCAATGAAGTATAAGATGCTACGAGTTTTTAGTCTAAAAAATCACCTCGAGTAAACCTTGCTTCTGCAATATCAATGGAGACTAACTGATCCCACCATACATCCTGCTTGCTTGCTTCTGTTCCTTGAGTAGCTTCTTAAGAGTTGTAGACCTGTGAAGACGCTCAGCTCCGGCAGGTCCCCCCCTGGACAATATCAAGGGATAAAACATTGCAGAAAAAAATTATAGGATAATGAAACCAAAACATATTAGCAGAGCAAACAAGCAAGCAAACGGACAATACAACATGCAACTGCACACACATGAACACCTAAATTATAGGTAGCTGTGCACTGAAATTATCAATGCTACACCTTAAGACATAATTAAGAAGAATGAGACTAAAATGATGAACATATAACTTCATGGTTGCAGAAAACACATCATTAGTCATAGAGACGCACAAGCATAACCATGAAAGATGTACATGTAAGTCTATTTCTTGACAAACTAGTCTTGAGCTAAACATTCTCGACACTAGTAGAAAATAGGGCTTTGGTTTTTGCCAGATTAGAGCAACAGTCCCGGTCGACTTACGAACCGGGACTAATGCGTGCACCAGTCCTGGCTCGAGCGGCCAGGGCGCCGCCCGGGCCTCGGCAGGCACCAGTCCCGGTTCGGCTGAGACCTTTAGTCCCGGTTCTAGCCACCAACCGGGACTAAAGGGCCTCTCTCCTGGCGCAACCCCTTTAGTCTCGGTTGGTGTTTAGAACCCGGACTAGAGGTCAGTCTTCTATCCTGCTTGTAGACACCAACCGGGACTAAAGAGATGCCTATATATATGCTCGCTCCTGCCCGCTCACTCCTCTGTTTTTTGGCCGGCCGGCGTGTGGGAGGTGTGTGCTGCTCTGTTCTCACCTTCTATGCGCATGAGGTGTTCGATGAAATGTCCGAGCCACACTTAAGCTTTCTCCTCTCCAAGCTACATTTTCCCCAAGATTTGTCTAGGTTTGGCGGTGCACCAACTAGACAAGTATTCTAAAAGGTTAGCAACTTCATCCTTTCATCTCTCGCTGCTAGTTTAGCTCATTTCAAATGCTTTATAAGTAGAGTGGTTTGTGGATTTTAGTGGAGGAGTATATGTGGGAGTTCATTTGATTTAGATGCACAATTTGAGCTCAAATTAACTTAGAGTTTGCACATGTGTAAAGTGTCGTCCCGTCCCCGTCCCCGTCCTCACCGCCGTCGGTCGCCCGCGCCGATCTCGTCGCCAGCACCACCGTGGTGAGCCTCTTGTTCTTATCTTCTTTTTAAAAGAAAAAATTCTTACTTTTATGATTTAGATAGCTACTTGTATAATTTTCTTACTTTTATTATTGTTTGTTATTATATAGTGCCATGGTTTTGGTATCCGCCCCCATCGGCTCTCGTCCGGTCTATGATTCGGATGTGGTATATTATCTTTTATAACTATTTGTTTCATTTAGTGTTTATGACAATTATGCCGACCAACGTGACATAGATCTTTTTATCTAGGAGGTATTGAACCAGAAATTCCAACCGAGCCTCTTGTCGATAGGTTAAATTTAGTTGAAAAACAAAACAATTATTTGAAAGAAAAATTGGAAAGAATTGAAGAGGAGAAGATGAAATTGGAGTTGCATGTTCCCGATGTCGTCGATGATCACAAGATCTAGATGGATGTAATGTGCTTGAAGATTAGAAAGATTAGAAAATATGCCATTGGTAATGAGGCTTGGTATCATTATGCTGTTGGATCAATTGTTACCTTAGTTGCGATTTTGATCGCATTTGTTGTTGCATTTAAATGTTTTACATAGTTGTATGTTAGTTTCAATGTATGTTTTAATTAGATGCTCTAGAGAGTTGTATGTTGTTCTCTGAACTGTGTATGAACTTTATGTATTTATTTTTGCAGTAATAACATTTGATCACTACTGTAGTTTGGTTTTAATGTGATGATGAACTTGTATTAATTTGGTCATTTATCTATTCATGATGTTCTGTAATGGTTTTTGATACACTTAATTATATAATGCACGCAGATGAACCGGCAATATGGATGTACGGTGACCGACGCACCTCCGACTACATTATGGGCCTGCATAATTTTCTCGAAGTGGCTGAGGCAAACAAGCAGAATGGTTTTATGTATTGTCCATGTACTATCTGTGGGAATACGAACAATTACTCTTCCTTGAAAACCCATCACTTTCACCTGCTTGAGAAGGGTTTCATGTCACACTATAATGTTTGGACCAAGCATAGAGAAAAGAGGGGTTATGATGGAAGACAACAAAGAAGAAGAGGATGATCACAACTATCCTATGTTCCCTGAATACGGTGATACTCCTGAAGAAGAGGGGGAAGCTGAAGATCAAGAGCATGCGAAAGTGAAAGGGAGAAGTTGATGTTCGAGCGCATGTTAGAGGATCACAAAAAAGGGTTGTACCCAAATTGCGAAGATGGCAACATAAAGCTCGGCACCACACTGGAATTGCTCCAATGGAAGGCAGAGAATGGTGTATCTGACAAGGGATTTGGTTCGCTACTGAAAATAATGATGAAGAAGCTTCCAAAGGATAACGAATTGCCTGATAGTACGTACGAAGCAAAGAAGGTTCTCTACCCTCTAGGATTAGAGGTGCAGAAGATACATGCATGCCCTAATGACTGCATCCTCTACCGCGGTGAGGAGTATGATAATTTGAATGCATGCCCGGTATCCGGTGCATTGCGGTATAAGATCAGACGAAATGACCCTAGTGATGTTCAGGGCGAGTGCCCCAGGAAGAGGGTTCCTGCCAAGGTGATGTGGTATGCTCCTATAATACCACGGTTCAAAGGTCTGTTCAGAAACAAAGAGCATGCCAAGTTGTTGCGATGGCACAAAGAAGACCCTAAGAAAGACGGGAAGTTAAGAGTACCCGCTGATGGGTCGCAGTGGAGAAAAATCAAGAGAAAGTGGGCGGACTTTGCAGGTGACGCAAGGAACTTATTGTTTGGTTTAAGTGCAGATGGAATTAATCCTTTTGGGGAGCAGAGCAGCAATCATAGCACCTGGCCTGTGACTCTATGTATCTATAACCTTCCTCCTTGGTTGTGCATGAAGTGGAAGTTCATTATGATGCCAGTGCTCATCCAAGGCCCTAAGCAACCCGGCAAAGACATTGATGTGTACCTAAGGCCATTAGTTGAAGAACTTTTACAGCTGTGGGATAAAAAAGGTGTACGTTTGTAGGATGAGCACAAACAGCAGGAATTTGACCTACGAGCGTTGCTATTTGTAACCATCAATGATTGGCCTGCTCTTAGTAACCTTTCAGGACAGACAAACAAGGTATACAACGCATGCATGAACTATTTACATGAGACTGAAAGTATAGATTTGGACAAATGCAAGAAGAATGTGTACCTGGGACATCGTCGATTTCTTCCGAACAAGCATGCCTTAAGAATGAAAGGCAAGCATTTCAAAGGTGAGGCAGATCACCGAAAGAAGCAAGTCCTCCGTACTGGTGATGATATACTTGATATGGTCAACGATTTACAAGTAATCATTGGAAAGGGTCCTGGTGGACAATCTGTTCCGAATGACGCTGACGGACACGCACCCATGTGGAAGAAGAAATCTATATTTTGGGACCTACCCTATTGGAAAGACCTAGAGGTCCGCTCTGTAATCAACGTGATGCACGTGACGAAGAATCTTTGTGTGAACATGCTACGCTTCTTGAGCGTGCATGGGAAGACAAAAGATACACCGGAGGCACGGGAGGACCAGCAACGTATGAACGAAAAAGACGGCATGCATCCAACTCAGTATCAAGGTCCTGCCAGCTACGCTCTTACCAAAGTAGAGAAGGAAATCTATTTTGAATACCTGCTCAGTATCAAGGTCCCGTCTGGCTTCTCGTCGAATATAAAGGGAATAATAAATATGGCAGAGAACAAATTTCAGAACCTAAAGTCTCATGACTGCCACGTGATTATGACGCAACTGCTTCCGGTTGCATTGAGGGGGCTTCTACCAAAAAATGTTTGATTAGCCATTGTGAAGCTATGTGCATTCCTCAATGCAATTTATCAGAAGGATGATGGTTGGTTCATTTGTTGAGTTGTGTATTAATCTTGTATTCATCTTGTGTATAAATCTTGTATTCATTTTGTATCCTGAAAGAGAGGCGGTCGAAAAGGTATCCTCTCCCGAAAGTATCCTCTGTTTTCTGCCACCCTAAACCCTACATTAGATAATTGATCTTCATATAAATGAAGCATGAAAGTTTAGCAATCACTTAGAATTTTTCATGTTGTTCATTGACTTCGACATGAGGGGGGGTCGTTAAAACATAACCCCGATAATTTTGGTATAACTTCAACATGAGGGGGGAGGAGTCCTCGACGATCGTCTGAAACTGACTGTTATAAAACTTGTCAACTTTACATGATGTTTGCCACTAATCCATTGCTCATATGCATATGATTCCTTGTTATGATTAGGTCTATGTTTGCCACTAATCCATCTCTCATGGCTGTATATTGCCATGTTGTAATATTTGCAGAAACTATGGAACACGACAGAGACTTAGACCAAGAAGAGTTGTTGGGGGATATAATCCGCGACGGAGGTGATGATATCACCTTGTCGTTTCTGAACGAGACCGATGGTGAGTGAAGGGAGGATGACGGCTCCGGTGATCAAATGGAGGAGGGAGGAGATGATGGCTCCGGTGATCGAATGGAGGAGGGGGGAGATGGCGGCTCCGCCGGTGTTGGAGCCTTAACTGTTGCAAAGTCCAGCGAGGTATATAATATTAATTAAGCCTCTGTTGACTAGATGCATTAATTGTTTTGTATGTACATATATTAATGCTTCTTTCTTTCTTTTAGCCCTCCGGATCGAGCAAAACTTATATAAGGAGACGAGGCCCGAAGAAAAGGTTGGGCGAGAATGAAAGGTTCACAATCGAAGAAGTCGCCCCAGCTGGCCAACTGATTGCTCCCAAGCGGACCAAAGACAAATTTATACATCAATGCGGAGTTGTTGTTAGGGATAGCATCCCGATCAGCATCCAATAATGGAATAAGAAGAAGAACGTTGAAGTATCTTATGTCGACGATAGATAGAAAGATGAGCTTTGGAACTCGCTCATGACAAATTTCAACCTACCGCCAGAGGAGGATCCAAATAACCTAGTTATACAGCGACAAGTCAAGGCGTGGGCTCTTAAGAAGATGGCAGAACAATTCAAGAACTGGAAGAAAAGATTGAACGAACAGCTTGTCGACAAAGATGAGACTCCAGAATTCACCGGTCAATATGCGAAGATAAAAGATCACTAGCCCGCATTTGTGGCGTACAAGAAATCGGAGAAAGCTAAGAAAAGGTCACAGATAAATATGCAAAATGCTGCAAAGAAGCTGTATCACCATGTTACGGGGTCAGGTGGCTACAATGTTGCTCGGCCTATGTGTGACAAAGCTGAGAACGACCTGCTTCTAAAGGGGTCCAACCAGCGACATTGAACTGGCCCGAACGGGCAAGGACTTTGTTCTTCGGGCATGGGGGAACTTTGGACCCAAAAACAGGGAAGTGTGTTTTCACGAAAGCTCAACTTGAAACACCCGTGAAAAAGATTCAGGAAGCAATCCAGGAAATGCAGGAAGGGAGGTTCCATCCCGACAGAGAGAAGGACGAGCTGTCAAAGGCCCTCGGGAATCCTGAACAACCTGGACGAGCACGAGGCACATCCAGCTCCGTTCCGTGGAAGCATGGGTTTCCCGACAGCACTGGTTATAGAAGCCGAGGCAGAAAGAAGAAAGAGGAAGGAGATCGGATGCAGAAGGTCGAAGAAAGATTAGCACTACAGGAGAAGAAACTAGAGGCACTTACCAGTCAGCGAGCTACCAACCCACCATCTCAGCAGCACAAAGATCCTTCATTTGATACTGCCCACGAAGCTACCGCACCATCTCAACGGAAAAGCAGCGTGGCTTCCACGGAGCTCATTCGGCCTAATATCACGGCTCCTCGCTACCCCGTGGATGATATCACAGAGACGGAACATTGTGAGCTAATTGCGAAATGCCATAACCTAACCTTGAAGGTGGCGGTCGGCTATGTCTTACCTTGTCGACCTGATGGAACTTTCCATTGCGCTCTGATTCGAGATGGCTTTGCTGTTGTCGGGGTGGATGAAGTTATGAATGGATTTGAGGGGCTAGAGCTTGACTACCCTACAGGTGAAGGGGAGAATCATCTGGAAAATGCCTTAAGGACTACCATTCTATGGAGAAAGGAAAACATCGTGCTTCCAAACTGGACGCCGCCTCAGCAGAGTCAGCCGGAGGAGGCCCCTCAGCAGACTCCTCATAGTCCAACTCGATCTCCGCTGCCTCAGCCGTCTCCGCTGCCTCAGCTGTCTCCGCCGCCTCAACGGATTCCGGCGGTGGAGGCCCCTCAGCAGAATCCTACTCCGGCTCAACTGTCTCCGCCGCGTCAGCGGACTCCGCCTCCTCCGCTGTGTCAGTTGATTCCGCCGCCTCAGCAACGGCGGAAGAGAGTCGCCGCCACTCCGGTGGCTAGCAGTACAACAACGAAGAAATCCAGAGCAGGTACAAGCGTCAAGAAGGCTCCTGCCAAGTTACCATACGACATGACTATCGAGGAAAACAATGAGATCGTGGTTGTCGATGTGAAATGCCAGCTTGCACCGAAACGTCCACCTCCAACGGAGAAAATAGATTCGGTAAAAGCGAAGCGCTGTCTGGATGCCCTTACGCGACCACCATCGCCTCCGCCGCTATCACTCTATGACCGCTGTATTGAAAAGACATTTGATCAAGTGAAGCGGTCGGGAAGTAGCAGTGATGCAAAAAGTGGGAAAACAATTCCCCAGCTCGGCGAACAGGAAAAGCAATCGTGCCCCCCGCTCAAGGTGTTTACCGATATCACTAATGATCCGGGGGTAGCGGCCGGTGGTCTTGGTCTCACTCTTGGTGATTACTTAGACGATGATGTACATTTCGAAATGGCTGAGGTAGTAACCTTCAGATACGAGCACGGGAAGCCTCTCGTCAAACTTGAGCAGCTCCCGCATCTATCAACGATGATGCGAAGATTCCATGACTGGTACTTGAAAACCTGCAAGGATGGGACCGATAGTATCTTGGTGGGAATTAAAGATGAGCACTACTTCAATGGAGTCGAGGATTTGTACATTGAATTTGAAGAATTATTTCAGTTATACAATCAAGACACCCTCGACAAAACTATCGTCAGTTGCTATTGTCTATAAGTATTATTTCTGTAATTAAGTCTCTAGCTCAGGTTGTTCATTGCATGTATAATTATGCTCACTATATTATATATGCAGACTGAAGATCCTCGAATGCAAAAGAGGACAAATCTATGACATTGGGTTCATTAACCCAAATACCGTAAATGAATATACTGTACAAAAGAACCACGACGAAACTAAGAAAAACTTGCTAAAGGCGTTACTTCGACAACAAAACAGAAGGGAAATACTCTTTCCTTACAACTTCAAGTGAGTGTTACAGTCTTGTGCATATTCTGTTTCGCTTACTCGAGATTAAGTGTAATTGATGAGTTGTGCGTGCGCAGCTTTCACTTTATTCTGCTAGCCATTCATCTTGACGCGGGAGAAGTAATTGTCTTGGACTCGAGACGTAAAGAGCCTAAGGAGTGGGCGGACATGAGTGAAATGCTCCAGAAGTAAGTTCAATCATTATCGCACTATATTGGCAACTTTCGTTCATTTGCTGATATCAAGTAATCATTTTCTTTGCCGAGCAGGGTTTGGAAAAAGTTCACCAGCAAGGTACCGGGTGAATGGAAAAAGGAGCTACGATTTAAACACCCCAAAGTAAGTAGTACTAGTTAGTTCCGCGCATCTCTCATTGATTCTAGTTTCAATACCATTATCATGCTTGATTATCATTTTGATTGAACTCTATTCTCGTAAAGTGCTTGTGGCAGACACCCGGAAATGATTTATGTGAATACTATGTTTGCGAGTTCATTCGCCACTCGACCTCTGAGCGGGGCATATCTTCACAACAATTAGAAGTACGTAAACAATATTCACAATTTTATTTTATTACCATCAATTGTGTTGAGTTTCATTCATATATATATATTGACCCCCTTCTTTAAATTATATCTGGCAGAAGCGGGATCAACTCCTACCAAATGATCGCATACGAGGAATTCAAGAGGAATTGGCGGGATTCTTTGTTGAGCACGTCATACCTACAGACAGAGAATACCATCGGGAATTGCAATGCGATTTTGGTAGATGATGTTAGGGATCGTAAGAGATGTTATATTGTACATATGCATGATTGTGTACTATATGTAGTAGCGTCTATATATGTTCATGACGATGTTGTGTAATTAATGGTTCCATCACTGCTATATGTAGTAGCTAGCGTCGAGTTGAATGAAAAACATAAAATGAAAATAAAACCCTAAATGTAAGAGAATTGAAGGGTAAACACAAAAAGAAAAGGGGGAAACACAATATGAAACCCCTACACCCTCCAAACCCCATAACCCCTCCTTAAAAAAACAAAAAGCCTAGCGCTTGGCAGGTACTGACGCGTGGCTGCCTTTTAGTCCCGGTTGGTGTCACGAACCGGGATTAAAGGTCTTCCTGCCTCGGCGCCCCGCAGCGGCCACGTGGAGCACCTTTAGTCCCGGTTCATAACACAACTGGGACTAAAAGTGGTGGGCATTAGTCCCGATCGTTTAGTCCCGGTTGCAGAATTGGAACTAAAGGCTCTCTGGAACCGGGACTGATGGCCCGTTTCCTACTAATGTGACAACGAAAGATGCACATGTAAATTTATTTCTTTTCAAACATTTCTTGAGCTGGACTTTTTTGTATTCTAGTAGCTATCTATGTCACATATTCGTGTCCATGCCAACTCCTATGCAAGAAATAGTGAAGTGAGGTGACCATGGCAAGTTAGGCATGCACTTTGGAATGGTCTTTTATTAGAAACACACAAGCGTAACAATTATGATCATAGATTAAAATAGCCCGCGAAATAGCAGCGATAGCTGTGCTATACAGTGGCATAGCCAGGATTTTACGTCAGGGTGGTCCAATTGACAAAAAGAAAATCACATCACAAATTCAACAAACCAACATATTTGTAAAGAATATATCAAAATCATATATCAATAAGGCCGTTCAAATCTTTACCTAATATTAAAGGACGGATCGTTTCTCCACTTTTTTTCGTCGTCTATATTCTTTCGTACGTTGGTCGCGTTTGTGTGTTTGAACTATATTCTTAGCGTGTGTGTGTTTGAATTAAAAAAAACATAAAAAAAAACGAGTGACGGAGGGGCGAGCTTGGATTCGATCCCCGGCCTCCTGTGTGGATGTCCAGGGAGTCAACCAGCCTGCCTAGGCTCATCACTATAAATAATGTGGTTGCCTGGTTTCTTTTGACCAAACCTAGCCTTGTATGTATTAAACTGAGAAACAAAAAATAAGGGCAGTGTTTCTCGGTCGTCCTCTTTTCTTTTTGTACGTTTTCTATTTTTTTCATTGTTTTTGTAGGATAAAAAACTGCGTTCCGTAAATTAAAAATAAAGTTGTGTTCTGAGGAGTCAAACCCTGCCCGCGTACTTTGAGTCCCCTAGCATGAATCAGCCCACCTAGCTAGCCTGCTGTGTGAGAAAGCAATGCAAGACTTTCTTTTATATCTCTGTCTCTCTAATAATAAAGCACGGCAGTTTTTATCTGTTCGGCGTCGCGCCATTTTACAAAAAGCCCCTCTGTTTTCTATAAATTAACCCGCAGTACACGTTTAAGTCACAACCGAACCGTTTTTTGCATTTTCTCATAACACCTCCTCACGTTTCATCAGGTAATCAACCCGCCGTCCATATTTAAGTTAGACGAATCGTTTTTTAACAGAAAACGCCGTGACTTTTCGGTTAATCAATCCGCAGCTTATCTAAAACAAATTATCCATATTTTTTAAACCATAACTCTGATTTTAACATGTTATATATGAAGTTTGATTAGAAAAATGTGTAGAATCTAAATATGATATTGTTTCTAGCTGTTAAATATTTCTAAACTATTATTTTTGTGCAAACTTAATCTATAGTGCACGGTCCGTTTTTCTTTCGTACGGCAGCGATCCGAATTGCAAATAAATACCCATTAAAAACATATTGAGAAGAAAGAAAACATCAATAACCACGTATGCACACCTCTGAGAAACCTCGCGGGGGAAAACAATATACTTCTAATTTTATTCCGAGCGAGTGACGCCTTAGAGCTGACTACATTCAAACACGTTTTCGTTGTATTAGCACTGAGGCCTTCGTCGGCAACACAAATGTGATGCCATGTGAAAATAAAGGACGTGAACCTATTAAGGTCTTGAGTCATGGTTATTGGGTTAAAAACGTGTGTTATTTTCTCTCCCGTTGCAACGCACGGGCTCTTTTGCTAGTAATATTAAAATTCATAGTTAAGTCTTAAATTCGCATTAAAAATAGCACATCTTATTTTTCGGGATAACGCCTTCAGTTATTCTGTCTTGCACTAGCTCAGGGGTTCTCTGTTCCGCCACAGCGGATGTCCAAGGTGATGAAAAAGGAGCATCAACCTTCTTCCTTTCTCCATATCTCATAAAAAGAGATGCAATATTTCATGTCCTCTTCATTTTGCAACAATTCTACACAAACATTAATTTATTAACTATCAATTGGAATACATCCCTAATGATCAGTCAGCTTAATTTACCAATTACCAATTGCAAAAATAATAATTATAGCTTGCACTCTCAGCTTAAATTATTCAAATCTTCATAGCAAAAGAAATTTATATTTGAATTTATGAATTAAAGGAGAACAAACATCTTCCTCCGTTTGACTATCTCATCGGGAGGAAGGAGGTTCCAACTTCCAAGGGCCAACCAAGATATGTGGCGCGCCGCGCGCATGCGGCATGCATGCATCCTTCGCACGGCGTGAACGAAGCTTTTTACTTTCTCATCAGAAGATTCCGTTTGAAATGGGAGGCCAATGTTGATTCATCCAGTTAATTGGATGGATGGCGCATCTGAGGTCAGACGACCTTGTCGATCGCATGTACGTTCCATCACGCAACCAATGATCGAGCTTGGGTATTAGCAGCGGGGAGTCGGCCGGTTCAGTTTGGCATCTCACCCGGAGGAAGGAGGTTGCAAGGGCCAAATTAAACGACGAGCCGCGCGCGCCTTCGCGTTCCATGAAAATTTCCTATACGTACTATCTATGTACTAAAATACTTGTAGTTGCAGGAACTTGTACTAGTTTTGCCTGGCGACAAGTATTGTGGTACAGAGGAAGTACTACTGTACGTACCCACCAAGTAGCCAGGGAGCTTCGCCAAAATTTGTCTGACTAGATACATTGGCATCGGGAGCGAGCGTATACAGATGGATTACTCGGCAGGCAGCAGAACCGTACGTGTCACCTTGGCCGGTTTACTAGTCCAAATGTTTCACCGTCGGCCACCGCTAGTAGAAAACAGGGCTTTGGTTCTGGGCAGATCAGAGCATTAGTCCCGGTCGTGTTACGAACCGGTACTACTGGGAGCATCAGTCCCGGTTCGTGAGGCTAGAACACCGGCCGGGCCTCGGCAGGCATCTGTTTCGGTTCGGCTGGGACCTTTAGTCCCGGTTCCAGCCACTAACCGGGACTAAAGGGGTTGGTAGGCCATTAGTCCCGGTTTTAGGCATAAATCGGGACTAAAGTTTTGCCTATATATATCCACGCCCCCCCCCCCCCCCCCCCCCCCCTCCTCATCTCCTCTGTTTTTTTGGCCGTGGAAAGGTGGAGGTGTGGGCTACTCTATTTTTTGCATGTATATGCACATGAGGTGTTCGATGAAATGCCGGAGGCACACTTAAGCTTTCTCCTATCTAAGCTCGACCTCCAAGCTACATTTTCCCCAAGATTTGTCTAGATTTAGCGGTGCACCAACTACACAAGTGTTCTAAAAGGTTAGCCACTTCATCGTTTCATCTCTCACTGCTAGTTTAGCTCATTTCAAATGCTCTAGAGAGCTATATGTTGTTCTATGAGAACTATGTATGAACTTTACGTATTTGTTTTTTTAGTAATAATATTTGATCACTACTGTATTTTGGTTTTAATGTGATGATGAACTTATATTAATTTGGTCACTTCTCTATTCATGATGTTCTGTAATGGTTTTTGGTACACTTAATTATATAATGCACGCAGATGAACCGGTAATGGATGTACGGTGACCGACGCACCTCCGAGTACATTGAGGGCCTGCATAATTTTCTCGAAGTGGCTGAGGCAAACAAGCAGAATGGTTTTATGTATTGTCCATGTACTGTCTGTGAGAATACGAAGGATTACTCTAACTCAAAAACCCTTCACTTGCACCTGCTTGAGAAGGGTTTCATGCCCCACACTATAATGTTTGGACCAAGCACGTAGAAAGAGGGGTTATGATGGAAGACAACAAAAAAGAAGAGGATGATGACAACTGTCGCACCCCGGCTCAGAGGAACCGTGTCGTGGGAAAACACGGCCACCTATGGGGCCATCGGCCCCTTGTGGTTCGGCAGTGGGGAAGGACGCATTGCACAAAAAGCGGAAGGCGCGGAGCAGCACGACAGCGATCACACGGGCAGTTTTTACCCAGGTTCGGGCCGCCGCGAGGCGTAAAACCCTACTCCTGCTTTGGTGGATTGATGAGAGGACCAAGGTGGAGACGCAGCGCTCTAGCCCGGCAGGGTCGCCTCGGGGCGAGAGCAACTACGCGCGTATGAGTGTACAAGGGTCCAAATCCTTTCTAAGATTGCCATGGCCCTCCTTTTATAGATCAAGGGGTCACCACAATGGCAAATCAGTCATTGCGTACTGATTAGATAGCAAACAGTGCTATCATACCAAACTCTGCAGACAGGACAGAGCGCATTAAATGCGCCGCTTAGTGTCACATCGTAGCGTAGCCCGGCAAGCCTTGTCGTGCCGTTCGGCCAGCTTCTCGCCTGCCTGCGTGACACGTCCCTGGACGGGTGTCATTTGGAGGTGATTTCCTCTGGAAGTGGCCGCCACGTGCCAAATAGCGGCCACTTAGCCACTTGGGGGCTCGACACCGTACCGATCGATGACTTGCGTTGCTGTGAGGTGAAGCGGTGGAGCCTTGGCGGGGTAATCCGCCCTCGGCGTCCCCGGCAAACCTGCCGGGACAATCTTGAGACTTGTCTTTGGGCAACCTCGTCCCCGCTAGGCTCGCCTGCCCGGCAAGGGAGGTTTTTCCTTAGTGGTATCTTGCTCCTTTGGTTGGTCTTGGTCTTCTTGATCCGCCCTTTGATTTCTCAAAGAGCTGATCTCTTCTGCTTGGTCTTGTTTTGGATGCTGCAACCTCATTCTCGAGCCTGTGTACAGTATGGGCAACACACCTGGTGTTTGTTGCACCGATAGGAGCCCCCGGGCCTGGCCTGAACGCGCTGCCGAGCGTCGTCAGGGTAGGCCCTGTCCAGTACACAGGCGGGGAGGCTGCGGTAGCTCACCCTTTGAGATCTTCTTTGCTTCCTCATTAACCTCAGCTTGAGTTAGTTTCCGGTTCTCCCGCGCGTCGTGTAAGACGTTGTGGGGGGGATTATGAGCCACGATCCATGGGCTACCCACATCCCATGTTCACAGGGTGGTAACTGCCATTCCATTATCTTTCCCACTTGCAGCGCTTCCGCCACGTGTACTGCATGCGTTGAGCGGGGTTGGTGGCAGACGCGGAGGGCGAGGAAATGCGTGCCATGGTAGAAACCCAGACGCCATGGATTGGTGCTGAGGGTTGGCCTTGATCCCACGAGCCGTTGGTGGCGCGGGGAAGCCGGATTGGAGGAGTAGAGCGGCTGCCTTCAGGGAGAGGAGCCAGCCCCCTGCCCCGTTCGCCTATAAAAAGGAACGCAGGGCAGGGTGCTTCTCCACACATCTCACCCCTTCCTTCTCTTTAGCGGTTCTCGTCCACCATGGTGAGGGGCCGGGGTCATGGCGGTTCTCCGGTGATGGCGATGAGGGCTTCTACTCGACATTGCCTCCCTCCTCCTGTTGAAAATGCGGGCGCGGAGCCCGCCGTGAGAGGAGGTGGGAGGGGGCGAGGTCGCGGCCGCCGTGGTGCCCGGGGTCGAGGAGGACGGGGTGGTGCTCTGATTGCACCTCCGCCGGCTGCTCATCCCCCAATGGAAGGCCACATCGGAGATCAACCGCTGGAGTTCATCATCAGGTTGTATAAGCCCCCGCGCGGCCGCCTCTGCCTCCCTACTCCATTCGCGAGGGTGATGGAGCTTGAACAACCGCGCGCACTGAAGCTGCACATGAGGGGTTGCTGTAAGGGCAGCATGCGGGTGGATGTGGATTTCCCGCCCATCATGTCATGCTCTTCTGACGCGGCTGGAAGACTTTTGCCCGCGCCCACAGCTTGTCGGAGGGGCACGTCCTCCATTTTAAATTAATGGACGTCGAGCTGCTCTCCATCAAGGTCTTCGGATGCCTGGGTGCTCACTTAGGGTGCTGCACGGAGAGCTCGACCAATGACGAAAGCTCCTCCTCGAGCGATAGCGATGAGGAGGACAGTGACGGCGATGACGACGGCGCCAACGGGGAGGACTCCGGCTTCGACTCCGGCTGAACACCAGCCGCACCATCACCGTCAGGCGGCAGCACCATCATCTGCACCTGCATCTCCTTCCCGGCAAGGCGATTTGCCGGGGAGTTGGATGCAAAGGTGGGGGTGGTGCCCTCGGCTCCTCCAGCAGCCTTCCAGCTAGACCCCGGCAGGCTTCCTCTCGGGCTGCAGCTTCGTTCGCCCTGCCGCGTCCTGCTGGCCCTGGTGGCGGTGGCCAGGGGGACCCTTCCGCCGCTCTCTTTACCATCACCTTCGCCCGTGCTCTCCCGATGTTGTCGGGCTCCCTGTCATGGGGCCCGACGGGGTCAGGCTGGGCTTCTGCCTAGGCACCCCTTTTGCACACTTCTCTTCTCACCGTAGTGCCTAGGAGGAGAGGGACAAGAACAGGGTTACGGGGCACTTTATCTTTTTTCAGTTTAAAATGTCTAGACATCGGCCAAACTTTAGTCTCAATAATGTAAAGTTCTTTATCCATGTTTGTGTTCTGTAAGATCTGTACTTGCTTATCAGCATATATAATGAAAAAGACAAGCTTTGCCGGGTACTTGTGCATGTACCATATCCATGCAGAGGTGAAATGCCTCTATACATTTAAGTAAACAAGTTTTCCCAGCAGACTATCCTGCCGGTACCCTCAGTCTGTTGCCGCGGGGCTAGGCCTGCCGGCAAAAAACCGTAAAAAGGGACCAGCCCCCCGCCGAACCTTTTCCGCCAAAGGCAACTGCGACCACCCTGACCGAAGCAGCGTTTGAGTCAAAGGGTAGGAGCACCTATGTTTCGAAGGTGGCGGGGTTTTCATATGCACAAGTTTTCAAATTACAGAACAGGTATGGATAAGAAGTAACTTATCTGTTTGGTCTGCCGGGGATCGTCACGTAGGCTCGTCTTCATTTCTTCTCTTCGGGATCAAGTCCATGGCAAGAACCCTGCAACTTAGTGTAGATGAAAACAATGCCACATGCGACCTCATCTACATGATCATGCTATGCTCATGATATGCTTACGCATGCATGCAAGTTTCAGGGCCCCCCCAGCGCTTCGTTTATTTCTCTATTGCTCAGGGTCTGTGCCTGGCTTTGTACAAAGGGTTACATGCAACTTCGGCAAAGCTTGTACAAAAGGGTGGCTGCCGGGCAGGGCTCGACAGCCACGCCTTACGGATAGAACTTACGGAGATGCTCAATGTTCCATGAGTTTTGCAATTAAATGCCATCTCCGGTCTCCAGACGGACTGCGCCAGGTCTGGTGACTCATACTACCCGGTAAGGGCCTTCCCACTTCGGCGTCAACTTGTTTGCACCCTTGGCGGACTGAACACGCCTAAGGACAACGTCGCCTTCCTCAAAACTCCGACATGAACCCTGCGGCTGTGATAGCGACGCAGGGCTTGCTGGTAGCGTGCAGCACGCATCACAGCCCGGAGACGGCTCTCCTCAAGTAGCACAGCGTCGTCACGCCAGTGATGTTCCTGCGCTACTTCATCGTAGGTAAGCACTCAAGGAGACCCGAATATGAGTTCCATAGGGATAATTGCTTCTGCCCCATAGACTAGGGAGAAGGGAGTCTGCCCGGTAGCTCGATTTGGTGTCATACGGAGGGACCAAAGAACCACCACCAGCTCATCTATCCATCGCCTGCCGCACTTCCGTAGCCAATCAAAAGTTCTTGTCTTAAGACCTCGCAGCACTTCAGCGTTCGCCCTCTCAGCTTGCCCGTTGCATCTGGGATGGGCCACAGAGGAAAATGAGACCTTGCTTCCAAGGGCATGAACGTATTGCATGAAGGCGCGGCTTGTGAATTGGGTGCCATTGTCGGTGATGATTCCGGCAGGTACCCCGAAGCGGCACACCAATCCTTTCAAGAACTTGATAGCTGACTGCGCGGTCACCTTTCTCACGGGCTCTACTTCGGGCCACTTTGTAAACTTGTCGATTGCGATGAACAAGAATTCAAAGCCCCCGGTAGCACGGGGGAAGGGGCCCAAGATGTCGAGCCCCCAGACCGAAAATGGCCATGACAAAGGGATTGATTGGAGAGCTTGAGCAGGCTGATGGATATTCTTGGAGTGGAACTGGCAGGCTTCACACTTGGTGACTAGCTCAATTGCATCTTGGAGGGCTGTGGGCCAGTAGAAGCCTTGCCGGAAAGCTTTTCCCAACCAAGGCCCTTGATCCGATGTGGGAGCCACACATACCCTTGTGTATCTCTGCCAGCAGTTCCTTTCCTTCTTCCTGGCAAATGCACCTCAATTTCACACCGTTGGGCCTTCTTCTGTAGAGCGTGTCGTCAATGAACTGATACATATTGGCCCTCCGGGCTACTCTTTCAGCTTCTTCTTGCTCTTCAGGAAGTTCTTCTATTTGGAGGAAATGAACAATGTGCAGCGCCCAAGTTGGAGCCTGGGGCTCGGCAACAAGGAGCGCATGCCTCGACCGCAAAGACTGGTAGTTCGGCGGGAGGGTGCAGCTCACTGATCGAAGGGGAGTTGTTCCCGCCAAGCTTTCTGTCGGGGGCTTCGGGAAGCTCTGCCGGGAGAGGCTTGCCGGAGTTTAATTTCCTCCTCTTGCTGGCCATTGTTGCTGGGGATACGGAGTGTTGAGTTAGATGGAGAACAAAAGTCCCTGGTTCCACAGGGAGTTTTTGTGCAACGCACTTTGACAGATGATCAGCAATGATGTTTTCCGCACGTGGTATGTGCTCTGTTTGCAATCCGTCAAAGCGCTCCTCCAACTTTCTCACTTCCTTGACGTATGCCTCCATCAATGGGCTTTGATAATCCTTGTTCACTTGTCTCACCACCAGTTGTGAATTTCCGCGGATAATCAGCTTCTTAATTCCCAGTTATGTTGCAATTCTGAGCCCGGCAAGGAGCCCTTCATACCCTGCAGTATTGTTGGTAGCCTTCTCCCGGGGGAAATGCATTTGAACGACGTACTTAAGGTGCTCCCCACTGGGAGCAACGAGAAGCACGCCAGCTCATGCACCTTGTAGGGAGAAGGAACCATCAAAATACATAATCCATTCTTGGGGCGCTTCCTTGCCGGGGATGACTGTCTGCAGTACTTCTTCATTCAGGGGTTGGCGTCCACTCCACCATGAACTCTACCAGTGCTCTGCTCTGAATAGTTAACGTGCTTTCAAACTTCAAACCAAAGCTGGATAACTCCAAAGCCCATTCCACGATCCTGCCAGTGTCCTCGGGGTTTCAGAGTATGCGTTGCAAGGGGAAGCGGGTGACAACCGTGATCTAGTGGGCTTGGAAGTAGTGGCGCAGTTTCCTCGAGGCCATGATGAGGCCAAAAATCAACTTTTGCAGGCCAAAGTACCTCGACCTAGCCCCCTGCAGCAGGGAGCTGATGCAGTACACTGGGCGCTGCACCACCTTCTTCCTTCCCGTGATCTTGGAACTGTCTCCGCTGCCTTGCTCTTCTTTGTCTTGAACTGCATCTGAACTTGCCGGGACGGGTTCACTTTCCTCTCCAGAGGGGACGGCGGTGGTGACTACTGCGTAATCTACCTCCCGCTGTGCCACCAGTGCTGCACTAACCACTTGATTGGTCGCTGCTAAATATAGCAGCAACGGCTCTTATGGTTTAGGAGCGACTAAGGTGGGAATAGCCAAAGATAGGTCTTCAAATCTTGTAGCGCAGCGTCCGCCTCCGGGGTCCACTCCACGGGCCCTGCCTTCTTCATGATTTTGAAGAACAGCATGGCGCGTTCGGCGGACTTGGAAATGAACCTGCTCAGCGCGGCAACACATCCGGTCAAACGCCTCACGTCTTTAATTGTCTTGGGTGCTTGTATCTGCTCGATAGCCTTGATCTTGTCGGGGTTGGCCTCTATCCCCCGATGGGACACGAAGAAGCCAAATAGCTTTCCGAAAGGAACGCCAAACACACACTTCTCCGGGTTCAGCTTCAAGTTGATTCTGCGCAGATTTGCAAAGGTCTCTTCCAAATCCAGAATGAGAGTAATTCTGTCCTTGGTTTTGACCACTATATCATCCATGTAGGCTTCAATATTTCTGTACAGCTGGGACTCAAAGCCAATCTGTACTACTCTTGCAGAAGTGGATCCAGCACTCTTCAACCCGAAGGGCATTCGTACAAAACAGTACATGCCACATGGGGTTATGAACGCGGTCTTCTCTTCGTCTTCCTTGGACATGAAGATCTGGTGGTATCCAGAGTAGGCATCCAGGAAGGAAAGCAAGTCACACCCGGAGGTGGAATCCACAATCTGGTCGATGTGTGGCAAGGGGAACGGGTCCTTTGGGCATGCTTTGTTCAGATCTGTGAAATCTATGCAAAGCCTCCATTTCCCATTTGCCTTGCGCACTACCACTGGGTTTGCTAACCATGTTGGATGCAACACTCCTCTGACCAGACCAGCTGCCTCAAGTTTCTTGATCTCCTCGGCAATAAACTGCTGCCACTCCAAAGCTTGCTTTCGGACCTTCTGCTTGACGGGCCGGGCATGTGGGCAGACAGCAAGGTGGTGCTCGATTACCTTCCTGGGAACACCGGGGATGTCAGACGGTTGCCAAAAAAACACATCGACATTCGCCTGCAGGAAGGCAACGAGCATGCTTTCCTACTTGTTGTCGAGGGTGGCACTGATAGTAAACCTACTGTCAGCACCAGCCAGCCTTGCCGGGACCTTCTTCACAGCGGGTGCAGCAGCCTTGGATCTCTTGCTATTGGAACTCTCCGGCAAGTCATCAACAGGCACAGTGCACTCCGAAGAGGTACGCTTCCCGGATTCCTTGCTGACATCCTTGCTAGCTTTCTTCTTTTTCTTGCTTTCCTTGGCGGGAGCACTGGCTTCCGCGCCTCTGCAGTGACTGCTTCCCGGTACATCTTATCCACACATATGATTGTGTCTTTCTTGTCTGATGGAATGGAAATGACACCCATTGGCCCTGGCATCTTCAAAGTGTTATAGGCATAGTGGGATGCCACCATGAATTTGGCCAGGGCAGGGCGGCCAAGGATTCCATTGTATGGTAGGGGGAGGTTAACCACATCAAACATGATCTTCTCAGTCCGGTAGTTTAACTCCCCCCCCCCCCCCCCGAATGTTACCGGTAGTGTGATCTTCCCCTTAGGACGACTCCTGCCGGGGTTGATCCCTTGGAACGTACCAGTAACCTTGAGCTCTTCATCTGCTATCTGGAGTTTGCTGATGACCTTTGGCGAAATCAGATTCAACCCGGCCCCGCCGTCAACCAACATCTTTGTGACCTTGAGGTTGCGGATCGTTGGTGAAACCAACAACGGCAAACACCCTACCACAGTAGTGCGGCCAGGGTGATCCTCCTCATCAAAGATGATGAGCGTGCGGGACCACTTGAGCGGCTTCCGGGAATCTGCCGCTGGCTCCACGGCATTGACCTCACGCGCTCACCTTTTAAGTTGGCGGTGAGAGGAGTGCAAGGATGCACTCCCTTCAATGCAT
Source organism: Thinopyrum elongatum (assembly GCA_011799875.1). NCBI lineage: Eukaryota > Viridiplantae > Streptophyta > Magnoliopsida > Poales > Poaceae > Thinopyrum > Thinopyrum elongatum. The sequence goes on along the minus strand of CM022303.1, from coordinate 90,440,976 downwards.
AGGGTGTCAGTGGCTTTCTGGAACTCCTGCTCGCTGGTTTCCTCTTCATCTCCTTCATCACTCTCGTCCTCGCAATCCTTCTTCTCATGGCCTTTGGCGGGTTTCCCCTGATACTGAGGAGCCTTGCCGGGGAGACCTGTTCTGCAGCCTCGGCCCTTCCCGCCAGCGCCATCTTGATCTTTCTCCTTATCACGCTTCTCGTACTCAGTTCTCTGCTTCTTGACGAGTTGCTCAACCTGATGACACTCCTGAAGATCGTGGCCCTTGGTCCGATGGATCTTGCAATATGGCCCATCACTTTTCCCAGCCTTCTCGGCAGCCGCGGGTTCCCGGCAATCAGTGCACGCAGCAGCTTCCTTGTCGAGAACCTCGGTCTTGGCCTTCTTGCCGGTACTAGGTGCACTAGGCCATTCAACAGTCATCACCGCTTTATCCTTGCGCTTCTTGTTCTTCTTCTTTTGGTTGGTGGCATCATCGTCATCCTCTGAGTCCATGTCGACGCCATCTTCTTCACCGGGGAGTCGTCTCCCCTCTTCTACTCGGGCACACTTATCCACCAGAGTGTATAGCTCATTCACAATCTTGGGCAACCAAACGTTCATTTTAAAATGTATCCGGCAGTTGCGCATGTTGGACTGGAATGCGGCTATCACAGCTGCCGGGCGGATGTCTGGAATATTCCTGTGCACCCGACTGAACCTCTGCATGTGCTTCCGCAGACTCTCTCCTTCTTTCTGCGGAAGGAGCTGCAAGTCGCTGGGCCACCCTGGTTCTTGATGGCCGCTCGTGAAGGCGCCAACAAACTCATGGCACAGGTCAGCCCAGGTTGAGATGGAATTCTCTTGCAAGTGCATCAGCCAAGACCTCACATTTGGCATGATTGCCAAAGGGAAGTAGTTGGCGAACACCTTGTCGTCTCTTTCCCCGGCAGCTTGAACAGCGATGGTGTAGATGCTCAAGAACTCTACCGGGTTCAATCTTCCATCGTACTTCTCTGGTATTTCTGTCTTGAACGTGCGAGCAGATGGCCAACAGACTTCCACAGCTCGCGAGTGAATGCAGGGCACCCAACCTCGAAAGGTAGGTACCCACCTTCACCGGGCGTGGGCTCGTCGACGTCGGGGACATTGCGCCTATCAGACTGGCGTTGGGTTTCTGTAATAGCCCAAAATCCGCTGCCTCAGTCCTCTCCGGTGCGTCAGCAGTCTCCGCCGCCTCAGCCATCTCCGCCGCCTCAGCGGACTCAGACGGAGGAGGCCCCTCAGCAGAATCCTCCTCCGCCTCAGTTGTCTCCGCTCTCCGGTGCGTCAGCAGTCTCCGCCGCCTCAGCCATCTCCGCCGCCTCAGCGGACTCAGACGGAGGAGGCCCCTCAGCAGAATCCTCCTCCGCCTCAGTTGTCTCCGCTGCGTCAGCGGACTCCGCCTCCTCCACCGCATCAGCGGACTCCGCCTCCTCCACCGCCTCAGCAACAGCGGAAGAGAGGCGCCACTGCTCCGACGGCTAGCAGTACAACAGGGAAGAAATTCAGAGCTTGTCCAAGCCTCAAGGCTACTCAAAAGTTACCATATGAGAGGACTGACGAGGAAAACAAGGACATTGTGGCTGCCGAAGTGAATGCCCATTTTGAACGGAAACCTCCACCTCAAAAGGAGAAAATAGATCCAGTGAAAGCGAAGCGCTCTCTGGATGCCCTTAGGTGACCACCACCGCCTCCGCCACTATCACACTATGACCATTGTATTGAAAAGACATTTCATGAAGCGCAGCGGTCGGGAAGTACTAGCAGTGCTGCAAGAGGAAGTGGGAAAACAATTCCCCAGCTCGGCGAGCAGGAAAAGCAATCATGCCCCCCGCTCAAGGTGTTTACCGATATCGCTAATCATCTGGGGCTAGCGCCTGGTACCACTCTTGGTGATTACTTGGGTGATGATGTATAGTTTGAAATGGCTGAGGTAGTAGCGCCCTTTAGATACGAGCACGAGAAGCCTCTCATCAAACCTGATTAGCTCCCGCATCCACCAACGATGATGCGAAGATTGCATGACTGGTACTTGGAAACCTGCAGCAAGGATGGGACCGACAGCATCTTGCTGGGAATTAAATATGAGCACGACTTCATTGGAGTCGACCAGATGTACTACGAATTTGTGGAATTATTTCAGTTATACAATCAAGACGCCATCGACAAAACTCTTGTGACTTGCTATTGTCTGTAAGTATTACTTCTGTAATTAAGTCTCTAGATCAGCTCGTTCATTGCATGTATATATAATTATCCTCACAATATTATGCAGATTGAAGATCGTCGAATGCAAAAGAGGACAAATCTATGACATTGGGTTCATTAGCCCAAATACCGTAAATGAATTTACGGTACAAAACAGAGCCAAAGATACTGAGGAAAACTTGCTAAACACGTTCCTTCGACATCAAAACAAAAGGGAAATACTCATTCCTTACAACTTCAAGTGAGTGTTACTGTCTTGTGCATATTATGTTTCGCTTACTCGAGGTTAAGTATAATTGATGAGTTATGCATGCATAGGTTCCACTTTATTCTGCTATCCATTAAGCTTGATGCAGGACTAGTAACTGTCTTGGACTCGAGACGTAAAGAGCAAAAGGAGTGGGCGGATATGAGTGAAATGCTCCAGAAGTAAGTTCAATCATTATCGCACCATATTGGCAACTTTTGTTCATTTCCTGATATCAAGTAATCATTTTCTTTGCCGGGCAGGGTTTGGAAAAAGTTCACCAGAATGGTTCCGGGTCTAGAGAAAAAGGAGTTGCGATTTTCACACCCCAAAGTAAGTAGTAATAGCTAGTTCCACGCATCTCTCATTGATTCTAGTTCCATCAACACCATTATCAGGCTTGATTATCAGTTTGATTGAACTCTATTCTCGTAAAGTGCTTGTGGCAGGCACCTGGGAATAATTTATGTGGATACTATGTTTGCGATTTCATTCGCCACTCGACCTCCGAGCGGGCCTTGTCTGACCAACAATTTGAAGTATGTAAACAATATTCACAATTTTATTTCATTACCATCAATTGTGTTGAGTTTCATTCATATATATGTATTGACCCCCTTCTTTAAATTAGATCTGGGAGAAGTGGAACGAACTCCTACCAAATGATCGCATAAGAGCAATTCAAGAGGAATTGGCGGGACTCTTTGTTGACCATGTCCTACCTAAAGACGGAGAATACAATCAGGAATTGCAAATGGATTTTGGTGGATGATGTCAGGGATCGTAAGAGATGTTATATTGTATATATGTAGTAGCGTCGGATAGAGATACGGAGGACAAGTGCGGAGAAAGAGAGGTCACTTCTCTATATATGTTCATGACGATCTTGTGTAATGGTTCCTTCATTGCTATATGTAGTAGCTAGCGTCGAGTTGAATGGAAAACATTAAATAAAAATGAAACCCTAAATGTAAAAGAATTGAAGGGTAAACACAAAAATAAAAGGGGGAAACACAACATGAAAACCCCTAAACCCTCCAAAACCCCTAATCCTCTCCTTTCAAAAAAAACCAGCGCCTGGCAGCTGCTGATGCGTGGCTACCTTTTAGTCCCGGTCGGTGTTACCAACCGGGACTAAAGGTCCTCATGCCTAGGCGCCCCACAGCGGCCACGTGGAGCTCATTTAGTCCCGGTTCGTAAGCCAACCGGGACTAAAAGTGGCGGGCATTAGTCCTGATCGTTTTGTCCCGGTTGCAGAACCGGGACTAAAGGCCCTCTGGAACCGGGACTGATGCCCTATTTTCTACCAGTGCACATTTTAGTACGTGTTGTTATTTTATCTAGAGGAAGGGTCAAATGTCAGGCTAGTAACTAGCACTAGTAAATGTTTGGCTTGTATAGTATAGTTCAGGCACGAAGACAACTCAACAAGTATTAAGCGCCAAAGCAATATCAAGCGATGAGCAGTTGGATGGATCTATTTTTGCTTGTTGGATTGTCATGTTCGCAGGTCATGCACCTCAATATTCAGGAAAGCGTATGCAAGAAGATTGCTCAGCAGTTGTAATAAACTTGTCAACATAGTACCAATATGTTGTGCCGGCATATCCCATTGTCGATCCTTGCCACCCTAATCTAGTGAACTTCATATCGACTGGCCGACCCTTGAAACAGGTTTTCACCCCTCTTTATTGATAAAAGCAAGCACCAAGTACATACAAGAAGTCCAAGTGTAGCAAAGCAACTAAAAAATGTCTACTAACGGCTGGAACAACAACACAAACATGGTCAAATAGAGAGAAAAAAAGGCCACCAAGTCCGACTGGCCAACCCTACGATGGTTATGTGATCAGCGTCGAATTGGTCTCTATGGAGATCAGATACCACGGCGAAGTATGCCTGGGCTTACTTGCTAGGGGAGTTAGAAGTATTTAAGTTTTCTTCAAGTATTTGGAGCGCTCTATTTATCACTCACCTACGTGACATGTATACTTACCTTGATGATGATGCACTTGTTGGGATATCCTCTTCATGTGGGTTGTGAGGAGATGACCATTTGAAGCCTTTCAGGCATCCCAAAGAGGTGCAGAAGCCCACTACCCATTAGGGTTATGACCTAGGGTCATTTTGGACTTTGCACATGAGTGGATGGGGATGTTTTACCCTTCATCCAGAAACCACCACCAAGTGTGACGAAAACCAGTTCATCCTCCAAGGGAGAAGAAGAGAGAAAGGGAAGAAGAGGAAATTGAAGGAACAACAAAAGGAGCTCCTCCCCAAGGTTGTGATGGTCCACATCCTCTACCTTGTCTCCTTCAAGCTTCGGTTCTACCATCTTTGGTGAGATTGTTCCGATCCCTAGCTCTTGAGCCCCAAATCCTGTTGTGTTCATCCAGATTCAGGAATCTTGATGTATGATACCCTCTAGTGCTGTCTAGAGAAGAACTTGTTGTATCCCACATTTGACAATGGTGGAAGAGGATTTTGGTGGCTTCGGCCCATGGTTTTTCCCCTCAAGTTGGGGGGTTTTCCACGTAAAAATCTGGTGTCTCTTTGTTGATGTTTGCTGCTGCCCAGAAAGTTACTGCTACCGCAAGACACTCGGCTGAGGAGTGTCTTGACTGCTGAGTAACATTTTACCTCCATGTATGATGCTGCATATGTTACCTTCCGTGCTAAGCAATGATCCTTGAGTTAGTACATTATGTGGTGCTAAGATTACTTTGTTTTCGCTGTAATTTTTAGTTAACCACAAGTGCATTTGTGTGCTAATTCCCAAAAGAGTGGCATCAGAGCCTTGGTTGCTTAGAAGGTTGCTAATCCCAGTTGCTTGATTGTTGCTGGAAGTGATGCTCACAATGTCTTTGGAAGAAAGCGCTACTACAAGTGGCATGATCAAACGTGATTCTTCCAATTACTCATTATGGAAGCCCATGATGAAAGACATCCTTTATTGCGAGGAATTGTATGAGTCAATTGTGAAAGACAAGATACCCACTGGTGTCACGGAAGAAAAATGGAGAGTACTGCATAGAAAAGCAGTAGGTATGATTCGGTTGTACATCAATCACAATATATTCCACCATGTTGCAAATGACACAAATGCGTATGAGATGTGGCAGAAGTTAGAGTCTATGTATGAGAGGAAGATGTAACACCCCCTATGTCATCATGTTTTATTAAGACAAATTGCCCCATGATGAAAATCAAAGTCAAATTCAAACTTCAAATAACAAGTCAAATTCTTATTTCTTCAAACTATCAAATAAAAATGTTCGATGGGTTGAAAATATTCTCTAAGTAATTAACATATAAGAACCAAAATTATTTGAATATTTAAAATGCCATTAACCCAATTAAAATTGGGCAAGCAGCATTATATTGGGGCCTTTCAGTTTAAACAAATGTGTAAATTGTTCAAAATAAATTATAACTTTTTGGCTAGCTCATTACACTGCCTAGTATTTATGGGCCAAGTCTTATAGTCAACTAAATTCATTTAGTATAAAAAATGTAAAACTGATAGAAATAAATAAAATAGAAAATATAAAAGAAAAAATAAAACCCCCACTGTTGGACTGGGCTGCAAGTGCACAGTGCAGCCCAGCCCAACACCCCCCTGGTTCTCCTTCCTACTGCTCACAGGAGCGCGGTGGACACCCGTGCGTTGTCCATGGCTTGGCTACCGCACGTGTCGGCCATCCGCCGCACCCCGTTGTCCTTTAAGTCACCGTCGGCCTCCCCTACAAACGCTAGGTCCCCTCCCCCCCCCCCCCCTCTCGCCACTCGCTCCATCACCGCGCAGATCCGAGCAGCCCATGGTCGCGCCGCCGTGAAGCTCGTGGCCACCGTCCTCTCTGTGCCCTGAGGTCATGTCCTTGAGCTCCACCACCGTCCCCTACGTCACATGAGGCCAACCGTTGGAGCTCAACGCCTCCGCAATGAGCTCCTCGTTGTCGGCTTCCTCCTCGGCCCCGACGAGCTTCGTCGTCGATTCTGGCGCCACCAAGCCTCCCCCGCGCCCTCTTAGCACACCTACAGGATCCCTATGATCTCCTCTCCGCTTCCCCTCTCTCGTCGCGGTCGCTCCCCTCCTCCAGCTGCCGCTGCCAACATGACTGAGTCCCGCCGCCAGTGTCGTGCTCTCCGTCGCAGCCACGGCCATCGAAGCTCGTGACCGAGCTTCATCATGTGCTCCTAGGGCTCCCAGGAGGCTATCACAACCGCTAGCACAGCTCTCAGTGCCTCGCAGCACCGATACCCTCCTCGCCCAACTCCGGCCGCTGCCTCTTGCTATCATTGCTGTCCTCAAGGGCCTCCCCGGCCCCGACAAATACCACCATCGGGCGCAGCATCGATTGGGCGATCGAACATGCTGCTCCGCCGGCCTTTTGGTCGCTGGAGACCAGATCCCGCCCCGCTCCGTCGTATCTGGCTCATTGCCGGCGCACTCCGGCATATAAACACCGGCCTGGGCCACTGACGTGTGGGCCCAGGTCATTAACCACCGGGTTAGTGCTAAGACTAACACCTTACCCCCCCCCCCACACACACACACACACTGACACGTGGACCCCGCATCTGTAGCTAATTTGATTAGTTTAAACTAATTCTGTTAGTTATTGTAGTCACCGACCGTAGGCCCCACTAGCTAATTAACCTCAGTTAAATTAATTAAACCTTGCTTAATAACCACTGTCACTGACTACTGGGTCCCACTGGGCCTAGTTGACCAGTCAACTGTTGACTGGGCTACCCCAGTTAATGACAGATGGGCCCCCTAGACCTAGTTCACCAGTCAGCAGGTCAACTGTTAGCTGCTGACTTAGCTCAGTGGCCCCACTATCAGCCTCACACACCTTCTGATGTGTGCACTTTTGGGTACACATAGCAATTATTCATTTAATTTTGAATTGATAATAATTTCAGAAAATCTAGAAATTCAAATAAACTTTGAAAAATCATATAAAATAAATCGTAAGTCAGATAAAAATAATTTATATATGAAAAATGATCAGAAAAATATAACGAATCTAATTATGTCATCCACATACCTGCCACATGCCTCAAACATAGCAAACATGGAACCATCCCCTTCGGATCAATACTATAGAAATTGCATGGACCTGGAAAAATATTCCTGGATATTTTCCCTCTCCGTCTAAATGCTTAGTAATGCATTAGAGCACCCCTAGCTTAGCATACTGTTATGTCATGCATCGTGTTGCATTTGTGTGCTTTATATTTACTGTTTCCTCCCCCTCTTCTTCTCGGGTAGACCCCGAGACCGACACTGACGCCACTAAGTACGACTACATTACAGATGTCTAGCCACTTGCCGCAGAGCTTCTAGGCAAGCAAAACCCCCTTGACCATTCCTATATCACCTATTCTTTCTCTATCGTGCTTGCATTAGATTTTGCTACTGTTGTTCGATATCTCCTATTCTGATGCATAGCCTGTTTTTGATAACCTGCTATTGATACTCTACCTGTTATCCTATATACATATTATAGGTATGTTAGTGTCCCATCAGTGGCCCTACCCCCTTGTCTGTGATGCCATGTTGTACTACCTGGGTTGACCGAGATGATGGATCACTGGACCGAGAGCCAAACACCCCTAAAGGCCCTTACAATTGTTCGGCACTGTAGAGCTGCACCAAGTGTGATCTACCAAGGGTGATTCCTTGTATTTCACTCTCGATGTCGACTCTGTAGTGCAACACATCTAGTGTGATCTATTGAGGGTGATTCCTCGTATTTCACTCTCGATGATGTCTCAGTCGTGTAGTATATCAAGTGTAAACCTATCGAGGGTGATTCCTCCGGTTGCACCTTGATGGTATGGACCTGAACCCCGACTGTTACAATGATAAAGGCGGGTCGGTGTGACGACCCCAACTTAATCGTGCACTAACCATACACGCAAATGCGCACGATCAAGCCTAAGGACTCACTTGAAGATATCACAACACAACTCTAAAACATAAATAAAGTCATACAAGCTTTATATTCCAAGCCAGGGCCTCGAGGGCTCGAATACATAGCTCGATGGCATACAAGCGTCAGCGGAAGCATCAGATATCTGAGTACAGATATATTACAGAGAGTGAGATAAGCCTTCACAGAGGCGGGGTAAAATAAAAGCTACGATCGAAAGGCGTAGGCCTCCTGCCCTGGACCCTCCGATCCTACTCCTGGTCATCAAACGGCTCCTCGTAGTAGTAGTACTCGCCAGGCGGGTAGTAGTACTGGTCGTCGGCTGGGGCGTCAGGCTCAGGGGCTCCGTCGTCTAGTGGCATCAAATGGAAAATGGGGGAAAAAGAAAATAAAGCAAACGTGAGTACTCATCCGAAGTACTCAACAAGCAAGGATCTACACTACATATGCAACATTGTCAAAGGAATGGCTGTATATGTGGACTGGGCTGCAGAAATGCCAGAATAGAGGGGGAAAACTTAGTCCTATCGAAGACTAGCATCTTCAACAATCTTCGACAGTCTTGCAGCAATAGAAGAGAACAGATGAACATAATGTAAAGTAGTAGTAGTAGTATCATCAACCTCGACCTGAGATCCTTTCTCGACTTCCTGTGAGAAAGCAATCCCAGAGCCGTACTATCCAGTTCTCATCACATGTTCTAGTTGTACCGATCGGGATACAACTCCGAGTGTCCGTTACCGTAGGACAGGCTATCGATAGAAGTTTTTTCCCTGCAGGGGTGCACCAACTTACCCACCACGCTTGCTTAACTCTGGCCGAACACACTTTACTGGGTCATGCCTGGCCTCGGCCAAACAACACGCCGCAACCCAACCTAGGCTCTAAAGAGAGGTCAGCACGCCGGACTAACCTATGCCCCCGGGGGTCTTGGGCCTTCGCCTCGGGAACCCTGCACGTTGCGAGGACGTTTTGGAAGCAGACCTAGCAACCCCTTAATACAAGCGCAGTTGCGTTCCCAGTCCAATCCTAAATGGGCCGCTCCTCGCTGACGTCAATAGAGCTTTGGCTGATGTATACGACGCAGAATGCCCATACTATGCCCACGTGATGGTTAGTGCTATCGGGCCAGAGGCCCATCGGATCAAATATCCAAACCGTAGTGGATTAGGAGCGCGCGGAAACAAGCAGAGACTCATGATCGATGTGACCCCGTCGCCCCGTCTCGAGGACTTGCGGCAAGGGCTAAGAATGCCCGGCCACGTCTCGTAGTTATCTCGCGGGCACCATCCAGGTCAACCCGACTCCACATCACTTCGCATTAAGCTCGCGCGGGTACCCCTCAGGGCCGACCCGTCTTTAGTATCATGGTTTAGTGCAAGTCAACTCAACAACAGTATCTGTGTGTCTGACACCAGGGGAGCCCGGAGGAATCACCCTCGATGGAACCCCACCTGATGTTAAAGTCAAGGTGAACGAAGGAAGAATCACCCTCGAGGTCCACACTTGAGGAGTTGCGCGACGATGTCGTTATCAGGGGTGGTGTAGGAGGAATCACCCTCGCTTACCACGACCGAGTAACTAACCTACAAGGTTAACATCAGAAGTGCTGACGAGGTATCACCCTTGGCACTCGACGGTAACCCAGCAGTGTCGGCAACTAAGGGGGAAGTGATGTGCGGTGCCAGGGTCTAGTCTTCAATCCCGATGATCGGGTCTTCTGATATCCAGCGGGGCAGTCGGGATCAAGTGGGGGTCTCTGATAGGTCTCTACCCAGCCTATTCTAAATAGTCTAGGATAACCAGCAAGGTAGGTTACAATAATCAAGCTATGCAGCAGATATAGGAAAACAGTAACAGTAGCAGTTCTAATGCAAGCATAAGAGAGAAGAGAATAGGCTATATAGGCATGCTCAAAAAGGGGGTGCTTGCCTGTTTGCTCGGGGGCAAGGGCAAGGTCTTCAGTGGTATCGTCGGGGATGTAGTCGTACTCCTGAGCTGCGTCTGCCTCGGGAGCTATGTCAACGTCGGGGTCTACCGAGAGAGAAGAGGGGGAAGAAATAGGTAAACATAATGCAAACAAATGCAATACGGTGCGTGTGATGCTATGATGCAGTGCAGGGTTGCCTAATTATGCATCTAAGTCATTTTAGTTATTTTTAGAATTAAACTGGGATTTAATATCCGACGTGTGTGCACTATTCATCTGCCGGATTTGGGTCCAGAGTTACGAGTTCTTCTACGTAGGGGGTTCAGATGAAGAAACAGACGGCACGATCGGACTCGGCTCGTCGTTCTGAGCAACTTTCATGTTTTAACTTTTTCGATCTGAGCTACGGTTTAAAAGTTATTAATTTTCAAAGATTATTTGAATTTCTGGAATTTATTTATTTACAGAAAATGAATTATGACATCAGCATGACGTCACTGTGACGTCAGCGGTCAACAGGCGCTGACCAGAGTCAAATATGACATGTGGGTCCAGTGGGACCCACATGTCAGCCTCTGTTTAGGCTAATCAGTGGATTACACTAATTAACAGATTTAATTAGACAAGTGGGGCCCTTCTGTCAGTGTCACATTAACTTAACAAATTAACTTTTATTTTTTAATAGTGCTTAATTAGTCTAATTATCGACTGGGACCCACATGTCAGCTACAGGGGTGAACAGTGTCCGCGTTGACTGTGGTCAACGGGGTCAAACGGGGCCAGGGGGGACCCACTATCAGTGTCACTGGGTGGGCCCCACGCCCAGCCACGTCGGCGGCCGGCGGCTAGTCGCCGGCGTGCACAAAACACGGCGGAGGGTTCGGGCCTCCGTCGGAAATCGCCCACAGGCGACCATTTTGCGCGCGCGAGGGCGCGTTCGAACGAGTCGAACGGGCCGCATGCAGTGGTGGCGGTGGTTTTGCCGGAATCGCCTGGAATCCTCGCCGGTGTTGAGCAGCAGCGGCGCCGGAGCTCGGGCCTCGTCGGGTTCTAAGCTACACAGCTCGGGGAGGAGTGCAAGGGGTCTTGCCAGACTCACACGAGCCCCAGGAGCTCGATGCTGGGTCCGGACGAGCACGACGGCGTCTGTGGCCGCGGCGGCGAAGTGCACAGCGGCGACCCGTGCACGGCAATAACGGCAGCTAGCTACAGAGCGCCCGGGGATCAACGAGGAGCAGCAGGGGAAGGAGAGGCTCACCGTGCGGCACCCACGTAGGCCCTCGACAGTTTTGTAGCAGCAGTGGGCGTCGAATTCGCCGGCGGGCACCGGGGTTGGGGAAGAAGGGGACGGCGGTGTCCGGCAGCTACAGGGCCTCCTAGCACCAGCTGGGGCCTTCAATCGACGAGGAAGACGACGGCAACCCCTTCGGCACCATGGTGACCCGAGGCGATGGCGGTGGCCGCGGCTGCGACGGAAACGCGGCGGCGACGGCGCTCTGCTCCGGATCTGGAGAGGGGAGAAGAGGCGAGGCGAGCGAGGAGAGGACGGGGAAGTGAACGAGGGAGCCAGAGGGAGTGACGGAGCTCAGCCTTATCCCCTCCCGCGCCCTGTATCGTCGGTGGCTGCCCCGGTATCGCGCGCTCGCCGGCGCACGCACGCTCGGCCAGGGGCGCGCCGACACGCATGAGGAGGGAGAAGGAACGGGCCTGCTGGGCCGGGGTTCGGGGCACTGTGCACTAAGGCCCAGTGCACAGTGCCTCGTTTTTATTTTTCTGTTTCTGTTTCTCTTTTTCTTTTAATCTTTTCTGTTTTGAAATAGTTAGGGCATTTCTACACTTTTGTAAAATGTGAGAGTTGTCCCAAATATTACAATGCAATATTAGCTCTCACCAAAAAGTGGCTTGGACAGATTTGGAAGCCATTTGAATTTGTAATGATTTTTATTGAATTAATATTGCTGTTTTGGGTGCTGTTTCATCTTGTTTGGGTCACTTGTCCAACTCCAATTATTTTGATGTTGATTTTAGAAATGTTCCTGGATTATTTGCCATTTAATGAACATTTTTCCAACAGTGTTTGATCAACTTCATATTTCACTTTTGAATTTGAGTTGATTTTCAGATGTGAGTTTGAATTGGATTATTAACCCATATGACTTGGCACTGCAAATGATCATGACTTGGCAAGTTTAACAGAGTGTCACAGAGCTTATTACAAGGGGGTGTTACAAGTTCTCCTCCTCTAAAAGAAATTCTCGTCCCGAGAATTTAGGAGGTAGAAGGAAAGAGTCCGGGATATTCTTCCCGAAGATGATCCTCGCATTCCCAAGTGGCTTCATCTTCAGTGTGATTCGACCACTGCACTTTTAGGAACTTGGTCGTCTTCTGACGAGTTCGACGTTCAGATTCGTCGAGGATGCGGATCGGATGCTCCTTATAAGAAAGATCATCTTGTAGCTCGAGCATCTCATGTTCCACTGCACGGTGCGGGGATTCCTTGAAGCACTTACGAAGTTGCGACACGTGGAAGACATCATGAATATGGGAGAATTGCGGTGGCAACTCCAATTTATATGCCACCTGTCCACGTCTAGCCACGATGCGGAAAGGACCAATATAGCGAGGAGCTAGCTTGCCCTTGATGCCGAAACGACGGGTGCCCTTCATTGGAGTGACACGGAGATAAGCTTGATCACCAGGTTGATAGATCACACCCCATCGCTTGCGATCATAATTACTCTTCTGACGGTCTTGAGCTGCTTTGAGATTCTCCCGGACAATTCTGACTTGTTCTTCGGCATGTTGAATAATGTCCGGTCCAACAAGAGGTCGTTCCCCAGTTTCTGACCAATTCAGAGGGGTTCGACATTTACGACCATAAAGAACCTCAAAGGGGGCCATTTTCAAGCTGGCTTGATAGCTGTTGTTATAAGAGAACTCGGCATACGGGAGAGATTCCTCCCATTTCTTACCGAAGGATATAACACAAGCTCAAAGCATATCTTCAAGCACTTGATTAACGCGCTCAACTTGACCTTGGGATTGTGGATGATAGGCTGAACTCCAGGTAATATGAGTTCCCATTGCTTTCTGGAAACTTTCCCAGAAATGGCCAGTGAAAATGCTGCCACGGTCTGAACTAATTTCCTTGGGAATACCATGGAGTGAAACAATTCTCGAGATATATAGCTCTGCTAACTGACTAGCAGTAATAGTCTCCTTAACTGGCAGAAAGTGTGCAACCTTGGAAAGTTGGTCAACGACGACAAGAATAGCATCATGACCCTTCTGAGACTTGGGAAGACCAGTAATGAAGTCCATTTGCACTTTATCCCATTTCCATAGAGGAATAGGGAGCGGTTGCAGAATTCCAGCAGGTTTCTGATGTTCTGCCTTCACGCGACGACAAACGTCACACTCAGCAACATAACGAGCAATATCTTGCTTCATTCTAGACCACCAGTACCTTTGACGAAGATCTCGATACATCTTGGTACTACCCGGATGGATAGATAGCGGTGTATCATGGGCCTCCTTCATGACTTTGTCAGTCATCAGCTCGAAGCGAGGTACTACAATGTGGTCTCGGAAGTACAAGGTTCCATCTTCAGCAATCGAGAAATCCCTGTACTTTTGAAGGTGAAGCTCTTTCTTCATTAGACCAATTTCGGCATCTTTAGCTTGCGCAATTTTGACAGCTTTCTCAAGGTCTGGCTGTATCACAAGGTTATTAAGAGAACCTTGCGGAATGATACAAAGGTTCAGCTTGCGCAATTCTTCATATAGCTGGGGTTGAGCTTGCTTTACCATGAGGTTACTACAATATGACTTGCGGCTCAAGGCATCAGCCATCACATTAGCTTTGCCAGGAGTGTAGGAAATACCACAGTCATAATCGGTGATTGTTTCCAACCAACGCTGCTGACGAAGATTAAGTTCCGGTTGAGTGAATAAGTACTTCAAGCTCTAATGATCGGTGTAAATCTCACACCGATTACCAAGGAGGTAATGACGCCACTGCTTCAAAGCATAAATGACAGCAGCAAGTTCGAGGTCATGCACTGGGTAATTCTCTTCATGTGGACGCAGTTGCCGCGAAGCATAAGCAATTACTCTTCGCTCTTGCATTAGGAAGCAACCTAGTCCTTGGCGAGATGCGTCGCAGAAGATCACAAAATCTTTGCGAGAATCTGGAGGGGCAAGGACTGGAACAGAAGTCAGCTTGTCCTTGAGGGTCTAGAAGCTTTCCTGACATTTGTCTGTCCACTCAAACTTAACGCCTTTGTGGAGCAGATTAGTCAGGGGCTTGGCAATCTTAGAGAAATTTTCGATGAATCGTCGACAATAACTTGCAAGCCCGAGAAAACTTCTGACTTGCTTGACATTCTTCGGAGGGGTCCAGTCAAGAATAGCCTGAACTCGTTCCGGGTTAACTGCGATACCATCCTTGGAGATGACATGTCCAAGGTAGGTTACCTCAGAAAGCCAGAATTCGCACTTAGAGTACTTGGCATATAATTGGTGCTCTCGAAGTCTCTCCAGAACAAGACAAAGGTGCTCATCATGTTCTTCTTTGTTCTTCGAATAAACCAGAATATCATCCAGATATACCACGACGAATTTGTCGAGGTAATCCATGAATATGTAATTCATTAGGCGGGAGAAAGTAGCTAGAGTGTTTGTTAAGCCAAACGACATGACTGTGTACTCGTAAGAGCCATAACGAGTAACGAATGCAGTCTTCGGAATATCCTCTTCGCGGACACGGATCTGGCGATAACCCAACCTCAAGTCGAGTTTAGAAAACACCGAAGATCCAGCGAGTTGGTCATATAAATCATTGATCCGGGGAAGTGGATATTTATTCTGAATGGTTGCCTGGTTGATAGGACGATAATCTTGGACCAACCTATTCGTTCCATCTTTCTTCTTGACGAAAAGAGACGGTGCTCCCCAGGCAGAGGAACTAGGGCGAATGAAACCCTTCCTTAAGGATTTATCAATTTCCTCCTTAAGCTCGATGAGGTGGTGCGGAGGCATCTTGTAGGGACGCTTCGCAATAGGAGTGGTGCCAGGCTTCAAGTCGATGACGAACTCCACAGCTCTAGCAGGGGGTATTCCTGGAAGTTCTTCTGGAAAAACATCCGGGATGTCACGGACCACTGGGATGTTCTCAATCCCATCAAGTGGAGAAGCATTCAATGCGTTCAAGGCATAAATTTGAGCCTCAGCATTCTGGGTAAGGTGAGCTTGATAGTTCACTATCTCGTTCGATGGATGTAGAAGGTGTACCACTTTAGTGGCACAGTTGATTGAGGCATAATGGGCCTTCAACCAATCCATTCCCAAGATAAGATCAATCTTGGAAGAGCTCAAGATAATTGGGAGTGCCTGAAACTTCAACCCCTCAATTTCAATAGTAACTTCGGGGCTGAACAGGGAGGCTCGGCATCTACCCGCGGGAGTATCAACTCCTAATGGATGATGCAGGTTGTCGCACTTAACGCCATGCATGAATGCAAAGTCTTCCGACATGAATGAATGCGATGCTCCTGAATCAAATAAAACAGATGCTGGAACTGAATTAACGAGAAATGTACCCATCACAGTGTCTGGTTGATCCGGAGCTTCAGACATGTTGACGTGGTAGCTTTGCCCACGACCATAAGAAGGTCTGGCATTATAGTTGCGCTGTTGAGGAATACCACGGCCAATTCCACGGCCAGCAGAAGGAAGAGCCAGTTGATTCTGATTCTGAGAACAATCTCTAGCACGGTAACCTGGCTTGCCACACTTGAAGCATAGTCCGCTGTCAGGACGAGGTGCTGGAGCTGGCAGAGGCTGCCTCGGTGGTGGAGGTGGCAGGCGTGGTGCAGCATAAGAGGGCCTGTTCGCAGGAGCTGCTGAACGGAACATGCCTTGAGGGAACCAGATGCGTCGCTTCTGGGAAGACGAGCCCGAAGATGAGCCCGTTTCTCGGGTGCGTCTGGACGCTTCTTTATGCTTCTTCAGTCCAGTTTCAACCATAATAGCCTTATTCACAGAAGTGGCAAAATCAAGATAGTCTTGGACAAGCAGGGCTAACTGAATGTCATGGTGCAGTCCTTCACGAAACTTCTCCTGTCTGCGTTCATCAGTAGGAATGTCCTCTTCAGCGTAGCGAGATAAGTCCAGAAGCTCGCGCTGATAGACTTCCACAGTCTTGTTTCCTTGAACAAGGCTACGGAACTCAGCCTTCTTCCTAGCTATGACAGCTAGAGGAATGTAGCGAGCACGGAAAGCAATCTTGAACTCTGCCCAAGTGACGACAGTACCAGGCGGCAGAGTCTGTCGGTGAGTGGCCCACCATTGAGCTGCGGGACCCTTCAGAAGATAAGTCGCAAAAGTGACATAGTTAACTTGGGCGACACCAGCAGACTCCATCTCATGAGAGATGTCACGCAGCCAGTCATCTGCATCCAGTGGGTTGACTGTGTTGCGGAAAAACGATGGACTGAGCCTCATAAATTCTGGCAAGGTGATGGATGGTGGCTGCTGATTAGCATCAGGACGAGGGAATTGCTGCATAATTCCCGTCATAAACTGGCGGTTGAGTTCAAACTGTTGCATCATCGCTGCCATGTAATCAGGTGGTGGCGGCGGTGGCGGGTTGTTGTCAGCCATCCTGCTATTTCAACAGGGGTATTTCAGCGATAGCTTATGCAAGTGTTTAATAATAAGCATGATGTAACTCGACATTATTGAAAGAGTGCAATAGATGCTAAAAGTAGTCATTAAGACATACAGATCCATACACAGTCGGTTACAATCGGGCAGCATAACGGCGCAAATTGAAAAGCTAGACACACTAGGCGGCACGCAGGCACGCGGTAAGGAAGTACACAACGTGACATAGCAAAGGCTACATCAGCGTCGGAGAAAACCACTGAAACGGGGTAACTGCAAGTGCGGACGATGAATGTTCGTCGCGGCAGGATCCTGTGCTCCATGTGCACTTTGATGCAGAACCCGGTCTCGAACTGTAAGAAGAGGTCCACGTGCAGGCGTGTGACCTCCCACTGCAGGCCAATCAATACCTGGCGGCATCTCGGTCCTGCGTGGGTAAAGAATATACTCCGGATGTATCCCTGCACGAACAGCTGGTAGCAACTGTGTCATAGCCTCGTAGTAGCGTGCTCGAGTGGCGAACAAATCGACGGCAAGAGCCCGAACAGTGCGATCCAGAGCCTGAGTGCACTGAATCAGAACCTGCGGGTCATAGCGTCGATACTCGTACGGGGCACAGATAGCTGTGTAAAATCCAGTAGCATCTCCAACAGGTGCATACGGAATGTACCAAAACACAGAGTCATCCAAGCTAGCATTGTGCTCTCCTCGGAGACGTGCGACAGCAGAGTAGGCGGCATCATGTACTGCCATCTCAATCGTCACGCCTATTCCGTGAAAAAGGTGTAGCTCAGTGTCTGAGTTGTTCTGCTGATCATAGATCCGAACTTCAGCATAGTACTGTTCCTGATTGAACTCGCGGTAAACCTCATAGACCATGTACTCGGGATACCAGCGGTAACCCAGTCTACTCAGGAGGGCGATCAGAACAGCTGGAAACCCAGGGGCATCACGAGCCCAAGTAGGAAGCACAAGCTGGGTCGTAGGCCGTGGTGGAAACAGTCGATCCATCTGAAACAGAGAGGTTCAGGGTTGTCATAAGACAATGAGAAATACAACCGATCTCAGAAGGAAAGGTTAAAACAAACAATGGAAAGGAAAATGATTATCAGACTAATTAGATCAACGTCAGGGAAATCGCATTGAATCCAGCTCTCCGGGTGGATAGAATTAACGAGATCCTAAATGTCGGTGTTAGTAAATTTTATTAAACCCGAATAGATGAGAGATTAGAATCCCAGAGTAAAGATGAGGAATAAAAGATCCTAATACCACTCAGTTGGCGACGTGGGCCCGTAAGCCCCACAGCCAAGTTAGTAAAACAGTTTTTGACCACTAGACTCAACTTCGGCCAAGGAATTGGGAAGGGGGATACCTAGAGGCAGTCGGCTCTGATACCAACCTGTGACGACCCCAGCTTAATCGTGCACTAACCATACACGCAAATGCGCATGATCAAGCCTAAGGACTCACTTGAAGATATCACAACACAACTCTAAAACATAAATAACGTCATACAAGCTTTATATTACAAGCCAGGGCCTCGAGGGCTCGAATACATAGCTCGATGGCATACAAGCGTCAGCGGAAGCATCAGATATCTGAGTACAGATATATTACAGAGAGTGAGACAAGCCTTCACAGAGGCGGGGTAAAATAAAAGCTACGATCGAAAGGCGTAGGCCTCCTGCCCTAGACCCTCCGATCCTACTCCTGGTCGTCAAACGGCTCCTCGTAGTAGTAGTACTCGCCAGGCGGGTAGTAGTACTGGTCGTCGGCTGGGGCGTCAGGCTCAGGGGCTCCGTCGTCTAGTGGCATCAAATGGAAAATGGGGGAAAAAGAAAATAAAGCAAACGTGAGTACTCATCCGAAGTACTCAGCAAGCAAGGATCTACACTACATATGCAACATTGTCAAAGGAATGGCTGTATATGTGGACTGGGCTGCAGAAATGCCAGAATAGAGGGGGAAAGCCTAGTCCTATCGAAGACTAGCATCTTCAACAATCTTCGACAGTCTTGCAGCAATAGAAGAGAACAGATGAACATAATGTAAAGTAGTAGTAGTAGTAGTATCATCAACCTCGACCTGAGATTCTTTCTCGACTCCCTGCGAGAAAGCAATCCCAGAGCCGTACTATCCAGTTCTCATCACATGTTCTAGTTGTACCGATCGGGATACAACTCCGAGTGTCCGTTACCGTAGGACAGGCTATCGACAGAAGTTTCTTCCCTGCAGGGGTGCACCAACTTACCCACCACGCTTGCTTAACTCCGGCCGGACACACTTTCCTGGGTCATGCCCGGCCTCGGCCAAACAACACGCCGCAACCCGACCTAGGCTCTAAAGAGAGGTCAGCACGCCGGACTAACCTATGCCCCCGGGGGTCTTGGGCCTTCGCCCCGGGAACCCTGCACGTTGCGAGGACGTTTTGGAAGCAGACCTAGCAACCCCTTAATACAAGCGCAGTTGCGTTCCCAGTCCAATCCAAAACGGGCCGCTCCTCGCTGACGTCAATAGAGCTTTGGCTGATGTATACGACGCAGAACGCCCATACTATGCCCACGTGATGGTTAGTGCTATCGGGCCAGAGGCCCCTCGGATCAAATATCCAAACCGTAGTGGATTAGGAGCGCGCGAAAACGAGCAGAGACTCATGATCGATGTGACCCCGTCGCCCCATCTCGAGGACTTGCGACAAGGGCTAAGAATGCCTGGCCACGCCTCGTAGTTATCTCGCGGGCACCATCCAGGTCAACCCGACTCCACATCACTTCGCATTAAGATCGCGCGGGTACCCCTCAGGGCCGACCCGTCTTTAGTATCATGGTTTAGTGCAAGTCAACTCAACAACAGTATCTGTGTGTCTGACACCAGGGGAGCCCGGAGGAATCACCCTCGATGGAACCCCACCTGATGTTAAAGTCAAGGTGAACGAAGGAGGAATCACCCTCGAGGTCCACACTTGAGGAGTTGCGCGACGATGTCGTTATCGGGGGTGGTGTAGGAGGAATCACCCTCGCTTACCACGACCGAGTAACTAACCTACAAGGTTAACATCAGAAGTGCTGACAAGGTATCACC
The DNA here is from genome assembly GCA_011799875.1 of Thinopyrum elongatum. Lineage (NCBI taxonomy): Eukaryota > Viridiplantae > Streptophyta > Magnoliopsida > Poales > Poaceae > Thinopyrum > Thinopyrum elongatum. The sequence goes on along the minus strand of CM022303.1, from coordinate 90,420,879 downwards.
CTCGGCACTCGACGGTAACCCAGCAGTGTCGGCAACTAAGGGGGAAGTGATGTGCGGTGCCAGGGTCTAGTCTTCAATCCCGATGATCAGGTCTTCTGATATCCAGCGGGGCAGTCGGGATCAAGTGGGGGTCTTTGATAGGTCTCTACCCAGCCTATTCTAAACAGTCTAGGATAACCAGCAAGGTAGCAAGGCAGGTTACAATAATCAGGCTATGCAGCAGATATAGGAAAACAGTAACAGTAGCAGTTCTAATGCAAGCATAAGAGAGAAGAGAATAGGCGATATAGGCATGCTCAAAAAGGTGGTGCTTGCCTGTTTGCTCGGGGGCAAGGGCAAGGTCTTAAGTGGTATCGTCGGGGACGTAGTCGTACTCCTGAGCTGCGTCTGCCTCGGGAGCTACGTCAACGTCGGGGTCTACCGAGAGAGAAGAGGGGGAAGAAACAGGTAAACATAATGCAAACAAATGCAATACGGTGCGTGTGATGCTATGATGCAGTGCAGGGTTGCCTAATTATGCATCTAAGTCATTTTAGTTATTTTTAGAATTAATCTGGGATTTAATATCCGACGTGTGTGCACTATTCATCTGCCGGATTCGGGTCCGGAGTTACGAGTTCTTCTACGTAGGGGGTTCCGATGGAGAAACAGACGGCACGATCAGACTCGGCTCGTCGTTCTGAGCAACTTTCATGTTTTAACTTTTTCGATCTGAGCTACGGTTTAAAAGTTATTAATTTTCAAAGATTATTTGAATTTCTGGAATTTATTTATTTATAGAAAATGAATTATGACATCAGCATGACGTCACTGTGATGTCAGCGGTCAACAGGCGCTGACCAGAGTCAAATATGACATGTGGGTCCAGTGGGACCCACATGTCAGCCTCTGTTTAGGCTAATCAGTGGATTACACTAATTAACAGATTTAATTAGCCAAGTGGAGCCCTTCTGTCAGTGTCACATTAACTTAACAAATTAACTTTTATTTTTTAATAGTGCTTAATTAGTCTAATTATCGACTGGGACCCACATGTCAGCTACAGGGGTGAACAGTGTCCGCGTTGACTGTGGTCAACGGGGTCAAACGGGGCCAGGGGGACCCACTATCAGTGTCACTGGGTGGGCCCCACGCCCAGCCACGTCGGCGGCCGGCGGCTAGTCGCCGGCGTGCACAAAACACGGCGGAGGGCTCGGGCCTCCGTCGGAAATCGCCCACAGACGACCATTTTGCGCGCGCGAGGGCGCGTTCGAACGAGTCGAACGGGCCGCATGCAGTGGTGGCGGTGGTTTCGCCGGAATCGGCCGGAATCCTCGCCGGCATTGAGCAGCAGCGGCGCCGGAGTTCGGGCCTCGTCGGGTTCTAAGCTACACAGCGCGGGGAGGAGTGCTAGGGGTCTTGCCAGACTCGCACGAGCCCCAGGAGCTCGATGCTGGGTCCGGACGAGCACGACGGCGTCTGTGGCCGTGGCGGCGAAGTGCACAGCGGCGACCCGTGCTCGGCAATGACGGCAGCTAGCTACAGAGCGCCCGGGGATCAACGAGGAGCAGCAGGGGAAGGAGAGGCTCACCGTGCGGCACCCACGTAGGCCCTCGACAGTTTTGTAGCAGCAGTGGGCGTCGAATTCGCCGGCAGGCACCGGGGTTGGGGAAGAAGGGGACGGCGGTGTCCGGCAGCTACAGGGCCTCCTAGCACCAGCTGGGGCCTTCAATCGACGAGGAAGACGACGGCAACCCCTTCGGCACCATGGTGACCCGAGGCGATGGCGGTGGCCGCGGCTGCGATGGAAACGCGGCGGCGATGGTCGCTCTGCTCCGGATCTAGAGAGGGGAGAAGAGGCGAGGCGAGCGAGGAGAGGATGGGGAAGTGAACGAGGGAGCCAGAGGGAGTGACGGAGCTCAGCCTTATCCCCTCCCGCGCCCTGTATCGTCGGTGGCTGCCCCGGTGTCGCGCGCTCGCCGGCGCGCGCGCGCTCGGCCAGGGGTGCGCCGACACGCATGAGGAGGGAGAAGGAACGGGCCTGCTGGGCCGGGGTTCGGGGCACTGTGCACTAAGGCCCAGTGCGCAGTGCCTCGTTTTTATTTTTCTGTTTCTGTTTCTCTTTTTCTTTTAATCTTTTCTGTTTTGAAATAGTTAGGGCATTTCTACACTTTTGTAAAATGTGAGAGTTGTCCCAAATATTGCAATGCAATATTAGCTCTCACCAAAAAGTGGCTTGGACAGATTTGGAAGCCATTTGAATTTGTAATGTTTTTTATTGAATTAATATTGCTGTTTTGGGTGCTGTTTCATCTTGTTTGGGTCACTTGTCCAACTCCAATTATTTTGATGTTGATTTTAGAAATGTTCCTGGATTATTTGCCATTTAATGAATATTTTTCCAACAGTGTTTGATCAACTTCATATTTCACTTTTGAATTTGAGTTGATTTTCAGATGTGAGTTTGAATTGGATCATTAACCCATATGACTTGGCACTGCAAATGATCATGACTTGGCAAGTTTAATAGAGTGTCACAGAGCTTATTACAAGGGGGTGTTACAGTCGGCCCCAAGGGTACCCGCGAGAGATAATGTAGCGGTATGACAGGGCAGGTGGAGACCACCTAGGACAGAGGTGGGCCTGGTCCCTGGTCATTGTCCATGAGTTACCTAGTCGGAGCGACGGCCCTGGTCGACTCCACGAGATGCTTATAATGTTGGGAAATGTCGCATGGAAAACAAAAAAAATTCTACGCACACGCAAGATCTATCCATGGAGATGCATAGCAATGAGAGGGGAGAGTGTGTCTACATACCCTCGTAGACAGTAAGCGGAAGCGTTTAATAACGTGGTTGATGTAGTCGAACTTCTTCGCGCTCCAACCGATCAAGTACCGAACGTACGGCACCTCCGCGTTGAGCTCGGTGACGTCCTCCGCCTTCTTGATCCAGCAAGACGGCGAGGTAGTGGATGAGTTCCAGCAGCACGACGGCATGGTGACGGTGATGGTGAAGTGATCTCCGCAGGGCTTTGCCTAAGCACTACGAAAATATGACCGGGGTGTAAACGATGGAGGGGGGCGCCGCACACGGCTAAGACAATGTTCTTGTCTGCTAGGCGCCCCACCCCCCTCCCACATTTATATAGGTGGGGGGAGGAGGGAGCAGCCAGGAGGGCGCCCCAAGTAGGCCGAATCCTACTTGGGGTCTCCTCCCAAGTGGCGCCCGCCTGCCATGTTTAGGTGCGGGGGAAAGGCAGGGGAGGGAGGCCCCCCCCCCCCCTTTCCTTTCTCCCATGAGAAGGGGAAGGCAGGTGGGGCTAGCCCTCCCCCCTTTCCTTCCCTAGGGCCGGCCGGCCATGGAGAGGGGCGCACCAGCCCCCTGTGGGCTGGTTTGTCCCTCCCTTGGCCCATTAGGCCCATACACCTACCGGGGGTGCCCGGAGCCCCTTCCGGTGACCCGATGAGTACCCGGTGCACTCAGAAACTATTCCGGTGTCCGACTACCATCGTCCTATATATCAATCTTTACCTCTCGACCATTTCGAGACTCCTCATCATGTCCGTGATCTCATCCGGAACTCAAAACAACATTCGGTCACCAAAACATATAACTCATATAACACTATATCGTCAACGAATGTTAAGTGTGCGGACCCTACGGGTTTGAGAACTATGTAGACATGACCGAGACACCTCTCCGGTCAATAACCAATAGCAGAACCTGGATGCCCATATTGGCTCCTACATATTCTACGAAGATCTTTATCGGTCGAACCGTTATGACAATATACGTAATTCCCTTTGTCCATTGATATGTTAGTTGCCCGAGATTCGATCGTCAGTATCTTCATACCTAGTTCAATCTCGTTACCGGCAAGTCTCTTTACTCGTTCCATAATACATCATCCTGTAACTAACTCATTAGTCACTTTGCTTGCAAGGGTTCTTATGGTGTTTATTACCGAGAGGGCCCAGAGATACCTCTCCGATACTCGGAGTGACAAATCCTAATCTCGATCTATGCCAACTCAACAAACACCTTCGGAGATACCTGTAGAGCATCTTTATGATCACCCAGTTACGTTGTGACGTTTGATAGCACATAAGGTATTCCTCCGGTATACGGGAGTTGCATAATCTCATAGTCGAAGGAATATGTATTTGACATTAAGAAAGCAATAGCAATAAACTGAACGATCAATATGCTAAGCTAATGGATGGGTCTTGTCCATCACATCATTCTCCTAATGATGTGATCCCGTTATCAAATGACAACACATGTCTATGGTTAGGAAACCTTAACCATCTTTGATCAACGAGCTAGTCTAGTAGAGGCTTACTAGGGACACGGTATTTGTTTATGTATTCACACATGTATTTAAGTTTCCGATCAATACAATTCTAGCATGAATAATAAACCTTTATCATGAATAAGGAAATATAAAATAACAACTTTATTATTGCCTCTAGGGCATATTTCCTTCAATCTCCCATTTGCACTAGAGTCAATAATCTAGTTCACATGGCCATGTGATTAACACCCATAGTTCACATCCCCATGTGACTAACACCCAAAGAGTTTACTAGAGTCAATAATCTAGTTCACATCGCCATGTGATTAACACCCAAAGAGTACTAAGGTATGATCATGTTTTTCTTGTGAGAGAGGTTTAGTCAACGGGTCTGCCACATTTAGATCCATATGTATTTTGCAAGTTTCTATGTCTACAATGCTCTGCATGGAGCTGCTCTAGCTAATTTCTCCCACTTTCAATATGTATCCAGATTGAGACTCAGAGTCATCTGAATCGGTGTTAAAGCTTGCATCGACGTAACCCTTTACGATGAACTCTTTATCACCTCCATAACCGAGAAATATTTCCTTAGTCCTCTTAGGTAACTAAGGATAATTTTGACCGCTGTCCAGTGATCTACTCCTGGATCACTATTGTACCCCCTTGACAAACTCATGTCAAGGTACACAATAGGTCTGGTACACAGTATGGCATACTTTAAAGAACCTATGGCTGAGGCATAGGGAATGACTTTCATTCTCTCTCTATCTTCTGCCGTGGTCGGGCTTTGAGTCTTACTCAACTTCACACCTTACAATACAAGTTAGAACTCCTTCTTTGACTGATCCATTTTGAACTTCTTCAAAACTTTTGTCAAGGTATGTGCTTTGTGAAAGTCCTATTAAGCGTCTCGATCTATCTTTATAGATCTTGATGCCCAATATATAAGTAGCTTCACTGAGGTCTTAAAAAATTCTTATTCAAGTATCCTTTTATACTATCCAGAAATTCTATATCATTTCCAATCAACAATATGTCATCCACAAATAATATCAGAAACGCTACAGAGCTCCCACTCACTTTCTTGTAAATACAGGCTTCACCGTAAGTCTGTATAAAACCATATGCTTTGATCAACTTATCAAAGCGTATATTCCAACTCCGAGATGCTTGCACCAGTCCATAGATGGATCGCTGGAGCTTGCACACTTTGTTAGCACCTTTAGGATCGACAAAACCTTCTGGTTGCATCATATACAACTCTTCTTTAAGAAATCCATTAAGGAATGCAGTTTTGACGTCCATTTGCCAGATTTCATAATTAAAAAATGTGGCAATTGCTAACATGATTCGGACACACTTAAGCATAGCTACGGGTAAGAAAATCTCATCGTAGTCAACCCCTTGAACTTGTCGAAAACCTTTTGCGACAAGTCGAGCTTTGTAGTAGTAACATTACCATCAGCGTCAGTCTTCTTCTTGAAGATACATTTATTCTTTATGGCTTGCCGATCATCGGGCAAATCCACCAAAGTCCACACTTTGTTCTCATACATGGATCCTATCTCAGATTTCATGGCCTCAAGCCATCTGTCAGAATCTGGGCTCATCATAGCATCTTCATAGTTCGTAGGTTCGCCTTGATCTAATAACATGACTTCCAAGACAAGATTACCGTACCACTCTAGTGTGGATCGTGCTCTGGTTGACTTACGAAGTTCAGTAGCAACTTGATCCGAAGTTTCATGATCATTATCATTTGCTTCCTCTCTAGTTCATGTAGGCATCACGGGAACGGTTTTCTCTGATGTGCTACTTTCCAATTCGAGAGAAGGTACAATTACCTCATCAAGTTCTACTTTCCTCCCACTCACTTCTTTCGAGAGAAACTCCTTCTCTAGAAAGGATCCATTCTTGGCAACAAATATCTTGCCTTCGGATCTGTGGTAGAAGGTGTACCCAATTGTTTCCTTAGGGTATCCTATGAAGACGTACTTCTCTGATTTTGGTTCGAGCTAATCAGGCTGAAGCCTTTTGATATAAGTGTCATAACCCCAAAACTTTAAGAAACGACAGCTTAGGTTTCTTGCCAAACCATAGTTCATACGGTGTCGTCTCAACGGATTTAGACGGTGCCCTACTTAACATGAATGCGGCTGTCTCTAATGCATAACCCCAAAACGATAGTGGTAAGTCAGTAAGAGACATCATAGAACGCACCATATCCAAGAAGGTACGGTTACAACGTTCGGACACACCATTATGTTGTGGTGTTCCAGGTGGCGTGAGTTGTGAAACAATTCCACATTGTTTTAAATGAAGGCCAAACTCGTAACTCAAATATTCGTCTCCGCGATCAGATCGTAGAAACTTTATTTTCTTGTTACGATGATTCTCCACTTCACTCTGAAATTCTGTGAACTTTTCAAATGTTTCAGACTTGTGTTTCATCAAGTAGATATACCCATACCTACGCAAATCAGCTGTGAAGGTCAGAAAATAACGATACCCGCCGCGTGCTTCAACACTCATCGGACCGCATACATCAGTATGTATTATTTCCAATAAGTTATTAGCTCGCTCCATTGTTCCGGAGAATGGAGTTTTAGTCATCTTGCCCATGAGGCATGGTTCGCAAGTATCAAATGATTCATAATCAAGTGACTCCAAAAGTCCATTTGCATGTAGTTTCTTCATGCGCTTTACACCAATATGACCTAAACAGCAGTGCCACAAGTATGTTGCACAATCATTATCAACTTTGCATCTTTTGGCATCAATATTATGAATATGTGTATCACTACGATCGAGATTCAATAAACCATTCACATTGGGTGTATGACCATAGAAGGTTTTATTCATGTAAACAGAACAACATTTACTCTCTAACTTAAATGAATAACCGTATTGCAATAAACATGATCTAATCATATTCATGCTCAACGCAAACACCAAATAACATTTATTTAGGTTCAACACTAATCCCGAAGGTAGAGGGAGTGTGCAATGGTGATCGTATCAACCTTGGAATCACTTCCAACACACATCGTCACCTCGCACTTAACTAGTCTCTGTTTATTCTTCAACTCCTATTTCGAGTTACAAATCTTAGCAACTGAACCGGTATCGAATACCCAGGTGCTACTACGAACACTAGTAAGGTACACATCAATAACATGTATATCAAATATACTTTTGTTCACTTTGCCATCCTTCTTATCCGTCAAGTATTTGGGGCAGTTATGCTTCCAGTGACCATTTCCTTTGAAGTAGAAGCACTCAGTTCCACCCTATGGTCCAGCTTTGGGCTTCTTCATGGGAGCGACAACTTGCTTGCCATTCTTCTTGAAGTTCCCTTTCTTTCCCTCGCCCTTTTTCTTGAAACTAGTGGTCTTGTTAACCATCAACACTTGATGCTCTTTCTTGATTTCTACCTTCGCTGATTTCAGCATCGCGAAGAGCTCGGGAATCGTTTGCGTCATCCCTTGCATATTATAGTTCATCACGAAGTTCTAGTAGCTTGGTGATAGTGACTAGAGAACTCTGCCAATCACTATCTTATCTGGAAGATTAACTCCCACTTGATTCAAGCGATTGTAGTACCCAGACATTCTGAGTACATGCCCACTTGCTGAGCTATTCTCCTCCATCTTGTAGGCAAAGTACTTGTCAGAGGTCTCATACCTCTCAACATGGGCATAAGTCTAAAATACCAATTTCAGCTCTTGGAACATCTCATATGTTCCGTGGTGTTCAAAACGTCTTTGAAGCCCCGATTCTAAGCCGTAAAGCATGGCGCACTAAGCTATCAAGTAGTCATCATATCGAGCTTGTCAAACGTTCATAACGTCTGCATTAGCTCCTGCAATAGGTCTGTCACCTAGCGGTGCATCAAGGACATAATTCTTCTGTGCAGCAATGAGGAGAATCCTCAGATCACGTACCCAGTCTGCATTATTGCTACCATCATCTTTCAACTTAGTTTTCTCTAGGAACATATCAAAAATATAGGGGAGCTATATCGCGAGCTATTGATTTACAACATAGATATGCAAAACTTTAAGACTATGTTCATGATAAATTAAGTTCAATTAATCAAATTACTAATGAACTCCCACTTAAATAAACATCCCTCAAGTTATCTAAGTGATACGTCATCCAAATCAACTAACCTATGTCCGATCATCACGTGAGATGGGGTAGTCATCAATGGTGAACATCTCTATGTTGATCATATCTACTATATGACTCACGTTCGACCTTTCGATATCCAGTGTTCCGAGACCATGTCTGTACATGCTAGGCTGGTCAACTTTAACCCAAGTATTCCGCGTGTGCAAAACTGTCTCACACCCATTGTATGTGAACGTAGAGTCTATCACACACGATCATCACGTGGTGCTTCAAAACGACGAACTTTGGCAACGGTGCATACTCGGGGAGAACACTTTTATCTTGTAATTTAGTGAAGGGATCATCTTATAATGCTACCGCCGTTCTAAGCAAAATAAGATGCATAAAGGATAAACATCACATGCAATCAAAATATGTGACATGATATGGCCTTCATCATCTTGTGCTTTTGATCTCCATCTCCAAAGCATCGTCATGATCTCCATCGTCACCGGCTCGACACCTTGATCTCCATCGTTGCGTCGGGGTCGTCTCGCCAACTATTGCTTCTACAACTATCGCTAATGCATAGTGATAAAGTAAAGCAATTACATGGCGCTTGCACTTCATACAATAAAGAGACAACCCTAAGGCTCCTGTCGGTTGTCGATATTACAAAACATGATTATCTCATACATCAACATATATCACATCATATCTTGACCATATCACATCACAACATGCCCTGCAAAAACAAGTTAGACGTCCTCTACTTTGTTGTTGCAAGTTTTACGTGGCTGCTACGGGCTTCTAGCAAGAACGGTTCTTACCTATGCAAAAAACCACAACGGTGTTTCATCAAGTTTACTGTTTTAACCTTCTTCAAGGACCGGCCGTAGTCAAATTCAATTCAACTAAAGTAGGAGAAACAGACACCCGCCAGCCACCTTCATGCAAAACCAGTTGCATGTCTGTCGGTGGAACCGGTCTCATGTGCATGGACATGTAAGGTTGGTCCGGGCCACTTCATCCCACAATACCGTCGAATAAAAATAAGACGTTGGTGGTAAGCAGTATGACTATCACCGCCCACAACTTTTTGTGTTCTACTCGTGCATATCATCTACGCATGGACCTGGCTTGGATGCCACTGTTGGGAAACGTTGCATGGAAAACAAAAAAAATTCTACGCACACGCAAGATCTATCCATGGAGATGCATAGCAACGAGAGGGGAGAGTGTGTCTAAGTACCCTCGTAGACCGTAAGTGGAAGGGTTTAATAACGCGGTTGATGTAGTCGAACTTCTTCGCGCTCCAACCGATCAAGTACCGAACGTACGGCACCTCCGCGTTCAGCACACGTTCAGCTCGGTGACGTCTTCCGCCTTCTTGATCCAGCTAGACGGCGAGGTAGTGGATGAGTTCCGGCAGCACGACGGTGTGGTGATGGTGATGGTGAAGTGATCTCCGTAGGGCTTCGTCTAAGCACTACGAAAATATGACCGGGGGTGTAAACGGTGGAGGGGGGCGCCGCACACGGCTAAGACAATGTTCTTGTGTGCTAGGCGCCCCCCCCCCCTCCCACATATATATAGGTGGGGGGAGGAGGGAGCAGCCAGGAGGGCGCCTCAAGTAGGCCGAATCCTACTTGGGGTCTCCTCCCAAGTGGTGCCCCCTGCCATGTTTAGGTGCGGGGGAAAGGCGGGGGAGGGAGCCCCCCCCCCCCCCCCCTTTCCTTTCTCCCATGAGAAGGGGAAGGCAGGAGGGGCTAGCCCTCCCCCCTTTCCTTCCCTAGGGCCGGCTGGCCAGGCATAGGGGCGCACCAGCCCCCTGTGGGCTGGTTTGTCCCTCCCTTGGCCCATTAGGCCCATACACCTACCGGGGGTGCCCGGAACCCCTTCCGGTGACCCGATGAGTACCCGGTGCACTCCGGAACTATTCCGGTGTCCGAATACCATCGTTCTATATATCAATATTTACCTCTCAACCATTTCGAGACTCCTCGTCATGTCCATGATCTCATACGGGACTCCGAACAACATTCGGTCACCAAAACATATAACTCATATAACACTATATCGTCAACGAACGTTAAGCGTGCGGACCCTACGGGTTCGAGAACTATGTAGACATGACCGAGACACCTCTCCGGTCAATAACTAATAGCGGAACCTGGATGCGCATATTGGTTCCTACATATTCTATGAAGATCTTTATCGGTCGAACCGTTATGAAAACATACGTAATTCCCTTTGTCTATCGGTATGTTACTTACCCGAGATTTGATCGTCGGTATCTTCATACCTAGTTCAATCTCGTTACCGGCAAGTCTGTTTACTCGTTCCATAATACATCATCCTGTAACTAACTCATTAGTCACTTTGCTTGCAAGGCTTCTTATGGTGTGTATTACCGAGAGGGCCCAGAGATACCTCTCCGATACTCGGAGTGACAAATCCTAATCTCGATCTATGCCAACTCAATAAACACCTTTGGAGATACCTGTAGAGCATCTTTATGATCACCCAGTTACGTTGTGACGTTTGATAGCACACAAGGTATTCCTCCGGTATACGGGAGTTGCATAATCTCATAGTCGAAGGAATATGTATTTGACATTAAGAAAGCAATAGCAATAAACTGAACGACCAATATGCTAAGCTAACGGATGGGTCTTGTCCATCACATCATTCTCCTAATGATGTGATCCCGTTATCAAATGACAACACATGTCTATGGTTAGGAAACCTTAACTATCTTTGATCAACGAGCTAGTCTAGTAGAGGCTTACTAGGGACACGGTATTTGTTTATGTATTCACACATGTATTTAAGTTTCCGATCAATACAATTCTAGCAAGAATAATAAACCTTTATCATGAATAAGGAAATATAAAATAACAACTTTATTATTGCCTCTAGGGCATATTTCCTTCAAATAATACACTGACAGATTTGGGTATTTGATCTGAGTTGGGCGCAGGCTTATACGCACTAACCGCCGCGCGGGATAATTGTATATGGGACCCTCGGCTTTGTATGTTCCTTCTGAAAATGATCCATATGCCACAGTTCAGAGATGCAGGCTGATTGTTGGGGTGGACGGCAGGCCTGGTGAAGAGGTGGGTCTGGTCCCCGGCCAGTCTCGCAACATGCAGGAGTGCAAAGGGCGATGGGCCTAAGACCCCTGAGCACCTAGGATTTAGACCAGCGTGCTGACCTCTCTGGAGAGCCTAGGTTGGTCTACGGCATGTCGATTGCCCGAGGCCGGGCATTACTTAGAAAAGTGTTTCCGGCCAGAGGTAATTGAGCGTACCAGGTAACTTGGTGCACCCCTGTAGGGAAGTAATCTATTCGAATAGCCGTGTCCATGGTAATAGAACGCTTGGAGTTGTATCCTGATCTACTACAACTAGAACTGGATACTATTGTGATACTGAACTGTTTACTACTCCGAGATCGCTTTCTTGCTGGGCAATCGAGGAAGGATCTCAGGGTATTGCTGACATATACATGTTACTAAATATTATTTATGCTCCTCTCATCTACTATTGCAAGATGATTGCCGCAAAAGATGTAGTATTCGATAGGATGAGCTTCTCCTCTTTATTCTGGCATTTCTGTAGTATAGTCCAAAGATATAGCCCTATTCCTTTGACACCGATGTATACTTAGTATAGTTCTGATATAAGTCTTGCGAGTACTTCGAATGAGTACTCACGGTTCCTTTGCTACCTCTTTTTCTTCGTCTCGGATGTTGCGATCAGATGTTGGAGCCAGAGGATCCTACAGGTGCCTACTACTACGTGGAGATCGACGACATAAACACCTGAATTATAGGAAGCTGGGAAATGAAATTCTCAATGCTACACCTTAAGACATGATTAAGAAGAATGAGACAAGGTGGTTTTGGAGCTGATGCGTGGATGTCCTCGGACGATACGCGGCGCGTCGTCCTATGTGGTGCTCCGCATGTAGCCCCCAACCCACCCCCCCCCCCCCCCCACCCCCCCCCCCCCCCCCCCCCCCCCCGCGCCAAAATAGTTTTTAGAGCACCTGCACCTAGGCCCGTCTATCCTGGCCATCCATGTACCGCATCGCGATTCGTGCAAGTACATTTCTCTTTTTTGTTTCTCTCACATAGAACATGTTTTGAACTTCAAACTTCCACAGCACAGCAAAGCTTTCTATATAGAATCTAGAATAAAACTTTCAGATTTTTTTGTCCGACATAAATATATGAAATAAGATTTGTTTTGTTAAAAAAAACTTATTTTTAGTATTTATGTTGGACCAAAAAATATGAAAGTTTTATCTCACGTTCTAGTTAGGAAGCTTTATTGTGCTGCAAAGTTTGAGATTGAAGACATGTTCTATATGTGAGAAACAAAAAAGATAAATTTACATGTAGAATGTTAGTTGTGTCGCACAGATCTCAAAGCAATATTGGAGAGCTAAGATAGATGGGCCTGGGTGCAGGTGCTCAAAAAATCTGCGTCCCGCGCGCGCCCGGGGGCATTTGGAAGTTAAAAAGAAGTATTGTGAGCTAAAAGCTATGTTTAAATCTCAATTTATTAGTCTCTCCGTCCGGAAATACACGATAAAATTGAACGCAAAGGCACTCTCGTTCGCAGATCGGCCGGCAAGTATCGTTTGCCAAGCAATTTCGAACACGAAATACAGAAGCAACATGACCTCTTTCTCTCGCATTCCATGCAAGTTGTGTCACTACCTATTTCATCGTATATATTAAAAATCTTGACAAACACTGACACATGATACATGCAGCATAACCATGTCGCTGTGTATGCATGCATGTGTGGGTCGAATTAGAATTTGCAATTTCAAACGCATGCATGCATGGTTCACATGTAGAAGGCACGAGCAGCATAGCAGGGCAGTTGGTAACAGCGGGCAGGCCGCCGAGCCTCGAGCACGAGCTCCCCGTCGTCGCCACAGGGGCGACTCGGAACATGGTTAGACGGAGCACGTACTCGTACTCCACCCAGTACTTGTACTCGTCCCCGTACTCATCTTCCTCCCCTGCCGCGGCCTTGACTCGCAGGTGCTCGACGAGGCAGTACTCGCTGCGCCCGCCCACGTACACGAGCTGCATCTTCACGTGGCTGCAGCCCGGGTCCCTTCGGAACAGCTCGTCGACGCGGACCCTCTTCCACGGCGGGGGCTGGCCGTGGCCGCTGGCACCGGCACCGGACGGGACGCTGCACGCGCACAGGTGGATCTCATCCTTGAGGCAGGATACATCGTCGTCTGGGTCGTCGCAGGAGGCGTCGAGGCCGACCCAGGTGTCCAGGTCGGGGTCGTAGCGCGCGGCGCCCTTGAACGGCAGCAGCCAGTCGCCGCGGCGCGTCCACGTCCCGCTCCGGACACCGTAGGAGAAGGTGCCCGGGGGCACGTGAGCCCACCTCCGGCGGCGACCCTGTTTGCGGCGGACAGGAAGATGGTGCCCCCTCGTGGGTGCACCGCGTGGGCGGTGATCCTGGCCCCGTCGAACGGGACCCGGGTAGTGTAGTCCGAGCCCCAGAAGAAGCGCGGGGAGTCGGTCTCGGTGTTGGGCAGAGGCTGCCACTGCCACCTGCAGCTCGACCGTCCGTCCTTGTCTCGCCGGCGGTGATCTGACTTGCCGTCGTCGTCGCTCTTGAGGCAGTGCAAGCCTCCATAAAAGCGCGTGCCGTTCGAGCGGGCAGAAGCCAGCGACGACATCGTGCCATTCGAGCACATACAGCCTTTCCCCGTGATGCAGGGGGATGAGTAGAATCGGCTAGTAGATCAGAAGACAAAGAGGCACACGAGCAAATCTCAGGGAAAACTGGCTGGGTTGCTACGAACTGACCTTCTGGTCTTTTCCATTACAAGGGGAAAGTAGTTCATCTAGTACTCTGTTCTCCCCTCTAGTCATTAGGGGAGACTTACAAAATAAGGTTACAGAGAACTCTAGAAACTAGTATACAGAGTGTACAGTGCTGACTAGTAGATTAAAGAAAAAGGAAACAAAAGGAACAGGTACTCCACTTAGTTGAAGCTAGCTGCATCACCCCGGCGGCCACGGCCAAGTCGTGGCAGTGGGACATGTTTGTCAGGGGAATGTCCGATATGGTCAGCGCTGCCGTCCTGGTGTCGTAGACGACGGTCGCGCCGCGCAAGGAGCCGGACGAGGTCAAGTTTAAGTCGGTGCTGGGGCCTATGGCGACGATGCGGCTGCCCAGGGCGGCGAACTGCATATTACTTTGGATCAGCATACGGCGCTGGGGCCCGTAACGGCACCCTATGCGGCCGGCCGGAGGCTCGGGGAGACGCCGGAGGGATCCGGCAGCGTGGATGTCCAGATCGCCCTCGTCGTCGCCGCCGCCGCCAATGTCCAGCTTATGGATCGCGAAGCCTTTGTTGTGGTTGTCCTCTAGCACCACGAACAGATGCCGCTTCATCGCCCGCGGACGCCGATGATGCCGCCGGTGGGCTGTGCGGCCCGATTCCGGCCAGTTGGATCTGGCCGCCGAACCCGTTAGCGAGGCAAGTCGAGCTACTATCCCTGACGCCGAGCGCTGGCACAAGCTAGCCAATGGAGACCCGGAAGAGGCGCCGGAGAACTCAAGGAGGCGGCTGATATGGGGAGGAAACGGATACGCCGGCCCTGACGAAACCGGAGGTTTGGCCGCCGCAGCCTGCGGGTTCCGTTGTACCGGTGGAGATCTGGAGGAGGGCGCGACTGAGACCTGACGGAGAAGACGCCAGATGTCTGAAGGAGGAGACGCAAGCCCTTGCCACGGCCACCGCCATGCCGTCATGGCCTCCTGTGCCGCCGCAGGTCGGACGGACGAGACCGCCGTTTCATTGCGTGAGAGATCACGTCCCGCCAGTCAATGGTAGAGTACTATGGTAGGCCGGGCAACGGACGAAAGCTGACGGAACGCTAGTTGGGCTTGGCAGCAATGTAGGCCGCCGGTCAAAAGAGGGCTGGGCGATGCATTGGTCGGCCGGCCCAGTAGCACCTTTATCCATTCCTGTCCCTCAAAAAAAAAAACTTTATCCATTCCTTCGTTTCGTTAGTTTGATTCTGATTTTTATTTTTGTTTTGTTTATTTTTTCATTTTGTTTATTTTTTTCAAACATTCTAAATATAGGCGGATTGGTCGTAGGACGCGGAAGTCCGACAGCATCGCGAGCACAGGCGTGCCACCTCGGTATGGCAGAAAGGACGTACGACCTCGTGGCGGAAGTGCGGGTCGCCGTCGGGCTCAAGGCGGTGCAGTAGCGCTAGGCACTTGACGGCGGAAACTACGTAGGCGCGGGTCCTGGCGAAGCGGCAGGACACAGTGCGGCACTAACGCAGGGGGCGACATGGATCCTCGACGACGCCGACTTGAGCGAAGTACCTCCCCCTGCAGGTGCCGCTCGTCGGATTCATAGTCATGGCCCATGCCCTGACGATCTCCACGTCCAGGTCCAGTGTCACCACGCTGAATACCTTGCGATGCCGATGCTCATCTGGTCCTTCTTGATCGCACCCGACGCCTTCCGGATCGACATAGTTGGAGTTCTCGCCATGCATCAAGTCAGGAAACAATAAGATGATCGATGGATTCTTGAGACAAGAGGACGACACGGTTTTATGAGGAACGTTGGCCGATGGAGGGGTGCCTACGGTGACTTCGTAAATTTCAAGATGATATACCGGCTCAGTCTTTTGGAGGTGCTCATATAGATAGGGTATGCGTGTGTGCATTCACAGATATAGGGGTGAGTGTATGCACGTGTATATAAGCGCTTGCGTTTGTACTGTGTTAAAAAAAAATATGTTACTTAAAGGTTCCAAAGCATTCATCTCCATGACCAAGCTACCTTCAAGTACTTGGGTCATCTCCATGACTTGGTGGAGTTGGGGCTCTCTGATCCATAAATAAACGCCGGGTGTATTGTCATGTTTGCAGGTCATGCACCGCAATGTTCAGGAAAGTGTCCGCAAGCAGATTGCCCAGTTGAAAATAAACTTGCCAACATAATGCCGATATGTTGTCACATGCTGTTCCGCCACGGGTCCAGCGCCCACTAGCACATGAAGCTGCTGCTGTACTTGGAGCCGCCACCGGTGGGGAGGTCCTGTGCACCCTCGAAGCACACATGGAGAGCGCAGCCCTTGAGGCCCATGATGCCGCATCGACGAAGAACATCTCGAGATGAACTGACCCCAACTGGATTTTCCCAATGCAGTTGTGGTTCATCCCAACATACTTGGTGGACATTTCACTGCAGTCTGCAGCTATCCACTAAAGCGGCAACAGAAGAAAATCTTGCCATCTCCGCAAGAGACAGCCACTTGAAAGTTTGAGCATAGCTACCGCAAAATCCATATACCATAACCAAACATTCAGCACATTACTTCATAGTACCAGGAAGGCTAGGCGTTTCAGCTCTTGGGGTAGTCAAAAACCATTCCATTTGCCACACCTTTCGCTCGCCCATGGCCAAAGAATTTTCTTACAATAGCCAGGGAAAAATCCATGACCGTTCCGAGTTCCTTCCCGGTAATCAAATTTCCGTCAATCACAACCTTTGATCTGTCAATAACCTGGCAAGTGAGCTGATTGACTACGGAAGGATGAGCAGTCACTGTTTTATCCTGAGTAACACAATTCCATCATCAATTTACTTCCATCTCAATTAAGTATAAGATGCTACAGTTTTTAGTCCGAAAAATCACCTCGAGTAAACCTTGCTTCTGCAATATCAATGGAGAATAACTGATCCCACCATACATCCTGCTTGCTTGCTTCTGTTCCTTGAGTAGCTTATTAAGAGTGGTAGACCTGTGAAGACGCTCAGCTCCGGCAGGTCCCCCCTGGACAATATCAAGGGATAAAACATTGCAGAAAAAAATATTATTGGACAACGAAACCAAAATATATTAGCAGAGCAAGCAAGCAAAGGGACAGTAGAACATGCAAATGCACACACAGGAACACCTGAATCATAGGTAGCTGGGCACTGAAATTATCAATGCTACACCTTAAGACATAATTAAGAAGAATGAGACTACGATGATGAACATATAACTTCATAGTTGCAGAAAACACATCACTTGTCATAGAAATGCAGAAGCATAACCATGAAAGATGTACATGTAAGTTTATTTCTTTACAAACTAGTCTTGAGCTGAACATTCTCATATATGACTACGAAGATGCACATGTAAATTTATTTATTTTCAAACTTTTCTTGAGCTGGACTTTTTCGTATTCTAGTACTCCCTCCGTTCACTTTTATAAGTCGTTTCAGACAACTGAAAATGGGCTGCTTTGCACCCTGTCTGGAATGTCTTCAACGCCTTACAGAAGTGAACAGAGGGAGTAGCTATCTATGTCACAAATTGGTGTGCATGCCAACTCCTATGCAAGAAATAATGAAGTGAGGTGATCATGGCATGTTAGGCATGCACTTTGGAATGGTCTTTTATTAGTAACACACAAGCGTAACCATTATGATAAAAAGGTTGAGCATTTTGTTCCTCATCCACGAATCAACTCAACACCAAATATCTTACAGGAACAACAGTTGTGTTTTGAGTAGGCAACTTGACATATATGATTACTCCCTCTGATTAATGATTATTGAGACATTTGCATGGTCGCCCAAAAAATACTCTCACCATCAATTTCTTCAATGTTGCGTCAAACAAAAATAATTATATATTATGAACAAAATATTTCATGAAAATCTAGTAATGAATAGCACAAACAGTAAAATAGCTTATATTATGAATAGGAAGTATCAGATAAAAACGTGAAATGCAAAACAGCTTACAGGAATAATGATTAGATCATATTTTGAATCAGAAGCATCCAATATGCATTTATCAGCAACAATCTTCATTCTTTGAGACCCAACAATATTTGTGGACTCGCCAACTGATGCCAACACCACATTTATGTTTGCCCGTCTTAAAATATCCACCAACATTATGATCTCCATCTCCTCAGACCCATTTGCAATTGGAACGAGAACCTGTTTCAGAGAGAATCAATGCCACACAACTTGGACTCTGATTGCACCTTTAATAATATTTTCCCCATCAATGCTCATAGCCAAAAGTAATGAGGACTACTGGACTAGACAGATGGATGATCTTTATTTTTCAGATGGACTAGCTTGAATGTGTTTCACATAGAAATATGGCATGGGGGTGTTTTCACATACAGTGCAAGGATTACGAGTCGACGAGTCGTTGAGTCGTTCCGAGGTTGAGACTCATAGACTAATCGGACTAGTCTTAGACTAGTGCTAGACTAGTCGACAAAGTACTGTAGTAGTCAACTACTAATACCTAGTAGCAGTATGTAGTACTTCCTCCGTTCCTAAATATAAGTCTTTTTAGACATTTCAAAAGAATTACAACATACGGATGTATGTAGACATATTTTAGAGTGTAGATTCACTCATTTTGCTCCGTATGTAGTCACTTGTTAGAATCTCTAGAAAGACTTATATTTGGAAACGGAGGGAGTAGTATGTAGTAAACTGTACAACACATTACAGTATATACAATAAAACCAGCAGTGCTAGCCAACGCACGCCAGGCCTAGCCCAGTGCCGCTCAGCACGCCACCCCCAGCTGGCCCATTTGGGCCCAAGTAGCCCACCTACTTAGCCTACTTCCCATCCCAGCCTCTGTAACCCTAGCTCCCGATCGATCCCGTCGCCGCCGCCTGCGCCATCACGCACAAAAGCACGCGCGCGCGCGACCTGCGCCTCCAGCCGCCGCCGCCGGCGAGCCCGCCGACCACCGCCGTGCCTCTTCTCCTCTCTCTCTTTCTCTCTCTCTCTCTCTTCCTTCTTTCTCGTCACAGGGCCGCACGCGCCTACGGGGCACGGCCATGGCCGCCGCCCGAGCACGAGCTCCGGCCAGCTGCCGCGCCTTGCTTCGCCATCCGCCGTCCCGGCGGCAGGTCAGTGAGCGCTGGCGGTGGCCTCGTCCAGGCGGCTCGTTCTCATAGCTCGCTCTCCAATTTTCCCCTCCCAAATTTGAGTCGAGCGACTCAGACAGCAGGACTAGTCCAGACTAGTCGTAGACTAGTCTCTCGACCGCTCGACTCATCGAATTAGTCTACACGAGATTCGCAGTCGACACCACAGTTGCGACTCATGGACTAGTCCATCGACTAGTCCTTCGACTCGTAATCAGTGGTACAGTGACAGTGTATGAGGGGGAATCAACAGATAGACAATAATTCATATAGCATGCTAGGGCATACGCAATCAAACCGAGTTTTCTTAAATCAAGCATGCACCTTTAGGCAGGCATTGCTGTAAATAAAGGAAGTGCAAGTATTCACTCTGGTGCTGCCCAATCCCATTTTCTTTACGAGAAATGCTTTAGGCATCCATTTGTCAAGAAAGCCTTGTTACCCTTTGTAAAAAAAAAAGACTTTTTTTTCTATTTATTGTAACATAAATTTTACAGTAATGATGGTTCTACATGTAAAACACAGACATTATTTGAGCTAACAACATAGCACAAATTATAGTTCAAACATGAACTGACCTGAGGTTTGTGATCAAAAGGCCATTCAACTCTGTTGACTTCTGTACTTCTTTCAAGAGCAGCATCAATCTGTAATATCCATGGGCAATTTCCAACAAGGGCACAGTGGTCAGCAGGTGTTACAATACGAGAAAGAAGTTAGACCTCATAAAGTTATAGCAAAAAAACATAATCTAAAAACTTGCTAGCATTCTTCCTTGAATTGTTTTTGCTAGCATAAGGAACTGAAAGATAAATTACACTTCCTAGAATAAAAGCAACAATCTGAATTGCAGGTACAGTAGTACACTATTAATAAAAGTTTAACAACACATGAACACCTAAATTTACAAGAAATAGTCTAGTCAGCTAAAAGGCATGATACAAAACAAAGATATGCAAGTTTTATTTTGACGAACCAAAGTACTGTCCACATCTTCAACAGCGTGAGGCCCAAACAATTGATCAACAAATGATAAAGCAAACTGAAATGCTGTCCCAGGACCACGACTGGTAGTGAGCTCTCCTGAAACCTGAACATTTGACTCAACAGCTCGGAATGTTGGAAGATCTCCTATGAAGGACGGGTGACAGGTGATCTTGCAAAAAAAGGAATAAGGGTGCAATGTCAACTAAAGAAGATCTTGATCGACTAAATCTAGTCATGTAGCAAAAATGGCCACCTTTCTTCCCTTGTGAAGACCCCAGGGCATGAGAACAACAGCTGGTGCAGCACATATAGCACCATACAATCTTTTCTCTTCAGCTTGTCTAACCATAATTCTCTGAAGGATCTCGTTGTCTCTCAGCCGTACTGAACCAGGCATTCCTCCCTGAACACATCGCCCCAACAATCGAAGATTAGATTTTATATACTGCCAGTTTGTAACAAACATATAACAACACAGGTCAAGTGAGTGACAACGAAGAGATGGCATGTCGCAATCAGCACGAAAAGGGAAAAAATGATTAAACAGTTTGAAAGTTTGCAGTATCAAAGAGAAATGCTGAGAAATATTTTAATAAGAGAAACTATAAATGTTCCATAACTTCCTGCTGCTAAATCCAATAAGCTGTTCGGTTTTGGGAAGATCAGTGGATAGGAGATAAGCCATAGCGGTTCAGTTTGCTCGGTTGTACAATCTCACCTTTAGTACGAATTGGACAGTAGCTGGAGTTCTCACTCAGGGTTTTGGTTGTATCACATTTAGGAGAAACCTTTGGGATAAGAAGGCTGTTCTCTAGAGTTCTTTAAGTCAGTTATGTAGTGTGGTGGTTTTGTTGGAGGAGCATGATAGACGTCATTGGACTTTGGAGAAGAATGGAAAGTTTACAGTTCGTTCCCTTTACCTGATGCTTAAAGCTGCTCAGGTTTCTTGGCCTTATAAAAAAATGTGGTTCGGTAAAATTCCCCCTAGGATCAAGGTTTTTTCTTTGTCTCGCTTTTCGCAATAGCATATTCAGTAAGCATTATCTGTTGCATAGGGGCTGGAAAGGGACCGTTAACTTTATAGTTGGATAATGTCAAGTCCTATTACGGAACGTCAGGTTATTGCTTCTGGGATTTCAGCTTTAGTTTGGTCTTTACGGAAATGTAGGAACTAGGAATAGTGCAAGTTCCAATAGTATTATCTCCCCTGATCCAACCACAGTTATTTTGATGATGGCTAACCTGTGGTCGGATTGGGTTGTTCTTAAAGAAGCGATTTCTTCAAAACAAACAACGGCGAGGAGCTCGGGTGGTACTGCCCACGGCAGCTGTGGTCTTTGATAAAAACCCTTGTGGGTGGGTGGGGGGGGGGGGGGGGTGGGGGGAGCAGAGAGCAACTTCTTTGTAGTATTTTTTTTGTTGGTTTGTCAGAAAGGGTCGCTGCATTGACTAGTTTGGTTGTAAGGTGTTGAGGTTATCCTGCTCGTTATGTTGGAGTTCTAAGACTCTGGTTTTTAAGGCTGGATGGGGCCAGCTAGTAGAGGATGGTCGTGTTGCATCAGGCCAAAATTTCAGGATACCAGCACAGCGATGTTAGTGCCCAAAAAAACTGTTTATCTCCTGTTTTATCGTTTTCCAGCAATGAAAATACGAAGCTCTTGCTCCTTTTATAAACAAAACAAAAATTAAAATAATAATAAGAGAGGTGGGTTACCGGGACAGCCACAAGGTCGAACACCTGGTGTGCACACGCTGCAATGGGCTTGTCTGTGATGATGCGCGTCCCATAGGAAGCCTCGATCTCGAGGCCGTCCTCCACAGAGGCCAGTGTTACGTCAGCGCCTGCTCGCCTGAGGACGCCGGCTACGATGACTGCCTCCATTTCCTCCGTGCCCATGGCAATGGGCACAAGAACCTTCACAGTACGAAGCAGAAATTCAGGTTCTTGACGCTGTCAAAGAGGAAATGTAACGAGTGGAGACGAGACCTTCTTGGGAGATGGCGGCAATGAGACGGCCGTTGTGGCGGTGGAAGAAGAAGGAGCCGCTCTTGCGATGGAGCGGAATGGCGGTGTCCGCCTGTGAGGCGGAGAGTACTGGGTTGGTGCATGCGGCGGCGGCGGCCGAATCGGCATGGCAGTAAGGGGGCTCGGGGAGAGAAGGGGTTTAGACAAGGAGAGCATTAAAATTTGGAGTTCGGACATGAACGAAATCCAGCCAAAAAATATGCAGCCCTTCTGTCGTAAAGCACACGCGAACTGATATAAGCTGTGGCACCCTCGCGGCCTCGCCCTCCTTCTGACTGCAAAGTGGAGACAAAGTGCAGGTTTAGCTAGACTTTTAGATACACAAGCTGCAATATGATATCTTCCAGTTCAGATTTGATAACTAAAGTGTGAGGCATTGTAGATAGATCACAGATATACACCCACCCAAAAAAAGCGGCAGTTTCAACGCATACTACAAAGGGCCGTGGTTTGAACTTGAAAAAAAAAAAAGATGTTATCGTCTTATTCCTTTTTATTAATCTTGCCTTGCTGCAAATTATATTGAAACAAAATCACTAAATTGGTCTCCACATTTACAAAACTGCAGAGTTATTACAAGACTAAGGGCAACAATAATTAATTAAAGATCATGCTTCAATCTATCAAGGTATTAATGTAATGCCGAGGGCCACGGCCACATTTCCTGTAGAACTTAAGCTTGAGTTGAACTTGAGATGGCTACATGGGTGATACCTTTGGCTAAGGCGGAATGCCCAAGGACGGAGGCCAGACGTCGAGGTCGAGGTCTGGCTGGACAAACGCGGTCACCGGCGCGCCGCCCCGTGGGTCAGCCGGACGGGGCAGCAGGCCGCAGATCAGCAAGGGAAGCAGCCAGGAAGGAGATGGGAGGGGAGGACTGCTCGCTGCTGCACGGGGCTCGCCGGATGGGCATGGGCGCAGGGCGAACGGGACACCGGACAGACACGGGGCACGGCGGCCGGGCGGCGAGCGGCGGCTGGATAAGGTTCCACGGGCTCACGGGCACGGGACGACTCCTTTCTTTCTCGTCAAAAACTCAAATGTTCGCTGTTTGTTATTGGGCTGACTGACCGAGGCCCAGCAAAAGGGTTAGGGAGAGTGGGCTGCGCCCCAGGCTACCTTTTTGTTTTCATGGGTCGGAAATTTCCCCGCGCCGTCCTGCGCAAACCTGGCCAACTGGGCCGTACCTGGCAGGCCGGCCTGTTAGCACGCGTGCCCGGCCTGTGACTGGCCGGCCCGGCACATGGTTAATCAGGCCGTGCCTGGGCCTGGATGCTGGGCATGCGTGCCGGCACAGCATGGCCCGTTTATTTTTATTATTATTTATTTTTAATTTCTATAGGCCAATAGGCTGAATAATCGGTGGGCTGATGACTAAACGTGTTGATGGGTCGCCCGTGCCTGGGCCAGGATGGGAGGCCCGTGTGCCGGCCCGACACAGCCCGTGTAGTTAGTGTGTATGGCAGGGGCGTGCCGTGCATGGCCCGTATAACTCAGGTCAGGCCTCTCTGACAAGCTCCGGGGCAAAATGGGTGCCAGCGCTCCGGCCAACGGCTAAATCGGCAAGAAAAACAACGATGCGGCAGATCCAAATCGGCGCGTCAGCAAGGCCTTCGGCGGCAAGGTCAGGGGCCGACGAACGAGCGGCGATGGGTGACTACCGAGGCGAAATCACCGACGAGGGAGGAGTGGCTATGGCACAAGAAGGTTCCGCCTGACAGTTGGGCGTTCGCGCGTCTGTGGGCGTTTTTGCTTGGGCGAGGCCAAATTTGGATCACCACATGATGTATTTACATTGAGAGCAAAATTTGAGTTTTTTTACATCTTTTTTGGGGATGTTTTTTACATCTATTTTCTATATCATGGATGTTCGTTGTGTAAAAAGCGGCATGGGATGCCAAAAGTCATTTTCGAGGACGGGTGCATTGGAGCCTTATATTTTAAATAGTGCCAAAATGCTATTTTAAAATTTTAATTTTTTTTGAAAATAAATCAACATGTTTATATGGATGTATATTATACATGTGTAAAATTTGATGCTGAAATAAGTCCATGTGAGTTACACAAAAATGACAAAGTCGTGATTTTTGGAAAGACGAATAGTGCATGTATTATTCATTATTTGAAAATCATCATTTTGTCATTTTTGTATAGCTCACATGTTTACTTATTTCATAACCAAACTTTACACATATATAATGTACATTCATATACACTAAAAAAATTAGAATTTTTTTGAAACTTTAAATGTGATTTTAAAGTATTTAAAATAAGGTCCTCCAATACACCTAGGTTCCAAAAATCCTCTAAGGCACTGTTTGTTTGGGCTTTTGCTTCTGCTTTTGCAGTTTTTTCATTTTGGGCAAAAAGCCATAAAAGCTCCTAAATAGGTGCTTCAAAAGCCATAAAGGCTCCAAAAACACCTATTTAGGAGCTTTTATAGCTTTTCGACCAAAGTGGAAAAACTGCAAAAGCAGAAGCAAAAGCCCAAACAAACAGGGCCTAAGCCTCGGGGTGCCGTCCAGTGGTTCAAAGAAGAAGAAAGAAAGAAAGAACGGCTCAAAAAAAAAGAAGAAGAAGAAAGAAAGAAAGATCCGGCCGCCGACCGCGCCACGCTAGCGCCGCCACTGTAGCTAGCCTCCGGCGACCTGCGCCACCGCCTGGAGCAGCGCTCCACAGCCGGCCCAGGTACTCCCTTCTCCCTCCTCCTTCCTCTCTCTTCCATCCCCTTCTTCCCTGCTCCAGCCGCGGCCATGGACCAGCCGGCCGGCTATGCACCGGCCCTCCTTCCTCCTCCTCCACCTTTCTCCCTTCTTTCTCCTCCCTCTTCCTGCATCGGCCCAGGATGTGCTCGCTCTCTGCAGGCCGTTCCTCCGGCGCCGCCAGCCAGATCTGGGTCGACCCTCTCCTCCACCCCCTCCTTTCTCCTCTCCCCCCCCCCCCACCCCCCCCCTCTCTCATTCCCTCCCCTGTTATGTTATTTATTTTTTTGCCTAATTTTGTGTAAGCACTGTTGTTTGATCCATTGCTATGTAAATGCTTATATGAAGTGCGATATGATCTAGGATAAATTTGCTTGTATGCATGACATCTCAAAAAACTGCAGGCAGTGACCTCTATGCTGTCCTAATTGCAGTGTATGTCCTCTAATTTTTTTGCAGTGTTGCAGTGTGTCCTCTAAAAAAAACTGCAGGCAGTGACCTTCTTGTATGAATATATATGTTTGCAGTGCGTGTTGTGTATGGAAAATATGATGATTACTTCCTATGTACTGCATACTGTGAGACTATATTGTGTAATGGAGTTTGCTTGGTAGGTGTTTGTGAAAATGCGTGTATGAATTTTTTTGACATGGCCAATAAAATGTGCAAGTGTACGGCTTAGGAGGCGTGTAAGATAATCTATTTCTTCCTGTTATTGTTATGTCGTTAACATCTTCAGGGGTCGACGAACGAGCGGTGACGGACGACTACCAGGGCAAAATCACCGGCGACGGGAGGCGGGTGGAGGAGCGGCTTCGACACGGGAAGGTTTCGCCTGGCAGTGGGGCGTTCACGAGGCTGTTGGAGTTTTTCCTCGGGCGGTGGCTGGTGATGCAAATTTGCATCACCAGTGATGTATTTTACATCTAGAGTAAAACTTGAGGGGAAAAAAATTCACATATATTGGATGGACGTTTTTAGTCCTTGGTGACATAAAAAGCGGTTAGTTGCTCTGAAGCCTCGGGGTTCAACCTGGCAGTCGGGTCGGGTTTGGTCGGGTCGACCTCTATCAGACCCATGCCCTATAAGTAAATGGGTCTACCTCTTCGCCCACGATCCTACCCATGAGCATAGGAGCAGACCCACACCCATACCCATCGGGTAACCCGATCCCATGGGTTACCCATCGGGCATAGCTTTTCTTTAATACATTTATTAATTATGCCAGCACGTAGCGCTTGTAGCTGGCTATAGCTTGAGTGTCCTTGGTTATATAGGCAGAGCTGCACCTCCCTCCTGCCCAACTAGGCGAGGTGGTACTAAACAAGCTGTCAACCTGTGTAGCTTCATGTGCTACCGTGCATGCAAAGCAGGATATGGGCTGGCTTCATAGGCCCAACAAGAAGCCAACATGTTACTCCGTGGAGGCTGCTAGCTACTCAAAAGCAGTACGTGGAGGCTGCTGCTTAGCTGCCCAGCTAATGGGCCAGTGCCATGAATGCAAAGTACTAACATCTAGTTCGTTTATGGACTGGATCATTGGTTGATGGCTGTGATTTTAGTACTCAGGGCCCACATGTCGGCCCACATGTCGGCTAATCGGGTGACCCATCAGGCAAACCATAGACAGGACCTTATGCCCAGACCTTATCCATGACTAATCGGGTTACCCATCGGGCTTACCCATGGGTGAAGATGACGACCCATACCCTACCCGAATTTGCCGGGTTGACTCGGGGTCTCGTCCCTGGTGAGAAAAAAAGGAGTCAGCCGCCGTCCCCGCGACTGCAGCCAGCCTCCGGCGGCCCTCCAGCCCGCGCCGCCGCCTGGAGCAGCGCTCCACAGCCGGCCCATGTACTCCCTCCTCCCTCCATCCCTCTCCAACCTCCGCCCTCCCTCCTCCGTCCCCTTCTTCCCTGTTCCAGCCGTCCGTCCGGCGCCGCCGGCCGGCTATGCACCGGCCCTCCTTCCTCCTCCTCCACCCTACTCCTTCATACCTATTTTCTCCTGCCTCCTTTCTCCTCCCTCTTCCTGCATTGGCCCAGGATGTGCTCGCTCGCTGCAGGCCGTTCCTCCGGCGCCGCCGGCCAGATCTGTGCCGACCCTCTCCTCTATCCTCCCTCATCCCCTCCCGTGTTATGTTAATTTTTTTAGCCTAATTTTGTGTAAGCACTGTTGTTTGATCTATTGCCATGTAAATGCTTGTATGAACTGCAATATGATCTAGGATAAATTTGCTTGTATGCATGACATCTCAATAAACTGCACGCAGTGACCTCTATGCTGTCCTAATTGCAATGTATGTCCTCTAAATTTTTTGCACTGTTGCAGTGTATGTCCTCTAAAAAAAACTGCCAGTGACCTTCCTGTATGAATATACTCCCTCTAAAAAACGTCTTACATTATGGGACGGAGGGAGTATATGTTTGCAGTGCATGCTGTGTATGGAAAATATGATGATTACTTCCTATGTACTGCATATCGTGAGGTTATATTGTGTAATGGAGTTTGCTTGGTAGGTGTTTGTGAAAATGTGTGTATGAATTTTTTTGACATGGCCATTAGAAATGTGCAAGCGTACAGCTTAGGAGGCTTGTAAGATGATCTATTTCTTCCTGTTATTGTTTTGTTGTTAACATCTTCCTGGTAAAATTGACATTGGGTGACAACGTACATGGCCTGTGTTGCTGTGTGCTCTTGGCAAGTTTATTTTTACCACTGTTTAGGATTTGAAGTTAGTGGTCTCCCTCTTGGGCAGGAAAAATGGCCGAGCATCTCTTTGAGGACATCTTCAACGTGACCAGGATTGATCCTGATGGGAAGAAGTTCGACAGAGGTAATTCGCTATGGCTGTTTTACATGGTGAATTTTAAGTTCTATTAAGCGGCTCTTTGCTCTGCCTAATCATGCTGCTCATGTATGCCTGTCAGTCAGTCTCTTGGAGCTGCTGCTAGCAATGCCTTAGTAACAAAATTCTTGCCTACCGGTTCACAGTGCACTATATATGGCAACTTATAGACCCTGGACTGCTAACTTCATAGCTACGCTGCAGATGTTTACTGAACTGAACGTTTACCATTCCATATTGGTGTGCAGTTAATCGCATTGAGGCTAAAAGCGAGCAGTTGGATATGTACATGCAATTAGATGTCGCTACCGATGTCTACCCAATGCATGTTGGTGACAAGTTCACCATGGTTTTAGCGCCTACACTGAATCTGGATGGGACTCCAGACACTGGCTTCTATACACAGGTAGCATGACCTGGTTCTTCTTACAAGTTGATCATGAAATAATTTGGCAACTGAATGATGTGAATGCGGCTCATTATGTGTGGCAGTTGCCTAAATGTTGTTATTGCCTCACATGGACTTGTCTTCATGGAGGACGCATGTTTAGGGGCTGATTGATACTCTACTCAAGAAGCTCATGTTATTTCTTTCCTTCTTCCAGGCTGGTAGGAAAACACTTGCTGACAAGTATGACTATGTTATGCATGGAAAGCTTTACAAGATTTCAGAGGACACTTCCAGTAAAAAAGAAGCTACTAAAGTGTACGACTTCTCTGAACTCTAGATTAGTGATTTTGTATGGGTTTCTAATCTTGCAGGATTTGATTTATGCGATATATTCGAATAATATATGATTTAATGTGAGATTGATTTCTTACCTTCATATAGCCAATGAAGAATTTGCTCTATAACCATGTTGCTGGAGCTCTTTAGTTTGAGAGTAAATAATGAGTGAGGCGTTTTGGCTCTCGGCCTCCATGGAGGCCGTTTTTTTGAAAAATTCAAAATCCAAACTTTTCAGTGTCAAAAAAATCTGAATTTTTTTGTACAAGTAAACAAGGCTGTTCTGCGTACGTGTGTAAAATTTCAGGATGAAATATCTTGAAATGCTATCTGTACAAAAAAGACAAATTCATGGCCTGGGAGGATGAATAGTATCATGTGTTAAAAAGCTCCTGATTTGTCTTTTCTGCACAGCCCTCATTTCAACGTATTTCGTCCTGAAATTTACACACTTGTGCATTATGCCTCCATGTATATCTATATTTTTTTCAGAAATTTTTGAATGTAAAAATATGAATTTTGAATTTTTCAAAAACCGGCCTCATTGGAGCTCGGCCTCCAAAAGGGATTTTCGGTAAATAATGATTCTCTTATTTGCCCTTCAGCTCCTGAATCCCGGCTTCTTAATGCATGTCCATATAATCCTGTGTGGGTGGGGGAGGGGTGTTGAGATTGCTTGATGCGTGTTTTGCTAAGTAGCCTTGTGTATATACTCCAAGGAGATTGCTTCCTTTTGAGTGTTACTGAGTAACCTGATGTATACATGGTCAAAGATAATGGGTGCGTGGGGTGGGGTGGGGTCGTTGAAATTGGTTGATGTGAGTGTTACCTAGTAACCTGGTGTATATACATAGTCCAAGATAAGGAGTCGGTTTTGAGATTGCTTAATTTGACTGAGTAACCTGATGGTATACACATGGTCCAAGATAAAGCTCGTCTGCTTTCCATCAAAATGAATGTTATTTCAAATGAAATAATGTCATGGTGCAACTCATACGAAGAGCAAAGTTCCTACTGTTAAAAGGGCCGATTGAAGGATTTGGTTTTACATATTTGATGATATTCCTTGTTTATAGTTTGTACTTACTAGAAAATTTCTTAAATCTTTGCAAAAGGAGCCCATTTTCTTACGGAACAGACGAAGTGAAATTTATTGATGGTCTTTTCTCGTTTTTGTACCATAAGCATGCTGGGCTAGTTGAATTACGTGAATCACGCATTCACACCGTGCAGTACAAGCGCAATTATTTTTCTAAGAACATTCACATTTTCTCACAATGCCTAGTCGTATATCTCGAACCGACCTACACTGTTCACACCTAGTGGCTACTGTACTTGTCAACCAAGTGATTTGGCCAATTCCCTCGTGCAACCATTTCTAATTATTTTTACCCACTTTTTGCTCTTTCCAGGGAGATCTATGCATCTTTTGGTGGCCTCCTGATGTTGCTCAAAGGCGACCCTTCGAGTGCTGCTAACCTCGAGCTGGATCAAAGGCTGTTCCTCCTCATCCGAAAGGTGTAAGCGTGTCGTGTCATCTATCGGATAACCAGTGCTTGTAGTTCACTCACTCAGGGCTATACCCAGCCTGTCATCCTTTGGATGCTAATCGTCCTCCCACTGGTGTACTCTTTGGGCGGTAATATTACTCTAGATTGGTACCATGGCTTGTCTGTAGCGTCAGTAGTCACTTGCTCTTGTTTCCCTGGAGCTCATTATGCGTGTTACTAATGATTCTCGCATACATTACAATGCTGCATGAATGTCATCTTCAGCAATTATTATCGCAGTGTGGAATATGATGCTTGTACTCTGGCTCTACAACAAATTTAAGAAATTGCAGCTTTTTATAATATGCAAGAATAAGCATATAATAATGAAATTCTCGCAAAAAAGTTGCCTAAGAATAAATAAATTAGTGGAATTGGTATTACCCTTTAAGAAGGAAGAAATTGAAAACAAAAATAATAATTACAAAATCTGCACATAATTTACACAAAAAAAGTTGACTTTTTTTATAATAAAAACAAGAATAGGCATATAACAGTGAAATTTTGGAAAACACATTATAAGTAGGGATGAGTTTGTGGCATTGGTGTTACCCTTAAAAACAAAGAAAAATATATTTAAAAAGGGAAAATCAAAATCATAGTAATGAAGTCTTCTAAGGAAAATGGGTTAGTGGCATTGGTATTACACTTTAAGAAGGAAAAAAAGGAAAAAAATGCACACAATTTACACAAAAATTGTGCATTTTATGATATGCAAGAATAAGCATATAATAGTAGAATTTTTGAAAAATAGAAGTTTTCTAAAAAGGAATGAAATAGGGGCATTGGTATAACCCTTAAAAGAACTAAAACAAAATCATAATAAAAACGATAATAAAAAACAAATAAGGACAAAATTTGCACACATTTCCTATAAAAAATCTTCCCATAAAACTGGTTTTATGGGCTTCACTTAAAAGTTAAGGAAAGTTGCCTCAGAGCAATTTTTGTTAGTTACCCTGAACTTCTCCCCCTAAATCAATTGCCTAGGACCCGCCAGTCAGTGATGCACGTGACGGCGGACAGTATGGTGGCCGCCGGCGAGGGGCAACGCGAGGCGGTGCGCTGGCCGCCGACACGAGGCGGAGTGTCGGCAAGCGGCGGTGGTGCATGCGCGAGATGGCGTGGCGGCTGGCGCGAGGGGATGTGACGGCGAGCAGCGCAGGTGTGATGGTCGCGGCGTTCGGGTATGTTTTCGGCAGGGCGCGTGATGGCCGCGGCGTTCTGATGAGGTTTTGGCAGGGCGACAACGTTGCGGCGAGGCGTACGGTGAAGCTTCAGGTGCTTACTGACCCGCCAAATAATCATCTTCCCGTAAACCCGTGGGAAGAAAAGACCACTTTTACGGGAACTGTTGGAAATATTTATTTTTCCGCCACAACTTTCAGTAAACGACGATTATTTTAAAGATAGAAATCTGTTGGAGTTGCTCGGACACATGCATTAATGTTGTCGGACGTCCCTCACCCACCGGTTGTTGAAATTGCAACTAATCCTTGGGTGGTTTTGGTAATTCATAATAACATATAACTCACTGAACTAATATCCATTCAAGATAAATATTTTAGCATGTTCAATGATTGGCATCGGATGGATTAGAGATGTGGACCCCTCAAAATGCTACAGACAAGGATTGACAAAAGCTCAAGACTCTTCATTTCTATTTTAGTGATCCAAGATCACGTTGAGTCTATAGGAAAACCAATACTATTAAAAGGGGATGAGGTGTTGCTTAATGATCTGGTTGCTCAAGTGCTTTGTGATATTGCTTCAAAACCCTCTGCCACTTTCTCCATCCAAATATGTCCAAACCCTAATTTCCAAACTCGGCCCCACTGATATTTCTTACCTGGCGCCACCGAGTTCTTTTGACATAGCCACTGCCAGAAACCCTAACAAATCGATCTGACCGATACGGGTCTCAGTCCCACCGAGATGGCCTTGCCAGCGCTCTGTGACTTGTTGCATTCACTTTGATCTCACCGAGTTGTTGCAATCGGTCCCATCGAGTTGGATTGACAGATTCTCTGTTGCTTATTGCTTCATTTTGATCTCACCGAGTTGATGCAATCAGCGCCACCGAGATGAAGTTTTCCCTAAGCCCTAGCACATCGGTCCCACCGAGTTGTTCAAGTCGGTCCCACCGAGATTCCTAACGTTCATATTTTTGCACATATCGGTGCCACCGAGTTCACAAATGGGTGCCACCAAGATTGGTCAAAAGTGTGTAACGGTTGGATTTTGTGTGGAGGCTATATATACCCCTCCACCCCTTCTTCCTCATTGAGGAGAGCCATTAGAACATGCATACACTTCAACTATTCATTTTCTGAGAGAGAACCACCTACTCATGTGTTGAGATCAAGAGATTCCACTCATACTATTTGAACCTTGATTTCTAGCCTTCCCCAAGTTGCTTTCCACTCCAATTCTTCTTCCACCATATTCAAATCGGGAAAACTTTGTTTTTGCCACTCTAGTTTTTGCCTACTTTGCTTATCCCACTCTATAATTTGACATATTACTTTTGCCACTCTTAGTTTTGACAATACATCACAAATGTCATTCCATGGCAAAAGCAATAACTTTTCATTTCACTTTTGCCACTCTTAGGTTTTGATAATGTATCACAATTGCCACTTTAAAATTATTACTTTTGCCACGGAATGGCAATTGTGATGTATTGTCCAAAACTAAGAGTGGCAAAAGTGAAATGTCAAATTCTAGAGTGACATAAGTAAATTGGTCAAAAGCTAGAGTGGCAAAAACAAAGTTTTCCCCTTCAAATCTGTCAGAAAGAGTTGAGTGCTGGGGAGACTATTATTTGAAGCACAAGAGCAAGGAGTTCATCATCAACACACCGTCTATTACCTTTTGAAGAGTGGTGTCTCCTAGATTGGTTAGGTGTCACTTGGGAGCCTCCTCGTGATGTCCAGTTGAACCAAGATGTTTGTAAGGGCAAGGAGATCGCCTACTTCGTGAAGATCTACCCGAGTGAGGCAAATCCTTCGTGGACGATGGCCATGGCGGGATAGACAAGGTTGCTTCTTCGTGGACACTTCGTGGGTGGAGCCCTCCGTGGACTCGTGCAGCCGTTACCCTTCGTGGCTTGAAGTCTCCATCAACGTGGACGTACGATAGCACCACCTATCGGAACCACGCCAAAAATCTCCATGTTTCCATTGTGTTTGCCTTCTCCAAACCCTTCCCTTTACCTTCATATGCAATGTTCTACTTTCCACTGCTATACTCTTAGAATCGCATGTGTAGGTAGATTGATTGACTTGTGCTAATTGCTAAAATCTGCCCACAACTAAAATTGGGAAAAAGATATATTTTTATTTGGTCAAGTAGTCTAATCACCCCTCCTCTAGACATACTTTCGATCCTGCAAATGGTATCAGAGCTTTGGTCTCCTTTAGCCTTGATTCACATAGCTTTGGTGATCATAGCCTTGGTTTCACAACCTAGGAGAGTATGGCATCTAGCGAGGGTAATTATCACTGTAGAGGTCCTTACTTTGATGGTACAAATTTTGCTAGTTGGAAGCATAAGATGAAAATGCATATTCTTGGTCATAATCCCGCCATTTGGGTTGTTGTTCGTATTGGCTTGCAAGGTGAATTCTTTGAAGATGGTAGAGAACCGGATCGTGAAGTGACTGCGGAAGAAATGAGGATGTTGCAATACAACGCTCAAGCTTGCGATATTCTCTTCAATGGATTGTGCCCCAAAGAATTCAACAAAATTAGCCGCCTTGAGAATGCAAAGGAAATTTGGGATACTTTGGTTGATATGCACGAAGGTACTGAGTCCGTCAAGGAATCCAAGTTGGATGTGCTTCAAAGTCAACTTGACAAGTTCAAGATGAAGGATGGTGAAGGAGTCGCCGAAATGTAGTCTAGGCTTGCTCTCATCACAAATGAGATTGTCGGCATAGGAAGTGAAGAGATGACCAACAAATTCATCATCAAGAAGATCCTTAGAGCCTTGGATGGAAAATATGATACCGTGTGCACATTGATCCAAATTATGCCCAATTACAAAGATCTCAAGCCACGGAAGTAATTGGAAGAATTGTTGCTCATGAGATGTCACTCAAGGATAAAGAAGATCTCCACAACAAGTCTAGTGGTGCATACAAAGCTTCATGTGATGATCCTACTACATCAAATGACAAGCAAATCTCGAATGAAGAATTGAGCTTAATGGTGAAGAACTTCAACAAATTCTACAAGAGTCGAAGCAAAGATAGAAGCTACAAGTCAAGGTCCTACAATGACAAAAGATCTTCTAATCGTGATCGCAATTGCTACAATTGTGGAAGACCCATACACTAGTCCAATGAGTGTACGTCTCCCTACAAGAAAAGAGAAGATTCACCCAAAAGGAGAAGTAGAAGAGATGAATCACCCCATAGAGAGAGAAGGAGTAGAGATGATCGTTATGAACAAAGAACCTCTCAAAGAAGAAAGGATTCGGGAAGGAAAGACAAGTCATCAAAGAGCTACACAAGAAGAAGACATCAAGCTCATGTTGGTGAATGGATTTCTGGCTCCGATTCCAGCACTTACTCCGAGAGAAGTTATCACTCCGACTCCGACTATAGTCAAGATGAAGGTGTTGCCGGAATTGCTCTAGTGTCATCCAACTCCTACGACATATTTGATTCACCAAATGAAGGAATTGGAACATGCTTCATGGATAAAGGCCACAAGGTATCACACCCCGAGTATCTTGATTTCAATAGTGATGAAGATGATTTGCTAGGTGATGATGAGTTACTTGTTGACAAAACTAGTGATGTGAGCTATAATGATCTTGCTAGTAATCATGATAGTCAAGATGAAATGAATGACAATGATAAGAAGGAGATTGAGCGTCTAACTAAAGAACTAAACACTCTTAAGTTAGCTCATGAAACAACTCTAGAGGATCATAGAGAGCTCCTAAGAATTCATGAGAAACTACGCTTCGAGAAGCTAAATTTAGAGCAAGAGCATGGGTTTCTAAAAGCTATCAATGATGATCTTCGAAAGAGGAGTTTTTCTTACATTGCCAAACGTTTCCTCTTGTCTACATATATGCCACAAGTTAAAACTAGTAACAAGAGCAAGAAAGATTATTCTTCTAGTAGTAACAATAACCATGCTAAAACCAATGTTGTTGCTTCTAATAATTATCTTGATTCCACTAACGATTCTCTTAGCCAAGTTACACTTGAGCAAGAAAATAGCTTATTGAAGGGAATTGTAGAGAAAGGTGTTTACAAGAGTCTTGCCGGGAGTAAGCAATTTGAGGAAATTGTACGCAAGCAAGGAAGACACCGAAAGAATCAAGGTGTTGGTTTTGAACGAAAGTTCAATGCCAATGGAGTTGAATGGGAAGAAGATCAATACCCCAAAACGAAGTTTGTTCCTCAACAAGAGAAGTATGACCCCACTTCTTTTGAGGGAACACAAGCTCAAGATGATCTTCCATCACAAGACCACAAGCTAAAAGGCAAGGACAAGCTTCAAGAAGAGATTGATTCGTTTGAAGAAGCTCCTAAGGCCATGGTCAAATGGGTTCCCAAGACTACGTCAAGCTCTACTTCATCAAGTTCGACTACGATTCCAAGGATTCCCATCAAGTTGATGTGGATCCCAAAGAAGAAGAACTAGAGTGTTCCTGAGAGTGACTCCGCCAACATACTTCACTCATATCCATTTTGGCGAGGACTTGTGCAATCCACTTTCATATCTTGCAATAGTTCATGGAGTCACAAATCCTCTTGATGGTAAGACAAGGGACAAGGTAACCAAATGCTTTCATGGAATCATCATATGTGCAATTCACTCTATGTCTATGGATATCCTTGTATGTTCCTTGTGGGACTAACCCATGTAGGTATTGAAAGTGCAACACTCCAAAGGATTGCTCCAAATGACCTACATCAACATTGAGCATCCACATCTTCACTATCTATATGAAGTCATCATCGACAAAACCCAAGGTTAGTTCATCCCTCTTTGGGGGGATATCACATCTAGGAGGAGCTTTGCTCAAAAAAAAATTTGAGCTAAAGCAAATCTAATGGTGTGAACACATTAATGCTTTATGTAAAAGTGGTAACCCCACTTGTGCTTAAACGATGAGTATGACCTATGATCAAATGTTCTTATTTGACTCCTAAGTCAACATACTCATATATAGATGACCTAGTCATCATCAATTGCTTGATAGATGCTAGAATTGACTGTGCATGTTTGACACATATTTCATTTGCTATTTTTATTGTGTGAGCATGTTGGTTGCATATTTTCACCATTCGAGGACATCCATTTGTAGTTTTGAGTGTCTTGGTTTTTATTAGCCAAATGGATGTACAAGAATGCCTAAGAACTTTCTCTAGCTATCTATGCTCTTCTTGTCTCAAATTCTTTTCATTCTATATCACAAAAATTGAACAAGTTTCTTTTCGGACCCTCCGGGTGAGGAGCACTCGGAGCCACCGATCCGTCAAGGGCTGCCTTCCAAAACCTTCTATTGCTTTTCGGTCAGACTAATACACTCAAACTCGGTCACACTGAAAGCACTTAGATTGATCTAGGTTTTCAAACTCGATGCTACCGATTAGACCGACTCGGTCCCACCGATTTGATGTAACTGCACGTAGTTACGCATCTCGGTGACACCGATTCATTCCACTCGGTGCCACCGACAGCACTTGAGTATATATATCTTGCGGCCCATACGGTTGAAAATTTCTTCAAACATCTCGAGCCCGCGCCCCATTGCTGCCGCCCCCTTGGTCTCCGGATCATCACCGTCGTCTCCCGTGCGCCTTTGCCGCAGGAATCCACCGGCGTCAACGGAATCTGCTCCGCCATTGCCGCCGTAGAGGATCTCCACCGGGTTAGGGTGAGATTCGATCTCCTCGTGCTTCTTTTCTTCGATTCAATGCACAAGGACAATGCCATGTATCTTGCCACGACTGCAACACTTCTATCCACTAGAATAAATTGTTAGAATAGATTCAAAGAAAAAATTTAGGGTTAGGTTTCCACCGAACTCATCTCGGACCGACCGAATTGAAATTTTCGGTCCCACCGATTGGACCTGGCCATTACACAAGTATAACTCGGTTCCACCAAAACGTACTAATTGGTGAGACCAAAAGTAAAGTTTCAGTGAAACCCTAGCATCTCAGAGCCACAGAACCACAACTCGGTCCAACCGAAATGGTGTGTTTAGGCTCCGTGAGTGCTCCGGTGTCACCGAAATGATCAACTCGGTAGCTCCGAAATGCTTTCTGTGGAAAACTAAAAGTAAAATTTGGAATCAAATTTTTGAAAAACTATCTGCTTTTTATGATAACCCATCTACTCTGCCCATACCCATCTATTCACAGGGTCTGTTTGCTAGATATCGAGTGCAAGTGACAGTCAGAACTAGTCAGAGCAGAATGTTGAGCTCAGTGAAGGCTCTAGTCCCAGTGAGTGCTATGAAGAGGGCAGCAGGAGCACTCCCAGTAATTTGCCCAAAGCTGCCACAAGGACAAAGAAGAAGAGAACCTCAGACAGTGAGGATGAGGACTTTGTTGCATATGAGGCCACTTCCAAGAAGAAGGTAGTATTCAGAAAAGAATATGGTACTTCTGCTAGTGCTAGGCCAAGTGCCAAGGGAAGGACTGCTATCAAAAAAGTGCCACTGTGAAAGGGAAGCAAAGCCTCAGCTCCTAAGGAAATCATGACCTTCACACTTGAGGAGCCAAGTGATGCTGAAGAAGATGCCAGCAAGAAAAAGAAGAGGGCTAGAAGGACTACTGCCACAGTCATCTTCCATGAGGGAAGATGATCATGACGAGGAGGAAGAACATGTTGATGCACCTCCAGCTAAGGCACAAAAGCTCATGTCTGATGCCATGAAGACAGCTGCTCCCTCCAAGCCCAAGTCCAAGCCCAAAGCTTCTGCACCTAAGAGGTCAACTAGAAACATTCCAGCTGCAGAGAAGAACAAGGCCCCAGTGCCTGAGGTTGAGGATGATGATGAGCCACTAGTGCTCAGGAAGCTCAAACCCAAGATCCCAGATCATGACAATGCACACCTGTTGTAGAAAACATGGTGCTCAGGAAGGATAGTTGATTGAGAGAGTGGAGGAAAGTTGATCCCTACTCTGCCAGAAGGAGGACTGCTTGTGATTATCGCTTTCACACCAAAGAACAACAAGGCTTCTATGAAACTTTTTGCTTGATACGAAGCCCATTGTCAGTGACATGAAGTGGGTGGAATGGAAATAAATTGATGCCAATGAAGATTATTTCTCCCACGTTCATGAGAGTTTTAGGCTTGCCGTAGTTGACAAGTTTGTTGGTCAAAAGCTCACCAAGTGGAACAATGAGATGATCATGCAATTCTACTCCACAGCACACTTCTATCCAGATGGGAGAATTGTATGGATGACTGAGGGTTCCAAGTACCAGTCATCAATCTCTGAGTGGGCTGCACTCATTGGTGCCCCCAAGAAAAGTGAGGATGATATTGATGTTTATGGGAAGCCCAGGATGGACCACAACTCCATGGCAAACATGTACAAGGAAATCCCTCCCAAGGATTTGGAAACTCACAAGCTTGGTCATGTGAAGCACTTGCTATCTGGTTTGGCCACCACAAACACCATTTTGAGGCACACTCTGTTGCCCAAATCTGGAGATAAGAGGATGATCCGTGGCAACTCCATCAATTTGCTTCACTTGTTTGACTCCCCACCCCGGAAGTTCAAAGTTATGAGTTTGATTGTTGAGACGGTCAAGAGGACAGCTGCTGACCAGAAGAGATCTTGTGGATATGCCCCACACATTCAGATGCTTATCAACTCCAAGGTTGGTACATGCACATATCTACTAGATCGTGAGCACCTCCCTCTTCAGCCAGAGTTCGAGGATAATATGGTGGTGATGGATCCCTCACACCCCACATCTGTTGAGGCTCAAGAGAAGATCCAGGCAGCAAAGCAGCTTAGAAAGCCGTAGCTCCGAATGCACTAGTTGAAAATATCAAGACAAAGCAAGAACAAATGACATATCTGCTGGAAGCAACACCGAGGATTGAGCGAAGTCTGGCCAACTTAGCCAAGAACCAGGAGAGCTTAGAGCGGATTGTGGAGGACAAGATATACAATCTAGATGTCAAGGTCACAGAGATTCAGTCTGTTGTGGAGAAGCTTAGAGACGATACTGAAGATGGAAATGAGCACACCACTACTGAGAGGTTTCAGACTGTGCCAAGGGCACCCAGGTCTTCAGTCGTGCCAGTTGCAGACTCAAGGACCACTCACTCTGCACCAGCTGCCACAACTCCAGCGCCACCTCTAGTGTCTACACCACCAGTTCAGCAGACATCTTCAGAGGCATTCGCAGATGCAGTTCTCTCAATGCCATCTACGCACATCGGAGCCACAAGCCAGAAGACCCCTTCAGGAGCTTCGGAGGATCGTGCCTAGAGAGACGTATAGCTTTATACCTTTTCGAGCTTTTTGTTAACTTGTTGTCGAAGGGGGAGAAATTGTATAGATCATTAGGCTTCGAGAGAGAGAGAGAGAGTGTGTGTGTGTCTCGCTTTTGCTCTTTGGTTTTATTGAGTTTTTGCTACTATGTTCGTTTGATCCATGCTACTTGATCGTTTGATGCTCGTGAGATACTATGTTTGGTTGTGTGATTGATCATACTATGCTTAATGTGTGCTTAATGCTTATTCCCATCACTTTTATGTATGATCATTCACTTATGTCCTTGGTGATGCTTGCATGTTATTTCACTCATACCATTTTGTGCGCTCCACCAAGATGTATGTGACATGGAAGAGTGACCTATAATCCTAATCGACTGTGCATTTGCATTCAAATGCAAATTTTAAATAATGCACAAATTTAGGGGGAGCTCTTGCTTATCACATACTTCTCAAAGTGACGATGTATTTCATTCATTTAATCATTTGTTGAAGCTTTGATCTATATGTTGTCATCAATTACCAAAAAGGGGAGATTGAAAGTGCAACTAATCCCCGGGTGGTTTTGGTAATTCATAACAACATATAGCTCAATGAACTAATATCCATTCAAGATAAATATTTCAGGATTTTCAATGATTGGCATGGCATGGACTAGAGATGTGGACCCCTAAAATGCTAAGGACAAGGATTGACAAAAGCTCAAGAATCTTCATTTCAATTTTATTGATCCAAGATCACATTGAGTCCATAGGAAAGTCAATACTATTAAAAGGGGATGAGGTGTTGCTTAATGATCTGGTTGTTCAAGTGCTTTGTGATATTGCTCCAAAACCCTCAGCCACTTTTTCCATCCAAATATGTCCAAACAATAATTTCCAAACTCGGCCCCATCGATATTTCCTACCCGGCGCCACCGAGTTCTTTTGACATAGCCACTGCCAGAAACTCTAACAAATCGGTCTGACCGATACGGGTCTCGGTCCCACCTAGATGGCCTTCCTAGCGCTCTGTGACTTGTTGCATTCACTTCGGTCTCACCGAGTTGTTGCAATCGGTCCCACCGAGTTGGCTTGACAGATTCTCTGTTGCTTATTGCTTCAGTTCGGTCTCACTGAGTTGATGCAATCGGCGCCACCGAGATGAAGTTTGCCCTAAGCCCTAGCACATCGGTCCCACCGAGTTGTTCCAATCGGTCTTACCCAGATTCCTAACGTTCATATTTTTGCACATATCGGTGCCACCGAGTTCACAAATCGGTGCCACCGAGATTGGTCAAAAGTGTGTAACGGTTGGATTTTATGTGGAGGCTATATATACCCCTCCACCCCTTCTTCCTCATTGAGGAGAGCCATCAGAACATGCCTACACTTCCACCATTCATTTTCTGAGAGAGAACCACCTACTCACACTAGTAGAAAACAGGGCACTTGTCCCGGTTCTAGAGGGCCTTAAGTCCTAGTTCTGCAACCGGGACAAAATGATCGGGACTAAAGCCCCTCACTTTTAGTCCCGGTTGGCCTACGAACCGGGACTAAAGGAGCTCCATTTGTCTGCTGTGGGGGGCCCAGGCAGGAGGACCTTTAAGTGACCTCTCTTTCTCCGTGCTTGGTCGACGCTACCTACTACATATAGAGAGAACTCGACGCTAGCTAGTAAGCAAATGAAGGAACCATTAATTACACAAGATCGTCATGAACATATATAGAGAGAAGTGACCTCTCTTTCTCCGTGCTTGGTCGAACAACAAGTTTTCGTATATCTATCCGAAGCTACTACATATATACAATATAACATCTCTTACGATCCCTGACATCATCTACCAAAAATCCATTTGAATTTCCGTATGGTATTCTCCCTTTTCATGTATGACGTGGTCAATAAAGAATCCCACCAATTCCTCTTGAATTGCTCGTGTGCGATCACTTGGTAGGATTTCTTCCCGCATCTCCCACATGTAATTTAAAGAAGGGGGTCAATACATATATATGAATGAAACTCGACACAATTGATGGTAATAAAATAAAATTTTGAATATTGTTTACGTACTTCAAATTGTTTGTCAAAGTAGCCCTGCTCAGAGGTCGAGTGGCGCATGAACTCGCAAACATAGTATCCACATAAATTATTCCCGCCTACCAGCCACAAGCACTTTACGAGAATAGATTTCAATCAAACTGAGAATCAAGCATGATAATGGTATTGATGAAACTAGAATCAATGAGAGATGCGCGGAACTAGCTAGTACTACTTACTTTGGGGTGTGTAAATCGCAGCTCCTTCTTCAGACCCGGAACCATTCCGGTGAACTTTTTCCAAACCCTGCCCGGCAAAGAAAATGATCACTTGATATCAGGAAATGAACGAAATTGCCGATATGGTGCGATAATGATTGAACTTACTTCTGGGGCATTTCACTCATGTCCGCATAATCCTTAGGATCTTTACGTCTCAAGTCTAAGACATTTACTACTCCCCCGTCAAGCTTAATGGATAGCAGAATAAAATGGAACCTGCGCACGCATAACTCATCAATTACAGTACTTAACCTCGAGTAAGCGAAACCGAATATGCATAAGACAGTAACACTCACTTGAAGTTGTAAGGAAAGAGTATTTCCCTTTTGTTTCGATTTCGAAGGAACGCTTTTAGCAAGTTTTCCTCAGTATCTGCAACTCTGTTTTGCACCGTCCATTCATTTACGGTATTTGGGCTAATGAACCCAATGTCATAGATTTGTCCTCTTTTGCATTCGATGATTTTCAATACAGTGAGGATAATTATATATACATGCAATGAACGAGCTGAGCTAGAGACTTAATTACAGAAATAATACTTACGGACAGTAGCAACTCATGAGTTGTTTGTCGAGGGCGTCTTGATTGAATAACTGAAATAATTCCACAAATTCAACAGGCATCACCTCAACTCCAATGAAGTCGTGCTCATCTTTAATTCCCAGCAATATATTGTCGGTCCCATCCTTGCTGCAAGTTTCCAAGTACCAGTCATGCAATCTTCGCATCATCGTTGGTAGATGCGGGAGCTAATCAGGTTTGACG
This sequence comes from Thinopyrum elongatum, assembly GCA_011799875.1. Taxonomy (NCBI): domain Eukaryota; kingdom Viridiplantae; phylum Streptophyta; class Magnoliopsida; order Poales; family Poaceae; genus Thinopyrum; species Thinopyrum elongatum. The sequence continues at coordinate 90,378,118 of CM022303.1, read as the reverse complement.
AGAGGCTTCTTGTGCTCGTATCTAAAGACCTCTACTACCTCAGCCATTTCAAACTGTACATCATCGCCCACGTAATCACCAAGAGTGGTACCAGGTGCTAGCCCCGGATGATTAGCGATATCGCTAGACACCTGAGCGGGGGGCACGATTGCTTCTCCTGTTCGCCGAGCTAGGGAATTGTTTTCCCACTTCGTCTTGTAGCACTGGCAGTACTTCCCGACCGCCGCGCTTCATCATATGTCTTTGCAATACAGCGGTCATAGTTGGATCGCGGCGGAGGCGGTGGTGGCCGCTTAAGGCCATCTAGAGTGCGCTTCGTTTTCACCGGATCTATTATTTCCTTCGGAGGTGGACGTATCCATTCAAAATGGGCCCGCACTTCGACATCCATGATGTCGTTGTTTTCCTCGTCAGTCCTCTCATATGGTAACTTTGGAGGAGCCCTTAGGCTTGGACCAGCTCTGAATTTCTTCCCGCCTTTTGTACTGCTAGCCGCCGAAGCGGCGACGGCTCTCTTCCGCCATTGCTGAGGTGGCGGAGTCTGCTGATGCGCCAGAGGAGGCGGAATAGGAGGCGGAGCCCGCTGACGCGCCGAAGACGGCTGCGGCGGCGGAGACGGCTGACGCGCCGGAGACAGCTGAGGCGGAGGAGGATTCTGCTGAGGGCCCTCCTCCGTTAGAGTCCGCTGAGGCGGCGGAGACGGCTGACGTGCCGGAGACGGCTCAGGCAGCGGAGATAGCAGAGCTGGACTGTGAGGAGAAGTCCGCTGAGGATCCGGCTAAGTCTGCTGAGGCGGCGTATAGTTTGGAAGCTTCATGTGCTCCTTTCTCCATAGACATGTACTCCTTAAGGCATTTTCCAGAAGCATCTCCCCTTCACCTGTAGGGTACTCACGCACCAACCCCTCAAATCCCTCCATTATTTCATCCACCTCGACAATAGCAAAGCCATGTGGAATCGGACGGCAATGAAAAGTTCCCTCAACTCGAGGAGGTAAGACAGAGCCGACCGCCGCCTTCAAGGTCAGGTTCTGGCATTTCGCCATTAGCACACAATGTTCATTCTGCGTGATACTATCCACAGGGTAGCGAGGAGCCATGATATCAGGCTGAACGAGCTCCGTGGAAGCCACGCTGCTTCTCCACTGAGATGGTGGGGTAGCTTCGGGGGCAGTATCGAATGAAGGATCTTCGTGCCGCTGAGATGGTTGGCCGGTAGCTCGCTGGCTCTCAAGTTCCTCTAGTTTCACTAATCTTGCATTGATCTTCTGCATTTCGCTAGCTTCCACTTTCTTCTTTCTCTCTCGGCTTCTATAACCACCACTGTCGGGAAACCCATGCACCCACGGAAAGGAGTCTGATGTGCCTCGTGTTCGTCCAGGGTGTTCAGGTTTCCTAAGGGCCTCTGTCAGCTTGTCCTTCTCTCTATCGGGAATGAACCTCCCTTCCTGTGCTGCCTTGATTTCTTCCTCAAGCTTCTTGACGGGTATTGCAAGTTGAGCGCTCATCCAAACACACTTCCCTGATTCTGGGTCCAAAGTTCCCCCAACCCCGAAGAACCAAGTCCTTGACCGATCTGGCCAGTGCAATGTCGCTGGTTGGACCCCTTTAGCAAGCAGGTCTTGCTCAACTTTGTCCCACGTAGGCCGGGCTTTGCTTTAGCCACCTGACCCCGTAACATGGTGATACTGCTTCTTTGCAGCATTTTGCTTGTTTGTTAGTGACCTTTGCTTAGCCTTCTCCGATTTCTTGTAGGCCACAAATGCGGGCCAGTGATCTCTTATCTTCTCATATTGACCGATGAATTCTGGAGTCTCGTCTTTCTCGACAAACTTTTTATTCAAATCTTTCTTCTAGTTTTTGAATAGTTCTGCCATCTTCTTAAGAGCAAACGCCTTGACATTTCGCTGTATAACTGGGTTATTCGGATCCTTGTTGGGGAACGTAGTAATTCAAAAAATTTCCTACGATCACGCAAGATCTATCTAGGAGAAGCATAGCAACGAGCGAGAGAGTGTGTCCATGTACCCTCGTAGACCGAAAGCAAAGCGTTTAGTAACGCGGTTGATGTAGTTGAACGTCTTCGCGATCCAACCGATCCAAGTACCGAACGTACGGCACCTCCGCGATCTGCACACGTTCAGCTCGGTGACGTCCCTCGTACTCTTGATCCAGCTGAGGCCGAGGGAGAGTTTCGTCAGCACGACGGCGTGGTGACGGTGATGATGAAGTGATTCCGGCAGGGCTTCGCCTAAGCTCTCCGAAAATATGACCGAGGTGGAAATCTGTGGAGGGGTGCACCGCACACGGCTAAAAACAATTAACTTGTGTGTCCTAGTGTGCCCCCCTCCCCACGTATATAAAGGAGGGAGGGGGAGGCCGGCCGGCCCTCATAGGCGCGCCAAGGGGGGAGGAATCCTCCTCCTAGTAGGAGTAGGACTCCCCCCTTTCCTAGTCCTACTAGGAGAAGAAGGAAGGAGGGGAAAGAGAAGGAAGGAGGGGGCGCCGCCCCTCCCCCTAGTCCAATTCGGACTAGGCCCATGGGGGGGCGCGCGGCCAGCCCTTGGCTGCCCCTCTCTCTTTCCCCTAGGCCCAATAAGGCCCATTACTTCTCCGGTGGTTCCGATAACCCTTCCAGCACTCCGATAAATATCCGGAACCTTTCGGAACCTTTCCGGAGGCCAAATACTATCTTCCAATATATCAATCTTTACCTCTCAGACATTCCGAGACTCCTTGTCATGTCCGTGATCACATCCGGGACTCCGAACTACCTTCGGTACATCAAAACACATAAACTCATAATACTGATCGTCATCGAACGTTAAGCGTGCGGACCCTACGGGTTCGAGAACTATGTAGACATGACCGAGACTCATCTCCGGTCAATAACCAATAGCGGAACCTGGATGCTCATATTGACTCCCACATATTCTACGAAGATCTTTATCGGTCAAACCGCATAACAACATACGTTGTTCCCTTTGTCATCGGTATGTTACTTGCTCGAGATTCGATCGTCGGTATCTCAATACCAAGTTCAATCTCGTTACTGGCAAGTCTCTTTACTCGTTCCGTAATGTATCATCCCGTAACTAACTCATTAGTCACATTGCTTGCAAGGCTTCATATGATGTGCATTACCGAGAGGGCCCAGAGATACGTCTCCGACAATCGGAGTGACAAATCCTAATCTTGATCTATGCCAACTCAACAAACACTATCGGAGACACCTGTAGAGCATCTTTATAATCACCCGGTTACGTTGTGATGTTTGATAGCACACAAGGTGTTCCTTCGGTATTCGGGAGTTGCATAATCTCATAGTCAGAGGAACATGTATAAGTCATGAAGAAAGCAATAGCAACAAACTAAACGATCATCGTGCTAAGCTAACGGATGGGTCTTGTCAATCACATCATTCTCTAATGATGTGATCCCGTTCATCAAATGACAACTCATGTCTATGGCTAGGAAACTTAACCATCTTTGATTAACGAGCTAGTCAAGTAGAGGCATACTAGTGACACTTTGTTTGTCTATGTATTCACACATGTATTAAGTTTCCGGTTAATACAATTCTAGCATGAATAATAAACATTTATCATGATATAAGGAAATATAAATAACAACTTTATTATTGCCTCTAGGGCATATTTCCTTCAGTCTCCCACTTGCACTAGAGTCAATAATCTAGATTACACAGTAATGATTCTAACACCCATGGAGTCTTGGTGCTGATCATGTTTTGCTCATGAGAGAGGCTTAGTCAACGGGTCTGTAACATTCAGATCCGTATGTATCTTGCAAATCTCTATGTCTCCCTCCTTGACTTGATCGCGGATGGAATTGAAGCGTCTCTTGATATGCTTGGTTCTCTTGTGAAATCTGGATTCCTTTGCCAAGGCAATTGCACCAGTATTGTCACAAAAGATTTTCATTGGACCCGATGCACTAGGTATGACACCTAGATCAGATATGAACTCCTTCATCCAGACTCCTTCATTCGCTGCTTCCGAAGCAGCTATGTACTCCGCTTCACACGTAGATCCCGCCACGATGCTTTGCTTAGAACTGCACCAACTGACAGCTCCACCGTTCAATATAAATACGTATCCGGTTTGTGACTTAGAGTCATCCGGATCAGTGTCAAAACTTGCATCGACGTAACCACTTACGACGAGCTCTTTGTCACCTCCATAAATGAGAAACATATCCTTAGTCCTTTTCAGGTATTTCAGGATGTTCTTGACCGCTATTCAGTGATCCACTCCTGGATTACTTTGGTACCTCCCTGCTAAACTTATAGCAAGGCACACATCAGGTCTGGTACACAGCATTGCATACATGATAGAACCTATGGCTGAGGCATAGGGAATGACTTTCATTTTCTCTCTATCTTCTGAAGTGGTCGGGCATTGAGTCTTACTCAACTTCACACCTTGTAACACAGGCAAGAACCCTTTCTTTGCTTGATCCATTTTGAACTTTTTCAAAACTTTATCAAGGTATGTGCTTTGTGAAAGTCCAATTAAGCATCTTGATCTATCTCTATAGATCTTGATGCCCAATATATAAGCAGCTTCACCGAGGTCTTTCATTGAAAAACTTTTATTCAAGTATCCTTTTATGCTATCCAGAAATTCTATATCATTTCCAATCAACAATATGTCATCCACATATAATATTAGAAATGCTATAGAGCTCCCACTCACTTTCTTGTAAATACAGGCTTCTCCAAAAGTCTGTATAAAACCATATGCTTTGATCACACTATCAAAGCGTTTATTCCAACTCCGAGATGTTTGCACCAGTCCATAAATGGATCGCTGGAGCTTGCACACTTTGTTAGCATCCTTGGGATCGATAAAACCTTCGGGTTGCATCATATACAACTCTTCTTCCAGAAATCCATTCAGGAATGCAGTTTTTACATCCATTTGCCAAATTTTATAATCATAAAATGCGGCAATTGCTAACATGATTCAGACGAACTTAAGCATCGCTACGGGTGATAAGGTCTCATCGTAGTCAACTCCTTGAACTTGTCGAAGACCTTTTGCAACAAGTCGAGCTTTGTAGACAGTAACATTACCGTCGGCGTCAGTCTTCTTCTTGAAGATCCACTTATTCTCTATGGCTTGCCGATCATCGGGCAAATCAATCAAAGTCCACACTTTGTTCTCATACATGGATCCCATCTCAGATTTCATGGCCTCAAGCCATTTTGCGGAATCTGGGCTCATCATCACTTCCTCATAGTTCGTAGGTTCATCATGGTCAAGTAACATGACCTCCAGAACAGGATTACCGTACCACTCTGGTGCGGATCTTAATCTGGTTGACCTACGAGGTTCAGTAGTAACTTGATCTGAAGTTTCATGATCATCATCATTAGCTTCCTCACTAATTGGCGTAGGTATCACTGGAACTGATTTCTGTGATGAACTACTTTCCAATTCAAGAGAAGGTACCACTACCTCATCAAGTTCTACTTTCCTCCCACTCACTTCTTTCGAGAGAAACTCCTTCTCTAGAAAGGATCCATTCTTAGCAATGAATATTTTGCCTTCGGATCTGTGATAGAAGGTGTACCCAACAGTCTCCTTTGGGTATCCTATGAAGACACATTTCTCCGATTTGGGTTCGAGCTTATCAGGTTGAAGCTTTTTCACATAAGCATCGCAGCCCCAAACTTTAAGGAACGACAACTTGGGTTTCTTGCCAAACCACAGTTCATAAGGTGTCGTCTCAACGGATTTAGATGGTGCCCTATTTAACGTGAATGCAGCCGTCTCTAAAGCATAACCCCAAAACGATAGCGGTAAATCAGTAAGAGACATCATAGATCGCACCATATCTAATAAAGTGCGGTTACGACATTCGGACACACCATTACGCTGTGGTGTTCCGGGTGGCGTGAGTTGCGAAACTATTCCGCATTGTTTCAAATGAAGACCAAACTCGTAACTCAAATATTCTCCTCCATGATCGGATCGCAGAAACTTTATTTTCTTGTTACGATGATTTTCCACTTCACTCTGAAATTCTTTGAACTTTTCAAATGTTTCAGACTTATGTTTCATCAAGTAGATATACCCATATCTGCTCAAATCATCTGTGAAGGTCAGAAAATAACGATACCCTCCGCGAGCCTCAATATTCATCGGACCGCATACATCAGTATGTATTATTTCCAATAAATCTGTTGCTCGCTCCATTGTTCCGGAGAACGGAGTTTTAGTCATCTTGCCCATGAGGCACGGTTCGCAAGTACCAAGTGATTCATAATCAAGTGATTCCAAAAGTCCATCAGTATGGAGTTTCTTCATGCGCTTTACACCAATATGACCCAAACGGCAGTGACACAAATAAGTTGCACTATCATTATCAAGTCTGCATCTTTTGGCTTCAACATTATGAATATGTGTATCACTACTATCGAGATTCAACAAAAATAGACCACTCTTCAAGGGTGCATGACCATAAAAGATATTACTCATATAAATAGAACAACCATTATTCTCAGATTTAAATGAATAACCGTCTCGCATCAAACAAGATCCAGATATAATGTTCATGCTTAACGCTGGCACCAAATAACAATTATTCAGGTCTAAAACTAATCTCGAAGGTAGATGTAGAGGTAGCGTGCCGACGGCGATCACATCGACTTTGGAACCATTTCCCACATGCATCGTCACCTCGTCCTTAGCCAATCTTCGCTTAATCCGTAGTCCCTGTTTCGAGTTGCAAATATTAGCAACAGAACCAGTATCAAATACCCAGGCACTACTGCGAGCATTAGTAAGGTACACATCAATAACATGTATATCACATATACCTTTGTTCACTTTGCCATCCTTTTTATCCGTCAAATACTTGGGGCAGTTCCGCTTCCAGTGACCAGTCCCTTTGCAGTAGAAGCACTCAGTATCAGGCTTAGGTCCAGACTTGGGCTTCTTCACTTGAGCAGCAACTTGCTTGCCGTTCTTCTTGAAGTTCCCCTTCTTCCCTTTGCCCTTTTTCTTGAAACCGGTGGTCTTGTTGACCATCAACACTTGATGCTCCTTTTTGATTTCTACCTCCGCAGCCTTTAGCATTGCGAAGAGCTCGGGAATTGTCTTATCCATCCCTTGCATATTATAGTTCATCACGAAGCTTTTGTAGCTTGGTGGCAGTGATTGAAGAACTCTGTCAATGACACTATCAACCGGAAGATTAACTCCCAGCTGAGTCAAGTGATTATGATACCCAGACATTTTGAGTATATGCTCACTGACAGAACTATTCTCCTCCATCTTGCAGCTATAGAACTTATTGGAGACTTCATATCTCTCAATCTGGGCATTTGCTTGAAATATTAACTTCAACTCCTGGAACATCTCATATGCTCCATGACGTTCAAAACGTCGTTGAAGTCCCGGTTCTAAGCCGTAAAGCATGGCACACTGAACTATCGAGTAGTCATCAGCTTTGCTCTGCCAGGCGTTCACAACGTCCGGCGTTGCTCCTACAGCGGGTCTTGCACCTAGCGGTGCTTCCAGGACGTAATTCTTCTGTGCAGCAATGAGGATAATCCTCAAGTTACGGACCCAGTCCGTGTAGTTGCTACCATCATCTTTCAACTTGGCTTTCTCTAGGAACGCATTAAAATTCAAAGGAACGGTAGCACGGGCCATTGATCTACAACAACATAGACATGCAAAATACTATCAGGTACTAAGTTCATGATAAATTAAAGTTCAATTAATCATATTACTTAAGAACTCCCACTTAGATAGACATCCCTCTAATCATCTAAGTGATCACGTGATCCAAATCAACTAAACCATGTCCGATCATCACGTGAGATGGAGTAGTTTTCAATGGTGAACATCACTATGTTGATCATATCTACTATATGATTCACGCTCGACCTTTCGGTCTCAGTGTTCCGAGGCCATATCTGCATATGCTAGGATCGTCAAGTTTAACCCGAGTATTCTGCGTGTGCAAAACTGGCTTGCACCCGTTGTATGTGAACGTAGAGCTTATCACACCCGATCATCACGTGGTGTCTCGGCACGACGAACTGTAGCAACGGTGCATACTCAGGGAGAACACTTGTACCTTGAAATTTAGTGAGAGATCATCTTATAATGCTACCGCCGTACTAAGCAAAATAAGATGCATAAAAGGATTAACATCACATGCAATTCAATATGTGACATGATATGGCCATCATCATCTTGTGCTCTTGATCTCAATCATCGAAGCACCATTATGATCTTCATCGTCACCGGCGCCCCAGCTTGATCTCCATCGTCACCGGCGCCCCAGCATGATCTCCATCGAAGCATCGTTGTCGTCTCGCCAACTTATTGCTTCTACGACTATCACTACCGCTTAGTGATAAAGTAAAGCAATTACATGGCGATTGCATTGCATACAATAAAGCTACAACCATATGGCTCCTGCCGGTTGCCGACAACTCTGTTACAAAACATGATCATCTCATACAACAAATTATATCACATCATGTCTTGACCATATCACATCACAGCAAGCCCTGCAAAAACAAGTTAGACGTCCTCTACTTTGTTCTTGCAAGTTTTATGTGGATGCTACGGGCTTCTAGCAAGAACCGTTCTTACCTACGCATCAAAACCACAACGTGGTGTAGTGATTGCTTTTTGATCTTCTAAAAGAACCCTCTTCATTGAAACCAGTTCAACTAAAGTGAGAGAGACAGACACCCGCCGGTCACCTTTAAGCAAAGAGTGCTCGCAGTGGTGAAACCAGTCTCGCGTAAGCGTACGCGTAATGTCGGTCTGGGCCGCTTCATCTCACAATACCGCTGAACCAAGTAACAACTAGTAACGACAAGCAATATGTATACACCCACGCCCACAACTCCTTTGTGTTCTACTCGTGCAAATAACATCTACGCATAGACCTGGCTTGGATGCCACTGTTGGGGAATGTAGTAATTCAAAAAATTTCCTATGATCACGCAAGATCTATCTAGGAGAAGCATAGCAACGAGTGGGAGAGTGTGTCCACGTACCCTCGTAGACCGAAAGCGGAAGCGTTTAGTAACGCGGTTGATGTAGTCGAACGTCTTTGCGATCCAACCGATCCAAGTACCGAACGTACGGCACCTCCGCGATCTGCACACGTTCAGCTCGGTGACGTCCCTCGTACTCTTGATCCAGCTGAGGCCGAGGGAAAGTTTCGTCAGCACGACGGCGTGGTGACGGTGATGATGAAGTGATTCCGGCAGGGCTTCGCCTAAGCTCTCCGAAAATATGACCGAGGTGGAAATCTGTGGAGGGGGGCACCGCACACAGCTAAAAACAATTAACTTGTGTGTCCTAGGGTGCCCCCCTCCCCACGTATATAAAGGAGGGAGGGGGAGGCCGGCCGGCCCTCATAGGCGCGCCAAGGGGGGAGGAATCCTCCTCCTAGTAGGAGTAGGACTTCCCCCTTTCCTAGTCCTACTAGGAGAAGAAGAAAAGAGGGGAAAGAGAAGGAAGGAGGGGGCGCTGCCCCTCCCCCTAGTCCAATTCGGACTAGGCCCAAGGGGGGGCGCGCGGCCAGCCCTTGGCTGCCCCTCTCTCTTTCCCCTAGGCCCAATAAGGCCCATTACTTCTCCGGTGGTTCCGATAACCCTTCCGGCACTCCGATAAATATCCGAAACCTTCCGGAACCTTTCCGGAGGCCAAATACTATCTTCCAATATATCAATCTTTACCTCTCGAACATTCCAAGACTCCTCGTCATGTCCGTGATCACATCCGGGACTCCGAACTACCTTCGGTACATCAAAACACATAAACTCATAATACCGATAGTCATCGAACGTTAAGCGTGCGGACCCTACGGGTTCGTGAACTATGTAGACATGACCGAGACTCATCTCCGGTCAATAACCAATAGCGGAACCTGGATGCTCATATTGGCTCCCACATATTCTATGAAGATCTTTATCGGTCAAACCGCATAACAACATACGTTGTTCCCTTTGTCATCGGTATGTTACTTGCCCGAGATTCGATCGTCGGTATCTCAATACCTAGTTCAATCTTGTTACCGGCAAGTCTCTTTACTCGTTCCGTAATGTATCATCCCGCAACTAACTCATTAGTCACATTGCTTGCAAGGCTTCATATGATGTGCATTACCGAGAGGGCCCAGAGATACCTCTCCGACAATCGGAGTGACAAATCCTAGTATTGATCTATGCCAACTCAACAAACACTATCGGAGACACCTGTAGAGCATCTTTATAATCACCCAGTTACGTTGTGATGTTTGATAGCACACAAGGTGTTCCTTCGGTATTCGGGAGTTGCATAATCTCATAGTCAGAGGAACATGTATAAGTCATGAAGAAAGCAATAGCAACAAACTAAACGATCATCGTGCTAAGCTAACGGATGGGTCTTGTCAATCACATCATTCTCTAATGATGTGATCCCGTTCATCAAATGACAACTCATGTCTATGGCTAGGAAACTTAACCATCTTTGATTAACGAGCTAGTCAAGTAGAGGCATACTAGTGACACTTTGTTTGTCTATGTATTCACACATGTATTAAGTTTCCGGTTAATACAATTCTAGCATGAATAATAAACATTTATCATGATATAAGGAAATATAAATAACAACTTTATTATTGCCTCTAGGGCATATTTCCTTCAATCCTCCTCTGGCGGTAGGCTGAAATTTGTCATCAGCGAGTTCCAAAGATCATCTTTCAGTCTATCTTGGACATAAGAAACTTCAGGGTCCTTTTTCTTATTCCATTCTTGGATGCTGATTGGGATGCTGTCCCTAACAACAACTCCGCACTGATGTATAAATTTGGTCTTGGTCCGCTTGGGAGCAATCGGTTGGCCATCTCGAACGATTTCTTCGATCGTGAACCTTTCATACTGGCCCAACCTTTTCTTCGGGCCTCGTCTCCTTACCGAAGTTTGGCTCGATCTGGAGGGCTAAAAGAAAAAAGAAGCGTCAATATATGTACATACAAAAGAATTAATGCATCTAGTCAGCAGAGGCTTAATTAATGTATATACACCTCGCCGGACTTTGCAACAGATAAGGCTCCCTTCTCCGTTGGATCACCGGAGCCGTCACGACCTCCTTCCTCCTCCATTGGATCACCGGAGCCGTCATGATCTCCTTCCTCCTCCATTGGTGGATCACCGGAGCCGTCATGATCTCCTTCCTCACCATCGGTGTCGTTGAGAAACGACAAGGTGATATCACCTCCGTCGTGGATTATATCCCCCAACAACTCTTCTTTTTTTCTAAGTCTCTGTCCAAAGTTTTTGCAAACATTACAACATGGCAATATACAACCATGAGAGATGGATTAGTGGCAAACATAGACTTAATCACAACAAGAAATCATATGCATACATATGAGCAATGGATTAGTGGCAAACATCATGCAAAGTTCACAGGTTTTATAACAGTCAGTTTCAGACGATCGTCAAGGACTCCTCCCCCCTCATGTCTGATGAGTCGTCCTATCTTTCGAGAGAGGATACTTGCGGACCGCCTCTCTCATGGTCGTCGAGGATACTTGCGGACCCCTCCCCCCCTCATGTCGAAGTTATCGGGGATATGTTGAATTTCCGAGAGAGTTAGGGGGTGTTCTAACGCGGCACTACACGATATAGGTGAAGGGGGATAACATCCAGGAATGTTTTCCCGAAGTCTGCATTTTCGGACAGATGAAATAGAGGGGGACGGTTCCAGGTTCGCTATGCTAGCTGCTTGTGACAGACGAACGGAGGGCATATTCGGATTCATCATATATTTCTGATCGATTTTCATATATAAATTATTTTCATATATAAATCGTGGACCGGTCCATTGAATCTTCCGTGGCTCATCGCTGATGGGTTTTGGGCTCTCGAAAACGACTGACCTTTTTACAAGTTTTGGTTCAGATTTAGTGCGATTTCCTTTTTTTTTCTTCTTCGATGGAGGGTCCTTTCATTAACTCAAATTTTATTAACTCAAATCGTAGCAGGGAGAGGATACAAACAATCAATAAACCACACAAAATCTCTATATTCATACGATGCACATAGCCAACAACAACATGTCCAACAAAAAGTAAAAAAAAAATCATTTTGACATAGACAAAGTGACCATACTAAGTAATACACTCCCATCTATATTATCGTGCTAAACCTATTCGGTATTTTGTCAAACCGGTGACCATATATATTGGCTACCTATGTGGCCGGATAAAAGTTATACATCAATCCATCCATATGAACATATTCCCGCAACAATGTAATAAAAAAATTAAGAAAAAAATGAACATATGAAATTATACATCAATCCATCCATCCATATGAACATATGAACATTTTCAACATATGAACATACAATTTTTTTTTAAAAAAAATGCAGGGCAGGGGCGGCGGCGGCGGCGCAGGGGAAGGGGGCCGGAGCTCACCGGGGGCCGGGTGGCGTCGGGGCAGGGGCGGCGACGGCAGGGCAGGGGCGTGGCGATGGCATCGGGGCAGGGCGCGGCGAGGGGAGCGGGCCGGGGATGGCGTCGGGGCAGCCTGGCGGCATCGTCGAGGAGAGGAGGAGAGAAACTGCACTGGTGTTTGAAAAATTTTCTAAGTCCGCACTTATATAGTCACACCTTTGGACCCGGTTGGTGGCTTGAACCGGGACGAAAGGCCAAAGGTGTATTTCGCCAGGCGAAAGGGCGGGAAGCCCAGGCCATTGGTCCCGGTTGGTGGCTCGAACTGGGACGAAAGGGGTGCCTTTCGCCCTGGTTCGAGCCACCAACCGGGACCAAAGGCCTGTGCCTGGCACAGCCGCGGTGCGGTGGATGTTTAGTCCCACCTCACCAAGCGAAGGGCGCCAGGACCTGTTTATAAACCCTGCCGCGGCTGCAACGTCGAGCTCCTCTCTAAAGCAGGCCTGTGGGCCTAACGAACCTCTGTCTGCCCTGTGGGGCCTACTTGCCCAGCGGGACTGCGTCCTGGCCCAACTAGTAGTTGGGTTTCTAGTCGTATGCAGGCCGTTGTGGCCTAGTAGGCGGGCATTTTTTTTACTTTTTCTGTTATTTTAGTTTGCTATTAAAGTTTTTAACAAAAAATACTTTATGAAAATTCTTTTTGCTATTAAAGTTTTTAACAAAAAATACTTTGATAATTTTAGTTGCATAAATCTTATATCATTTTAAGTTAATATTTTTTTGATAATAACTAGAGGTTTATAAAAGCTTTTTAGTTGATTATTTTTGCTATTGAAGTATAGTTTTGTTTTATTTGATCATAACAAAATATTTTAATTGATTCTTTTTAGTTCATTTTTTTTGCTATTAGAGTTTTATAAAAGCATTTTAGTTCATTCTTTTTGCTATTAGTTCATTTTTTGAGCTAAATGACCCTGAAATTGAAAAGCACTACAAATGAACTCTGAAAAGGTTGAAAGTTGGCATGGTATCATAATTTAACCTACATGGCATGTGCTAAAAAGTTGAGAGGGTTACGGCAAAAACTGGATGCACTTCATGTACAAAATGGACAATCTCTTTCGAAGTATTACAGTTTCGGATGAAAACTCATCTGTTACAAAGGCATTTCATTTTTTTAACTTATTTCAACTCCAGACTTTTTGTGCGTTCAACATGCACCATTCAAAGCCACATCATCAATTTTCAACCCTTTCTAACTTCGTTTGCTATTTTTCATGCATTTACTAATTTTTTTAGCAAAATGACCCTGAAATTGAAAAGCACTACAATTGAACTCTAAAAAGGTTGAAAGTTGGCATGGTATCATCATTTCACCCACATAGCATGTGCTAAAAAGTTGATAGGGTTACGGCAAAAACTGGATGCACTTCGTGTAAAAATTGGACGATCTCTTTCGAAGTATCACGGTTTCGGACGAAAACTCATCTGTTACAAAAGGCATTTCATTTCTTGACATGTAACTGCAGTGATATTCTAGATCAAAGCCATCATCAGAATAGTTGTGGAGATAAAATCTTCACTTTTTCTTCGCGTGTGTCCCTTGCTTATTGCGTCGTAACCATGGATAATTTTCGTCGTTTAACAGGGTGCTTGGGTCAACCTTCACTTTGAAGGGAGGAATTTCATGAAACTTTTCATAATCTTCAGACATGTCTGTCTTGCCCTCCACTCCCACGATGTCTCTTTTCCCTGAAAGAATTATGTGGCGCTTTGGCTCATCGTATGATGTATTCGCTTCCTTATCTTTTCTTTTTCTCGGTTTGGTAGACATGTCCTTCACATAGAAAACCTGCGCCACATCATTAGCTAGGATGAATGGTTCGTCTGTGTACCCAAGATTGTTCAGATCCACTGTTGTTATTCCGTACGGTGGGTCTACCTATACCCCGCCTCCTGACAGATTGACCCATTTGCACCGAAACAAAGGGACCTTAAAATCATGTCCATAGTCAAGTTCCCATTTGTCCACTATGTAATCATAATATGTGTCCTTTCCCCCGTTGGTTGCTGCATAAAAGCGGACACCACTGTTTTGGTTGGTGCTCTTTTGATCTTGGGCAATCGTGTAAAATGTATTCCCATTTATCTCGTACCCTTTGTAAGTTAATACAGTCGAAGATGGTGTCCTGGCCAACGAGTACAGCTCATCTCCAACATTGTTGTCACCCATGAGATGTGTTTGCAACCAACTACCGAAAGTCCTGATGTGTTCACATGTAATCCAGTAGTCACACTACTCCGGGTGTTTGGAGCGCAGAATATTCTTGTGTTCATTGACATACGGGGTCACCAAGGTAGAATTCTGTAGAACTGTGTAGTGTGCTTGAGACCAAGAATGCCCGTCCCTACATATTATTGAATCCGCTCCTAGCGTGCCTTTTCCAGTCAGTCTCCCCTCATACCACGATTGAGGGACACCAATCGGCTTAAGGTCAGGAATGAAGTCAACACAAAACCCAATGACCTTCTCTGTTTGTCGGCCCATGGAGATGCTTCCTTCTGGCCTAGCACGGTTACGAACATATTGTAGGAGATATGCCCTAGAGGCAATAATAAATGTTATTGATTATCTCCCTGTTCATAATTAGGTTTATGTTCCATGCTATAACTGCTATGGTTCTCGAGTCTGCAAATAAAACGAGGCTCGGAGGAAGACTCATATGCACGTGTGGAATAATAAACGGTAATATGTATTCCTAGTCTGGCCTCTAAGACTAGCTCAAGTATTGCATGATGGTTCTGTTTTCCTGATCATGGGCATGTCTATGCCAGCAATTTTGAGGGCACAGTGTTAGAAGAACATTTGTGTTGAATCGACCCGATTGATGTTATGCTATGAGATTCATTCGTCACAAGTTAATGGTTAATAACACAGAGATGGTTAACGTTTGCATAATTCCTCAGACCATGAGAGTATCGAGTTTCTTCATGCTTGATTCATGAACTTTGGGGTTTGTTAAACGTCATCCGTAAATGGGTGGCTATTACGGCGGCTTACGGGTTCATGGAAAAGTGTGTCAAGTAACTTGATAGCTCGAGATTGGGATTTGCTCCTCCGACGATGGAGAGATATCTCTGGGCCCTCTCGGTGTTACGGTATCCATCATCGTCTGGCCAGACACTTTGTGATTTGATCACAGGGATGCCGGAACACGGTAACGAGAAAAGAGAACAATACCGGTAACGAGGTAACTGGCATAGTGGACAAGTTGTTGATCCACGGAAATGCCTACATGTCTGACCTCGGGTATTTGTAACATATCGTGAAGCAACAGGAATAGCACACGGCAACTGGAGGTTCACTCGAATATTCATTCATGTGGGTATAGGGGTCAATATGGGTGTCCACGGCTCCGATGTTGATCATTGATCGGAAGGTGTTCCGTGTCATGTCTATACTTCACCGAACCTATAGGGTCACACGCTTAAGGGTCATCTATCTGCTGAATACTAGACAGGGAGTCTGAGAGAAAATCACCGAAAAGTTTCGGAGACAACGGAAGAGTTACGGAGAGAGAACACTGAAAAAGTTTCGGTAAAACCGAAAAGTTGTTTCGGATAAAACCATTGATCCAAAAAGGTTTCGGCAAGCACCGGGAATGTTTTGGAGGTTGCCAGATTGGTCTGGTAATTTCTGGAATTTTTCTGGAGAAAAAACCGAAAAAAAAGTTTCGGAGCTGCCGGAGTTGTTTACCGGGTAAACAAAGATGGTTTTAAATTAAACCACCATACTGGAAATGTTCCAGAGCGCGTCCAGATAATTTTAGAGGGTGCCGGAAATGTTCTGGGACCTTCTGGAATTTTTCAGAAATAATAGTCGCGGAAAACATCTTGTCCCAGCGTGAGGGGACAAGATCCCACGGATCGTGGGGGCTGTTTTTGGGCTGTTTTTGGGGGGGCCCCCTTTGGGAGCAGCCCCCTTGTGGCTGGACAATATGTTGGGGGGGGGGGCCCATGGTGGGGGGCAGCCCCCACAAATGGTGGAGAGTGTTGGGAGGAAGGTGGGGCCCCATGGGGGAACACCATGGACAAGGGAACATGTTTTTCCCTTGTTTGGTGGGAACATGTTCTCCTTGTTTTGTGGGAACATGTTTTCCCCATGTTTAGTGGGCTGAATTTTCAGCCCCCTCCACCCCTTCCACCACTATATAAGGAGGAGGAGAGGTGCTCTCCAACTCCACTCCAACTCTCTCACACAAGCCATGCATGATCTGGCATTCTCTCTCCCTCCCACGAAATAGTTTCGTAGTGCCGAAAGGCTGTCTGGGTTCCGGCAGGAACTAGTTCTGGACGGCGAAGCCCTGCCGGATAGATGGCACCGTATGTGTGCAACCCCGTAGAGAGGTCGTAGTTTCGTCCTTTTGCCCGAGGGGCTGTTCGAGTGTCCTCCCGAAGGGCTGTCCGAGTGACGGTCCGAGTTCTGTGAGTCCTCCCGAAGGGCTGTCCACGACACCGTCCGGGGGACTGTCCGACCGCCTCCCGGAGGGCTGTCCGAGTGGCGGATGAGGGAGTACATCCTCGCGGTTGGGAGGTTGTAAATCCTAGCTGCGGGGATCTGCACCGACGATCGTCATCGACTCTACTTCCGCTGCGCTACGAGTCGGTAACGAAAATGATCAAACCTTGTATGCAGTCTCCATAGTGGTCCTGGGCTGGTGCGTAGGTCGGAAAATTTTTGTTTTCTACTGCGTTACCCTACACATATTTCTTTAAGACTCCCATGAACCTCTCAAAGGGGAACATATTGTGTAGAAATACAGGACCCAGAATGGCAATCTCGTTGACTAGATGAACTAGGACGTGCGTCATGATATTGAAGAAGGATGGTGGGAACACCAGCTTGAAACTAACAAGACATTGCACCAAATCATTCTTTAACCTTGGTAGGATTTCTGGACCGATTACCTTCTGAGAGATTGCATTGAGGAATGCACATAGCTTCACAATGGCTAATCGAACGTTTTTCGGTAGAAGCCCCCTCAATGCAACCAGAAGCAGTTGCGTCATAATCACGTGGCAGTCATGAGACTTTATATTCTGGAACTTTTTCTCTGCCATATTTATTATTCCCTTTATATTGGACGAGAAGACAGACGGGACCTTGATACTGAGAAGGCATTCAAAGAAGATTTCCTTCTCTTCTTTGGTAAGAGCGTAACTGGCAGGACCTTGATACTGCTTTGGATGCATGCCGTCTTTTTTGTGCACACGTTGCTGGTCCTCCCGTGCCTCCGGTGTATCTTTTGTCTTCCCATACATGCCCAAGAAGCCTAGCAGGTTCACGCAAAGATTCTTCGTCACGTGCATCACATCGATTGCAGAGCGGACCTCTAGGTCTTTCCAATTGGGTAAGTCCCAAAATATAGATTTCTTCTTCCACATGGGTGCGCGTCCCTCAGCGTCATTCGGAACAGATTGTCGGCCAGGACCCTTTCCAAAGATTACTTGTAAATCGTTGACCATATCAAGTATGTGATCACCAGTGCGGAGGGCAGGCTTCTTCCGGTGATCCGTCTCACCTTTGAAATGCTTGCCTTTCTTTCGACATTGATGGTTGGTCGGAAGAAATCGACGATGTCCCAGGTACACATTCTTCCTGCATTTGTCCAAATATATACTTTTGGTATCATCTAAACAGTCCGTGCATGCATGGTATCCCTTGTTTGTCTGTCCTGAAAGGTTACTGAGAGCAGGCCAATCATTGATGGTTACAAACAGCAACACATGTATGTCAAATTCCTCCTGTTTGTGCTCATCCCACACACGTACACCTTTTCCATTCCACAGTTGTAAAAGTTCTTCAACTAATGGCCTTAGGTACACATCAATGTCATTGCCGGGTTGCTTAGGGCCTTGGATGAGCACTGGCATCATGCTTCCGCTTCATGCACAACCAAGGAGGAAGGTTATAGATACATAGAGTCACGGGCCAGGTGCTATGATTGCTGCTCTGCTCCCCAAAAGGATTAATGCCATCTGCACTTAAACCAAACCATACGTTCCTTGCGTCATCTGCAAAATCCCCCCACCTTCTCTCAATTTTTCTCCACTGTGACCCGTCAGCGGGTGCTCTCAACTTTCCGTCTTTCTTACGGTCTTCTTTGTGCCATCGCATCAACTTGGCATGCTCTTTGTTTCTGAACAGATGTTTCAACCGTGGTATTATAGGAGCATACCACATCACCTTGGCAGGAAGCCTCTTCCTGGGGCGCTCGCCCTCAACATCACCAGGGTCATCTCGTCTGATCTTATACCACAATGCACCACATACCGGGCATGCGTTCAAATCCTCGTACTCACCGCGATAGAGGATGCAGTCATTAGGGCATGCATGTATCTTCTGCACCTCCAATCCTAGAGGGCATAGAACCTTATTTGCTTCGTACGTACTGTCGGGCAATTCGTTATCCTTTGGAAGCTTCTTCTTCGTTATTTTCAGTAGCTTCCCAAATCCGTTGTCAGATACACCATTTTCTGCCTTCCATTGCAGCAATTCCAGTGTGGTACCGAGCTTTCTGTTGTCATCTTCGCAATTTGGGTACAACCCTTTTTTGTGATCCTCTAACATGCGATCGAACTTCAACTCCTCCCTTTCACTTTGGCATTGTCTCTTTGCATCAACAATGACCCGGCGAAGATCGTCATCGGGCATATCGTCTGGTTCCTCTTGATCTTCAGCTTCCCCCTTTGCAGTATCACCTTATTCAGGGGGATAGTTGTCATCATCCTCTTCTTCTTCGTTGTCTTCCATCATGACCCCTCTTTCTCCGTGCTTGGTCCAAACATTATAGTGTGGCATGAAACCCTTCTCAAGCAGGTGCAAGTGAAGGGTTTTCAAGTTAAAGTAATCCTTCGTATTCTCACAGACAGTACATGGACAATACATAAAACCATTCTGCTTGTTTGCCTCAGCCACTTCGAGAAAATTATGCATGCCATCAATGTATTCGGACGTGCATCGGTCACCGTACATCCATTGCCGGTTCATCTGCGTGCATTATATAATTAAGTGTATCAAAAACAATTACAGAACATCATGAATAGAGAAGTGACCAAATTAATACAAGTTCATTATCACATTAAAACCAAAGTACAGTAGTGATCAAATGTTATTACTGAAAAATTAAATACATAAAGTTCATACATAGTTCTCATAGAACAACATATAGCTCTCTAGAGCATCTAATTAAAACATACATTGAACTATGTAAAACATTTAAATGCAAGAACAAATGCGATCATAATCGCAACTAAGGTAACAATTGATCCAACAGCATAATGATACCAAGCCTTAGTATCAATGGCATATTTTCTAATCTTTCTAATCTTCAAGCGCATTGCATCCATCTTGATCTTGTGATCATCGATGACATCGGCAACATGCAACTCCAATTCCATCTTCTCCTCCTCAATTCTTTTTAATTTTTTCTTCAAGTAATTGTTTTCTTTTTCAACTAAATTTAACCTCTCGACAAGAGGGTCGGTTGGAATTTCTAATTCACATACCTCCTAGATAAAAACATCTATGTCACGTTGGTCGGCATAATTGTCATAAACACTAAATGAAACAAATAGTTATAAAAGATAATATACCACATCGGAATCATAGACAGGACGAGGGCCGACGGGGCGGATACCAAAACCATGGCACTATATAATAACAAACAATAATAAAAGTAAGAAAATTATACAAGTATCTATCTAAATCATATAAGTAAGATTTTTTTTCTTTTAGAAAGAAGATAAGAACAAGAGGCTCACCACGGTGGTGCCAGCGATGAGATCGGCACGGGCGATCGACGGCGGTGAGAACGGGGACGGGACGGACCGCCAAACCTAGACAAATCTTGAGGAAAATGGAGCTTGGAGGTCGAGCTTGGAGAGGAGAAAGGTTAAGTGTGGCTCGAGTATTTCATCGAACACCTCATGTGCATAGGAGGTGAGAGCAGAGCAGCACACACCTCCCACACGCCGGCCGGCCAAAAAATAGAGGAGTGAGCGGGCAGGGGCGAGCATATATATAGGCATCTCTTTAGTCCCGGTTGGTGGGTAGAACCGGGACATAAGCCTGCTCTTTAGTCCCGGTTCCAGCCACCAACCGGGACTAAAGGGGCTGCGCCAGGAGCGAGGCCCTTCGGTCCCGGTTCGTATCTGGAACCGGGACCAAAGGGGTCAGACGAACCGGGACCTATGGCTCCCGAGGCCCGGCCGGCGCCCTGGCCTCACGAACCGGGACTGATGCACCCATTGGTCCCGGTTCGTAAGAGAACCAGGATTAGCGCTCTTATCTGGCCTGGACCAAAGCCCTGTTTTCTACTAGTGTCATGTGTTGAGATCAAGAGATTCCATTCCTACCATTTGAATCTTGATTTCTAGCCTTCCCCAAGTTGCTTTCCACACCAATTCTTCTTCCACCATATCCAAATCTGTGAGAAAGAGTTGAGTGTTGGGGAGACTGTCATTTGGAGAGTGGTGTCTCCTAGATTGGTTAGGTGTCGCTTGGGAGCCTCCGTCGTGATGTGGAGTTGAACCAAGATCCACCCGAGTGAGGTAAATCCTTCGTGGACGATGGCCATGGCGGGATAGATAAAGTTGCTTCTTCGTGGTCCCTTTGTGGGTGGAGCCCTCCGTGGACTCGCGCAGCCGTTATCCTTTGTGGGTTGAAGTCTCCATCAACGTGGACGTACGATAGCACCATCTATCGGAAACACGCCAAAAATCTCCGTGTCTCCATTGCGTTTGCCTTCTCCAAATCCTCCCCTTTATCTTTATATGCAATGTTTACTTTCCGCTGTTATACTCTTAGAATTGCATGTGTAGGTAGATTGGTTGACTTATACTAATTGCTAAAATCTGCCCACAACTAAAATTGGAAAAATAATATATTTTTATTTGGTCAAGTAGTCTAATCACCCCCCTTTAAACATACTTTCAATCCTACAATTGTAAATATCATTGAATAGGAACAGGAGAATATAAAAAGGACCCCGATAAATCCCGAACGTTTAGATTTTAAGCATTTCATTCGGAACCTTTTTTCATGGCAACGTTAGTTGACACGAGATGGCAACTTTGTCCCAGATCGTTTTTTGTCAGAAAACTGACATGTATGCGAACCTCGCGTGAACTAAAGTTGCCATGAAAAACGTTCGGATTGCCATGCTTAAAATCCGAGCGTTCGGTATTTATTATTTCCGTATAAAAATAGAGAGCATGAAAAAAAACTTGCAGTTTTGTTCCCGGCCGGTAGCTAGATTCTCGGAAGCTGTAGCCTGTTATTTTCGGGGAAGCAGGTTACATGGAAGCAAACTAAGGTGGATCCACATTCCAGATGCTAATACACCGTGATTTCCTGTTTCAGTTAGTCATCATACATACAAATAGCAAATTCCAAGGAAACCCTACACAAGGACCCACGTCGCTAGCAATCCAGACGATCGTAAGCAAATCCCATCTGCGGTGTTGCGTTCCCTTCTTGTCAAAAGTCTACCCTTTGGCTCCCTCAGATCGATCGGTCTTGTCTTCCTGCCCAGAGACGCCGCCGGGAACGAACATGGCGCGGTCGCGACGCCGCCGGAGACCGCCGCCGTCGCTCCACCGTCCTCCGCTCCAGAGTAAAGTAAGTCACCTCGGTTCTCTCCGGCCATTCTCCATCTGTCTTCTAACGTGTCTTTCTTCTTTTTTCTTTTTCCCTATATATATCAGCGAGGAATCAGCATGCAAGGGAGCCCCACGCGACCGTCTTGGACGACCTACCCGAGTGGGTGGTCGTCCACGAGATCCTCGTCCGGCTGCCTGTGAAAGACGTGCTCCGCTGCCGCGCCGTCCGCAGGTCGTGGCGCGGCGGCACTTCCACCGACGCCTTCGTCCTCGACCACCATCGCCACCAGCCCTCGCTCCCCATCGTCAAACACGGAGAGGGCATCTGCCGCGTCGTGAGAGCCTCCAATAATGATCTAAAGATACGGCCGGTCCTTCGGTGGTACACATCCAACACCGTTGTACACCGCGCCACCTGCAATGGCCTCCTCATCCTGTCGCAACGAGAACAATCCGATTTCTACGTCTGCAACCCGGCCACCCGTGAGTGTGCGTCCCTGCCACATCCTCCACGACGACCACACTTCCTGGTCAGCGTAGCCGGGTTCTACCGGCACCACACATCTGGAGAATACCGAGTGCTTTGGGTGTCATACCCCTCGTCATACACGATGCCCGATGGGAGCGACGTAGCAATTGAGTTGCTTGAGTATTTCGTCCTCACGGTCGGATCGGATCAGCCAAGATGCATCCAGTGGCCCACAGTTCCAGAACAAAGGTTTATTCCAATGTTTTAAATAGCGGGCTATGGAAAATAACGGCGGGCCTCAAAATCAGCTATAGCGGAGCTATAGCAGGCTATAGCGGGCTATTTGTGAAGGCGGCCATTTAGCGGCACTCTGCTGAAAAGGCTATAGCGGGATATAGCGGAAATTCTATGAGGCATGGTAGTACAAAAAGTTGAACTTGACAACTGTTGCAGGTCACCACCTGTGGCAAAGATTAGCAGCGAGTGCAAGGTTGTTGTCGGATGCTCAGGAATGCAGCGGGAGTTTGCCTGTTCTCAGCTTCCTGTTCGGAGTTTTGTAGTGCCACCCCTGTCGACTCCACCGGCAGCGGGATCCAGGTCCCCCCTGACCTCTTCCTTTGTCCTTGGTTGACAAAAACCACTAAGCAATTCTCACATTTCAAAAGTGCTTCAGGTCCAACTCCAGGAAATTTGATTCAGTAATCAGCTTCAGTTCCAAGTTTCAGTGCTTTAGAAATATTGGTTTTGGTAATCAGCTTGCCGAGATGGCACCTGGACATAATTTACTTGCGCGCTATAGCGTGTAAAAAATTGTCTAGTTAAATTGATCAGTGTACAATCTCTCGCTAATAGCACGCTAATAGCATATTTTCAGAGGCCACGCTATTTTGTATAGCACGCTATTTTTTTCCTTGCTTTTGTTACACAATTTATTCAATCCATGAACTCAGTTTTGAACAAAACTCTCTCAACTGATTTATGGTGATGATTTTCATATATAATAATGTTTGCTTGTATAACCCTTTCCTTGTTTCAAGGTCAAAATAGTATCAAATATACTGTATCTTTCTTAACATGGATTGTGTTATTTCCCTACGTTCAGTACAGTTAGTCACACTTTCTTGAAAGTGAAAGAAATGTTCTTTTTGTTGTAGCTCATGTTGATTTTCATATATATATATATATATATATATATATATATATATATATATATATATATAGTGTTACTATTCATCACCCAGGGTGCAGAATAAGTTATTCTTCACCCGAGGTAATCTTACAATCGCTTCCTAAATAAATTACGTTTAGAATATAAATAGTTACATGCATATTGATTCAATATGTAAACTTTGGTATAAAAAACCAAAAATATAGGTTATAAGACCAGAAAAATCAAATTTTAAGTATGTTTACACATGTGTTTTACATTCGTAATTTTACGTAACATAATTTTTTTTTTACAGCGAGTACATATTTTCTTACATTCTCTTTTTATGTATGAAATAAGAAAAAAATTACGAAACGTAAAAATACGGTGCATTGATGTCAAAATAGAGAGGGGATGAAGAATAACTATTCCTTACCCAGGGTGGCGAATAACGCGACCCTATATATATATATATATATATATATATATATATAACAATACTTCTGTTGTATGACCCTTCTCTGATTTATGTTTATGATTCAAGGTTACATTAATATCAAGTACACTATCTTGCTTAACATGGGTGCTAAAAGACTATTACTACTGCTTAATCCAATTATATTTCTCTACATTACGATGATGCTATTGTATCATCCAGCCTTGTGTTATTTCCCAGTATTCAGTACAACCAGCCACAATTGCTTGAAAATTAAGGAAACATATTTTTGGTTGTCGCTCATGTGGATGTTGGAAACCAAATGTTAAGTGTTTGGAAGCTGTTTTTTTCTTGCCATATTTTTCAATATAGGTTGCTTGATTTGGATAACTTGCTTCCTTACGACATATATTATGATAAACATATAAAGTGGTGTGTCTTCTCCCTTAATAATAGAGAGATGCAAGGGGTGAAATGCATTGCGGAGTTCATTGCTTCATCTCGACTCCTACTGCATACTTGAGTTGGTTCATCAATGAGACCTTCATAATGTTCACTTGATGCATTCTGAATATCTGATTGAGTAGTTCATTTTTTTGTGTGAGAAGATTGAGTAATTCATTGGCTGAACCCTTGCAATGAATGTATTGTTCTGTTCTTGGTTAGTACATGAAATGCATGAGTTGTCAGTCAGAAAGAACTTCAATTCTTCAAACAAGAACTCCAGGCTTGGCTTTCAAATAACTAGAACTACATTGTCATAGTGAAACATCATCAGTTCACACTATCGCTTCTACAAGATCACCTTCCAGTTTACACCATTGTAGGTACATCACAGCTGACCAACCGGTAAGTAAATCCTAGCTTGTTGTTAAGAGCTCCATTCTACATGTGGGTTATGAAAGAGCACTTGTTTTAGTTTTGTTCCCAACACACGTTTATATTGCTATAAAACCTCATTTTGTTCGGCTCCTGAAGATTGAAGTATTTGAGTTTATAGAGAAGCACAATTTACATGATGCTATTCATGATAACCTAACATCAGCATCTCTGCCATTTCTGTCAATTTATGCCCTGGTTTCTTTTTTTAAGACACCGGTTTGATATGGTGTGTCTGAAGGTTGAACATAAGTAGTTTCAGGATAAAAAGTCGATGGGGGTTGCGCTAGTGGTGTGAAAAGAAGGTGCCATGTCAAATAGGATATGATACTAAACTGAATAAAATTGGGCAGTATTTTCGACTAGAAGGTTTGGTCCGATTGATAGCTGAACTAATGAATGCATATTGCCGTACTCGTGACAGGACGGGAGACGTGAAGCCTTGAAATAGGATTTTGGTACAAAATCTCATTTTGGGCACATCGAGAATGTGTGTAGGTATTCCCAATTCGATTATAAAATCATCAAAAGCATTTTACTTAGTTGATGGTTTGGTACATGCCTCTCTTTATCTCACTCTCTACATTGATTGCGCAGGCATCGATGATGGTGACCTTGACCGATCTTTCTCCCATTGTCATATATATTTTTTCTTCTGATGATGATACACGGTTATTCGTATTTCAGTATTGAATTTTGTTACTCTTTTATTCATTTCTCTCTGCCTGATCAAATAGGTTTTATAACTCCTATAAAAATTACTTTTGTTTATTTGTCCAGGCAACCAGAAGGGGAGCCTTGGCGCAGCGGTAAAGCTATTGCCTTGTGACCAGGAGGTGACCCTTCCCCGGACCCTGCGCAAGCGGGAGCTACATGCACCGGGCTGCCCTTTTTTTTTATTTTTTAACCAATAACCAGAGCATATCTGTTAAGTCATTTTATTCATTGCTAGACTATGAAGCATGGAAAGAGCAGCCAGGAGGAAATGTAAGTTGTTCTATAAAGTACTACAGGGTGTGCTTTTGTCATTTGCTTATTAAGTTCTTCCACTATGGTCACTGGAAGGTACTATAGTACTTGTATTTGCTCTTCAGAGAGTAATACATGATGAATTTGCACATGGAGTTCCTTTCAGAATCAAGAAAAGAAAAGCATTGGGCTTAGAGAAATTTTCAACACCGCTTTATTTTGATTTTTGTGATTTCTGATGTTCGGAGTCAAGGATGTCAAGATTTCCTTGTTTTGTGATTCATGGAAAATGGAGCAATTTTGTGGTTATTTGTTTGTTCTTGGACACCTGGCATTCCTGCCAGTCTCATTCCTTACCTGAATGACCACTAGATAATCTATTGGTAAGCAATAAATAGCCTGATCATTTACTATCTTAAAAAGGGATACGATTAGGACGTGCAGAGCATATTCCTAATATAATTGTTTGCGGGTTAGATGTGTGAGCATGCATAGTGCCACACTCATGCATTTTATGATTCTGTGCATGACTTGTTACTTATAGTCCCAAGGCATGATGAGCGACACATCAGGTGCTGAATCATGGTCGGATGTTGATGACTTTGGATCCTCATTTATTCCAAAAGGTGTTGAATATGGTTGACTCGCTCCATTCCGTGAGGAAGTGAGTTCAATGCTTTGTTCTTGTTTGTTACGAGTGTGATTAGCTTTGTTCTATTTGGCTTTCTATACCATTAAAAGCCATACTATTCCTACCACAACTTATTGAAATCGTTTATGGGAAACTTTGTATGAGTCATTTTCAGTATTTATACTTGTTGTAGGTAAAGGGCATAGATTCAACTTACTATGTCTGTTACGAACAGAGTTCCCTGGAAATGTGCCAAAACAAATAGCTGATAACCGACAATTTTCCACCAATGGAAGTCCTCTTGATTTAGGTACCATCTGCTCCCTTGCATTTTTCTTATTTAACTCTATCCTGTTAAATATTACGCAGCTTGCTAATGTTATATATTAAGTCGCTTATATGATGTCTTTTTTATCTTTGCTCTAGCCTCAGATCCAAGAAAATTGTCTATTTGACCAAAACAATCTGTGTTGTTTTAAAGTCCAGTAAACAAACAAACAATTTCGATCCATGTCCATGCCTTTCAGTTTCATTTGCATCCAATAAATATAATTATGAAACTTGTTGTCCTGGTGTGCTGTTCAATTATCGCCAGAATGTTTACAAGCACACTATATATCCTAAGTAAACCACATGATATTTTTTTCCAATCACATGTGTTTCCTACACAAACCATACGATTTTATGAGCTTGCTTCACTACTATATGCAAAGGTATCATCTAAAAATAATTATGGGTTTCAGATATGCTCCAGTTTTATCCTTTTTTAGTATGTACTCCCTCTGTTTCTAAATATAAGACCTTTTAGAGATTCCCGTGCTGACTACACAGGGAGAGAAATGTGTGAATCTACATTATAAAATACGTCTGTATACATCCGTATGTAGTCTGTATTGAAATCTCTAAAAGGTCTTACATTTAGAAATGGAGGGAGTACATGCCAGGGGGCTGCACCCACATAAGCCAAAAAACTTGTTTTTGGCTCACGCCTAGCTGTCCATTGTATGTATCATGCACCTATTCCATCTGCCAAATCAGATTTCTGGGTTTCCAATGTTGCTTACATTTCCATTCGTCTACTTTATGGATCATTCAATCTTATTTCTTTAGTATATAAATTGGATGTCCTATGCTTAGTAGGAGAGGCATAATAAGGGAATTGAGGCAAAGCGGTTGAAATTTAAGAACGTCATGTGCTCCTACTACTTTGATCAATCTGCAGTATTGCTTAGCCTATGAGCCAATATAACCATCATCGATTCACCCAAAGCTTAGGACAATCTATTTAGTTTACATCAGGCGCTTCTCCGGCCAGATCCGTGGCCACCACATCGACATCGACGTTGACAGTGTTTTGGAAGCGGCGGGCCACGCCTGTGCCCATGTCGTCGCTGACGATCCACCTGGACGGCACCGACTGGGAGTTGCCATGTAGGAACTACGTGTTCGATGACCACGGCTTGCGCTTCGTGTTTCTTATCTCTGTTCGAACTATGTGTGCCATCAGTTCTTTTGAATTATTATTATCTTTGTTATCACTGATGTTAGTATCTACTATCTACTATCATTGTCAGTTGTTAGTATCTATACTGTCACTGTTTATACTGCTCCAGTCAGCAATTTGCACCGGTGGCTACTTTCATATTACTTTCTTGGTATGGAATAGTACCAAAGCTTGTATCCAAAAGCCTAATACAAAGAATAGAAAAGGTAGTGCAAGGGGCGCATCCCACCTGGCACCGCCCCAACTTCTTCTCAGGCGGCGCACCACGGGTGCGCCCCAACCACTAGTGCTAGTATTATAAACAATGGAGTACCTATGCTATAGAACTGTTCTAAAATTCTCCCTTGTTTACTTTCAGCGTTCATTGTTCAAAAGCATGAAAGGCATGGTTGCATTTCAGAATGCTGATTCCTTCATCATAAGTTAATTATGGCATTTTAGTTGTACAGATGTTTGGTTTTGATATTCCTTTCTGTTGCTTAATAATTCGATCTTTCATGTTGAGTGCACACCTTGGTCCTATTGCTTTGTGTGGAGATGTTTTTTTCTCAGTCATATTTGGGAAGCTGCCTGTGATCGGGGTTCTCAGCACGGTTTTGTGCCTGATTGTTACCGCAGCGGCAGTAATTGGGTCACTGCATCTGTTTTGGGTCGGATTGTTACTTCAGTATGGTTATTGTTAAAAGATAGCAAGTACTTTGTTTCATTGACCCATGTCTTCTGTTACTTTGTTCTTAGATGTTATTACTGCTAATAGAACGGAACTAATATATTACTCTCTCAATGTTAGCTCATCAGCTGAGCTGGTCTCAAATGCTACCAGCAATGGGGAACAAAACTGTCTTCCCACATCTATCAGGTAGAAAAGCCTTGTAATGTTCTAAAGTATCCTGCAAATTACAACAAACTTTGGCGGCAAAGCGGACCCTCCAAAACATGCTTTGGGATGGCAAGAATATAGAACGACCTAAGCCAGCAAACACAGCCAACGCAAGTCGATGTAGACAAATTCTGTGTCAAGACGCAACTCAAGAAAGATCGCTGCCGCCCGATAACGCCGAACTGGCACATAAGGTTGGGCATCCCTTCGCAGTGGCCATCCTGCCTTCCACCATCTGCCGCTACCGGCGAACTTCCGCCCTCCACTGACGTGCTTCTTGCCGTCAGAGAACCATACCAGCTCACTCACCAAAACTTCAAACTTCGGCGCCAAAGCAGACTCTCCAAAACATGCAAATTACTACAAACTTCCGGCCTGCAAATTACTACAAACTTCGGCGCCAAAGCAGACTCTCCAAAACATGCAAATTACTACAAACTTCCGGCCTGCAAATTACTACAAACTTCGGCGCCAAAGCAGACTCTCCAAAACATGCTTTGGGATGGCAAGAATACATAATGACCTAAGCCAGCAAACACAGCCAACGTAAGTCGATGTAGACAAACTGTGGGTCAAGACGCAGCTCAAGAAAAATCGCTGCCACGCGATAACGCCGAACTGGCACATAAGGTTGGGCATCCCTTCGCAGCGGCCAACCTGCCTTCCACCATCTGCCGCTACCAGCAAACTTCCGCCCTCCACTGACATGCTTCTTGCCGTCAGAGAACCATACCAGCTCACTCACCACTTCTCCAGCGGCAATACACAGGACGAAGGATATGTAACCTTCAATGTGCTCTAATTTTGTGTCCTTCAATGTAATCTGTTCACAGTTTTGTAGCCACTTCTCCACATTCAAGGACCAAGGATATGTAACCTGCAATAGACAACACGCCACCACTCAATTTCCAACCTGAGAAGACAAAATCACTAACAGGAAATGGCAAAAATGCTCATCAAAAGCATGATAGGGACAGAATCTCGGATTTGGGGCAGATTATCAAGTTGCCACATGTATCTTTCCAAAAAACAATATCAACTTTCTTTTTTGATAACTTACAGCAGGAAAGGCTCCCACTGTTCTATATTAAAAAAAAAGGCATGTACATACATGGCACCGGAACCATTTTTCCTGCTATATCTTTGGCATGGAGAATTGTCACAGCCACGAAAATGCTCATGTAGTAACTAAAGAGAAGTGTGTACAGCTAGTCAGTTACTCCCTTCCAAACAAATGTAGGTCACTTGGCCATTTTTTGTCCTTCGCTATGCTCTATTCACAATTTTGTAGACATTTTAATCCACATTTCCTATTATGCCACCGGCGCTAGATTCTCGGGAGCAGTTAGTTCTGAGGAATCAGATTACATGGAAGTAAACTAACGTGGATCCACGTTTCGTTATAAATGCTAATCCACAGTGATTTATTGTTTCAATATTAGTCATACAAATAGCGAATTTCAAGGAAACCCTACACAAGGACCCACGTCGCTAATAATCCAACGATCGTAAGCAAATCCCATCTGCGGTGTTGCATTCCCTTTTTCTTGTAAAAAAAAAGTGTCTACCCCTGGCCTCCTCAGATCGATCGGTCTTGTAGACGCCACCGGGAACGAACATGGCACCGTCGCGACGCCGCCGGAGACCGCCGCCCTCGCTCCACCGTCCTCCGCTCCAGAGTAAAGTAAGTCCCCTCGGCTCTCTCCGGCCATTCTCCATCTGTCTGTTTCCTATCCTTGGAACCCTTTTCCAAGCGTCGACGCGTCGTACTAACGTGTCTTTCTTCCTTTTCTCTTTCCCCCTATATATATATATCAGCGAGGAATCAGCATGCAAGGCAGCCGCGGCGAGACCGTCTTCGACGACCTACCGGAGTGGCTGGTCGTCCACGAGATCCTCGTCCGGCTGCCTGTCAAAGACGTACTCCGCTGCCGCGCCGTCCGCAGGTCATGGCGCAGCGGCACTTCCACCGACGCCTTCATCCTCGACCACCATCACCACCAGCCCTCGCTCCCCATCATCAAACAAGGGAAGGGCATCTCCCGCGTCGTCAGAGCCTCCGGTGATGATCTAAAGATACGGCCCGTCCTTCGGTACGAATACGACGTCGTTGTACACCGCGCCACCTGCGATGGCCTCCTCATCCTGTCGCAACAAGAACAATCCGATTTCTACGTCTGCAACCCGGCCACCCGCAAGTGTGCGTCCCTGCCACATCCTCCACGACGACCACACTTCCTGGTCAGCGTAGCCGGGTTCTACCGGCACCGCACATCCGAAGAACACCGAGTGCTTTGGGTGTCGTACCCCTGGTCATACACGCTGCCCGATGGGAGCGACGTAGCAATTGAGTCGCTTGAGTACTTCGTCCTCACGGTCGGATCGGATCAGCCAAGAAGCATCCAGTGGCCGGCAGTTCTAGAACAAAGGTTTATTCCTGCTATTTGGTTCTACCATTGCCCAGCAGTGCACCATCGTGGTAGCCTGCATTGGGCAATGGGTCTCAACATAACGGTATTTGACACCATAGCCGAGACATTCCGGCAGATGAGCCGCCCAACACAATTGGGTGATATGGTGTCATTGATGGATATGGGTGGCGCCCTAGCATTGTGCCGCACGTCCTCTGAATGTGTCACTACTTTAGATGTTTGGGTGTTGCAGGACTACGATGCTGAAACCTGGGGCTTTTTGTACCAGATTAACTTGTCAGCGATGGAGGCATCACCACCACTTGATTTGCGAATCAAATATGTTCCTAGCATGGCTGTGATGAACGAGCGTGAGTTGTTGGTTCAGCATCGTCGTAGCCGTATATTACATTGTGATATTGATGGTGTGTTTATAGGAAATGTGGAAAGCGAAGAGCATGAAAACCACTGGAAACTTACTAGGCATCGCCTCCAAGAGAGCATGATTTCACTTCCATTGTTTGAGACGCAAAAACAAGAAGCTGTGAACAAGGAGCCTCTGTTCTCTATTGTGCTATGAGATGCCATGCTCCATCTTAATGTTTTGGACTAGTCGTGCACTTGTCGTGCCCTTGAAGCATCTATCCTGTATGAAGCGAACAATTTGGATGGCGGAATCGGCACTTCTTCTATCAGCATTCAGTGCTTATTATGCTATCTTGAGCATCATGCTAGTATTATAGACAGTGGCGTACCTATGCTATATAGAACTGTTCTGAAATTCTCCCCTGTTTACTTTCAGCGTTCATTGTTCAAAAGCACGAAAGGCATGGTTGCAGTTCGGAATGCTGATTCCTTCATCAGAAGTTAATTATGGCATTTTAGTTGCACAGATGTTTGGTTTTGATATTCCTTTCTGTTGCTTAATAATTCGATCTTTCATGTTCAGTGCACACCTTGGTCCTATTGCTTTTGCCACCTGGTCGCTCCCGCTCTTTGTGTGGAGATGCTTTTTCTCAGTCATATTTGGGAAGCTGCCTGTGATCGGGGTTCCCAGCATGGTTGTGTGTCTGATTGTTACCGCAGAGGCAGTAATTGGGTCACTGCATCTGTTTTGGGTCGG
Source organism: Thinopyrum elongatum (assembly GCA_011799875.1). NCBI lineage: Eukaryota > Viridiplantae > Streptophyta > Magnoliopsida > Poales > Poaceae > Thinopyrum > Thinopyrum elongatum. The sequence goes on along the minus strand of CM022303.1, from coordinate 90,345,566 downwards.
ATTGTTACTTCAGCATGATTATTGTTAAAAGATAGCAAGTACTTTGTTTCATTGACCCATGTCTTCTGTTACTTTGTTCTTAGATGTTATTATTACTGCTAATAGAATGGAACACTTTGTACACTGATAATAGTACTGCAGTTTTGCTAAAGCACATCTAAATGTGCGCTAAGTATTACATATCTAAGTCCTATATCATTGACTTTACGTGAAGATTCGTGCAGATATTTTCTTTTTCCTTTCTAGTTTGATTGAGCCACTTAGATGTGCAATAACTAGGGCACATCTATATGTGCCCTAGATGTTTCTGCTGCATTTACTTTCACTTGGCACTTTTAGAAGCACGAATTGCATCGTCGCAGTTTAAAATGATTCCTTGGTGTTGAGTAAGCACCGTTGAAATGGTCGATTATTTACTTTAGATATGCCCTTCCATAGGTTTATAGTTCAAGGGTTTTGAGTACGCGCCGTGGTCGTAACTCCTAACTATTCCCCTCCGTTTCTAAATATAAGACCTTTTAGAGATTCCAACACGGTCTACATACGGATTTGTAGACATATTTTATAGTGTAGATTTATTTATTTTGCTCCGTATGTAGTTCATATTGAAATCTTTTAAAAAAACTTATCCAGAAACAAGAGCGGAGGGGAGCTACAAGCGCTCTCAGCGATTAGAGCTTCTCGGCCGTCGGATCAAGATGCTTGATGGGATTCTGGGCATCGGATCTAGGGGTGGAAGGAGCTGGGCCGTCGGATCGGAAGCCGGATCCTGTAGCAATGAATAGTTACCGTCTCGCTGTAGAAATCTCGTGCCACCGCACGTAATTCCCGTGCCATGACGAGGGCATTTTCGTAATTTTTCTATGAGGTATAAAAAGCCAACACCCATGGGTTTCTCCCCGATCAGCTTCCTCCCCTCTTCCTGTTCACGCGAGGGAGAGCCGCCGCCACCCCTCTTCCTCCCCTCTCCCCGTCCGCCGCCGCCACCGACCAGCCACAGCCGCGCTACCATCCCCTCACTATTCCTCTCCGAGAAGCAGCCCAAGGGCAGCCGCCTACCGCTCGGCGCCAACGCGGATAAGCCGGGAAGCGCCGCTGCTTTGTCGCCGCCAAGCGCCACCACCACCCATTCCTTCGTCCCCTCTCGGTGCCGCCCCTCTGCCTCCTCCCCTCCCGTCACACACCCTCCCTTCCCCTACGCCGTTGCGCTGCTGCTCCATTGGGTACGAGTTCCATGGCGGTCTGAGATCCATGGCCTCCGACCTGGTGTCGTACCCGTCAGCCTCGGCGTTGAGACAATGCCAAGAAGTTCATGCGGGGAAGTGGCTCACCAATGTGTAGGGTTACGCAGAAGAAAACAAAAATTTTCGACCTACGCACCAGCCCAGGACCACTATGGAGGTTGCATACAAGGTTTGATCTTTTCGTTACCGACTCGTAGCGCAGCGGAAGTAGAGTCGATGACGATCGGCGGTGCAGATCCCCGTAGATAGGATTTACAACCTCCCAACCGCGAGGATGTGTACCCTCATCTGCCCCTCGGACAGCCCTCCGGGAGGCGGTCGGACAGTCCCCCGGACGGTCTCGCGGACAGTCCTCTGGGAGGACCTTCGTAACTCGAACGGTCACTCGGACAGCCCTTCGGGAGGACCTTCGAAACTTGGACGGTCACACGAACAGCCCTTCGGGAGGCACTCTCGAACTAAGACCGAAACAACGATCTCTCTACAGAGTTGCACACATACGGTGTCATCTATCCGGCAGGGCTTCGCCGTCCAGAACTAGTTTCTGCCGGAACCCAGACAGCCTTTCGGCTCTACGAAACTCTTTTCGTGGGAGGGAGAGAGAAGCCAGATAACATCATGGCATGTGTATGAGAGCAAGGGATGAGTGTGGAGAGCACCCCCTCCACCTCTATTTATTGGAAATCCCATATGGAAAAATACCCAAAAAACTCATCACATGGATTTCCCACAAGGGCATAAAGGGAAGGGAAGTGGAGCTCCATGGAGCTCCACATGTGTGGCCGGCCACCCCTAGGGGGCCTCCCATGAGGGGCTTCCTTGGCTCCCAAGTCCTTCTAGAAGGCTTTTCACAAAAAGCCCTAAAAGGTGGCTTTCCAAAAAAGTAAACCAAAAAGCACTTTCACTATTCATGACGACATTTTTCAACGTCCGTTCGAACTGAAAATATTTATGTGGGCTTAGAACATTTTCAGTACCCACTAAAATAATTTTCAACGCGTTCCGAAACAATTCCGGATTAGTGATTTTCATCTGCGAAAAGCAGACAAAGCGGTTCCGACAGCCCCGGAACATTTCTGGTTTTTCTTCCGGAAAAATCCCAGAAGTTTCCAGAATGATTCTGGCACCCTCTAAGAATTTCCAGACATGTGCCGAAACCAATTTGACTTAATGGTATATCCTGAAACAACTTTCCAGTTTTACCGAAACGATTCTGGTGTCCTCTCCGGAACGTTTCCGTTGCATCCGAAACTTTTCCGGTGATATTCTCTCAGACTCCCTGTCTAGTATTCAGCAGATAGATGGCCCTTAAGCGTGTGATCCTATAGGTTCAGTGAAGTATAGACATGATCGGAACTCTTTCTGATCAATAATCAACATCGGAGACGTGGACACCCATATTGACCCCTATACCCACACGAATGAATAGTCGAATGAACCTCCAGTTGCCGTGTGCTATTCCTGTTGCTTCGTGATATGTTACAAATACCCGAGGTAAGACATGTTGGCATCCCCGTGGATCAACAACTTGTCCACTATGCCAGTTACCTCATTACCGGTATTGTTCTCTTTTCTCGTTACCGTGTTCCGGCATCCCTGTGATCAAATCACCCTGTGTCTGGCCAGACGATGATGGATACCGTAACACCGAGAGGTCCCAGAGATATCTCTCCATCGTCGGAGGAGCAAATCCCAATCTCGGGCTATCAAGTTACTTGACACACTTTTCCATGAACCCGTAAGCCGCCGTAATAGCCACCCATTTACGGATGACGTTTAACAAACCCCAAAGTTCATGAAGCAAGTATGAAGAAACTCGATACTCTCATGGTCTAAGGAATCATGCAAATGTTAACCATCTCTGTGTTATTAACCATTAACTTGTGACGAAAGTATCTCATAGCATAACATCAATTCGTGTCGATTCAACACAAATGTTCTTCTAACATTGTGCCCTCAAAGTTGTTGGCATAGACATGCCCATGATCAGGAAAACAGGACCATCATGCAACACTTGAGCTAGTCTTATAGGCTAGACTAGGAATACATTTTACTGTTTATTATTCCACACATGCATATGAGTCTTCCTAAGAGCCTCGTGGTTATTGTAGACTCGAGAACCATAGCAGTTATAGCATGGAACATAAACCTAATTATGAACAGGGAGATAATCAATAACATTTATTATTGCCCCTAGGGCATATCTCCTACAGACTCCCACTTGCACTAGAGTCAATAATCTAGTTAATGCTAATGCACTTTACACCTGTGGCACACCGGTGTAAATATGCTTCGCTTGTGGTATAGCCTGATGTCCAACGGATCTGACAACTTCAGATCCGTGTGTATCTTTGCATATCCTCGCGTTTTCATGCTTTCACAAAATTCATATTTTGTGTGGACTTGGCTTTGCATATGTGTGAATCAATTGTCGAAAACTGATTCCTCAGACTAAGCTATGGAGCAACTATCTGCAATAGTGTCCCATTGACCAAAGCCATCTTGGAACCACACTAAGTTCATGAATGAACTATATGATTCAACAACTTCTTTGTCGCTTCTAAAGCGCCAACATACTTAGCCATTTGTCATAGAATTCGCCACAGTAACCTGTTTGGAACAATTTCCAACTACCGTGCCACCATATTGTGTATTGCATAAAACCCTTAACTTAAATCGAAAATCGCTTGGAGCATCGATGAAGACTGTATCGATGTAACCTTTTACAACGAACTCTTCATGATCTCCGCTTGCGAGAAAACATGTCATCAGTACTACTATAGTACTCAATGACCCTTTTTCACTGTTGTCCCATGATCAGTACTTTTGATCACTTTGGTATCTATACTCACAACAACTTTGGGAGTATTGGACATATCTGGTTGTTTTACATACCATGGAATACATGATTAATCCAAACACAAGAGTGTGTGGAATCTCCATCATGTATTTTGCTCATCAGTGTTTTGGGACACCGAGTCTTGCAAAAACTCTTTCCATGTGACTTCGGCAAGAATCACTCCTTGACGTTTTTAATGCTAAAAGGTTTTAGCATTTTGTCAATATGTATCTTTGCTCAGCCCCATCAGGTAAATCTATCTCCATATATCATCATGCCTAATATCAAGGCTATTTAACCCAAGCACTTCATCGAAAAACTATTCTCAAATGAAGTCCTAATTCATGTCAAGAAATTTATTTCCAATTAACAATGTGTCAAGCACACAATGTTTTTAGAAATATTATTATGCTCCCACTTACTTTCTTGAATCACAAGCATCTTCGTTACCCATTAATGAAGTCAAAACCCTTTTGACCATTTCATCAAAACACGAAGATTCCAACTCCATTTTGCTCTCTTCTGTCCATCGCTGGAACTCTGAAGTTTGCACACTCACTAGCATCCTCTGGAATGACAAAATACCTTGGACTGTAACACATGCAAATCCTTGGTTTCATTTCCATCAGATGAAAATCCTTTCGTCATCCATGTTTCATATCTCATGATTTGAAATATGTATTAATTGCTAGTTCAACCCGAACCGACTTTAGGCATCGCTACGGTGAAACAACCTTCGTAGTCAACTCCTTGAACTTGTTATTTCAACAAGTCGAGCTTTATGGATAAAATATTTTTATCCGTATCAGTTTTTAGTTCCATAAATATTCGTTAGACTCTAAGTCTTCCGAAAGGTGTATCAAGATTTTAATCTTGAATCACTTATATGGAAACTATCTCGGATTGTATTGGCATTTAGCCAATTCCGGAGTCAGGGCCCATCAATGCTTCCTTGTGTATCGTAGGTATACTGTTGTCTAACAACAATATCTCGTTTGCGCACCTGAGAGGTTTGCACGAGCCTTGCCTACGTGGTTCAGCTGCAAGTTCGACCGAAGTCCATACATTTTATTGTAGAGACCTCCGTACCAGTCGCAATAGGAAACTCCGGAATCACTTCCAAGGTTCCATTCCTTTGATCTGATGACGAAGATACTGGTTATCTCGTCGAGTTGCACTGTCCTCCCACTCACCTATTTGAAAGAACCATTTTCTTCAAAAAGCATACCGTTCTTTGTGGCAAACTTATTTGCCTCGGTATAGTGAGGGAGGAATACCCAATTACTTGGGATAACCTACAAAGTAGCACTTGTCTGATTTGGAATAGGGTTGTAACCTTTTACACAAACCCCATATTCCAAATGTTTAAGAAAAGATATAACATGGTTGGGCGTACCATACCATGGCGTCATTTCAACAGACCCGATGGAGCTCTTTTCAGTGTAAAAGCCGCAGTCTCTAAAGCATCACTTTAAAAGGGATAATGGCAAATTTATTTATGTCATCTTTGATCTTACCATGTCATAAATGGTTCGATTACATCTTCACGGACTTTCCACTTGCAGTGGTGTTCCGGGAGGTGCAAGTTATGAAACCCCTTTCACAACTCATCAGACATTCGCTAAACTTGTAACTCAAATATTCCTTTCTGCAATCTAATTGCAGAAACATAATTTTCTTGTTACAATAATTTCTTCTTCATTTTGAAAACCTTTCGAATGATTTCAAAAGATTCAGAATTACGTCTCATCAAGTAAATATCCATATATCTACTTGAGTCATTTCTGAAGATAGATAAATCCACTACTTGCAACAACATTTATTGAACTACACACATAAAAAATGTATGATCACCAATAAGTTTGTTGCTCGTTCCTTATGGCCTGTGAACGGTATTTCTGTCACTTTACTTTTCGGAGGAAAGTTGCAAATGTCAGATGATTCAAAATCAAACGACTTCAAAATCCAACATAATGGAATTTTCCATGCGGGTATCTCCAATGTGACCAAATGCAATGCCACACTTGTGTGGTATTCTTTCAGTCTTGCGACATTTAGCGTCAGTGTTATGGATGTATCATATTACCATCAAAATTCATAACATACATCCCATCGATGATAGAAGTATGGCCCTTACGTTATTCATAATTCTGAACAACAATTGTTCTTTTCTGAACAACCCTCTTGCAACAAACATTGTGCAATGGGCTAGAGTGTATAAAACTCTAAAATGAATTATGAAAGTAAATCCAGAGGTAATGTATTATTATCAATATTCATAACATACGTCTCATTCATAGTGAAAGTATGGTCCTTATGTTATTCATAACACTGAACATCAAAAGTTCTCTTATGAACAACCTTCTTGCAAGATACCTTATGCAAAGGGCTAGAGTGTGAAACTCTAAAATGAATTATGAAAGTAAATACATAGGTAATACACCAATGGAAGGTATAGTAACATTTACTATGTTCCCTGTGTGTATCTTAACCTCATTCCTGGCTAGTCTTTCAGGCCATAGTAGTTCTTACATCGAGTTGCAATAGAATGCAATCAAGCGGGTATCTTTGTGATCAACTCACAATACCCAAGAATTAGTGATTAACATGTTTAACCATAATTCCCAAGAACTATATCTTTGACCAGCCTTCTATACATCAAAAACTTGTATGACATTCATACATGAGCTAGATATTCCAGTCTTCTCTCTTTCTGCCTTTATATTTCTAACAGTTTAACTTTTAGTATTTCTCCTACTCTCAGAAGAAGCACCCAACTTAAGAGTGGCGTTAGCCCCGGACTTCCTAGTCGTGAAAGTCTTACTAACACCCTTCGGACATTTCCTTCCTCTTTAAGTTGTTGTTTTATTCACCTTTCATCATATGACAAGCATTCTTCTGGATCCCTCTCTTATCAGTCTAATGCATAGTAAACACTTTACTAATGTTTTGCAAACAAACATTGCTTTGGATATCTCATATCTTTTAGCCTTTGTCTGTCTCAGAAAATGATTTTCAGATTCCATGAATATCACATAACTATCCAAACTTTCGAAGTTCGGGTCTCATGGAAGCAAACATATTTCACTTGACCGTAACGGAATTTTAGCTTTTGGATCGAAGGACAAGAGTCACATCATCCATAGCATTAGCAGAAGAATACCGGAAGTATGTGACAGGACAAAATCCTTCTCGGCACTCTTGAGGACAATCCTCACATTATGTTACCAACCGTAAAGTTTTAACCAGATATTTAATAGCTATTCAATTTTAACAGGGAAGGTGGAACCGCGAGCCATTATCCTACAACTATTTTGCAAATCACAATTAGACAGTGTTCAAAATTAATTGCACTGAGAATTTAAACAAGTTAATTCTACAGTGCGCTCCCACTCAAATCAATATCTCTCATAATTGATTGTGAGTGATATAAGACCCGCATTTTAATTCAACGCCACGGTTCGAGATAAACTCAAATGGCGCGAACTTCAATCGGTAGGCAAACTTGCCGATCACATCTCTATGTGATTCTTGTTCATCTTTCGATGCGTGTGTTCCGAGCTCAGGACTGTCCTGCCTGAACGTCAAGACAACCAAGTGATCTCGCTGCGAGGTCTCAACTCACCCGCCTCACACTTCTCTAATCGTTCGCACCCATGGAGATCATGTGATGCCCCGAAGAGATAGGTGCCGTGACGGTGCTACACTTGGAAGAACACTAACTACTTGATATTTTAAGTGAGAGATCACCCTAATAAAAAGCGACTACCGTGCAATCAAAAAGGGCGCATCATAAGGGATAAACATCTCAGGCAATTCATAATAGCATGATATGGTATAGCCCTTTCTGACGGAGAAGTCTTTCATTTCTTCGTCTTCGGCATTCGCGTCGGTGTTCACCTTCGCAAAGATTGCCACCACCTTGTCGATGCACCAGATAATATTGCTATCTCTATAGCTAATAAAATAAGTGCATTACTTAAGGTTGACACGTAGGTCATTAAAGTGACAATCATATGGCTCCAGGCATCATGCCGAATCACGACACGTAGGTCATGTTAATCAATATACATCATATAGTCATCTCATACATAAACAAATTATTATGAGCACTACTATACCACATCAAATGCACATGCAAACCCTCCTGCAAAACCAAGTTAGACGCCTCTAATCGGTTCATGCAAAAACTTGTTTTTTGTGGCTTCTAAGGTTTCGAAACAAACTGAAGCTACCAACGTCCATCATCAAGTATGATAATTCAAGTCGCTAGATTAACTTTTCAGGGTGTATGAAGCACGAGATAATAAAATCTCGAGCCCCATACTAAACTTCGTCATACGCAAGACCCCCGTGCAGATCAAATCTGCATCGCCCTTTCGTCTACGAAACATCCATCTTTCTTTAACTATGGTGGAACCCAAAGAACTGTTAGCACTTCGTTGATCTGTCAATCAGCATACTCAGGAGCAGCATGAAAGGATCGCGGATTGCCAGAACTTTGTGAAATTCCACCATGCCGTCAAGATCAGGATTATGCAAATTCAAGGGAAGCAACAGGAACATCGGGTAACAGATTTCATCTGCTACCCGCACAAATAATTTTCAGTAATAGAACTCATCTACTACCTAATTATATTGTGCAACACCCATACATCTCTATGTATTCTAGATCGCAACCTGCATCTACGCATAGCACGGCTCATGATGCCACTGTAGGGTTACGCAGCAGAGAACAAAAATTTCCAACCTACGCACCAACCCATGACCACTATGGAGACTGCATACAAGGTTTGATCTTTTCGTTACCGACTCGTAGCGCAGCGGAAGTAGAGTCGATGACGATCGGCGGTGCAGATCCCTGCAGCTAGGATTTACAACCTCCCAACCGCGAGGATGTATACCCTCATCTGCCCCTCGGACAGCCCTTCGGGAGGTGGTCGGACAGTCCCCCGGACGGTGTCGCGGACAGCCCTCCGGGAGGACCTTCGTAACTCGGACGGTCACTCGGACAGCCATTCGGGAGGACCTTCGAAACTCAGTTGGTCACACGGACAGCCCTTTGGGAGGCACTCTTGAACTAAGACTGAAACAACGATCTCTCTACAGAGTTGCACACATACGGTGTCATCTATCCGGCAGGGCTTCGCCGTCCAGAACCAGTTCCTGCCGGAACCCACACAGCCTTACGGCTCTACGAAACTCTTTTTGTGGGAGGGAGAGAGAAGCCAGATAACATGATGGCATGTGTACGAGAGCAAGGGATGAGTGTGGAGAGCACCCCCTCCACCTCTATTTATAGATAATCCCATATGGAAAAATACCCAAAAAACCCATCACATGAATTTCCCACAAGGGCATAAAGGGAAGGGAAGTGGAGCTCCATGGAGCTGCACATGTGTGGCCGGCCACCCCTAAGGGCCCCCCCATGAGGGGCTTCCTTGGCTCCCAAGTCCTTCTAGAAGGCTTTTCACAAAAAGCCATAAAAGGTGGCTTTCCAAAAAAGTAAACCAAAAAGCACTTTCACCATTCATGACGACATTTTCTAGCGTCCGTTCGAACTAAAAATATTTATGTGGGCTTAGAACATTTCCAGTACCCACTAAAATAATTTTCAATGCGTTCTGAAACAATTCCGGATTAGCTATTTTCATCTGCGAAAAGCAGACAAAGCGGTTCCAGCAGCCCCGGAACATTTCCGATTTTTCTTCCGGAAAAATCCCAGAAGTTTCCAGAATGATTCTGGCACCCTCCAAGAATTTCCAGACATGTGGCGAAACCAATTTGACTTAATGGTATACCCTGAAACAACTTTCCAGTTTTACCGAAACGATTCCGGTGTCCTCTTCGGAACGTTTCCGTTGCGTCCGAAACTTTTCCGGTGATATTCTCTCAGACTCCCTGTCTAGTATTTAGCAGATAGATGACCCTTAAGCGTGTGACCTTATAGGTTCAGTGAAGTATAGTCATGACCGGAACTCTTTCCGATCAATGATCAACATCGGAGCCGTGGACACCCATATTGACCCCTATACCCACACGAATGAATATTCGAGTGAACCTCCAGTTGCCGTGTGCTATTCCTGTTGCTTCGCGATATGTTACAAATACCCGAGGTGAGACATGTTGGCATCCCCTTGGATCAACAGCTTGTCCACTATGCCAGTTACCTCGTTACCGATATTGTTCTCTTTTCTCGTTACCGTGTTCCGGCATCCCTGTGATCAAATCACCCTGTGTCTGGCCAGACGATGATGGTGTAGGGTAACGCAGCAGAAAACAAAAAATTTCCGACCTATGCACCAGCCCAGGACCACTATGGAGACTACATACAAGGTTTGATCATTTTCGTTACCGACTCGTAGCGCAGCGAAAGTAGAGTCGATGACGATCGGCGGTGCAGATCCCCGCAGCTAGGATTTACAACCTCCCAACAACGAGGATGTATACCCTCATCTGCCCCTCGGACAGCCCTCCGGGAGGCGGTCGGATAGTCCCCCAGACGGTGTCTCGGACAGTCCTCCGGGAGGACCTTCGTAACTCGAACGGTCACTCGGACAGCCCTTCGGGAGGACCTTCGAAACATGGACGGTCACTCGGACAGCCCTTCGGGAGGCACTCTCGAACTAAGACTGAAACTACGATCTCTCTACAGAGTTGCACACTGTTACGTCTCCAACGTATCTATAATTTTTGATTGTTCCATGTTATTATATTATCTGTTTTGGATGTTTTACATGCATTATTATGCTATTTTATATTATTTTTGGGACTAACCTATTAACCTAGAGCCCAGTGCCAGTTTCTGTTTTTTCCTTGTTGTTGAGTTTCACAGAAAAGGAATACCAAACAGAGTCCAAATGGAATAAAACTTTCGCGATGATCTTTCTTGGACCAAAAGGAAACCAGGAGACTTGGAGATGAAGTCGAAGGAGCCACGAGGCGGCCACAAGGACGGAGGGCGCAACCCCCACCCTTATGGGCCCCTCGTGCACCTCCTGACCTAATTCTTTCGCCTATATATACTCTTATATGCCCAAACCACCAAAGGCATCCACGAAAATACTTTTCCACCGCCGCAACCTTCTGTACCCGTGAGATCCCATCTAGGGACCTTTTCCGGCGTCCTGCCGAAGGGGGATTCGATCACGGAGGGCTTCTACAACAACACCATTGCCCTTCCGATGAAGCGTGAGTAGTTTACCTCAGACCTACGGGTCCATAGCTAGTAGCTAGATGGCTTCTTCTCTCTCTTTGATTCTCAATACCATGTTCTCCTCGATGTTCTTGGAGATCTATTCGATGTAATACTTTTTTGCGGTGTGTTTGCCGAGATCCGATGAATTGTGGATTTATGATCAGCTTATCTATGAATATTATTTGAATCTTCTCTGAATTCTTTTATGCATGATTTGATATCTTTGTAATTCTCTTCGAACTATCGGTTTGGTTTGGCCAACTAGATTGGTTTTTCTTGCAATGGGAGAAGTGCTTAGCTTTGGGTTCAATCTTGTGGTGTCCTTTCCCAGTGACAGTAGGGGCAGCAAGGCACGTATTGTATTGTTGCCATCGAGGATAAAAAGATGGGGTTTTCATCATATTGCTTGAGTTAATTCCTCTACATCATGTCATCTTGCTTAATGTGTTACTCCGTTCTTTATGAACTTAATACTCTAGATGCATGCTGGATAGCGCTCGATGTGTGGAGTAATAGTAGTAGATGCAAAATCATTTCGGTCTACTTGACACGGACGTGATGCCTATATTCATGATCATTGCCTTAGATATCGTCATAACTTTGCGCTTTTCTATCAATTGCTCGGCAGTAATTTGTTCACCCACCGTAATATTTTCTATCTTGAGAGAAGCCTCTAGTGAAACCTATGGCCCCTGGGTCTATTTTCCATCATATTACTTTCCAATCTACTATTTTGCAATCTTTTATTTTCAGATCTATAAACCAAAAAACCCAAAAATATTTACTTTACCTTTTGTTTAGTTTTACCTATCTCTATCAGATCTCACTTTTGCAAATAACCGTGAAGGGATTGACAACCCCTTTATCGCATTGGGTGCCAGTTGCTTGATTGTTTGTGCAGGGATTCGGTGATTTGTGCATTGTCTCCTACTGGATTGGTACCTTGGTTCTCAAACTGAGGAAAATACTTATCTCTACATTGCTGCATCACCCTTTCCTCTTCAAGGGAAAAACCAACGCAAGCTCAAGAAGTAGCAGGAAAAATTTCTGGCGCCGTTGCCAGGGAGATCTACACCAAGTCAAGCCATACCAAGTACCCATCATAAACTCTCATCTCTCGCATTACATTATTCGCCATTCGCCTCTCATTTTCCTCTCCCCCACTTCTAAAATGATTTTCGAAAAGATTTGCCTTTTTCTTCGCCCCTCTCTTTGCCTTTTCTTCGCCCCTCTTCCATTCATCTTCTTCGTTTGCTTTTTGTGTGCTCGTGTGTTGGATTTTTTGCTCTGCCTCGATGGCTCAACCAAAGAATGTTGATCCTCACTTTAGGAGGTTGGAAGAAATTGAAAATAATGTTAGGAGCTTCATGTCTTTGCAATTTGAGCATAATAATTTCTTTAGAAACGAGCTTAAGGAGCAGAAAAGTTTTATGGAATACATGAATAAAGAGCTCGATGATATGTCTAAGGAATTTTATGGTTTGAAATCTCAGTTTGCTCATCTTGAAAATTTAGTAGGCCAAATTTCTGATAAACAAGCTACCTTAGTAAATAAGATGGCCGCTAAACCAGAATCTTTAAATAATGATGAAGATCTTAAAGTGATTGATGTGACTCCTATTGAATCTTTGTTTTCTAATATAAATCTTGATAAATATGGGACTGGAGATGAGTCAACTTTAGTTAAAAGGCGTCCCAATGATTCGGAGTTTTTAGATCTTGATGCAAAAATTGATAAAAGTGGGATTGGAGAGGTCAAAACTTTAAGTAGCAATGAACCCACTCTTTTGGATTTCAATGAATTTAATTATGATAATTGTTCTTTAATAGATTGTATTTCCTTGTTGCAATCCGTGTTGAATTCTTATCATGCTTATAAACAAAACAAAGCTTTTACTAAACATATCATTGATGCTATGATGCAATCTTTTGAAGAAAAGCTTGAATTGGAAGTTTCTATCCCTAGAAAACTTTATGATGATTGGGAACCTACTATTAAGATTAAGATTAAAGATTATGAGTGCAATGCTTTGTGTGATTTGGGTGCTAGTGTTTCCATGATTCCAAAAACTTTATGTGATGTGTTAGGTTTCCGTGAATTTGATGATTGTCCTTTAAATTTGCATCTCGCGGATTCCACTATTAAGAAACCTATGGGAAGGATTAATGATGTTCTTATTGCTGAAAATAGGAATTATGTGCCCATAGATTTCATTGTTCTTGATATAGATTGCAATCATACATGTCCTATTATTCTTGGTAGACCTTTCCTTAGAACGATTGGTGCAATTATTGATATGAAAGAAGGAAACATTAGATTTCAATTTCCGTTAAGGAAGGGCATGGAACAATTTCCTAAAAGAAAATTAAGTTGCCATATGAATATATTATGAGAGCTACTTATGGATTGCATACCAAAGATGACAATACCTAGATCTATTCGTGTTTTTATGCCTAGCTAAGGGCGTTAAACAATAGCGCTTGTTGGGAGGCAACCCAATTTTATTTTGTTCTTTGCTTTTTTGGTTCTGTTTTGCAATAAATAATTCATCTAGCCTCTGGTTAGATGTGGTTTTATGTTTTAATTAGTGTTTGTGCCAAGTAAAACCTTTGGGATGGCTTATGGTGATAGTTGATTTGATCTTGCCGAAAAACAGAAACTTTTGCGTCCAGTCTGAGAATTTTAATAATTCGTTGGAGCGCTGAAAAACCATGAATTTTTTATTATAGATTTATATATAAATTTTATCTGTTGTACATATTTTTTAGAATTTTTGGAGTTACAGAAGTATTATAACAATTTGGATCTTCGCAGACTGTTCTGTTTTTGACAGATTCTGTTTTCTTTGTGTTGTTTGCTTATTTTGATGAATCTATGGGTAGTATCGGTGGGTATGAACCATGGAAAAGTTGGAATATGGTAGATATTACACCAATATAAATAAAGAATGAGTTCACAACAGTACCAAAGTGGTGATTTATTTTCTTATACTAACGGAGCTTATGAGATTTTCTGTTGAGTTTTGTGTTGTGAAGTTTTCAAGTTTTGGGTAAGGATTTGACGGACTATGTAATAAGGAGTTGCAAGAGCCTAAGCTTGGGGGTGCCCAAGGCACCCCAAGGTAATATTCAAGGACAACCAAGAGCCTAAGTTTGGGGATGCCCAGGAAGGCATCCCCTCTTTCGTCTTCGTCTATCGGTAACTTTCCTTGAGGCTATATTTTTATTCACCACATGATATGTGTTTTGCTTGGAGCGTCTTGTATAATTTGAGTCTTTGCTTTTTAGTTTGTCACAATCATCCTTGCTGTACATACCTTTTGAGAGGGACACGCATGAATCGTGATTTATTAGAATACTCTATGTGCTTCACTTATATCTTTTGAGCTAGGCAATTTGGCTGTAGTGCTTCACTTATATCTTTTTAGAGCACGACGGTGGTTTTATTTTATAGAAATTGATGAACTCTCATGCTTCACTTATATTATTTTGAGAGTCATTAAACATCATGGTAATTTGCTTTGGTTATAAATTTAGTCCTAATATGATAGGCATCCAAGAGGGATATAATAAAAACTTTCATATAAAGTGCATTGAATACTATGAGAAGTTTGATTCCTTATGATTGTTTTGAGATATAAAGATGGTGATATTAGAATCATGCTAGTGAGTAATTGTGGATTTGAGAAATACTTGTGTTAAGGTCTGTGATTCCCGTAGCATGCATGTATGGTGAACCGTTATGTGATGAAGTCGAAGCATGATTTATTTATTTATTGTCTTCCTTATGAGTGGCGGTCAGGGACGAGCGATGGTCTTTTCCTACCAATCTATCCCCCTAGGAGCATGCGCGTAGTACTTTGTTTCGATAACTATAGATTTTTCAATAAGTATGTGAGTTCTTTATGACTAATGTTGAGTCCATGGATTATGCGCACTCTCACCCTTCCACCATTGCTAGCCTCTCTAGTGCCGCGCAACTTTCGCCGGTACCATACACCCACCATATACCTTCCTCAAAACAGCCACCATACCTACCTATTATGGCATTTCCATAGCCATTCCGAGATATATTGCCATGCAACTCTCCACCGTTCTGTTTATTATGACATGTTCCATCATTGTCATATTGCTTTGCATGATCATGTAGTTGACATTGTATTTGTGGCAAAGCCACCGTTCATAATTCTTTCATACATGTCACTCTTGATTCATTGCACATCCCGGTACACCGCCGGAGGCATTCATATAGAGTCATATTTTGTTCTAAGTATTGAGTTGTAATTCTTGAGTTGTAAGTAAACAAAAGTGTGATGATCTTCATTATTAGAGCATTGTCCCATGTGAGGAGAAGGATGATGGAGACTATGATTCCCCCACAAGTCGGGATGAGACTCCGGACGAAAAATAAAAAAAATAAAAGAGGCAAAAAAAATAAAAATATGAGAGAAGGCCCAAATAAAAAAAGAGAGAGAAAAAAAAGAGAGAAAGGAGAGAAGGGGCAATGTTACTATCCTTTTACCACACTTGTGCTTCAAAGTAGCACCATAATCTTCATGATAGAGAGTCTCCTATGTTGTCACTTTCATATACTAGTGGGAATTTTCATTATAGAACTTGGCTTGTATATTCCAATGATGGGCTTCCTCAAATTGCCCTAGGTCTTCGTGAGCAAGCGAGTTGGATGCACACCCACTTAGTTTCTTTTTGAGCTTTCATAAACTTATAGCTCTAGTGCATCCGTTGCATGGCAATCCCTACTCACTCACATTGATATCTATTGATGGGCATCTCCATAGCCCATTGATACACCTAGTTGATGTGAGACTATCTCCCTCTTTTTGTCTTCTCCACAATCACCTTCTATTCCACCTATAGTGCTATATCCATGGCTCACGCTCATGTATTGCATGAAAATTGAAAAGGTTTGAGAACACCAAAAGTATGAAACAATTGCTTGGCTTCTCATCGGGGTTGTGCATGATTTAAATACTTTGTGTGATGAAGATGGAGCATAGCCAGACTATATGATTTTGTAGGGATAAGCTTTCTTTGGCCATGTTATTTTGAGAAGACATAATTATCTTGTTAGTATGCTTGAAGTATTATTTGTTTTTATGTCAATATTAAACTTTTGTTTTGAATCATACGGATCTGAACATTCATGCCACAATAAATATGTTAGGTAGCATTCAACATCAAAAATTCTGTTTTTATCATTTACCTACTCGACGACGAGCAGGAATTAAGCTTGGGGATGCTTGATACGTCTCCAACGTATCCATAATTTTTTATTGTTCCATGCTATTATATTATCTGTTTTGGATGTTTTATATGCATTAATATGCTATTTTATATTATTTTTGGGACTAACCAATTAACCTAGAGCCCAGTGCCAGTTTCTGTTTTTTTCCTTGTTTTTGAGTTTCGCAGAAAAGGAAAACCAAATGGAGTCCAAACGGAATAAAACTTTCGCGATGATCTTTCTTGGACCAAAAGGAAACCAGGAGACTTGGAGATGAAGTCGGAGGAGCCACGAGGCGGCCACAAGGACGGAGGGCGCGCCCAGGGGGGTAGGGCGCGCCCCCTACCCTTGTGGGCCCCTCGTGCACCTCCTGACCTAATTCTTTCGCCTATATATACTCTTATATGCCCAAACCACCAGAGGCATCCACGAAAATACTTTTCCACCGCCGCAACCTTCTGTACCCGTGAGATTCCATCTAGGGGCCTTTTCCGGCGTCCTGCCGGAGGGGGATTCGATCACGGAGGGCTTCTACATCAACACCATTGCCCTTCCGATGAAGCATGCACTACTAGGGAAAACCTTATACACAGAAGCTTACCAGTAGCGCTTGTTAAAAGGAGGTGCTGCTGCTACTTAGCTGTAGCGCGTGTACAAAAACAGCGCTGCTACTAAAAACATATCAGTAGCGTGGCACGGATAAAACGCGCTACTACTATAATTGCCACACCGTTCCCGACAAGCTAGGTATAGTAGTAGCGCCCCTCCTCAACACGCGCTACTGCTATCCTACTTAGCTGTAGCGCTTGGCGTCAACCCGCGCTACTGCTAAGCCCACCTAATCCACCCCGTACGTGCGCTCCCTCTCTCTCCCTCTCTCTCCCTCACTCCCCCCTCACACTGTCGCTCCGCCTCTCTGCCCCCCGCCGCTCGCCGCCGCCGTCGCCTACCCCTCCTCCCTCTGCGCCGCCGTCACCTCCCCCTCCTCCCTGGACTCGCGTAAATCCTTCCCCCTCCTCCCTTCCCCGCCCCTCCTCCTCCGTCCTCCCCACTCCTCCATTCGGCGCCGGCGGCCCCTCCTCGCTCCGCCTTCCTCCTCCGTCCTCCTTCCTCCTCCCTCCTCTCCAGTCGCCCCCTCCTTCTCCCTCCTCCCTCCTCCCTCCTCCATCCACAACCCCTCCTCCCTGCTACATTTTGATTTAGTAGGCTAGTTGATATTTTCTTGTTGATATGCAACATTTTGATTTACTTAATAGTTTGTAGTTGATATATAACAATTTTGATTTAGTATGATTACTGATTAGTAAAAATTTAGACATAGTTGATAGTTTTTAGTTGATATAAGACTCTGTCCATATATAACACTTTGATTTAGGATAGTTTCTAGGGTTTAGTTGATAGTTTCTAGTTAACTGAATTATTACTAGGGTTTTAGTATATTATTTCTAGACATAGTTGATAGTTTCTAGTGATACTGAAACTATTTACTCATTTGCTAGAATGAACATGTCATATTTGTTAATACTACTCAGATACATGTTGATAGAATATATTTTGTTTATGCAGAAATCAAGTATTTGCCCCTGCCTCATCCCCGCAGTCGTCCCCATCGCCGACCCCCTATGACCTCTAGGTGAGAATAGGCAAATCCCCATGTTGTTGATATAGATGATAATGTGTTGTAAATGTCGATGATGAAAATGCTAGTGCTAGTCGCCATGTCATTGATGTTGATGATGATGCATTCAGAATATAGAGGATGTCTTGGTGTTCTTGTTTGCAATGTAGCTCTGAGTGGCCTATGTTTTGCTGGAATGTTGATTCATTTCCGTTCCAGCATATTTCAGGCGCTCGATATGTCCTCTTTTTAGCAAAGGTCATGCCGAATTTTTTTCATGAATTTTAGCATGACTTGTGCTACAATGTAGGACATATCGAGTGCTTGTGATTTACCAGAACGGGAATTCAATGATATTGCGGCAAAACATAGGGCATTTTTTCTATGTCATTGCTTGATATATGGAACGGGTTGACTTTAGGTATGCTAAGTGTTTATGAATTTTTTTTTCATAATTAAGCATTTGTTCTCGACGTCATTGATGCCTGGCCCGCATCCTCGTCGTTGACTCGGTGGAGGAGGCCTGCTTGATAATAGGGGCCATGCCCGGGACTGGGCTCCACTGGGCTGGTACTGGGAGGTGCTACCTTCCGGGGCGCGCAGCTTGGTGAGGAGGCAGCCCGTCGTCGACCCAGACCTTCTTTGGTCGCGGTCGCGTGGGCCAGTGACAGTGCAGTGGCTTTTGTCCCCCACAGAGGTGGTACATTACTGTGTCAGCGAGGAGGACGAGCACGTCCGTCGCTACATGGTTGCGTTGGAGGGCAGGTTCGACAATACCTGGCAGGTTCTTCAGGGATCTCACTGGAGCTATGATCCTGTGATGGTTCCTTCTCTTTGCATGTCCACCGCCCGCGCCGATACCCGTCGTTCGCTAGGGTTCTAGCTGTATTAGTGATGTTACATGTATGATACTATTTGAGATGTATTATTGATAATATTCAATGTAGGTCTTTCAAATATGATGGAGATTTAGACATGTGATATATAGTGTTGTGTACTATTGAGTGCCATGGATTTGCCGGAAAGAGCATTAAACGACATTTTGGGTTGACTTTAAGTCTGTTGGGAGTCCATACATGACAGTGAAAAAACAGTGAGGGAGTGTCCACCACATATCAGAGATGAAGAATCCCGACTGTTGTCGTGGGGGTCGCTTCTCCTTCTTCTCTTTGTGCTAGACCTTTGTTATGCACTAGGGGAAGGAGGAATAGCAACCATCATCGACGGTCGAAAAATCAGTGAGGGAGTGTCCACCATATATGAGAGAGGAAGGAGAATCCCGACAGACCGATAGTCAACCCGTGATGAATAATAATGATCTAGTTTAGTTTTTGTAGTACATATATTTAATTGTACAAGTTTAATCTTTGAATTATGAACATAGGAAATGTCGTCGATGTCGTCGTCGGACGATGAAAGACTCCCAGCGGAGTGCGACTAGTGCGGCGACGAACGAGGTCTGTGCGACAGGCCTCACCTGGTAGAAGGTCGGCGCTTCAGCATTAAGCTCCAGGAGACCTTCGATGTTGAAACGGTACGCAATAGCGACAAGTGTTTTTTCGTAATTAAGCACGACTTCTGCTTCTTCAACATGTAATTTTCAACTTTTACAATTGGACTATAGCTTATCCCATGCCATGCAAGACGCTATGTCTTGGAGAGGATGCATTTTGAAGATCATGAAAGTATGGAAACAAAGATAGTTCAGCTAAGAACCCATCATGGATATGATTTTCCTGTAAATCTATACAATTCTGAGAGCGTGTCCCATTTTGGTTGCCCGAATTGGGAAGCACTTTGCAAGACGTATGATTTTTATGAGGGTATGCTTGTCACCATGGATCTTGGTGATCCTGACATCGACGAACACAATATGGACATTTGGGTCCTTGTTGATACGCTTCCAATTCTGCCGCTATGTGAGTTTCTCAAACATAGTTATTAAGTAATTTATATTGCTTATTTCAAAATAGTTGACAACTTATTTTCATTGATAGCTTATTTTCATTCTTCAAAGAATGTGCGGAAGATGGTAGACAGAACCTACTACACCGATGGCACAGAATTAACTTATCGGGAGAAAGATCATCTGATCTCATTTATTAATGATCTTGAGAATTACAATATCTATTATCAAACTCCTGCACATTATGGTCAATACGTGCCACTAGTGCACGTGTTGAACTACGGTAACATCCATGGAGATGTCATGGTAAGGTTTTTTACTATTACGACATCCGTGCATCTTTTGCATAAATTCTTCTAAAACTAAACTACATTGCTAACTACGAAGTTATTACTATGTTTTTCAACAGAAAATCCCGAAGGATTGTGTGCCTCATCTGATGTATCCGAAAGGTCGCCTTGATGTTATGAGCTTACGCCCAGGTCATCCTACGCATCACTGATGTTCATATCGGATTTCTAAAACCGATGAAGACATGACAATCAAAGATTGGAAAAAATGTATGGTCACTCCTAGGGAGCTACTTGGAAGCAACATTGTGCGAAGCGCAAGAATTGGAGACAGGATAATCTCCATTCTCCATAATGGAGAGTCGGGGCCTATCTTGTTTTATGCTATTTTACCTAAGAGAAGGTAGTAGGTCCTATAAAAGAGGAGTAGGTCCTAGGTACAATGTGTTATTATGTGCTACAATGTGTTAGCTAGAGTTGATGATGATGATCATGAGGAGTTGTTATATGACAATGAGGAGTTGTTATATGACAATGAGGAGTTGTTATATGACAATGATGATCATGAGGAGTTGTTATATGACAATGATGTATTATGATGATAAGTTGTTAATGATATGATGATGATGATTTATTATATCATTGGGTGAAAGAACCGTGGATTAGTTTCAAGTGATCCATCCACTTGAAACTAATCCACGGTTGTTTCACCCAGTGATGTAATAACCCATTATGATGTAAAAACAATCTCTAAATTGCTACTGTATGAAAACTTGTATAATGGTGTATGAATACGACATAAAATGAAAAAGAAATAGAATACGCAATAATAGTAGTAGCGCGGGCACAAAGGCGCGCTGCTAGTACTTACCAGCAGCGCTTTCTGCAAAATGCGCTACTACTAAGGACGTATAGCAGTAGCGTGTGTAAGCCCACGCTACTGCTAACCTTTAGCTGTAGCGCCGTATCAGTAGCGCGGCACCCCGCGCTACTGATAGGCCAAAAACCCGCGCTACTGCTAGGCTTTTCCCTAGTAGTGGTGAGTAGTTTACCTCAGACCTACGGGTCCATAGCTAGTAGCTAGATGGCTTCTTCTCTCTCTTTGATACTCAATACCATGTTCTCCTCGATGTTCTTGGAGATCTATTTGATGTAATACTTTTTTGCGGTGTGTTTGCCGAGATCCGATGAATTGTGGATTTATGATCAGCTTATCTATGAATATTATTTGAATCTTCTCTGAATTCTTTTATGCATGATTTGATATCTTTGTAATTCTCTTCGAACTATCGGTTTGGTTTGGCCAACTAGATTGGTTTTTCTTGCAATGGGAGAAGTGCTTAGCTTTGGGTTCAATCTTGCGGTGTCCTTTCCCAGTGACAGTAGGGGCAGCAAGGCACTTATTGTATTGTTGCCATCGAGGATAAAAAGATGGGGTTTTCATCATATTGCTTGAGTTAATTCCTCTACATCATGTCATCTTGCTTAATGCGTTACTCCGTTCTTTATGAACTTAATACTCTAGATGTATGCTGCTTAGCGGTTGATGTGTGGAGTAATAGTAGTAGATGCAGAATCGTTTCGGTCTACTTGACACGGAGGTGATGCCTATATTCATGATCATTGCCTTAGATATCGTCATAACTTTGCACTTTTCTATCAATTGCTCGGCAGTAATTTGTTCACCCACCGTAATATTTTCTATCTTGAGATAAGCCTCTAGTGAAACCTATGGCCCCCGGGTCTATTTTCCATCATATTACTTTCCGATCTACTATTTTGCAATCTTTTATTTTCGAATCTATAAACCAAAAAACCCAAAAATATTTACTTTATCTTTTGTTTAGTTTTACCTATCTCTACCAGATCTCACTTTTGCAAATAACCTTGAAAGGATTGACAACCCCTTTATCGCGTTGGGTGCAAGTTGTTTGATTGTTTATGCAGGTATTCGGTGATTTGTGTGTTGTCTCCTACTGGATTGATACCTTGGTTCTCAAACTGAGGGAAATACTTATCTCTACTTTGCTGCATCACCCTTTCCTCTTCAAGGGAAAAACCAATGCAAGCTCAAGAAGTAGCACACACATACGGTGTCATCTATCCGGCAGGGCTTCGCCGTCCAGAAATAGTTCCTGCCGGAACCCAGACAGCCTTTCGGCTCTACGAAACTCTTTTCGTGGGAGGGAGAGAGAAGCCAGATAACATTATGGCATGTGTATGAGAGCAAGGGATGAAAGTTTGGGCAGCCCCCTCACCTCCTATTTATAGGAAAACCAAGGGGTAGGAGGGGTATTCAAAATGCCAAAAGTGCCCCCACTTTATGTCATACACAAAGGGTATAAAAGAGAAAGAGGGTGCCAAGTGGAGCTCCATGAAGGAGCTCCACCCTTGGCCGGCCACTCCTTGGGGGCCCTCCCATGAGGGGCTTCCTTGGCCCCCAAGCCCTTCTAGAAGCCTTTTGGAAAATATCCCAGAAGGTGGTTTTCTAAAAATATCCCAAAAAGCACTTTCACTATTCATGATGACATTTTTCAGTGTCTGTTCGAACTGAAAATATTTATGTGGGCTTAGAACATTTCCAGTACCCACTAAAATAATTTTCAACGTGTTCCGAAACAATTCCGGATTAGTGATTTTCATCTGCGAAAAGCATCTGAAGTGGTTCCGGCAGCTCCGGAACATTTCCGGTTTTTTCTTCCTGAAAATTCCCAAAAGTTTCAGGAATGATTCTGGCACCCTCGAAGAATTATCGGGCGTGTGTCGAGACCAATTTGACTTAATGGTATCCCCTGAAACAACTTTTCAGTTTTACCGAAACTATTCTGGTGTTCTCTCTCCGGAACTCTTCCGCTGTCTCCGAAACTTTTCCGGTGATTTTCTATCAGACTCCTTGTCTAGTATTCAGCAGATAGATGACCCTTAAGCGTGTGACCCTATAGGTTCGGTGAAGTATAGACATGACCCGGAACCCCTTCCGATCAATGATCAACATCAGAGCCGTGGACACCCATATTGACCCCCTATACCCACACGAATGAATATTCGGGTGAACCTCCAGTTGCCGTATGCTATTCCTGTTGCTTCGCGATATGTTACAAATACCCGAGGTGAGACATGTTGGCATCCCCGTGGATCAACAACTTGTCCACTATGCCAGTTACCTCGTTACCGGTATTGTTCTCTTTTCTTGTTACCGTGTTCCGGCATCCCCGTGATCAAATCACAAAGTGTCTGGCCAGGCAATGATGGATACCGTAAAACCGAAAGGGCCCAGAGATATCTCTCCATCGTCGGAGGAGCAAATTCAAATCTTGAGCTATCAAGTTACTTGACATACTTTCCCATGAACCCGTAAGCCGCCGTAATAGCCATCTAGTTACGGATGACGTTTAACAAACCCCAAAGTTCATGAACCAAGCATGAAGAAACTCGATAATCTCATGGTCTGAGGAACCATGCAAATGTTAACCATCTCTGTGTTATTTAACCATTAACTTGTGACGAATGTATCTCATAGCATAACGTCAATTAGGGTCGATTCAACACAAATGTTCTTCTAACATTGTGCCCTCAAAGTTGCTGGCATAGACATGCCCATGATCAGGAAAACAGAACCATCATGCAACACTTGAGCTAGTCTTAGAGGCCAGACTAGGAATACTTTTTACCATTTATTATCCCACATGTGCATATGAGTCTTCCTTCGAGCCTCATGGTTATTGCAGACTCGAGAACCATAGCAGTTATAGCATGGAACATAAACCTAATTATGAACAGGGAGATAATCAATAACATTTATTATTGCCTCTAGGGCATATCTCCTATAGATGGATACCGTAACACCGAGAGGGCCCAAAGATATCTCTCCATCGTCGGAGGAGCAAATCCCAATCTCGAGCTATCAAGTTACTTGACACACTTTTCCATTAACCCGTAAGCCGCCGTAATAGCCACCTATTTACGGATGACGTTTAACAAACCCCAAAGTTCATGAAGCAAGCATGAAGAAACTCGATACTCTCATGGTCTAAGGAATCATGCAAACATTAACCATCTCTGTGTTATTAACCATTAACTTGTGATGAAAGTATCTCATAGCATAACATCAATTCGGGTCGATTCAACACAAATGTTCTTCTAACATTGTGCCCTCAAAGTTGCTGGCATAGACATGCCCATGATCAGGAAAACAGGACCATCATGCAACACTTGAGCTAGTCTTAGAGGCTGGACTCGGAATACATTTTACCGTTTATTATTCCACACGTGCATATGAGTCTTCCTCCGAGCCTCGTGGTTATTGTAGAGTCAAGAACCATAGCAGTTATAGCATGGAACATAAACCTAATTATGAACAGGGAGATAATCAATAATATTTATTATTGCCCCTAGGGCATATCTCCTACACAATGCTCGTTTCGTGGCGCCGCTGGATCCGGTTCTCAACACCACGTCACCAAGTCGCTGCCGTGGATGCTGCGCCAGCCGGTCGGAGGCCAAGTTCCAAGAGGCTTTTGTGTTGGGGCTGCATGTTCGTCTTCCTGAGGAAAAAAATATTTGTTTGTTTCCTATATTGGTGATGCAGGTGTGCTGATTTGGGCCTTTTCATCTTGGTCTCTGCAGAATTGGAGCCTTTGAAGGATTTGAATGGAGCATATGTATGCATGCTACTGTTCATCTTAGGTGAGTGCAAATCTGCAGCATCCCTCTCACGTCGCTGCTGGGAAGGTGCTTTTAATTGTTTTATCGATGATATCAATTTGGTAGCAGCCTTTGAGTGGTGGGTGGCAAGATGATGTGTATAGTATACTTTTAGTACTTGCATATCCTTGGTTCCTTGCTTGATGTGGGATATAAGAACTTCTTGTTTTAGGTTCTTTAGATGCACAAGTAGCAGAAGTCAAACTTCCTCCTTCTCCGCTCATTGCTGGTGGTTCAGGCACGGGCCGTTGATGCAGATCGATCAAGTGTCCTCCTCTTTAATTATTTGGATTGGTGGTGCATAGATCTGATGGTGCACTGGTGAGTCATGACTATTGGTGCTCAGTTTGCGCAGAATGTAATTGATGTTTCCCGGACCTACAAATAATCAACACTGCATTTCCGCGTGACTATCCCATGCGTTTGATAAAATGGAAATGAGAACTAGGCAAGTGCCTCATGTGCCTTTTTGTTCAGTAGGACAGCCTGCT
The DNA here is from genome assembly GCA_011799875.1 of Thinopyrum elongatum. Classification (NCBI taxonomy): domain Eukaryota; kingdom Viridiplantae; phylum Streptophyta; class Magnoliopsida; order Poales; family Poaceae; genus Thinopyrum; species Thinopyrum elongatum. The sequence continues at coordinate 90,320,031 of CM022303.1, read as the reverse complement.
CCCAAGGTTTACGAGTCAATGAGTCGTTCCGAGGTTGAGACTCATAGACTAAACGTGACTAATTTCATCCAGATATATACTAGCTATTTGCTAGGAGGTGGTATGATCTTCATTGTACTAAAATCATTCTTATACAGACTACCAAATATTAGTGGCTTGGGTGCTTTCGAGGACAGCTGCTCGGCTTCTTCATGTGATTTGAATATTTATACAAGCCCCTTTGTGTAAAAGTTTGTTGATAAATTGGCCGTAGCTTGTTTCCAAGCGGTTTAGTTATTTAAGTATCAGACTGTAGATTATTCATACCTTTGCTTTACTGAACACAAGAATGATACATTCAAAATCTGTTCCAAAAAAAATGATATGTACAATACTATTTCTATTTCTTGAGAATGATGTTGGGATAATGAAGCTCTGTTTGCAAATCATTTTCTTCAATAGGTTTCTTTACTTGCTTACTGAACCTTCCATTTTATTATACCGTGGCCATAAAGCAACATATTGTCTTATGGGGGTTCACAAAAAGCTTCCCAGTTCTTAGAATTATATCGATCACATAAATTATTTTATTCATCGCCTGCAATCCAACCATCTCTATTCAAAACTGAACTTTTTATTAGTTCCCCATTTCTCTTCTCGCTATGATCCCGACTTAGGCTGCCGCCACTTGGTGCTCAGCAGGAGAGGCACAACCTCCGCCACACTGAAGAGACGGAACCATGAAGAAATTCATCGAAGTGACTGCCGATGACCCACAGGTCTGTCTATCTCTCAATCTTGATTTCCTTGTGGGCTGAAAGCTGAGATACCATGTCTTTGTGAGATGCCAATGACATGATAATTTGATGCATGTAGCTGCTTTTTTATTTTCATTGAAATGATTTTATACCCTCTGTTAGTAGCAATTTTCCTTGATTTATGAATGCCACCAAATTAAATGCTATCATTTCCAATGTGTGTGTGTGTGTGTGTGTGTGACAAGTTCTGCTCTAAACAAATATATGAGACACAAATGCACAGATGAGTGTTCATGTCTAATTGTTATGACATGTGCAATTATATTTTAATCCAAATTCCTGAGCAAGCATAGGTATGAATACTAATGTCAATGCAGTTTCGCTCTTCCTCCAGCAGCAACCACATTATCAAAGGGTCAAGGAGCAACAATTTAATATGCATCTGTGACAACGAAGGTAAAACTCGAATATAGCCTCCTGCAACATTATAAGATTACTTTGTGGTACAAAATATCATGCACTGTCTTACAAATAATTGTTGGCTGTTCTAAAAATATGGATTCTACATTGAATTTGTCTTGGACTTCTTAATTTAACCTCTGTGCATGTTCTTATGACAGTGAAGTGATGTGTGAAATTTGTGACTTTTTGTATGATCAGATTTTAGGGGAACACTGCCCTGCCAAAAAGCCAACCGTTCGAGCTAGCCACACTGTGAAAGGGCCAAGCAACAACTGTCGTGGGAACCGATCTGACAGTAAAGGTAGGGGTACGTAGGAGAGGGCAGAGCCTAGCTACGGCGAGATTGTACACTCGGATTTACGAGTTCAGGCCCCTCTCGGAAAAGGTAAAGACCCTACGTCTCGGTGCTGCGGGAGCTTTGTTTGTTTGGAGTGTTGAGTTACAGGGGGTGCGAACCCTTGTGCAGGAGGAGAGGGGCGGCTTATATAGAGTCCGCTGGCCCCTCGTCGTCCTCATTTACTCAAGGGTTCAACGAGACAGTAAAAGGTGAGAACGTTACTGGTAACGCCCGTATTTAATGATCTTTATAGCGATGGACTGATCGCCTATCCGTTGCCATCCCGGAGTGGCCTTAAGTCTTCTGTCTTCGAGTGAAACCAGATACTCCGAGTGAATAATGGCAGTCGAGTGGAGATGGGATAACCGAGTGGATCTTCTGTCGAGTGACTCATCGCGCTGCGGTCAATCCAGTCGGAACCTCCTTTCTAACTTTGTAGGTCTTGGATCCTTTTATGTAGTGTCCTTGGGTAAGGCATGTAGGCCAGGCCTAGGACCCTACCTTAGGTACATGTCATCGTCATTAGCCCCCGAATGGATTGGGGTTCGAGTGAGAAAGGTTTGGAGTTGATTTTGACCCAACTTAATGCCTCAGAGACATTTTCCGTAGGTCTGAAGGTTCATGAACTGCCAAGTCCTTTGTCAATCGCCCCGACCGATTCTGGCTTGTTAAGTGTCCGAGTGAGATGAGCTGCGAGTTGTCGAGTGCCGGGTCTGACCCGAATGAGTAGGGATATTGTTGATGCGATCGATTGCCCTGCCAGATCCCGAAATTTGTGGGATTCGAAATTTTGGAGAAGCGCGTGGGCTGGCTGCCGCGCGGTAAGTGGGCAAGTGGGGAGGGACTCCTCGATTTTCGCTCCCCCTTTTTTGCCATGTATCGAGCAGGCGTCGGTTGCGCGATGCGCTGAGATCCTGCTGGCCCACAAGTCAGTGACTCGGACACGCGGATATAAAGGTCGACGCGGCCGAGGGTTGAAACAGTGCTTCTTCTTTTCCCCTCTCCACCCTGCCTCTCCGCCCCTTCTGCCCCAGCGTCGTGCCTCCCCGCTCGGCTCCGACGACCTTTGCGGAGATGGTGAAGGACAAGACGAAGGCGCTGGAGCGCGCCAAGAAGGTGGACAAGGGGAAGAAAGCGGGGAACTCTCGGGCCGCGCTGCCACCTGGCTGGATCCAGGGGGATTGGGTGCCCTCGACGGTCTGCTGGCCCCCGGAGGACCTCGAGGGGCTCACCGCCGACGGCCTGCTGGCCCCTGGATCTTGGAGGTTGTCTGAGGGGGAGATCGAGCCTGCACCGCGTGACGGAGAGCGGGTTCTTCTTCTCACCCACGTGGAGAGAGGTTTTTTGCTTGCCTCCTCATCCATTCTTCCGTGGTTTCTTGAACTTCTTTGGTGCGCAAATCCACCACTTTCCTCCGAATACCATATCGTATCTTGCTGCCTTTGTCTCAATGTGTGAGAACTTCTTGGGATGCCATCCTCATTGGGGGCTATTCAAACATATTTTCACTTGTCGATCCCAGTCGGTTAAGAAAGCCAACCCGAGTGACGAGAAAACCCACGTGATCCAGATGTGTGGGGGTTTAGGTGTCCAGATGAGAGGTAGAAGTGCCTTCCCTTCCATGACTTTTCCCGAGTCAGTTAGGGGTTGGCAGTCGACCTGGTTTTACTGCACTGATGTTCCAACTCCTGGTGTGTTGACTGGCCTTCCCCCTTTCTCGTTGGAGAGACTCAGCGCCCCCCGCTCGCTGACTATGGATGAGGAGGAGAAGGCTGAGGTGGGGATCTTGGTGGAAGCGGTAGTTGAACTGATCTAGGGCGGAGTGACAGGCTTGGATCTGTTGGAGGTGTTCCTCAGTCGACGCATCCAGCCTCTGCAAGCACGCGACCACCCCATGTGGCTGTATTCAGGTGCAGATGACACCGCTCGGATCCATCCGGAGGAAGTCAGTGAGGAGACCGTGGCGTAGTGGCTTAGGAGCATCACCGGAGCCCGTGACAACCCACGCGGATCCAAACGAATTCTTCCTTTCGATGCCAAGCACCCTCCAGGAGAGGTGAGACACAACTTGTCGAGTGTATTATCTTTGTTTTCAACACGCCACTATATTGGGAACCGACTGATTTTGAAATCTGTGTCTTGCAGGCATTCATGAAGATGTACTCGCCTGTGCCGAACGGGGAACAACTCACTAAAGGGGTGGAAAGCGAGGGCGGGAGTGCCGATATTGATTATGCTGATGATAGTGAGGACGACAGTGACGACTCTAATGACAGTGAAGAGGTCGAGTCACCACCACGCACCAAGCGCCATACCAAACAAACTCAAGATCCGGCGGCCAGCCAGGGCAAGGCCGCGGTGTCGAGTGTCAGGAACCCAACGTGCACTCGGATGCCAACTCCAGACCCGACTGAGAAAACTGCAAAGCAAGCCATGACTGCTCCACCGAAGCCTCGGAAGGCCTTGCCCAGGATAAAGGTTACTGTGCCCATTGCTTCAACGTGAGTGCTCTTCTTTTTCACTTTCTATCTTATTGCTGCAGACCTTCATGCTTTTGTTGACCGAGTGAGAATTGTGCCAGAGCTGCTACTTCGGTAACGTTGCCTATGCAAGTTGATGAGGAGCACGCGGAGGTGGACACTATGGATGCGGCCACTTCTCGGCGAGGTACACCAAGCTTTCACTCGGTTTTGCTTCAGTGGTTGATTCAACAATTGGATGGGTTGCCATTGTTGAGTGGTTGCAGTGCCAACAGACATCATCCATCTAGCTGATGATGATGAAGACAAGCCTCAGAAGGACGCAGGTGATGTAGGTATGACCTCGGCGGATCCCCGAGGCCTTGCTCGAAGAGTGCCGTCGAGCCGAACACCTCGTGCGCCGCCTGCAACTGCACCTCAGGAGCCAGGTGGTTCGTCTGGCGTTGGTACCATCACTACTGCTCCGCTGTCAACCACTTCGCCTTTGGTGTCGACCCTTCCAGCTTCAGGACCTACAGGCCAAACTCAAGTGCCAACCCTTCCGACTGCGTCGCCAACTCCCGCGTCGACTGTGCTCACTCTGCACCACGTCCCTGAAGACCAGACTGGGGCCAACAAGGAAGCCATGATTCAAGCCGATCTTATGATGCAGTGTTTGAAGGAAGTGTATGAAGGCAGCAAGCTGGCTTATGATGCCAGCGCAGCTCTCCAGGCAAATGTCCAAGTAAGTGCGATCGTAAGTTGATTTCCAATTGGCTTTATTCCATCTTGATTCTGTACACCCACTGGGTGTTTTCTTTTGACGTAAAATATCGGCATTCACTCTGTAGTTTTTCGGTCTGAAGCTCTTCCACTTGGACCGGTCAGGTCATGCCGAGTGGGGAAATTGATCCAGTGGGGGCACGCTGAGTGCACCCACTGGGTGTAGTCCCCGAGACCGCCGTCGAATGTCTGATTCGGCGGGGGTCTTAGAACGCTTTTTTCTGTAGCTCTCCACTTGGGCCAGTCAGGCTGTGCTGAGTGGGAATGAATCCAGTGGGGGCATGCTGAGTGCACCCACTGGGTGTAGTCCCCGAGACCGTCGCCGAGTGTTTGATTCGGCGGGGGTCTTAGAACCATTTGCTTGTAGCGACTGAATTTGCTTCTTTCCACTCGGAAGTGGAGGAATACATGGAAATCTTGGTCGTTGTCGACTGAATTGTTTCTTTGCTGATCTCAGAAAACTTGTGAGCTCGGGGCTCAATATGCTACTCTGGAGAAGGAGAAGATCCAACTCTCTCTGGAATTGGAGCTGGCGAAGAGGAACTTGGAACGAGCTCAGACAGAGGCGAAGACTCTAGGAGGTAAATCTTGTCGAATGAGAACATTGTTATTCTTCCTCTCCGTCCTTTGAGCAGAGTAATTTCACTCGAACAGATGTGCATAATGAAAACCGTCAACTTCAAGCGTGACTCAGGAATGTTATTTCTTTAGATACCATGAAGCAGACCTTGGAAAAGAAGGATGAAGAACTCGCGGGAGCCCAGAAGGTGGCCAAGGAGAAGACCGAAGTTGCTGAAGCAAAGTTGGCTTCAGTCGGAAAACTAGAAGAAGAAAATGCATCACTGAAGACTGTTGTCGAAGACCTTAAGAAAGAATGGGCCAAGTGGGCCAAGAAAATGGAAGATCAAGCGAATTCCTTTGAGTCTGAGAAGACGGCTCTGAACGACAAAGTGGACCAGCTCACCCAGAAGACGGATGAGGTGGAAAAATATCTGGGAGGTTTCGCAAAGAAGATGTACGACATGCTTGAAGGTACCTTTCTTTGGTCGAGTGAATCTCTGTGAACTTTTAAAGGTGATGGCATAGCTGATTTTTCCTTTCTCTCTTGTGTAGAATTCTGTTGGAACTTTGAAGAGGAGACTGATTGGATCGAGACGCATCTAGATCCCACCAAGTCGCTTGTAAAGGATGCAGTGGCTCTGAACATGCTGCGACTCGAAGCTCATCTTGAAGATGTCCGAGGGTATATCACTCATCTGAAGGCCGCGCTGGCGAAGATAGAGAAAGAACTGTGGCCTGAGGATACGCTCCAGACTGATCTCGAGTCTATAATGACTCGACATAACGAGGTCCCTAGTCGAGTGCAGGCGTGGAAGAAATCTGCTGCTCGCTGCGGAGCTGACGTGGCGCTCTCACTTGTCCGTGTCCATTTCAAGGATGCCAAGGAAGACAAGCTGAAGGCTCTTCAGGTGGCAAATACGAAGAAGCTCCAGTTTGAAGACTTCATGGAGACTTTCATCGAAGCAGCCACTCGGATAGCCGACGGCATTGATCTGGACACCTTCATCGAGCCAGCGATTCCCCTGGCGCGTGAAGAAAAAAACTTTATGATTCGTACTTATTTGCCTCGGGATGCTGAGTGATTTTGTAACCGTTAAACTCGTTCGGGCCTTCTGCCCGAGTACTTTCATCCGCATTTTGCGAACTTGAGGTTATGAATTTATCTGAACGCTGCTTTCCAGTTTATTGCCTCTTTCGAGTGAACGGGTTTCTTAAACTTAGGCGAGGGCTGGCTCGCGACTAAGCCCCCGAGTGAGAGGGATGCTTTCACTCGGAGAAGTTTTTAACTTAGGCGTAGACTGGCTTGCGGCTAAGTCCCCGAGTGAGAGGGATGTTCTCACTCGAAGTAATTTTTAACTTAGGTGAGGACTGGCTCGCAGCTAAGTCTCTGAGTGAGAGGGATGCTCTCACTCGGAGTAGTTTTTAACTTAGGCGAGGAGTGGCTCGCGGCTAAGCCGCCGAGTGAGAGGGATGCTCTCACTCAGAGTAGTTTTTAACTTAGGCGAGGACTGGCTCGCGGCTAAGCCGCCGAGTGAGAGGGATGCTCTCACTCGGAGTATTTTTTAACTTAGGCGAGGACTGGCTCGCGGCTAAGCCCCTGAGTGAGAGGGATGCTCTCACTCAGAGTAGTTTTTAACTTATGCGAGGACTGGCTCGCGGCTAATCCCCCGAGTGAGAGGGATGCTCTCACTCAGAGTAGTTTTTAACTTAGGCGAGGACTGCCTCGCAGCTAAGCCCCCGAGTGAGAGGGATGCTCCCACTCGGAGTAGTTTCTAACTTAGGCGAGGACTGGCTCGCGGCTAAGCCCCCGAGTGAGAGGGATGCTCCCACTCGGAGTATTTTCTAACTTAGGCGAGGACTGGCTCGCGGCCAAGCCCCCCGAGTGAGAGGGATGCTCTCACTTGGAGCTGTTTTTAACTTAGGTGAGGACTGGCTCGCGGCTAAGCCCTCGAGTGAGAGTGTTGCTCTCACTCGGAGTTGTTTTTAACTTAGGCGAGGACTGGCTCGTGGCTAAGCCCCCGAGTGAGAGGGATGCTCTCACTCGGAATAGTTTTTAACTTAGGCGATGACTGGCTCGCGGCTAAGCCCCTGAGTGAGAGGGATGCTCTCGCTCGGAGTAGTTTTTAACTTAGGCGAGGACTGGCTCGCGGCTAAGCCCCCGAGTGAGAGGGATGCTCTCCCTCGGAGTAGTTTTTTAACTTAGGCGAGGACTGGCTCGCGGCTAAGCCCCCGAGTGAGAGGGTTGCTCTCACTCGGAGTAGTTTTTAACTTAGGCGAAAAACTAGTTCGCAGCTAAGCTACCTGCTGGGGGTTAGGAACATGCACTTGTGCGAGTGAAAACATCGTAGGACAAACTGGAGTCATGTCTTTGATAAATAAACATCTCTTAAAGTACTTCTTATTACATCTTGACAATTTGATCGTCAAGTATAGAATCAACGAAGAAGATCTGCATTTCAGGTGCGTGGCTCGTCGATCCTCTTCGCGAGGTTGTAGAGGTGGTAGGCCCTGTTGTGTAGCACCTTGGTGACGACGAAGGGGCCTTCCCATGTGGGGGCAAGCTTGTGTGGTCGCCGCTGATCCACTCGGAGCACAAGGTCTCCCTCTTGGAATGCCCGACTCTTAACATGTCTTGCATGGAAACGACGAAGGTCTTGCTGATAAACGGTCGATCGTATCAGGGCCATCTCATGCTCTTCCTCCAATAGATCCACGGCATCTTGCCGCGCTTGCTCTGCTTTAGCTTCTGAGTAAAGCTCCACTCGGGGCGAATTGTGGAAGAGATCGCTCGACAGCACGGCTTCAGCTCCATACACCATGAAGAAAAGGGTGTGGTCAGTGGATCAGTTAGGAGTCGTCCTTAAACTCCATAGGATAGTAGGCAACTCGGTTACCCCGGCTCTAGCTGCATGTTCGAGATCGCGCATGAGATGAGGCTTCAACCCTTGAAGGATAAGGCCATTCACCCTCTCAGCTTGGCCATTCGACTACGGGTACGCAACGGATGCGTAATCCACCCGAGTGCCCTGGGAAGCACAGAACTCTCTGAATTCTTCTGAATTGAAGTTTGAGCCGTTGTCTATGATGATGCTATGTGGGACTCCATATCGGAATATCAACTCTCTCACGAACTTGATGGATGTACGTGAATCGAGCTTCTTGATAGGCTTGGCCTTGATCCACTTGGTAAATTTGTTGACTACCACAAGCAGATGAGTGAAGCCACTCCTGCCAGTCCTGAGAGGTCCAACCATGTCCAATCCCCACACGGCAAATGGCCAGACGAGTGGAATGGTCTTCAAAGCAGATGCAGGTTTATGGGACAAGTTTGGATAGAACTGGCATCCTTCGCAACGCTGAACGATCTCCTTAGCAGCTTCATTGGCACGCGGCCAGTAAAATCCGGCTCGGTATGCTTTGGCCACGATTGTCCGAGAGGACGCATGATGACCATAGGTCCCCGAGTGGATCTCTTCCAAAATCAGTCGACCCTCTTCTGGAGAAATACATTGTCCGAGAGGACGCATGATGACCATAGGTCCCCGAGTGACACTTTCTCTGTAAAGCTGTCCATTTATCACTGTGAAAGCCTTGGATCTGCGGACAATCTAACGTGCCTCGACTTCATCCTCTGGGAGTTCTTGCCTGAGAAAATATGCAATGTACGGCACTGTCCAGTCGGGGGTAATTACCAGAATCTCCATAACTAAGTCAATGACGACAGGGATCTCGATTTCAGTCTGATCAGTAGGACTTATCGCTTGGGGAGGCTCTTTAGTGAAAGGATCCTCCTGCACTAACGGGGAATGGAGGTGCTCAAGAAACACATTGCTGGGGATAGGCTTCCGAGTGGAACTGATTTTCGCTAGGTCGTCGGCTGCTTGATTCTTGATTTGGGGAATGTGGTGAAGCTCCAAACCCTCGAACTTTTTCTCTAGCTTCCTCACTGCATTGCAGTATCCTATCATAGCAGGGTTTCTGACGTCCCACTCCTTCATCACTTGATTGACCACCAAATCTGAGTCGCCATAGACCATCAGGCGATGGACGCCGAGTGAAATGGCCATACGCAACCCTTAGAGGAGTGCTTCATATTCGGCCTCGTTATTGGAAGAATCGAAGTGAATCTGGAGGACATAACTGAGCCGATCGCCTTTCAGGGATACCAGGACCACTCCGGCACCAGAACCATTCAGCATCTTGGAGCCATCGAAGAACATAGTCCAATGCTCTGCGTGAATTTGAGTCGGTTGCTGCTGCTCTATCCACTCGGCCATGAAATCCGCAAGAGCTTGGGACTTGATTGCTTTCTTCGCTTTGAATTTAATGTCAAAAGGGAGGAGCTCGATGGCCCATTTAGCCACTCGACCAGTTGCATCCCGATTGTTCATGATTTCAGACAGCGGGGCATCACTGACGACTGATACTGAGTGTTCTTGGAAGTAATGTGCCACTCTCTTCGCTGTCAGATAAATGCCATAAACAAGCTTCTGATAGTGAGGATATCTCTGCTTAGATGGAGTCAAAACTTCAGAGATATAATACACTGGTCGTTGAACTTTGTAGGCCTTGCCTTCTTCTTCTCGCTCCACTGTGAGAACTGTGCTGACAACTTGACCAGTGGCCGCAATGTACAAAAGTAGAGGTTCTTTGCTGTTCGGAGCAGCAAGCACCGGCTGGGTGGAAAGCAGGGCTTTGAGCTCAACAAACGCTGCTTCTGCTTCTGGAGTCCACTCGAACATGTCCGATTTCTTCATCAGTCGGTACAAAGGCAATGCTTTTTCTCCGAGACGAGAAATGAACCGACTGAGAGCTGCAAGACAGCCTGTGAGCTTCTGAACATCGTGCACATGCACATGACGCTTCATTCGGACAATCGCACTGATTTTCTCGGGATTGGCATCTATTCCTTGTTCGGAAACGAGAAAACCGAGTAACTTGCCTCCTGGCACTCCAAAGGTACACTTGGAAGGATTCAACTTGATGTCGTACCTTCATAAGTTAGCAAAGGTTTCAGCGAGGTCAGTCAGCAGGTCGGAACCTTTGCGTGACTTCACCACGATGTCGTCCATGTAGGCCTCGATGTTCTGACTGATTTGAGTGAGCAGGCACTTCTGAATCATGCGCATAAAGGTTGCACCGGCGTTCTTGAGACCGAATGGCATGGTGACGTAGCAGAAACACCCGAAAGGGGTGATGAAGGCAGTTTTTATTTCATCAAGAAAAGACAAACGCTCGCATCCCGCAATCGAGTCCACTATTTGGTCGATGCGGGGGAGTGGAAAATGATCCTTCGGGCAGGCCCGATTGAGATGTTTGAAATCAATACACATACGGAGTGACTTGTCCTTCTTGGGGACCATGACGACGTTGGCGAGCCACTCGGAGTGGTAAATCTCGCGTCTGAACTCAGCCGCCAGGAGCCGAGCCACCTCCTCGCCAATCGCCTTTCTCTTCTCTGTTGCAGACCGACGCAAATGCTCCTTCACAGGCTTGACCTTGAAATCAACTCTCAGTCGGTGTTCGGCCAGTCCCCTGGGAACACCCGACATGTCGAAAGGTCTCCATGCGAAGATGTCCCAGTTCTCACGGAGGAACTGGACGAGTGCGGCTTCCTATTTGCTGTCGAGTGTTGTTGAAATGTTAGTCAGAGCAGTAGTAGGATCTTCCAGGTGAATATGAACTTGCTTTGTCTCTCCTGCCGACTGAAAAGCGGACTCGGAAGCTGGTTTCTTAGAGCGGAGCAAATCACTCGGATCGGCATTCTTCTCGTATTCTTCCAATTCCACTACTGCCATCTGCTCATCAGCAATTTTGGATCCCTGCTGAAGACATTCCTCTGCTCTCTGCCTATTCCCTGTGATGGTGATCACGCCCTTGGGCCCGGGCATCTTCAGCTTAAGGTACACGTAACATGGACGGGCCATGAAGCGAGCGTAAGCTGGTCGGCCCAGAATAGCATGATAGGCACTGTGAAAATCCACCACTTCAAACGTCAACTTTTCCTTCCGAAAATTCTTCGAGTCACCAAAAACCACATCCAAGGCAATCTGACCGAGTGACCTTGCCTTTTTCTCTGGGATGACTCCGTGAAACTGCATGTTGCTTTCACTGAGTCGGGACATCAGAATGCCCATCCCCTGGAGGGTTTCAGCATAGAGAATGTTCAAACCACTGCCACCATCCATAAGGACTTTGTGCAACCGAGTGTCTCCTACGACTGGATCCACTACTAGTGCCTGCCGCCCAGGGGTAGCAACATGAGCTGGGTGGTCCGACTGGTCGAAGGTTATGGGAGTCTTTGACCATTTGAGGTACGTTGTGGTCGCCGGAGCAACCATGTTCACCTCACGGTTGATGACTTTCAGTCGACTTTTGCTCTCAACGTCAGCAAAAATCACCAAGGTGGCGTTGACCTTCGGGTAATCTTCTGCCTTTTCTTCATCATCGTCCTTGTCAGAGCCTTTTTCACTCGGCTGACCTTCATGGAACTGCTGAATTAAGAATCTGCACTGTTGAGTGGTATGTTTGGGTAAAATCAAGTTACCCTCCTTGTCCTTCTTCGTGTGGATGGCACACTGTAGATCCAGGACGTCCTGGCCCGACTGATCTTTCATCTTTTTAGGTATCCACTGCCCCTTGGGCTTTCCCTTGTTTTTGCCTTGTGTAGCCACAATGGCTGCTTCTGCCTGGCTTGGACCTTCTGCCTTATGTTTCGGTTTCCGAATGGAATTCTGACCTCCGGTGTCAGGGTCTATGGACTTTCCTTTGCCATTACGGCGTCGGTCCTCTTCTTCGCCATTCGCATACCGAGTGGCTATCTCCATCATTCTGCTCATGGACAAAGTTCCAGCTCGACCAAACTTCAGGATTAGCTCTTTGTATCTGACGCCGGCTTTGAAAGCACAAACAACCTGGTGCTCTGTGACGTTCTCAACCACATGGTGAAGCGTGGTCCACCGCTGTATGTAATTTCTCAGAGTTTCATTTGGCTTCTGGACACAGTGCTGCAATTCAGTCAGCCCAGCTGGCCGCTTGCACGTACCCTCGAATGTCTTGATAAATACCTGGGCAAGATCCTCCCAGCAGTATATACTCGCAGGGGCCAACTGGTTCAACCAGGCTCGGGCTAACCCTTCCAACATCAAGGGCAAGTGCTTCATGGCGACATAATCATTGCCTCCGCCAATCTGCACCACCACTCAGTAATCTTCCAACCATGTTTCTGGCTTCGACTTGCCAGTGAATTTGTTGACTCCTGTGGCCAATCTGAAATTGGGAGGTATCTTAGCCGACCGTATAGCTCTGCTGAAACACTCGGGCCCAGAGACGTGTACACCACTCCCACTCGGACGATCCCTGTCCAAGCCCTCTCGGTGGGCTCTGCATCTATCGACTAAGTTCTGCACAAGGACTGACCTTGAGTTGAATCCAGGGTCTCGAGGGTCGAGTGGTTCCCTCCGCTCGTCTCCGAACGGGTGCCTGTCGTCATACCGCCGGGGCGCGTATGAACCACCCCTCGGAAGGGGTGTAGGCACTCGACGGCGATCGTCACGGTGATGCTGAGGAACAAACCGTTCGTGGCCTCGATCCAGGTACTGGTCCTGGTGATAACCACAATCCTCACGCCGCGGAGGCGATCTTGGGCTGTGAGCAGACTGGACCGTGTTTGCCCTGACGGACCTGCTGTGAATCCTATTGCGCGACTGAGATAGAGCCGAATTTTGCTCACCTGCTGCTCTGAGCAGCGTTCGAATCTGTTCAAGGCCTCTTCCAGCCTCGGAACGGGACGGTTGGATTGAATATGTAATCCTCGCGGCCTATGCTACATTCTGGATTGGAGTGCGGTATACCTGGTACTCGTCTTGAGATCCAGTCGGGAACAACTGCCGCTGCCGTAGACTGGGATTTGGAGGCTGTCTCCAAGCGCTTTCTTCGAGTGTCTTCTGGAGATCCTCCAGACGCGCGCGCTCAGCCAGAGTGGCGATGCGCACAGCTTCCAAAGCCTGGGCCTCAGCAGTTTCCCCGGCAATGGGGGTCTGAAGGACCTGCTCATTCCGTCGTTGCATCTCTTCTCTTTGTTCCACAGTAAGGGCCTGCGGATAGTACTCGTCATTGGTGTGGGACGGGCCACCACTTTTGCCCCCACCGCGGGGAAATTTTGGGGGGCTACGCTGGGAGCCGATCATGAGAACCTCCGCCGCCGGGTCGTTGCTTTCGCACTCGGAAAGCGTATTCAAATGATCGGATAACCGATCGAACAAGCCATAAAGGGACTCGTCGGGCTCGATCGCTGCAATCTGAAGGGTGGACGACTGACGAGCCGCCGTGTGCTTCACCCATCGCTGGAGCCGCGAGCGACCGGATCGCTTGCGACGGCGAACAGCGGGGAGGGAAAACGCCTCTGGAACCGACTGATACGGAGTCGACGACTGCCGGAGGAGGACGCCGCAGGAACTCACACGGAAGTGCGCCGCCCTGTGAATGGGGAGTGCCTCGACGTCTAGGGGGCTTCCTGGAGCCAGGCCGAATCGTCGGCGACGAAACTGAGTGCGCCGAGACGGATCTCGCAACCCAGAGACAGTCCGCCGCCGGAAACCATGTCGAAGTAGTTCTAAAAATGCAACCTCGCCGGAAGTTGCTTAGACGCCTGCCCCACGGTGGGCGCCAACTGTCGTGGGAACGATTCCGACAATAATAAGGGATAGGGTAAAGGAGCATGATCTATCGAGATGCAAATGGGTGACATGGTGGTTTTAGCGAGTTCGGGCCTCTCACGGTGGAGATAACAACCCTACGTCTCGTGCTCCGGAGAGGCTTTGTTTTATCTGAGTATGTATCTGAAGATTACAATGTGTGTGAGAGAGAGGAGAATGGATCCCCATGCCTGAGCTAAGTCCAGAGACTAATGACGAGAGAAAGAGCTAGGAGGAGAAGAATGAGGGCCTGCCCCCCTTAGTCTAGTGGTGGGGGGTGGCTTATATAGAGTGCGCCACCCCCCACCTCCTATGTTACAAAGTGGGGTATTGATGCCATAACGCCAGCCTACTACTAAGATGATGCTTCGACTGCCTTGTCAACTGTTCGTCTTCGCATATCCGAGTGATCCATACGACCGAGTGGTTGTCTGTCTTCCGAGTGATCCATACGACCGAGTGGTTGACTATTTTTCGAGTGGACGGTACGTTGATATGTCCGAGTGGATAGTATGTCTGTATGAGATTTACCTGGACCAACATGATGTGTGGACCCCATGCTTTAATATATTTTGACCCTTCATGGGCCTACCTGTTATGTGTGTCCCCAACATTAGCCCCCGAATCGGTTGTGATTTTGTAGAACGAGTTTGTGAAAGACACAATTTGGCCCGAGTGATTACGGAAATACTCGGTACCCGTCATCGTGCTTTCAGACAACCACAGTCTGAACAAAATCTCAATGGATTCTGGCACTGCACTTCCCGACTGATCTGGGGTAAGTGCCCACGAGGAGCAACTTGGTGACATTCGTTCATCTCTCGGAAGAGGTTAACTCGTGATCAGAGTATGGGTGTGTAATTAAATCTGGGCAACAAGATTGATGCATGGACTGCTCTCTCGGAGAGATGCCATTCTTATCCCGGAGGAACGTCAATACGAGTTGGTTCAAGATCCAAACTTATGAGTTTCACTCTTTGAGTCCTAGAAGAAGGCTCAAAACAGGTCCACAGAGGAGCGTTAAACTCACCTTATAGCAATTTTTTTTGGTAGTCGACGGGAGCCTTAGCACTTGTTTGTTTGTTGTTCGTCACTCGGACTGGTCAGGCCGTACCGAGTGGAGATTACTCCAGTGGGGGCACGCTGAGTGCACCCAGTGGGTGTAGTCCCCGAGACCGCCGTCGACTGCGGGCAGTCAGCGGGGGTCTGAGAGAACTAAAAATCTTCTTAGCTGGTACTGATCGAACTTGTTCCTCTCCGACTCGGAGGTCCAGTAGTACTTGAGGATCTGGTACTGGTCTTGCATCGAGTAACAGATTACTTGGAATTTTGTTCTATGGGTGCGCGATCAGCGCACCCATAGGGTGTAGCCCCCGAGACTCGGACTGATTGCTGGTAGTCGGTTGGAGTCTTTAGGGTTTGTTGTACTTAAATATTGGTGCTGGACTTGACCGAGCAAAATGTTTCTTTCTGGGTTCTCTTCCAGTGTGGGCATGCTGAGTGCACCCACTGGGTGTAGTCCCCGAGCCTCTGTCGCACTAGATGAGTCTAGCAGAGGGTTTAAGTCTTCTGGTAAATCTCCATGCAGTCGGCACGGTAAATATCTTTTAGTCTGAAATTGAGTCAATCGGATGGATCTTCAAGCACTTGGCATGCTAAATAAGCTCAGCCTGGAGCTGAGTCAGTCGGACTGATCTTAATGCACTTGGCACGGTAAATAAATTCAACCTGGAATTGGATCAATCAAGCGAATCTTCGTGCACTCGGCACGATGAATGAATTCGGCCTTGAAACTGCGACTGTAGAAAAAAGCTGGACACTCCAGGGAGTAATCGTTCCAGTAGTACTTCTTACATTGACCGTTAGCTTTTGCATGAAAGGGGTATTTGTAAGAGTACATTGTATCCATAGAGGAGCTTCGTTTTTACCCTTTTGCATGAAAGGGGTATTTGTCCGGGTGGACGTGCTTCCCGACTGATCGGGGTATGTTAACTGCAAGGAAAAACTTGGTGGCACTCGTATGTCTCCCGGGGGAGATAGACTAGTGGTTCGATGTGGACGTGCCATGAAACCCGAGTGGCGATGCTAGTGTGTGGGCTGACTCTCCGGAGAGAGGCCACTCATTATCCCGGGGGAACACCAGCACATGGCATCTCCGAGTCCAAGCTTGTGAAACTGACGCCTTGAAGCCTAGAATAAGGGCCAAGTGTATCCGTAGAGGAGCGACGTTTTCACCCTTTTCCAGTCCTGAAGATGACTCCAAGTAATGATTTGGGCGATCGTCCGAGTGGACGGTGCTACCCTTATAGATCTTCGGCGGACCGAGCATGTATGGTCAGAAAAATATTCCTGATGTGATCAACAGGTTGATCAAATGGGCGTAACCCCTGAGGGCGGCATGGCCCACGGCTGTGCGTAGCCCCCGAGTGAAGCTCGAAAGAGGTAAGCTTGCTACAGAGTGCGATATGAGGTTTGATCATATGAGTAACTTAGTCGTTCCCGTGTTGGGGGTGTAGTGGTGAAGACATGTCCAGCTAATGGTGACGTGCGGGGCGGCCGAGGGGCGAGGATGTGGACAACCGAGTGATGACGCGCGGGGTGGCTGAGTGGTGAAGACGTGCACAACCGAGTGGCGACACGCGGGGCGACCGAGTGGTGAACACGTGCACAACCGAGTGGCGACGTGCGGGGCGGCCGAGTGGTTAAGATTTGCACGACCGAGTGGCAACGCGCGGGGCGGCTGAGTGGTGAAGACGTGCACGACCGAGTGGCGATGCGCGGGGCGGCCGAGAGATGAAGACGTGCACAACCGAGTGGCGACGCGCGGGGCGGCCGAGTGGTGAAGACGTGCACAACCAAGTGGCGACGCGCGGGGCGGCCGAGTGGTGAAGACGTGCACAACCGAGTGGCGATGCGCGAGGCGGCCGAGTGATGATGTGTGAGGTGGCCGAGTGAAGGACTACGTGTCCAGCCAAGTGGTGATGCGCAGGGTGGCCGAGTGACGACGCGCGGGGTGGCCGAGTGGTGAAGACGTGCACAACCGAGTGGGCAAGCGCGGGGCGGCCGAGAGGTGACAATGTGTACAACCGAGTGAGGACGTGCGGGGCGGCCGAGAGGAGGAGATGTGTCTCACCGAGTGGCAACGCGGTGGTGCGGCCAAGAGGTGGAGATGTTTCTCACCGAGTGGCGACACGCGGGGTGGTCGAAGTGAAGACGTGCCCCACGGACTGGCGACGCGCGGAGCGGCCGAGTGGTGAGGACGTGTCCGGCCGAGTGACGACACGCGGGGCGACCGAGTGACGACGCGCGGGTCGGTCAAAGTGAAGACGTGTCCCATGGAGTGGCGACACACGGAGTGGCCGAGTGGTGAGGATGTGTACGGCCGAGTGACGACACGCGGGATGGTCGAAGTGAAGATGTGTCCCACGGAGTGGCGACGCGCGGAGCGACCAAGTGGTGAGGACGTGTCCGGCCGAGTGACGAGATGCGGCGCCGCCGAGTGACGAGACGCGGGGCGGCCGAGTGACGAGACGCGGGGCAGCCGAGCGGTGAAAATGGTCCTCGGAGGAGTCAGTCAGATGCTTTCGAAGTTGATGTAGTGACGAGGTCGGTGTAGTGTGGTTGCGGTGCAGCAAGACCAGTGCGGCAACTAAGTCAGAGTAGGAACGAAGATGGCGCGCAGAGTGTCTGAGTGATTATGTAACTTGTCAAAGTGGCGGATCGAATGCACTTGTTGAAGTGAAGGATCTGACCGGTGATGAAGTACTTGACCACTCAGGAGAGTGTCATTCCGAATGACCTACAGCCCCCGAGTGCGGCGTAGCCCCCGAGCGTACTACAGGCTTCGACAACGGACATGTCGGGATACGAGAAATATAGTTTTGAATGGATAATTTGTAATTCATCGAGTCGGACTCGGGTAAAGATAAGGAGAAGCTTCCAAGTGATGCTCAAAAGAGGCAAACTCGCAAAGGAGTGAAGTGTGCGGTTTAATTATAAAAGGGACTTATATGTCTCATGCTCAACGAGACGATGAGGCCTATGTCGTTGACACGATGAAGAGGATTCCACGGAGGGGTTGGCCGGATGTGTTTGAAATCAACAGAGCAGCAAGGTCGGTGTTGCGGTGCGCTAAGATCGGTACGGTGACCGAGACCGAGAGGCGATGAAGTTGGCGCACAAAGCCGCCGAGTGGTCGCGTAACTTGTGTATGAAAAATAGCACGAGCCAACGAAATAATTTCTCGAGGAAATTTGATGTGTGATGAAATGATTTGTGTAAGTAACACCCATAGACACCCGCTGGGTGTGCAAGGGGCTTGCTGGTTCAGAACCAACAAGAGTCTAGAAGAGCGGAGGAATTGATCAAACTTGACGAAGTGAATGATCCAACTTGATGTGTTAGAGCGCTGGACTCATATAAAAGGTAGTGTGGTGTTCCGACTGAGTTGCAGCCCCCGAGGACCGATGCAAACTCGAAATGAAGAACACATGGTGTTCGTGAATGACGTATGCGTTAAAATGGAAGTTGGACTCGGGAGTCAAATAACCAGTACTAAGCAAGTATGTGAAAATAAGCAACCGAGCGTAGGGGCACACTCGGTGGCGTGGCCTCCGAGTGAACGTGATGTGTGAATTACGGGATACTCGGGTATGCGGAAATAACAGAATGTAGTGCATGTAGAATGACATAGCTGTCTAAAGGCGCGCGAGTGGCCGAGTGGTGAAGATGTGTTCAACCGATGGCGATGCGCAGGGCGGCCGATTGATAGATGTGTCTCACCATGTGACGACGCGCGGGGTGGCCGAGTGGTGAGGATGTGTCCAACCAATAGCGACGCGCGGGGCGACCTAGTGGTGAGGACTAAAAGGTTCTCCGAATGATCGGATGTTGTTGATCGCCGAGCAAAACTTGGTGGCATTCATATGTCTCTCGGAAGAGATAGACTTGAGGTCCGAGTGTGGACATGCCATAAAAACTCGAGTGACGACGCCGGCGCGTGGTCTGACTCTCCGAAGAGATGCCACTCCTTATCCCGGGGAAACGCCAGCGCAGGCTATCTACGAGTCCAAGTTTATGAGGCATGCGCCTTGGACCCTAGTGGAAGGGCCAAGTTAACCCGCGGAGGGGCGTCAAGCTCATCTCATAGCGATCCTAAAGGTGACTTCAGTCGGGTGTTTTACGTGTCCAAGTGCACGGGTCCCCACGGAGAGTGGTCAATCGGACTGACAGACGTCCTTTCGGAAAGGAACTGTGGGCAATCGATCAGATCGATTCGCCGCGGAAATTCGGGATGAGGCCTAGCCCAACCGGATGGCGACGCACGGAGCGACCGAATAGTGAGGACGTGTCCAACCAAATGACGACGCGCGGGGCGACCAAATGGTGTGGATGTGTCCACCAAGTAACGACGCGCGGGACGGCGGCCGAGTCGAACAGGTTGATGAAGTCGTGGACATCCGAGTGACGACGACGCGCGGGCAGCCGAGTGCAATATCTTTCCCAGAGAATAGGTGAGCTGGCCGAGTGATGAGCTCCATCCGACCGAGTAAACCCCATCCGAGTAGACCTGGTAGGCAACCGACTTGACTGGAAGCAGGCCTTCGGGGGCGTTAAAGAGGTGCTCGGGATGTCGCTGACTCCGCGGTCTCCGAGGGCGCGCTTGGCGTGAAGCATCACGGCGACGGACTCGGCGGCGCTGGCGGGAACGGTCGGGCTACGGCCGCCGGACCGGTCGGTGGCGACACGCTGGCGCGAGCGCGGGTTGCCGGACAGCGAGACGACAGTGCAGACCTCCACGGCTTGTGAGATCGGCCGAAGAATCCGTCCGAGTGACTAAGTCCCATTCGAGTGAACCCGGTGCTGAATATCGCGGCTGAGTGAATCCACTGTTCCGTTGACCTCCAAACTCGCGCGGGGCTCGCAGCAGATCGACCAGAGCCCGTAGCCGCGGTCCCGGCGTGGGTCGAGGCGGGCGGCTCCGGTGCTGCGGAGTCTGCAGGATCCCATTGCCAGCACCAGCGCTTGGCGGTGTGAAGGAGCGCGGTTGGTCCCGAGCGAAGGGTGTGTCATCCGATCAAAGGCGGGTTTGGCCGGCTGCCAACCCCTGTGTCGTGCTGGGCAGCTTGCCGGCGGGCAACAGACGCCGTGCGTGGTCGGTTTGGACTTCATCGCAATGACCACAGCCAGGTGGCCGATGCTGGGAGGAGGAGTCGCCATGTGCAGAGGTCCGGCCAGCCCCCGACGTTCGCGTCGCGTCGATGTGGATGTGCCCACGAGCGGACGAGTGTTGATCCCTTTGCTGGAGACGGTTGGCTCTATCCTGCTGGCAAGCCGACCGGATCCAGCGGGCGTCTAACCGGCCGATCAAGGCCGAGCAGAGAGACGGCCTCTTGCTCCAAAACGGACCAAAATTAGCAATAAATGCCTAGTAATTAGGTGTGATTGCCTGGCTAACCAACGCATTGAAGAAATGAATTGCTCCCGTCCAGGATCTGCATGCAAGAAGCGTTAATTAGCGGTAATTAAGCAAGAGTTCATACCGTTCTGCATGTGATGAAGTTTCCTTCTTCCGTGGATCATTTTCTGCATGCGATTTATTGCCACGCTGCGGGCTTGTGCAGTCGACTCCGGACGGAGGTGCTCCGTCATCGAGACGGCAGCACTGGAGAGGGGAGCCACCACGCGCACTCGCAGCGTCGGGCGGCTGCCGCTGAAGGAAGGAGTGTATCGCGCCCGCGGCGTCGGCGGGAGGGGCGCCTCCACCGCAAGGTTTTGACTTTCGGTTTGTGAAATTTCTCGGCCCAGACCGAGATGGCCGAATTTCGGCCATTTTTAAAAATTTCGGCCGAAATTTGACCAAAATTTGATCCAAACTTGGCTTAAATTTGACCAAAATCCATTTTTTCGCCGGAAGGTATTTTTCGCCCCTGGCCGAGATGGCCGAAATTCGGCTGAAATCCGTTTTTCTCGGCCGAAATTCAAAACACAGTGGACATTAGGGCTGGACACGAGCCGAGCCGAGCCGAGTTCAGACCGAGCCTGCCTTTGGCTCGCCTGAAGCGAGCCGAGCTCGGCTCGGCTCGTTCGTTGAAGGAGCCTGTTTCTTGAGGCTCGGCTCGTTTTGCCTCTGGCTCGGTCCAGCCCGAGCAGCTCGTCTCGATGAATGGATGGATGAATGCTTCTGCTCGGGGCGGCGGACGCTTGGCTAGCGACGAACAGCCCGGCGTCCGACGCGGAGATGACAGGGCGCGTCCGCCGTCCAGTGTCGGGCGTGGCGAGGACGACGACGGCATCAGGCATGGCGACAACGACGACGGCTACACTCTACACTATCAAGCAGAAGCATTCATCCATCCATCCCTCCATCACGTGCGTACGCAGGCGCAGCCGTGCAGGGGAGCATGTATGTTGTCTGCTGTCCGTGCGCCCGTGCAGGGTAGCGCGTGATTGCCGAGCGTGTGCGCGCCCAGCTACTGCTAGGGATGGGAAGAAAGGAGAAAGTACCTGCTCGTCACGTTCGGCAAGAAACTAGGGGAGGCACGTCCGCCGGCGTTCAGTGTGATGAGGAAAGGCCGCGTCGCCCGTCGCCATCGATCCATTTTTTGCGGCTCGGCGAGGTGAGGGATGAGGCGGCGCCGAACAGAGGAAGGGAGGGGCTCGTGCCCTAATGCGAGGATGGCCGGTGGGAACTGGGCTGGGCCTCGAGCGAGTCACCGAGTTGGACCGGGCGAAACTCGGCTCGGCTCGGTCGGGAATCGGGCCTCTTTTCACAAGTGGGCTCGCTCGTTTATTGTATCGGGCCGAGCTGTAACGGGCCGAGCTGGAGCGAGCTTCGGGCCGAGCCGAGAAGCTCGCTCGGTCGTCCAGTCCTAATGGAGATCACTACCGAGCGGACGACCGGGCCGTGGAGCTCCGCGTTGCCGGCCAGGGAGCGGAAAGGGAAGAGCCTCGCGTCGCCGATCGGGCCTGCGCCTCCACGGCACGGACATCGCCGTCGAGCACGCGATCGGCTGGGGAAGCCCCACGGCGTGGAAGCCGCCATCGGGCAGGCAACCGGGCGGACGAGCCCTAAGCAGCCGGCCAGGCCAGTGCCTCTGCGGCGTGGAAGCTGTTCTCGAGCAAGGCGACCAGGCGGAGGAGCCCTGTGCAGCTGGCCAGGCCAGTGCCCCCGAGGCGCCGAATAGAGATGTAGATCTTTTCTTCTCCTTTGTGCGATGCTTTAGTACTAGTTCTGGAGATGAACTGTATGAACAGGAAACTAAACATAGATGAATGAAAAAACCATCTGTATCATGGCTCGATAGACGTCAAGCCCCACGGTGGGCGCCAACTGTCGTGGGAACGGATCTGACAGTAGAGGTAGGGGGTACGTAGGAGAGGGCAGAGCCTAGCTACGGCGAGATTGTACACTCGAATTTGTGAGTTCAGGCCCCTCTCGGAAGAGGTAAAGACCCTACGTCTCGGTGCTGCGGGAGCTTTGTTTGTTTGGAGTGTTGAGTTACAGGGGGTGCGAACCCTTGTGCAGGAGGACAGGGGCGGCTTATATAGAGTCCGCAGGCCCCTCGTCGTCCTCAGTTACGCAAGGGTTCAATGAGACAGTAAAAGGTGAGAACGTTACTGGTAACGCCCGTATTTAATGATCTTTATAGCGATGAACTGATCGTCTGTCCGTTGCCATCCCGGAGTGGCCTTAAGTCTTCTGTCTTCGAGTGAAACCAGATACTCCGAGTGAATAACGACGGTCGAGTGGAGATGGGATAACCGAGTGGATCTTCTGTCGAGTAACTCGTCGCGCTGCGGTCAATCCAGTCGGAACCTCCTTTCTAACTTTGTAGGTCTTGGATCCTTTTATGTAGTGTCCTTGGGTAAGGCATATAGGTCAGGCCTAGGACCCTACCTTAGGTACATGCCATCGTCAACAACAACCTGATATACATCAGTCAACGATGAAGGTACGTGTATATACAATGTGTAGCGGCGCTGTCATCTCAAACTTCCTATTTAAGCTTGATGCATGCTCTTATAACTGCCCTGTGATATTTGTTTCATATCAGAAGAAAGACATGTGCTCATATTATTTTTCTGCTCACTCATATGCACATGGCTACAGCTCCTATACTAATTACATGGATATCCTAAAATTTGTTGTGCATCTATAGGTCCAATTATGATGTATGGTTGTTAGACTCTTCCACTAAATATGACGACATTCAAAATCAAATGCACATAAAATTTATCAGAATAATCCATCTTTTAATTTTGTTGGGACCATTCTCTCTGGTCCTGCGTTAATCCCACTCTTTTGTATTTTTTTCTTTCACATAGGACACATAGGACCACGAGTGCAGTATGGTGCAAACTATCGGTCACTGTCAAGCTTTGATAAGGTTAGTTAAAAGAACATAATCGTGTTATCCATGATTTTTTTTGGGTATGGCTTCACTGGTTGCACTAAATTCTCACAACAGGTCCATGTGACGTGCCATGTGAGAAGTCAAACATCAAAACAATGAATTGAAGTTATCAAATAGTATGCTTTAGTTGAACTATATAGGTTCTTTATCTCGCACTTCCGCTCTGGCTTGCTTTTTGTAGGGTAACGCAGCAGAAAACAAAAAATTTCCGACCTACGCACCAGCCCAGGACCACTATGGAGACTGCATACAAGGTTTGATCATTTTCGTTACCGACTCGCAGCGCAGCGGAAGTAGAGTCGATGACGATCGGTGGTGCAGATCCCCGCAGCTAGGATTTACAACCTCCCAACCGCGAGGATGTATACCCTCGTCTTCCCTTCGGACAGCCCTCCGGGAGGCGGTCGAACAGTCCCCCGGACGGTGTCGCGGACAGCCCTTCGGGAGGACCTTCGAAACTCGAACGGTCACTCGGACAGCCCTTCGGGAGGACTCACAGAACTTGGACCGTCACTTGGACAGCCCTTCGGGAGGCACTCACGAACAGCCCCTCGGGCACTAAGATCGAAATTACGACCTCTCTACAGAGTTGCACACATACAGTGTCATCTATCCGGCAGGGCTTCGCCGTCCAGAACTAGTTCCCACCGGAACCCAGACAGCCTTTCGGCTCTACGAAACTCTTTTCGTGGGAGGGAGAGATAAGCCAGATCATTGCATGGCACTTGTATGTGAGAAGGGATGAAGTTTGTGGGCAGCCCACTCTCCTCTAATTATAGGAAAGCCAAGGGGTAAAGTTGGCATTCACAAATACCAAAAGTACCCCCACTTTATGTCATTTACATAAAGAATAAAGCAAAAAGGAGTGCCATGTGGAGCTCCATGGAGCTCCACCCTCCATGGCTGGCCACCCCTTGGGGGGGGGGGGGGGCCCCCAAGGGGGCTTCCTTAGTGCCCAAGGCTTCTAGAAGCCTTTTGGAAAATTTCCCAAAAGGTGCTTTCCATAAAAAATCCCAAAAAGCACTTTCACTATTCACGACGACATTTTTCAGCGTCCGTTCGAACTGAAAATATTTATGTGGGCTTAGAACATTTCCAGTACCCACTAAAATAATTTTCAACGCGTTCTGGAACAATTCCAGTTTAGTGATTTCATCTGCGAAAAGCATCTGAAGCGGTTTCGGCAGCTCCGGAACATTTCCGGTTTTCATCTCCGAAAATTCCAGAAAGTTTCCAGAATGATTCTGGCACCCTCCAAGAATTATCAGGCATGTCCCGAAACCAATTTGACTTTATGGTATCCTCTGAAACAACTTTTCAGTATCACCAGAACTCATCCGGTGACCTCTCTCGTCGGAACTTTTCCGCTGTCTCCGGAAAACTTTTTCCGAAAACTTTCTCTCAGACTCCCTGTCTAGTATTCAGCAGATAGATGACCCTTAAGCGTGTGACCCTATAGGTTCGGTGAAGTATAGACATGACCCGGAACCCCTTTCGATCAATGATCAACATCGGAGCCGTGGACACCCATATTGACCCCTATACCCACACGAATGAATATTCGAGTGAACCTCCAGTTGCCATGTGCTATTCCTGTTGCTTCGCGATATGTTAACCCGAGGTGAGACATGTTGGCATTCCCGTGGATCAACAACTTGTCCACTATGCTAGTTACCTCGTTACCGGTATTGTTCTCTTTTCTCGTTACCGTGTTCCGGCATCCCCGTGATCAAATCACAAAGTGTCTGGCCAGACGATGATGGATACCATAACACTGAGAGGGCCCAGAGATATCTCTCCATCGTCGGAGGAGCAAATCCCAATCTTGAGCTATCAAGTTACTTAACATACTTTCCCATGAACCCGTAAGCCGCCGTAATAGCCATCCAGTTACGGATGACGTTTAACAAACCCCAAAGTTCATGAATCAAGCATGAAGAAACTCGATACTCTCATGGTCTGAGGAATCATGCAAATGTTAACCATCTCTGTGTTATTAACCATTAACTTGTGACGAATGAATCTCATAGCATAACATCAATCGGGTCGATTCAACACAAATGTTCTTATAACATTGTGCCCTCAAAGTTGCTGGCATAGACATGCCCATGATCAGGAAAACAGAACCATCATGCAACACTTGTGCCAGTCATAGAGGCTTGACTAGAAATACATTTTATCGTTTATTATCCCACACGTGCAATGAGTCTTCCTCCAAGCCTCGTTTTATTTGCAGACTCGAGAACCATAGCAGTTATAGCATGGAACATAAACCTAATTATGAACAGGGAGATAATCAATAACATTTATTATTGCCTCTAGGGCATATCTCCTACAGACTCCCACTTGCACTAGAGTCAATAATCTAGTTAATGCTAATGCACTTTACACCTGTGGCACACCGGTGTAAATATGCTTCGCATGTGGTATAGCCTGATGTCCAACGGATCTGATGACTTCAGCTCCGTGTGTATCTTTGCGTATCCTCGCATTTTCACGCTTTCACAAAATTCATTTTTTGTGTGGACTTGGCTTCGTATGTAAGTGAATCATAGGTCGAACCTGGATTCCTCAGACTGAGTTTTGGAGCAACTACCTGCAGTAGTGTCCCATTGACCAAAGCCTTCTTGGAACCATACTAAGTTCATGAAAGAACTATATGATTCAACATCTTGTTTGTCGCTTTTAAAAGCGGCAACATACTTCGCCTCTGTTATAGAATTCACCACAGTAACTTGTTTGGAACAATTTCCAACTACCGTGCCACCATATTGTGAGTTACACAAAACCCTCAATTTAAATCGAAAATCGCTTGGAGCATGGATGAAGACTGTATCGATGTAACATTTTACAACGAACTCTTCATGATCTCCGCTTGCGAGAAAACATGTCATCGGTGCTACTATAGTACTCAATGACCCTTTTTCACTATTGTCCCATGATCAGAACTTTTGATCACTTTGGTATCTATACTCGCAACAACTTTGGGAGTATTGGACATATCTGGTTGTTTTTACATACCATGGAATACATGATTAATCCAAACACAAGAGTGTGTGGAATCTCCATCATGTATTTTGCTCATCAGTGTTTTGGGACACCGAGTCTTACAAAAACTCTTTCCATGTGACTTCGGCAAGAATACGTTTTTAATGCTAAAAGGTTTTAGCATCTTGTCAATATGTATCTTTTCTCTGCCCCATTAGGTAAATCTATCTTCATAGATCATCATGCCTAATATAAAGGCTATTTAGCCCAAGCACTTCATCGAAAAGCTATTTTCAAATGAAGTCCTAATTCGTGTCAAGAAATTTATTTCCAATTAACAATGTGTCAAGCACACAACGTTTTTTAGAAATTTTATTATGCTCCACTTACTTTCTTGAATCATAAGCATCTTCGTTACCCATTGATGAAGTCAAACCCCTTTGACTATTTCATCAAAACACGAAGATTCCAATGTAGGAGATATGCCCTAGAGGCAGTAACAACCGTTATTTTGTATCTCCAAGTTTGTAATGAATGTTTATGTTCCATGCTATAACTGCTATGATTCTCGAGTCTGCAATAACACGAGGCTCGGAGGGAAACTCATGTGCACGTGTGGTATAATAAATGGTAAAATGTATTCCTAGTCTTGCCTCTAAGACTGGCTCAAGTATTGCATGATGATCCTGTTTTCCTGATCATGGGCATGGCTATGCCAGCAATTTTGAGGGCACGATGTTGATAGAACACTTGTGTTGAATCGACCCAGATTGATGTTATGCTATGAGTTTCTATCGTTACAAGTTTATGGTTCTTAACATAGAGATAGTTAATGTTTGCATAATTCCTTAGACCATGAGAGTATTGAGTTCCTTCGTACTTGCTTTGTGAACTTTGGGGTTTGTTAAACGTCATCCGTAACTGGGTGGCTATTACGGCGGCTTACGGGTTCACGGAAAAGTATGGCAAGTAACGAGATAGCTCAAGATTGGGATTTGCTCCTCCGACGATGGAGAGATATTCTCGGGCCCTCTCGGTGTTACGGTATCCATCATCGTCTGGCCAGACACCTTGTGATTTAATCACTGGGATGCCGAAAACACAGAAACGAGAAAAGAGAACAAAACCGGTAACGAGGTAACTTGCATAGTGGACAAATTTGTTGATCCACGGGGATGCAATAAATCTCACCTCGGGTGTTTGTGACATATCGCGAAGCAATAGGAATAGCACACAGCAACTGGAGGTTCACTCGAATAATCATTCGTGTGGGTATAGGGGTTAATATGGGTGTCCACGGCTCCGATGTTGATCATTGATCGGAAGGGGTTCCGGGTCATGTCTATACTTCACCGAACCTATAGGGTCACACGCTTAAGGGTCATCTATCTGCTGAATACTAGACAGGGAGTCTGAGAGAAAATCACCGAAAAAGTTTCGGACACCAAAAAAGTTTCGGACAGCGGAAAAGTTCCGCAGAGAGAACACCGGATGAGTTTCGGTGAAACTGAAAAGTTGTTTTGGGGTATTCCATTAAGTCAAATTGGTTTCGGGATGCCCCTGATAATTCTTGGAGGGTGCCAGAATTATTCTAGAAACTTTCTGGAATTTTCGGGGATAAAAACCGGAAATGTTTCGGAGCTGCCGGAACCGCTTCAGATGCTTTTTCGCAGATGAAATCACTAATCTGGAATTGTTCCAGAACGCGTTGAAAATTATTTTAGTGGGTACTAGAAATGTTCTAAGCCCACATAAATATTTTTAGTTCGTACGGACGCTGAAAAATGTCATCATGAATAGTGAAAGTGCTTTTTGGGAATTTTTATGGAAAGCACCTTTTGGGAATTTTCCCAAAAGGCTTCTAGAAGCCTTGGGCACTAAGGAAGCCCCCTTGGGGGGCCCCCCCAAGGGGTGGCCGGCCATGGAGGGTGGAGCTCCATGGAGCTCCACATGGCACTCCTTTTTGCTTTATTCTTTATGTAAATGACATAAAGTGGGGGTACTTTTGGTATTTGTGAATGCCAACTTTACCCCTTGGTTTTCCTATAAATAGAGGAGAGTGGGCTGCCCACAAAGCTCATCCCTTGCTCTCATACACATGCCATGCATTATCTGGCTTCTTCTCTCCCTCCCACGAAAAGAGTTTCGTAGAGCCGAAAGGCTGTCTGGGTTCCGGCAGGAACTAGTTCTGGACGGCGAAGCCCTGCCGGATAGCTGACACCGTATGTGTGCAACCCCATAGAGAGGTCGTAGTTTCGGTCTTTTGCCCGAGGGGCTGTTCGAGTGTCCTCCCGAAGGGCTGTCCGAGTCTCCGTTCGAGTTTCGAGGGTCCTCCCGAAGGGCTGTCTGCGACACCGTCCGGGGGACTGTCCGACCGCCTCCCGAAGGGCTGTCCGGCGAGGGAGTACATCCTCGCGGTTGGGAGGTTGTAAATCCTAGCTGCGGGGATCTGCACCAACGATCTCCACCGACTCTTCTTCCGCTGCGCTTCGAGTCGGTACGGATCAGATCAAACCTTGTATGCAGTCTCCATAGTGGTCCTGGGCGTGCTCGCTATACCGAAATTTTTTGTTTTCTGTCGCGTTCCCCAACATCCAACTCCATTTTGCTCTCTTCTGTCCATTGCTGGAACTCTGAAGTTTGCATACTTACTAGCATCCTCTGGACTGACAAAATACCTTGGACTGTAACACATGCAAGTCCTTGGTTTCATTTTCATCAGATGGAAATCCTATTGTCATCCATGTTTCATATCTCATGATTGAAATATGTATCAATTGCTAGTTCAACCCGAACCGACTTTAAGCATCGCTACGGTGAAACAACCTCATCGTAGTCAACTCCTTGAACTTGTTATTTCAACAAGTCGAGCTTTATGGATAAAACATTTTTATCCGTATCAGTTTTTAGTTCCATAAAATTCGTTAGACTCTAAGTCTTCCGAAAGGTGTATCAAGATTTTAATCTTAAAATATTTATATGGAAACTATCTCGGATTGTATTGGCATTTAGCCAATTCCGGAGTCAGGGCCCATCAACGCTTCCTTGTGTATCGTAGGTATACTGTTGTCTAAAAACAATATCTCGTCTGCGCACCTGAGAGGTTTGCACGAGCCTTGCCTACGTGGTTCAGTTGCAAGTTCGACCGAAGTCCGTACATTTTATTGTAGAGACTTCCGTATCAGTCGTAGTAGGAAACTCTGGAATTACTTCCAATGTCTCTTTCCTTTGACCTGATGACGGAGATACTTGTTATCTCGTCGAGTTGCATTATTCTCCCACTCACCTTTTTGAAAGAACCATTTTCTTCAAAAAGCATACCGTTCTTTGTGGCAAACCTATTTGCCTCGGTATAGTGAGGGAGGAATACCCAATTGCTTGGGATAACCTACAAAGTAGCACTTGTCTGATTTGGAATAGGTTTGTAACCTTTTACACAAGCCCCATATTACAAATGTTTAAGAAAAGATATAACATGGTTGGGCGTACCATACCATGGCGTCATTTCAACAGACCTAATGGAGCTCTTTTCAGTGTAAAAGCCGTAGTCTCTAAAGCATCACTCTTTAAAAGGGATAATGGCAAATTTATATATGTCATCTTTGATCTTACCATGTCATAAATGGTTTGATTACATCTTCACGGACTTTCCACATGCAGTGGTGTTCCGGGAGGTGTAAGTTATGAAACTACTTTCACAACTCATCAGACATTCGCTAAACTTGTAACTCAAATATTCCTTTCTGCAATCGAATTGTAGAAACATAATTTTCTTGCTACAATAACTTCTACTTCATTTTTGAAAACCTTTCGAATGAATTCAAAAGATCCAGACTTACGTCTCATCAAGTAAATATCCACATTTCTACTTGAGTCATTTCTGAAGATAGATAAATCCACTACTAACAACATTTATCGGAGTACACACATCAAATGTATGATCACCAATAAGTTTGTTGTCCGTTCCTTATGGCCTGTGAACGGTATTTCAGTAACTTCACTTTTCGGAGGAAAGTTGCAAGTGTCAGATGATTCAAAATCAAAGGACTTCAAAAATCCATCATAATGGAATTTTCCATGCGGGTTTCTCCAATGTGACCGAATGCAGTGCCACACTTGTGTGGTATTCTTTTAGTCTTATGACATTTAGCGTCAGTGTTATGGATGTATCATATTACCATCAATATTCATAACATACGTCCCATCTTGGATGGAAGCATGGCCCTTCATGTTATTCATAATACTGAACAACAATTGTTGTTTTTATGAACAACTCTTTTGCAACAAACATTATGCAATGGGCTAGAGTATATGAAACTCTAAAAAGAATTATGAAAGTAAATCCAGAGGTAATATATTATTATCATTATTCATAACATACATCTCATTCTCAATGAAAGTATGACCCTTATGTTATTCATAACATCGAACATAAAAAGTTCTCTTATGAACAACCTTCTTGCAAGATACCTTATGCAAAGGCCTAGAGTGTGAAACTCTAAAATGAATTATGAAAGTAAATACATAGGTAATACACCGATGGAAGGTATAGTAACATTTACTATGTTCCATGTGTGTATCTCAACCTCATTCCTGGCTAGTCTTTCAGGCCGTAGTAGTTCTTACATCGAGTTGCAACAGAATGCAATCGAGCGGGTATCTTTGTGATTTGACTCACAGTACCCAAGAATCAATGATTAACAATTTAATCATAATTCCCAAGGACTATATCTTTGACCAGCCTTATATACATTAAAAACTTGTATGCCATTCATACATGAGCTGGATATTCCAGTCTTCTTTCTTTTTGCCTTTATACTTCTAACAGTTTAACTTTTAGTATTTCTCCTACTTCCAGAAGAAGCACCCAACTTAAGAGTGGCGTTAGCCCCGGACTTCCTAGGCGTGAAAGTTTCACTAACACCCTTCGGACACTTTCTTTCTCTTTAAGTTGTTGTTTTATTCACCTTTCATCATATGACAGGCGTTCTTCTGGATCCCTCTCTTATCAGTCTAATGCATAGTAAACACCTTTACTAATAGTTTGCAAACAAACATTTCTTTGGATATCTCATATCCTTTAGCCTTTGTCTGTCTCTGAAAATGATTTTCAGATTCCATGAATATCACATAACTATCCAAACTTTCGAAGTTTGGGTCTCATGGAAGCAAACATATTGTACTTGACTGAAACGGAATTCTAGCTTTTGGATCGAAGGATGAGAGTCACATGATCCATAGCATAAGCGAGAGAATACCGAAAGTATGCGATAGGACAAAGTCCTTCTTGGCACTCTTGAGGACAATCCTCACATTACATTACCAACCGTAAAGTTTTAACCAGATATTTAACAGCTATTCAATTTTAACAGGGAAGGTGGAAACGCGAGCCATTATTCTACAACTATTATGCAAATCACACTTAGACAGTGTTCAAAATTAATTGCACTGAGAATTAAAAGAATTAATTCTACAGTGCGCTCCCACTCAAATCAATATCTCTCATAATTGATTGTGAGTGATTCAAGATCCGCATTTCAATTCAACGCCATTGATGGTAGCATCACTGATGACGAAAATCTCAATCGGTAGGCAAACTTGCCAATCACATCTCTATGTGACTCTTGTTCATCTTTCGATGCGTGTGTTCCGAGCTCATGACTTTCATGCCTGAACGTCAAGACAACCAAGTGACCTCGCTGCGAGGTCTCAACTCACCCGCCTCACACATCCCTAATCGTTCGTACCCATGTTAGCATGTGATACCCCGAAAAGTTAGGTGCCGTGACGGTGCTACACTTGGGAGAACACTAACTACTTGATATTTTTGTGAGAGATCACCCTAATAAAAGCGACTACCGCGCAATCAAGAAGGGTGCAACATAAGGGATACACATCTCAGGCAATTCATAATAGCATGATATGGTATAGCCCTTTCTGACGGAGAAGTCTTGTATTCCTTCGTCTTCGGCATTCACGTCGGTGATCACCTTCGCGAAGATTGCCACCACCTTGTCGATGCAGCAGATAATATTGCTATCTCTATAGCTAATAAAATAATGCATTACACAAGGTTGACACACAGGTCATTTAAAGTGCAATCATATGGCTCCAGCCATCATGCCGAATCATGACACGCAGGTCATGTTAATCAATTTACATTATATAGTCATCTCATACATAATCAAATTATTATGAGCACCACTATACCACATCACATGCACATGTAAACCCTCCTGCAAAACCAAGTTAGACGCCTCTAATTGGTTCATGCAAAAAACTAGTTTTTCGTGGCTTCTAAGGTTTCGAAACAAACCGAAGCTACCAACGTCCATCATCAAGTATGATAATTCAAGTCGCTAGATTAACATTCCAGGGTGTATGAAAACCGAGATACTAAAATCTCGAGCCCCATACTAAACTTCGTCATACGCATGACCCCCGTGCAGATCATATCTGCATTGCCCTTTCGTCTGCGAAATTTTATCTTTCTTTTTAACTATGATGGAATTCAATGAACTGTTAGCACTTCGTTGATCAATCAGGATCGCGGATTGCCAGAACATTGAAACTCCACCATGCTGTTATCAAGATCAGAAATATGCAAATTCCGGGGAAGCAACAAGAATATCGGGTAACAGATTTCATCTGCTACCCGCACAAATAATTTTCAGTAATAGAACTCATCTACTACCTAATTATATTGTGCAACACCCATACATCACTATGTATTCTAGATCGCAACCTGCATCTACGCATAGCACGGCTTTTGATGCCACTGTAGGGTAACGCAGCAGAAAACAAAAATTTTCCGACCTACGCACCAGCCCAGGACCACTATGGAGACTGCATACAAGGTTTGATCATTTTCGTTAACGACTCGCAGCGCAGCGGAAGTAGAGTCGATGACGATCGGTGGTGCAGATCCCCGCAGCTAGGATTTACAACCTCCCAACCGCGAGGATGTATACCCTCGTCTTCCCTTCGGACAGCCCTCCGGGAGGCGGTCGAACAGTCCCCCGGACGGTGTCGCGGACAGCCCTTCGGGAGGACCTTCGAAACTCGAACGGTCACTCGGACAGCCCTTCGGGAGGACTCACAGAACTTGGACCGTCACTTGGACAGCCCTTCGGGAGGCACTCACGAACAGCCCCTCGGGCACTAAGATCGAAATTACGACCTCTCTACAGAGTTGCACACATACGGTGTCATCTATCCGGCAGGGCTTCGCCGTCCAGAACTAGTTCCCACCGGAACCCAGACAGCCTTTCGGCTCTACGAAACTCTTTTCGTGGGAGGGAGAGAGAAGCCAGATCATTGCATGGCACTTGTATGTGAGAAGGGATGAAGTTTGTGGGCAGCCCACTCTCCTCTATTTATAGGAAAGCCAAGGGGTAAAGTTGGCATTCACAAATACCAAAATTACCCCCACTTTATGTCATTTACATAAAGAATAAAGCAAAAAGGAGTGCCATGTGGAGCTCCATGGAGCTCCACCCTCCATGGCTGGCCACCCCTTGGGGGGGGCCCCCCCAAGGGGGCTTCCTTAGTGCCCAAGGCTTCTAGAAGCCTTTTGGAAAATTTCCCAAAAGGTGCTTTCCATAAAAAATCCCAAAAAGCACTTTCACTATTCACGACGACATTTTTCAGCGTCCGTTCGCACTGAAAATATTTATGTGGGCTTAGAACATTTCCAGTACCCACTAAAATAATTTTCAACGCGTTCTGGAACAATTCCAGTTTAGTGATTTCATCTGCGAAAAGCATCTGAAGCGGTTTCGGCAGCTCCGGAACATTTCCGGTTTTCATCTCCGAAAATTCCAGAAAGTTTCCAGAAGGATTCTGGCACCCTCCAAGAATTATCAGGCATGTCCCGAAACCAATTTAACTTTATGGTATCCTCTGAAACAACTTTTCAGTATCACCGGAACTCATCCGGTGACCTCTCTCGTCGGAACTTTTCCGCTGTCTCCGGAAAACTTTTTTCGAAAACTTTCTCTCAGACTCCCTGTCTAGTATTCAGCAGATAGATGACCCTTAAGCGTGTGACCCTATAGGTTCGGTGAAGTATAGACATGACCCGGAACCCCTTTCGATCAATGATCAACATCGGAGCCGTGGACACCCATATTGACCCCTATACCCACACGAATGAATATTCGAGTGAACCTCCAGTTGCCGTGTGCTATTCCTGTTGCTTCGCGATATGTTAACCCGAGGTGAGACATGTTGGCATTCCCGTGGATCAACAACTTGTCCACTATGCTAGTTACCTCGTTACCGGTATTGTTCTCTTTTCTCGTTACCGTGTTCCGGCATCCCCGTGATCAAATCACAAAGTGTCTGGCCAGACGATGATGGATACCGTAACACTGAGAGGGCCCAGAGATATCTCTCCATTGTCGGAGGAGCAAATCCCAATCTTGAGCTATCAAGTTACTTAACATACTTTTCCATGAACCCGTAAGCCGCCGTAATAGCCATCCAGTTACGGATGACGTTTAACAAACCCCAAAGTTCATGAATCAAGCATGAAGAAACTCGATACTCTCATGGTCTGAGGAATCATGCAAATGTTAACCATCTCTGTGTTATTAACCATTAACTTGTGACGAATGAATCTCATAGCATAACATCAATCGGGTCGATTCAACACAAATGTTCTTATAACATTGTGCCCTCAAAGTTGCTGGCATAGACATGCCCATGATCAGGAAAACAGAACCATCATGCAACACTTGAGCCAGTCATAGAGGCTTGACTAGGAATACATTTTATCGTTTATTATCCCACACGTGCATATGAGTCTTCCTCCAAGCCTCGTTTTATTTGCAGACTCGAGAACCATAGCAGTTATAGCATGGAACATAAACCTAATTATGAACAAGGAGATAATCAATAACATTTATTATTGCCTCTAGGGCATATCTCCTACACTTTTGTTGTCTAATAAATGTACTCTTTGTACCTAACTTGATGTGGATCGATCGTCCTAACTTAGTTTTGGAGTAAAATATATGTTGCCCCTTTATCATGAGTTTCCAGATCAATTGATCCATTTTTCTACTGACTAATTCTATCCTGCCTTGCTTTTGATATATCTAATTTCTTTGCCCTTTGGGAGTACTAAACACTTTGTTTAAATGTTGGGACAACATGATTAGCCAGGCACCTCTGCGCCAAGGCGCGCTTTCGATCGGTAGGTTTGTTTTCTTACTGTATTATGCTGCTCGTGTTGTCATTCCTGGTCTTAACTCGATCTTTTGTGTATATATTGGTTATGACTATTTGGTTGCTGATGTGCATAGTTATTCCATTATTATGCGTTTTGACTTGCTTTTTTGCTTTCCCGTGAGTCTTCCTATTCATCCATTTAGGTACTTATAGGGCACGGACAATTACCTTCAGTGTCAAGACCTCACATCAATGCTCCCAGCCCCTGGTGAGCTTCCTTTTTTAAGTTTGTCAGTATCACTTCTATATGCTTTCTAGGTTGTTGCTCAGCATACCCTTATTTGATCATCCATTTCTGGTTAGTTTGCTTAGTTGTATGTCGGCAGAGCCTGATATGATCATTTGTTTTGTGCTTGCTTCGGATGATTTATTCCGGTTTTGATTTGAGCGTGTGTCGTTGTTCTAATTTCTAACTAGCATGCTAATTCAGTTAGGCTTACAAGAATATGAATGCACAAGCTTTTTAAGAGAGCCAAGAGAGAAAAGGGAAAACTATTACATATGCATATATGTCCAAACAACATAAACCAAGACTTTTATCTTGCCAAACTTCTTAATCTTGTGTTCATTTTCTCGCATACATCTTTTTAGGGGGCATCCTGATTTTTTTTTTCCAATTGTTTACATGTGACCACTTTGTTGATCATTGTTTGGTGCCAAAGCCATTAGAAAAGAGTGATGCCTTGATTTAGGTAGATCTAAGGATAGAACCCAGGGTGCCTACCATTGATGCTGCTAGCCAGCAAGCTCCTAGGTGACTACTCGATGCTGACCATTATAGGTTTTCTTCATGGCTATTGTAAAGTGCTGCTTCATATTTCCTTAATGACCATTATTGGTTTCCGCTTCGCTTACGCTTTCCGCTTTTTTGAACATTGCTTCCTTCTATCTGGTTATGATGTGAAAATAGGAATTGATAACTCAATGTGCCTCACAGGACATAGATATGGCTACGAGCACCATCGGCGGCTGCGTTACCATGCTCCTCGGCATCGGGAGACGTCACTCCCGATTCGTCTCTGTACCACCTCCAGGTATACCAGATGCTTCTATTGTTCTTCCTGCCCCTTCCTCCATGGTCATTTATTCACTAGGCTGGACCATGGGAGAACTAATATCTTTACTTTGTTCAGTTGTGTGTGCAATGATAATGCTAATTTCATTGTTCATTTCATACTTCATGTTTATTGTATACCTTTGCTTTTAGAATGTGTACTACGTTAACTATATCTTGCGTCGATTCCACACCACCCCGAGGTATTTCGATCCTTACCTTGCGCCCCAAGCCCAACGCCTATTCTCACGTGCAGTAGCCGAAATTCATGTGCTTCCCTACTTCAAATGAAAGGATCCATGCTATATAAATAATAAACTAAGTCATGTTCTTTAGAAGTATATGCACTCTTGGACTGTATGCCAAAATTGTGTTGTATGTCTTCCTTTAACTGCTCTCTGATCTCAAATTTCTTTTCATTGTAGTAACCATTTGGGACTTGGATACGAAGTATTTGGTCTGGGCATTTAAATTTATTTGGACATCTTATGTTACCGTATGGTGAACTTAGATCAACTTATGAAGACACATTGAACCAGGACTCTTTAGGAGATCAAGCAGAACTGTAGTTGACATGGCTGTCGATCGTGGCTGCTACATTGATCAAAGCCAGAGACTTAATATCAACATGGGTCAAGCCAACTCCGGGAAGCTAACTTCATTGCACTTCCACGCCTGGTCCAAGGTTTGCCTGTTGATTTAGTACTATTCTAGCACTCTGTGATTTTACTGAAATTTCAGTAGTAAATGTTGAGCGAGTCACATGACAAGGCGTCAACCAAAGCTATCTATACGTGTAGTCTACTGTAAAATCTATTACTGTACCATAGTAGAATCGAGTAGATTGGTTATCCTGGGCTATCATTGTGCCTTGCTTTTAGTATATTATAAATCTTGCCTAGTACCAAATCTTTATGCAAATCAATTATCCCGGGCTACCACTGTGCCTTTCTCTTGGAATGTAATGAATCTTGATGCAAATTAGTTTTCTTATTAAATCTTGATGCTTTTTTACATAACCACTATTACTCTAAATATTCTACTAAGCACTGTATTTTGATGCATTCTATATTTCTATTGAACCAGCTCCTTCCATGAGAGATACTAGATGCTGGATCACTGCCTTACACACGCACTACGCGCTGTGCTTCCTGATGTACATCACTTCCTGGACAGCCGGCACGCATCCTATACTTCTATTTTGTTTTCTGGACTGCACCCTGGCACTTATATGTGTATAATTTTAGTGATTTCATGTCAGCATAAGTAGATCTTACATGTTTAAAAGAGTTAAGTTTGCTTCTTGTTTGATTCTTAAATGATCTGCTTTAGGTGTCTATCGGCGCATGTCGCTTTGTGGATTATGCATGGCAAAACTTAGATGACATTTCTTTTTAGGAGCCAAGCTGTAGGATATGATATACCCAAATCATCTGAGGATTGAAACTATGCATCTCAGATTGGAACCTTCTACAATCTGCCGAGGAGTCGTCCTATGCAGCTTTGATATGTTAAAAACATGATATTTTTAATTGCTGATCAGATCTATTCGTCAAAAAAATATGCTTGTTTGTAGATTGAGACATGGTACTGCTTCCTCTCATATACATTTTACATTCTTCTAGGATGACACTACGGTTTTAAGGAGCTTGATGATCTAGGCATTGTCGCCGAAAAAATGCTACTGACCATATGGGCATGTACATAAGCAAAATATGACATGGACTCTTGACTGATGAAGAAATGATGATGATGAAAACGGAGCTCCGAAAATAATGAAGATCCAGGTAATACCATTCGAGCTATCTTGATGATGAAAGTATCTATGTTGAAAATGAGTACTTGTATTGCACGAAGCTTCTTTATCAAACAACAATTTACTTGAAATCCTCACCATTTCCTCCAGCCCTCTTTAGTGACCGGCCCCGTAGAAAACAACTAATTACACTTGCTATGGGGTGAGCCTCCAAACAACATACTGACAATGTGCTGTTGGGTGAAATAAACAAACTGATACTCTCCCTGGACTGTACTTTGGGTAAACTAATTGCACTTCTTGCAGAAAGGATCAACTATTTGCCGGGTGTCATCGCCTCTTCTGCCATGTCTATCTTGCTGATCAGACGTTTTCCCTTGCTATATCAGATTATTTACTATCATTGTAAACAATCTACAGATTGCTCGAAATGATCTTAGTTAGAAGTTATTATTTCCTGTCGATAACAAACCGGTTTTCCTGTTTGGCCATTCTGCGTTTGTCCACGGCAAGTACTTGTGTTTGGTTGTTCCTCGAAAAATAAAAATAAAACAAGCTTAAAGTATAAGGTACTCTTGAAGCTTCTTTTCTATAGTACCTAGGAAATATATTTTCATCTCATCCGGACATTATGACAAAAGTTTCTATACCCTACTTGTTGTCATAACAATTCCACAAGGTCAAGGTTTTATGACACCTGACTTCACGTGAGTTGCTTCAGGGTATGTTGTCTTTTGTTGCTTAAAATTTTGTACTACCCAGAAGGAATTGATGAGTTCAGAATATACTTATCTAAATATGTCAGCTCGACGTCGACTTTGCAACATTATCTCAATTTGTGTTGCATGCCACTTTGAACTTCTACCTATGTAATCTCAGTAACTACTTCTCTCCCTATCAGTTATGAACTGCGACAGCTCAAGTTGAGCTAAGCCACTTATGAATATACAATTTAGCCTTATCATAAATAAAATATTTACATGCTTATATCTATGTGCATATATCATTTTAGTTGCCTATGCAATATGCATACACTATTTAAATTGTATCAATCTTCAACTTAATTATTCATTTCCGGTTGCCCACCGCTTATGCAGGCAATGCGTGGCAAGCCGCGTATTACATTGGTTCAACCAGCCCTCTCATCAAGTATTATGTTTGCGGGATGAATAAGACATTGGTCACTCCTGGACAAAGGATGGTAAGGACCTTAAATATGCGACTTCTTACAAGTAGAGTATCGTAGTACCCGACTGACCAATTGATGTTTCCTTTTCCAGTACTTCTCCTGCCACTTTACAAAAAAATAATATGAAGAACCATCTCAATGATCAGTCGAGGACATGATGGTTAGTCTCAGCGCTGGAGATGTTATGAGACAGGTTTGGATGATGATGGTACACATAAGAGGAACACAATAACAAGCAATTGACAGACTTTGTCAAGGCGGGAGGGATCACAGAGTATCAAATATGTGTCTTGGCCTTCAAAATTGAAAGGGGGAAACCATCGCTCACTCTCCATAATAAGCTTTAAAAAGCTAAGGTAGAAAATCACAAGTCTATACAGAAATCATTTTATTCCATCGTCCACTCTTCCGGACTATTTGCATCATGTTCATGTGAAGTACCGCCTATGAAGTTGATTGATAAGGCAATTGAATGAAGCTACTTATTAGTATGCCTAATAGCTGTGGCTTTGTAGATTTACCGCCATTGTGTCTGCCTTTATCTTTTTTATTATGTTCCAACTCTTAGTGCTTGCTCTCATGTCCACGCTCTTCGTATTGTACTTAATGTCAAGTGGTTACCTTTTGTGGTCCCTTCAACGCAATAAACTTGATGCCTTATAATCTCATGATGATGTTGAACTCGATGATGACTTGCTTTTGTTGCAAATGAATGTTTCCTATTTCTTTTATTTTGTTGTCCTGCTTGAATACGTACGCTACACCAGGATTCCTACTAACTTGAGCATTACATGATTACCATATCGTTGGGACCGACACCCTCGCACCAAGGCGCGAAACCGATCTAGTATTTAGGAATGGAGGGAGTATGAATGAAGTAGCAACTCTAGCACCTGGTTGGTCCTGCTCTTTGTGTGGAGAACTCTATTTTTTGCGGCAAACTTGCGTAGTTGGGTGTGATTTGACACTCAACAAAGTTTGGTGGTTTCCGATTGTTACTACAGCACGGCCTTTGTTGAAGTTTTTGGCAAGTAATTCCTGGGCTGTTTGGAAGTGTTTGCTGTGGTCTTTCTTTCCTGCTGCTTCTGTGTCCAGGATTCTGTGCTGTTTTTTTTTTTTTGAAACAGAGGCAAAAGATTTGCCTCATATATTAATAAAGAGGAGAGTAGAGATTGTTCGTGTTACAACACCCTTATAGAATACAAAGGAATTACTCTCGCGACATGATTGAGCCCAACTTTTTTGCCCCTGCGGTCACCCATAGAGTTGCATCCTTCTTAATATTATTCAGGAGAACCATTGGCAGCATGCTTTTGTTGCGGAAGACACGGGTGTTCCGCTCATTCCATATGGACCATGAGGCTAACATGACAAGCGAGGCCATAGCCTTCCTATTGGGAACGGAAGCATCGGACAGCCCAATCCACCACTTCTTGGTGGACCGGCACGAGAGCCAAGAAGAGGTATCGATGTGATCTAGTTGAAGCCAGTTTTTGATCATGCCCCAAACTCTGATCGTGACTCTGCACTTGAATAGTAGGTGGTCAACAGATTCATGTACTTGCCTGCATAAGGGGCATAGGCCACAGTTTGGCCATCCCCGCTTGGTCAGCCTATCCACGGTCCACACCCTATTTTGCATAGCCAACCAAGCAAAGAATTTGACTTTAGGCGGTGCCCAAGACTTCCAAACCGTGCATAACATAGGAGACCGGGTCAAGCCAAAGAATTGGGCCTTGTAAGCGGGCGCCGCCGAGTAGAGGCCACTATTAGTGTGCTTCGAAATGATGTCATCCTCAATGTCCTCCTGTAGCTGGAAGCCACGCAGGGGTAGTCCAGAGCTCAAGGAACTCCCTGAAGTGTGCAAGGGAGAAGCCAGCAGAGGTGTTGATTTTAGAGATCCAGGTGTCGTCCTTCAAGGCTTCACGAATCTTCCAGTTTTTTCTCTTGTAATCCTTCGGTGATATTTTGATCAGCATGTTGGAAGGCTCGTGTTGGCCAACAGAGTATTATTTTTCTGCAAGGCTGCTGTTGCATGTCCCTTGCATTTGCGTCTTTGTTTGTGTTTTAACCAATTTGCTGCTAGTGCTTGGCACTTGCTATTACTCCGTCTGTCTCATAATATAAGATGTTATTACTTCCTCCCTCTGTGTGCATTGGGTGCGCGTAGTTTTAGGTTATCGATTTGACTAACTAATTACTCCCTTCGTTCCATAATTCTCATTGTGGTTTGAACTAATACCGTTAATTCAAATTATGGAACGGAGAGAGTATATGTCATATGCCATCTACTGCGTCAGTGACGGCGGGTCTCGGCAGCGTGGCGCAACGGGATCTTGGCGTTGGACATGTGTTGCTAGACGCGCGTAGGATGGTGGCGCTGTCTGGCGTAGACAACAGTTGGGCCTTGCAAGGTCAATGCGTTGATCTCTCCTGAAATGGCAGTGACAGATCCTGGAGCGCGCGCATGCGTTGCGCGCTGAGGGTTAGTCGGACCGATCACTACTAGGGAAAACCCTAGTAGTAGCCTGGGCTTTTTGCCTATCGGTAGCACGGGGACCCGCGTTACTGCTAGGACGCTACAGCTAACTTTTAGCAGTAGCGTTGGTCTGACCCCGCTACTGCTAAGTCAGTTATCAGTGGCGTGGGGTCAGACCTGCGCTACTGCTAAGTACTAGACAAGCTAGCCGTATGGGCACAAATTCATCGTCTGCCTGATAATTTTCTGATCAATTCCGCAGTGAGAGGTA
Source organism: Thinopyrum elongatum (assembly GCA_011799875.1). NCBI lineage: Eukaryota > Viridiplantae > Streptophyta > Magnoliopsida > Poales > Poaceae > Thinopyrum > Thinopyrum elongatum. The sequence goes on along the minus strand of CM022303.1, from coordinate 90,277,609 downwards.
TGGCTTCAAAGATCACAGAGATTCTGGAAGTACAATTTACCCTTCCTGCTGGTTTCTTTGGATCCTTTGTGAGAGTTAAGCTAGATATTTATGTGAATGCATAGATAAAACACTTTGTCACGGGAAGGGAGGGAGATGAGAGAGTTCGCTATCAGGTACATGTGGTGACTTTGTCCATTGGTATGAGGAATGCGGAGACGGAGAACATGATACATCAAAATTTGAGTGGGGGGAATTTGTTCTAGCTGAGTCTGGTCGTGCTAGAGCGGGTACTGGACGTGGAGACTTTGGTTCGCAGGGAGGTCGGGGTGCTAATGCTCGAGGTAGTGGCAGGGGGAGAGATGGGTATGACAGTAGTAAGAGCTGGCGGTTCAATGCCCAACCAGTAAACCAAGTTGACATCAATGTGGCGGCAGAGAAGGAACCCCCAAGGAGTAGCGAGGACAGCTTAAACTTGAGTACAACTGGTGTGGTCAGTGCTACATGTACAGAGGTTGTGCAGTACAACGAAATAGGGACCCCAACTTGTCAGCAACAAAGAAGCATCGATCGGTTGATAATTTGGTGCAAGATGATGCTCCGGTAGTGTCACCAACTCCTGCGGTGACCATTGATCCTGCCTCGAGGACGTTGGTGTTAGTGGAGAAGACCATGCCCAATGGGATTCCAGCACTCCCTCTAGTCTATGTCTCTCCCATGAAAACAAGCAAGAGACCCAAGATATCTACTGGATGTGACTTAGCTGATGACATTTCTTCCACTACTAGGGAAAAGCCTAGCAGTAGCGCGGGTCAAATGCCTAGCAGTAGCCCGGGTAGCCGCGCTACTGATACGGCGCTATAGCTAACGTTTAGCAGTAGCGTGTTTTGGCCGGCGCTACTGCTATCTAGGGGTAGCATTAGCGTTTGTTGCAGAAACGCGCTGCTGCTAATAGCTGTAGCGCCCTAGTTTAAAAAGCACTACTGCTAAGAACTCGCTGCTGCTAAAGTCATACCCGCGCTACTGTTATTAGTTTCTGAATTTTTTTTCTGCTGCATATTTTGTGCTGCTGAATTTTGTTTAGGGTTTTATACAATAGTCTCTAGCATATCATACACATACAAATCTAATCATACCATACACATACAAATAGTCTCATCAAATAGATCATGTCATCATTATAATCATCATCCAACACAAAATGATGTCTCTCGTCATCATCTCGAAATAGCGATACAAGTTATGACATGTCTCGAATACTTGCAACTACATCGTCATCAATCTAAACAATGATATAGACGAGAAGAGCTATCACTATGACTGAGAGCGGAACTATGCAGTACATGAGGCGGCGGTTATGATTCCTCTCTCGCGCTAGCGTGAACCTCAAGTAACTAGCTTCTGCTTCTTGTCTGCTTTTGAAGCCTTTATGGCTGGCGCCCGAGAACCGCTCCACTTGCGTCTGACACTCGTGCCACTCGTCATACACTCCTAGTAGTGTTCTATGGAAGCTCTTGGTGATATGGTGGATGGATCTGATGTGGAACAAAAAAATGATGCACGATCAGTGGGCCCCTCTAAGGGGTACCGCGGGCACAATGAGTATATTTGCATGGAACTGTCGTGGGGCGGGCAACAACGCGACAGTTCGGGAACTTCACGACTTCGCAAGGAAATTTGCACCGGCGGTGTTTGGAGTTTTTGAAACACATATTAGTAAATCCAAAGCAGAATTTTTTGCATCGCCGACAGGATATGACTGTAGTTTTGCATTGGGAAGCTCTAGAAGGAGTGTGGTCTTGTGTTATTTTGGAGTAAAAAAATTAAATATGGAGGTTTTGAGTTATTCCCGTTATCACATTGGTGCTAAAATCAATGAGCATGATAACTCTTGGCGTCTTCCATTGATTTACGGTGATGCCAAAGTGGCTGATAGACAAAACACTTGGAGTACTTTGATGGATCTATCTACACACAGTAACTTGCCTTGGGTCGCTCTGTGTGATTTCAATGAAATTTGAATTTGAATGAGCATCATGGTATTGGTAATCATAGTCAGACCCAGATTGAAGCATTTAGAGACGTGGTTGATGTGTGTCGCTTACATGACATGGGCTATAGTGATGTTGGTTGGACTTTTGAAAATAAAGTTACATTGGGTGCGTATACCAGTGTCTGGTTGGATCGTGCCCTAGCTACTCATGCTTGGAGTTTACTATTTCCAGATGGTGCAGTGCCGCACCTTACTTCTGCCTGTTGGATCATATGGCACTCTTGTTGAAGATCAGAGAGGAGGCACCCCATGGTGCTCAACACAAACACTTTCGGTATGAGGTCATGTGAGAACGCCATGCTGACTTATGTAAGATAGTTTCAGATGTGTGGTCGACATACCTGCAGGCGCACTCAGTTGAGGAGGTAAAAAACAAGCTAACATCCTTTGCCGGTAATCTCGGCCGATGGGACAGGGACATTTGGCAATGTTCGCAAGAAAATAAATGATTCGAAAGCTGAACTAGAGAGTTTAAGATTGCGGGCAGGGAGAGTTGGCCCGGATCATCGGGAACTAAAAATAGTTGATAACTTAGTGGAATTATATCATCGTCAGGAAAAGATGTGGCGACAACTATCTCGTATTCAGTGGTTAGCAGAGGGAGACAAGAATACTCATTTCTATCATCTGAGAGCCAATATGAGGAGAAGAAGGAATAAGATAGAAAAGTTGCAGGCTTCTAATGGGGATATGGTTGCCATGGAGGCTTTGGCATTGGACTTTTACAAAACACATTTCACAAGTGAGGGGGTTCACAACATGGCAGGAGTTTTAGATATTGTACCATGCAAAGTAAATCACGCTATGAATGAGTCACTTACAAAACCGTATTCTGAGGAGGAGGTCAAGAAGGCATTATTTCAAATGGGACCCGTAAAATCTCCTGGTCCAGACGGCTTTCCTGCTAAAATTTTCAGCATCATTGGGATATTTGTGGAGCAGATGTGACTAGGGCGGTTCTCCGTATTGTTGAAGGTACATAATCTGCGAAAAGCATAAATGATACTATCCTGGCTTCGATTCCTAAGGTACATAATCCATCAAGTTTATCTCAGTTTCGCCCTATCAATTTATCCAATGTGCTATATAAAATTGTGTCCAAGGTGATAGCTATCTGTTTGAAAGAGATCTTACCTGAGATTATTTCAGAAGAGCAGTCTACTTTTGTTCCTGGTTGGTTAATTACAAATAATATTATGTCAGCATATGAATGTTTGCATTTTATGAAGAGGAATAAGGCAAAGTTTCACATATCTCGTGCATTGAAATTGGACATGACGAAGGCCTATGACAGAGTAGAGTGGTCCTATCTTCAAGAAATTATGGAAAAGTTTGGTTTTGCATAACAGTGGATTTCCACAGTCATCGGTATGGTAAGATCGGTCTCTTTTTTAGTTATGTTCCATGGGATAAGATTGGAGAATTTTTAGCCATCAAGAGGTATCCGACAGGGAGATCCTCTTTCACCCTATCTATTTTTGTTGGTAGAAGAGGGCCTTTCGTGACTGTTAAAATCTAACAATCAGTCGTTTTCAGCTAAGTGGTATCAAAGTGGCTTCGTCGGCACCGCCGGTGAACCACCTCCTCTTTGTAGATGATAGTCTATCATTTTTCAAAGCAAGTAGAGAAGGGGTGGAAGAAGTTTCGAACTTGTTAGAGACTTATTGCAATGCTACAGGACAGAGATTAAACAGGGGCAAGTCCTCCATATTTTTTAGTAAGGGTTGTCCGGAGAGTATCAGGGAGGAGGTGAAGCAGTGCCTTGATGTGCAAAATGAATCTCTGAATGAAAAATATTTGGGCATGCCTTCTGATGTTGGGAGATCAAAGAATGGTACTTTTAAATATTTGGAAGACAGAGTGTGGAATAAAATTCAAGGGTGGCTTGAGAAACTTTTGTCCATGGGTGGGAAGGAAGTCTTGATTAAATTAGTGGTGCATGCTATTCCTATTTTTTTCTATGGGATGCTATAAACTTCCTCGTGGACTTTGTGAACATATTAGCTCTCTGATCAGGAAATTTTGGTGGGGAGTAAAGAACGGAAAAAGAAAGGTAGCTTGGGTGTCTTGGGATATTATGACGAGACCAAAGCATTTGGGTGGTATGTGATATTCCATGACCTGGAGATTTTTAATTTGGCTCTCCTTGCCAGGCAAGCATGGAGAATTTTACAGGATCCCTATTCTCTTAGTGCTAGAATTCTTAAAGCAGTTTATTTTCCTGACACATCGATTTTGCAGGCCACTGTGGGTTCTCATCCATCACAGATTTGATGATCTATAATTGAAGGAAGGGGCATCCTAGTGCAAGGTCTTATTATATGAATTGGTGATGGAACTACCACGAAAATTTGACCACAATTGGTTGCTGAGGGACAGTTCTATGAGACTTATAACTTCTGCACATGATTCTGTTTTTTGGGTCTCGGATCTGATTGATGCGAGTATAGCCAGCTGGTGAATTGAACTTGTGAGGAATTCCTATTTACCTATGGACGCCACTGCGATCTTGGGCATACCTGTGTGCACAAGGAATGTCCCAGACTTCTGGTCTTGGGCTCGTGAAATAAATGGGTGCTTCTCAATTCGTTCTGCATATCGTATGTTGGTAAATACCAAGATCACAAGGGAAGGTTGGCTTGATGGGAACAGTGTAAGTTCAGACCATGAATCAGAAGCGAAGCAATGGACCAATTTATGGGGCCTTTCGGTGCCTTCTAAACTCAAAGTTTTTCTGTGGCATCTTGCGAAGCATTCAATCCCTACTCTGGACGTTTTGAATCATAGGAATATGTTTGATACTATGTATTGCCCACTGTGTGGTATGTGTGATTCATGGAAGCGTGCACTTGTCGAATGCTCTTTGGCCAGGTCAGCATGGGCCCTTGCAAATGAGGACATTGCAGAACATACTCCCTCCGTTTTTATTTAGTCCGCATATTAGCTTTGGTCAAAGTCAAGCTTTGTAAACTTTGACCAAGTTTATAAACAAAAATATTAACATATACAATAACAAATCAATACCATTAGATTTATTATTGAATGTACTTTAACATTATATATATTTGTTATGGTAAATATTTATGTTGTTTTCTATAAACTTAGTCAAACTTTACGAAGTTTGACTTCAGTCAACTCTAATATGCAGAGTAAATAAAAACGGAGTGAGTATCTTATATTTACTAATCGAAGGCACCATACGAGTCACCACGTTAATTCTCGGTAAACACATAAAACTAACCTTAGGATCTTAATTGAATGGCTAAGATCAAATAAACAATTATAGATCTCTTTTTTGTGCTACGCCTTCAGAGTCCTAGAAGTCTACGATAGACAAATAGGCCAACTCACGTAACAAGCACTAGACGTCTCATCTTGAAGGCTTTCCTAAAAGAAGTATTAGAGTCCTAAAAGTCTACAATTAGTCGGATGGAACATATCTTTCTGTATTTGATCGTGCCCAATAGGACTTCTCGCCTAACAAGCACTACACGTATCATCTTCAAGGCTTTCTAAAAAATTCGCATCTTGACTGTTACATGGTCGGCCTCAGATTCCTGTAGACGTCCACACAGTCCGTAGTTTATCCCTGATACAACGCCGGGGGTAGTGAACGAACGAGCCGAAGCCTCTGATCCAGATACTCCAATGGCTTCTGGCAACGATGGGCGTGGGGTTATCCAACACCGACTCAGCAGTAGGTACTGGAAGAAAAAGGGATCTCTACAGGAGGATCTCACATGCACCAGGAAGAGAGAGAGAACCGGGGAGCGGTGATAAACTACTGATGTGCGACCTGTGTGACATGGCAAGTTCTAGCAGCGAGGATGGCTGCACAAGATAAGATGCAAGGTATGCGATGCATGATATATCTCATCTGAGATCTCCATGCCTTTTTTCAAAGAAATCAGCTTCATGTCCTCTTTAATCACCACGATTGAATTATGGAGTTCGGAGATGCCTTCTCATCAGCCGGTGGCGACAATTTCGTTTCAGCAACCGTCCATCCTATCTCTTCGACCAATTATGGCGGTCAAAGTGGAGAAGGCACCTCAGCTCTGCGCCCCCCACAACAGCGACCTCCGAAGTTTGCACCATCGCCGACGCAGATCACACAGCGATTAGCAATCCGCCATAGTATTGGTTGTGTGCCCTCTATTAAGCTGGGATGTCTATTCACCACTATCAGGTTGTCTTCTGATTTTTTTTCTTATATGCAGTAAATTAGGGAATGAGTCAAGTAAATCTTGAAGATCAATGTGGCACTAGCTCAACTAATGTTGAAAGTAAGAAGGGTTAATAAATAAATTGGTTGAAGATATTCGTCATGATTACAGTTTAGCTGGTCGTTCGTACATGGAAGAATTGGTCTGGATGTTGCGTGTGCTAAAACATGTTGATACACAGAAGAAACAGAGACGACTGGGGCGTGCATGTACCAAAACAACCAAGCAAATTTTGCCATACGTATTCGGCACGGACTGTGCGTTCGTTCGTGAAAGAGAAAAAGGGAAAACACTGCGTTGGCCGGAGGATGACGGAATCGCCGGTGTATCTTCTTATTTGTATGCAAAAGGCTGTTCGTGCCGCCAAGTGCAAGTTTCAGGTGGAATCTCTCATATATAAATGATATAATATGCGGCACATGCTGATGCTGACAGTTTAGATAAATTTATGTTTTAGCTTATTCAGTCTATAATATACTCCCTTCGATCCAAAAAAGTGTCACAGAACAAAATTGTTGGAGGACCAACAGAAAAGGTGGTTGTTGCCTAGAACCAGAAAGTTAGTCCGTGACCAACAGTTTAATTTTTCGTTAAGAACGTTGCAGTTATGATTTGGATTAGGAAAAAAATCTGAGTTGGTAGCCTGGTACTAACTCCACCATCTATTTCATTGCTCTTAGCATTCATATTACCCATCTACACACATGTACGTACTCTATTTTGTTTGATGAAACACGCAATTGAATAATCATGCAAACACTGGTGAGTGCCTTACCTGGCTTTAAGTTGAGTAGGACTACATGTCTCAAATAAGAACATAGTCAGCTAAGTTGATGGTCTTCTGTGTTTAGTGGATATGCAAACTGAAATAGTACTGGGATAAATACTATTCTGATGCAATACATGTATATATGTTGACCAGGTGACCTTTCTTAGACTATAACATAATGCTATCATGTTCGTTTAAGGATTTGGCCTTACCGAACATTGCAAGCTATATGTACCTCATTTTTCACGCAAATTATATACCCACACCTAGCCAATGACAACGATTGAACCATAAAACTGAAATAGAAGCCAGTTGACATTAGCTCAGAGTTCACCTATAAATGTTGTTCAGCTCATTAATCTTAGCCATAGATTCAAATAGGCAGTTAGATACCCACGCTATAGCATCACTATAGCTTATTGAGAAGGGTGCCGCAAAATGGTACTCATGTACAATAATCCGCTAAAAGCCGGCTATAGCCCGCTATAGCTGATTTGGAGGAGCGATGCTATTTGGCACATCACACAATTTAAAACACTACTCTTGGCCTAGAATTACATGAAACTAGGGAAATTAATTGAAACTATAAATTTTGTTCATAAATGTGCACTTCAATAGTGGAATTGCAGTAAATCCATGTGGAATTTATTCACTAAGATAACATATTTCTCAACAAACAAATTGGCAACATTTCATCATCCCATGTTTGTTCATCTACTGGCAAGATTTACACGTATTTCCTGATGCTTCTCTTTTAAAGTTAGTGCACTATATTTAAGGAAATTATTGTGTGGTATTAGTTTCCACTACTATCTAAACAGTATAATGTCCTCGCAAAAACACAAGGCACATAAATTTTCCATAAATCAAGTTTGCAAAGCTTGACAAAGTTTATAAATAAATCAATATCGCTATATCAATCATGAAATGTTTTTTCCTATAAAATTGATCTAGCTTGGACAAAATCTATATCCCTTCGATGTTGGGAAGGAGGGGGCATTTGTATCAAAATTGTACAAGAAATGCTAATAAATATATATTTTTGTGGAACTTATTTCCAAATTCGATATACCTATCAGGAAATAAAAGAAATACATATACTTATTCAGAAGTCTAAGCAATTTCAACATTTTGTATTCAGCATGTGCATTTGGCAATATAACTATTGTGTGGGGTAATAAATTTCTATCGTGTTCAAATGAAACATATATATAATAGTTTGAAAGGAGTTTACATTACCTATTGCCTAATAAACTAGCACTTGCATCCACACAGGTTGATGACTGGTGTAGTTTAATGTAAGTTTGAAGTTAGATTTTTCACTTCTGGAGTCCATATAATATTTACTTATGTATTTGTGAAATAAACATAACATCTACGTCAAATATTCCTTTACAATGGCCACGCCATTGACATTATTAACTCAATTTCCCCTATGTGGTATCATTTCTAAAACTGTCAATATTTTCAACATGTAATTTTGTTTATAAAATAAAATGACATTAGTAATTATAAGTTTACATGTTTAAAAAATAGTGACTAGCCCGTGCAGGTGCACGGGTTGACGACTAGTGATTATAACTACAATTCCAGATGCAAAACCCTGGATAGCTACTATGCATGACTCGTTGCAGCAAGATATTTTTGCAGAGTTGGTAGTGACCTCTGGGCAGTGTGGTATGTGCGAAGAAAGGCAATATATGAGCAGGAATTTCAGGCCCCCGTGTCTACACATCTTTTCGTGAAGCGTTACCTGGTCGAGATGAATGCCACCTCCTGTCCACAGCGTGCAGGGGTCCAGCAAGCTCGGGTAAATATCGGTAAATATCCGTGAGCCATGGGTCAGACCACCGCAAGGTTACATGAAAAGCAATGTTGATGGGACGGTAGGAAGACATGGTGATAGAGGTGTTGCAGCTGCTATATGCCGGGACCATCTTGGTAATTACTTGGGCTCATGGCCTATCACTTATATGGCTATTAATGACGTGCCAACCTTGGAGGCCTTGGCATTCCGTGAGGCTTTGTCGCTGGCCAAGGATTTGGATATTTCTCGGGCCCTTGTATCTTTGGACTATCCTACGTTCATTAATGATATTGAGACGAATCAAGGAGGAAGACATGTAACCATTATTCAGGAGATCCGTGCTAGCAAGTTAGATTTTTTGGAGTGTGATTTCATATATGAGAGAAGGTCTAGAAATTATGTGCGGTTCCTTCAACCACATGATATTGTAACGATTCTGTTGAACTTGTTTGAATAAAAAATTGGTGTACCCTAAAAAAAACCTAAACTATAGCGCGGGTTAATTACATAAAATTATAGGAGGGGGGCTTCCGTAAAATGACCGACGGGCGGGGAGAAGCACTAATGACTTTATTATATCATTAAATTAAGGACGACGATAACTGCCACACGTGTGGCATCTAGGGGGTCTGCCCACACATTTTGTGTGGTGTCTAAGAGGATCAGCCCACACGCCTACGTGTGGGCAAAACAAGTAATGCCCACACGTCTCTTTTTTTCCTCACGGTTCCTCTCACACTCCTACGTGTGGGCAAAATAGATAACGCCCACACGCCCGTACGTCAGGCCTCCTATCTCATGGTCCCGCACGCCCCGCGTGACAGTCACCACGCGTCCCGCAGTTGCCATGGCCCGGACCCTCTTCCATGTTCGTTTAACTGCAGTTGCCATGTCGCTGAACTATAGTTGCCATGTCGGACAACTACAGTTGCCATGGTTGCTCAACTGCAGTTGCCATCTCAGGTCAAGTGCCAGATGCCATTTTTGGACAACTGCAGTTGTTGCCATGTATGGTCTGGTTTACTATAGTTGCCATGATTTGAAAACTTTAGGGGTTGCCGCCTACTAACACTAGGCAGTTGCTATGTATGGTCTGGTTTACTACAGTTGCCATGATTTGAAAACTTTAAGAGTTGCCACCTACTAACACTAGGCAATTGCCGTGTAGCGCTACAAAAAGACATGGCCAAATAACATGTTCGGGTAAAGAGAGAGTTGCCATCTGTTTACAAGCACACTAGGGCAGTTGCCATGTACCCTGCAAAACACATGGCAACTGACATGTTCGGGTAAAAGAGAGAGTTGCCATCTGCTTACAAGCACACTAGGGGAGTTGTCATGTACCCTGCAAAACACATGGCAACTGGCAGCTTTGGGTGTGGGAGAGGAGACGGGCGTGTGGGCGAACTAATAAATGCCCACACACTAGCCCCTGTGCGTGAGTGAAAACTGACGTGTGGGCGAACTGCTAAACACCCACACACCGGTCCTTCCGTGTGGTGAAAACGGACGTGTGGGCGACCGGATGAATGCCCACACACCAGCCCAGTCCTACGTGGCACCACAAACATGCCAAGATTCGTGCAACCACAAACGGATGTGGATCCACGCGTGTGGGCGAGATGCAAACGCCCACACGTGTGGGCGTTAGTATTTCCGTAAATTAATTAGTATTAATATATGGCCCACTTCTTTTTCTCACAAAGATTGTTGGGCTCATGCTACAGCCGGCTATAAACTTGTAGTCCACTTCTCTTCTATCTCCTCCTCTCATCTTTTCACCAACTAGACACAAATCCAATGTGGCATCTCCTATAGTCTGCTTACGTCATTCTATTGTACTTGCTCCAATTGTGTTTTGAGGCAACTGAATTAGCAAGCATTTTATGTTAAAATAGAAACCAAAGAGATTTTTTACGGTACATCGTACTACCGTTGGGACCGGGTAGTATTGAATTATCTTGGCCGTTGATTAGCTGGGTAGTTTGGTCATTTGTTTGTTTCTTAATTTGTAAAATCTCTCGTCTGAGACCACCCTCGTCAGGCACTCAGGCCTCGTCGTTGCCGTCGTCGGTCATCTGCGGTGACTGTCCAACAATCAATTACACTTCAGAGCTCACGCCATCTGTTGGCCCTAATGGCGTTGACGCTGGAGCTGCCGTCATTCTGGACACCGTTGTCGCCGCCGCCGGCGACGACGACGACACTGCAGCACCTACGTTCCGCTTGGTCCGCGACGTCGCTGACGCTTCTCGTCATGGGCCATGTGTGAGCGTACCTCTTTGCCGGGGTACATTGTACGTCGGGTCTTCCGCCTAGGCAAGTATATCGTGAGACGATAGTTCACGTTTACAAGGAGTTTCGCTTCCTGTATCGGCAACTAAGCATCACTGGGACGCTCAACGCTTGTGACAACGGGATCATCTGACATGTTCCGGCGAAATTAGATCGGCGTCCCTGCCCTGCTTTTGTGCAGCGGGCCAGCGGCTGCAGCTGCCGGTTTGATCGTCGGAAAACGATCGGCCGATCACGTACTCGTACTGGTGCATCTGGACATGATCAGTCAACAAAGGAGGCTAGCTTGGCTAGCTCTGTATATGGTGATTTCCTCGGTGCCAAAAGTACTGTCCGGCAAGGGTCGATCCACTACCTACGCTGGAAACGGATGAATGGCGTCCGGTTAGTACAGGAGAAGAAAACACAGGAGCTTCTGCAAGTAGAGTTTTGGTATTTGTTTTGTGTGTCTTCCAATTTTACCCCTTGAACAAAAAATACTTCATATTTTGTCTGGTAGTATTGGTTGATCTAGACCGTTGAATGGTCGGAAATGAACGGCTCATATTATTTAGATGTACTGTAAAAGGTCTCAAACCAAAATATCATTGAGTAGGAAATAGGGGAATATAAAAATAGAGAGCATGAGAAAAACAAACTTGCAGTTTTGTCCCCGGCCGGTAGCTAGATTCTCGGAAGCTGTTATTTTCGGGGAAGCAGATTACATGGAAGCAAACTAAGGTGGATCCACGTTCCAAATGCTAATGCACCGTGATTTCTTGTTTCAGTTAGTCATACACAAGCAAATTCCAAGGAAACCCTACACAAGGACCCACGTCGCTAGTAATCCAACGATCGTAACCAAATCCCATCTGCGGTGTTGCGTTCCCTTTTTCTTGTCAAAAGTCTACCTTTGTCTCCCTCAGATCGATCGGTCTTGTCTTCCTGCCCAGAGACGCCGCCGGGAACGAGCATGGCGCGGTCGCGACGCCGCCGGAGACCGCCGCCGTCGCTCCACCGTCCTCCGCTCCAGAGTAAAGTAAGTCACCTCGACTCTCTCCGGCCATGGCATTCTCCATCCGCCTGTTTTCTTTCTTTGCAACCCTTCTCCAAGCGTAGGTCGACGCGTCATACTAACGTGTCTTTCTTCTCCTTTATTTTCCCTATATATATCAGCCTGGAATCAGCATGCAAGGCGGCGGCGGCGTGACCGTCTTGGACGACCTACCCGAGTGGGTGGTCGTCCACGAGATCCTCGTCCGGCTGCCTGTGAAAGACGTGCTCCGCTGCCGCGCCGTCCGCAGGTTGTGGCGCGGCGGCACTTCCACCGACGCCTTCACCTCGACCACCATCGCCACCAGCCCTCGCTCCCCATCGTCAAACACGGAGAGGGCATCTGCCGCGTCGTGAGAGCCTCCAATAATGATCTAAAGATATGGCCGGTCCTCCGGTGGTACGCATCCGACGCCGTTGTACACCGCGCCACCTGCGATGGCCTCCTCATCCTGTCGCAACGAGAACAATCCGATTTCTATGTCTGCAACCCGGCCACCCGTGAGTGTGCGTCCCTGCCACATCCTCCACGACGACCACACTTCCTGGTCAGCGTAGCCGGGTTCTACCGGCACCACACATCTGGAGGACACCGAGTGCTTTGGGTGTCATACCCCTCGTCATACCCGATGCCCGATGGGAGCGACGAAGCAATTGAGTTGCTTGAGTATTTCGTCCTCACGGTCGGATTGGATCAGCCAAGATGCATCCAGTGGCCCACAGTTCCAGAACAAAGGTTTATTCCCGCTATCTGGTTCCATCAGTGCCCGGCAGTGCACCATCAAGGTAGCCTGCATTGGGCAATGGGTCTCAACATAACGGTATTTGACACCATAGCCGAGACATTCTGGCAGATGAGCCACCCAACACAGTTGGGCGATACGGTGTCATTGGTGGATATGGATGGCGCCCTAGCTTTGTGTCGCACCTCCTCTGAATGTGTCACTACTTTAGATGTTTGGGTGTTGCAGGACTATGATGCTGAAACCTGGGGCTTCGTGTACAAGATTAACTTGTTAGCGATGGAGGCATCACCACCGCTTGATTTGGGGATCAAATATGTTCCTAGCATGGCTGTGATCAACGAGCGTGAGCTGTTGATTGAGCAGTGTCCTAGCCGTCTCTTGCATTGTGACATTGATGGCGTGTTTTTAGGAAACGTGGAAAGCGAAGAGCATGAAAACCACCGGACACTTACTAGGCATCACCTCCAAGAGAGCATGATTTCACTTCCATTGTTTGAGACGCAAAAACAAGAAGCTGTGAACAAGGAGCCTCTGTTCTCTATTGTGCTATAAGATGCCATGCTCCATCTTAATGTTTTGGACTACTTTGCACTTGTCGTGCCCTTGAAGCATCTATCCTGTATGAAGCGAACAATTTGGATGGCGGGATCGGCACTTCTTCTATCATCATTCGGTGCTTGTTATGCTTTCAGCGTTCATTGTTCAAAAGCATGAAAGGCACGGTTGCAGTTCGGAATGCTGATTCCTTCATCAGAAGTTAATTATGGCATTTTAGTTGTGCATATGTTTGGTTTTGATATTCCTTTCTGTTGCTTAATAATTCAATCTTTCATGTTCAGTGCACACCTTGGTCCTATTGCTTTGTGTGGAGATGTTTTTTCTCAGTCATATTTGGGAAGCTGCCAGTGATCGGGGTTCTCAGCATGGTTTTGTGTCTGATTGTTACCGCAGCGGCAGTAATTGGGTGACTGCATCTGTTTTGGGTCGGATTGTTGCTTCAGTATGGTTATTGTTAAAAGATAGCAAGTACTTTGTTTCATTGACCCATGTCTTCTGTTACTTTGTTCTTAGATGTTATTACTGCTAATAGAATGGAACACTTTGTACACTGATAATAGTACTGCAGTTTTGCTAAAGCACATCTAGATGTGGCTTAAGTATTGCACATCTAAATTCTATATCACTGATTTTATGTGGAGATTCATGCAGATATTTTTTTTCCTTTCTAGTTTGATTGAGCCACTTAGATGTGCAATAACTATGGCAAATCTAAATGTGCCCTAGTCGAACATAGTACTGTACTTTACTGCCGCATTTACTTTCACTAGGCACTTTTAGAAGCACAAATTGCATGGTCGCAATTTAAAATGATTCCTTGGTGTTGAGTATGTAGGGTAACGCAGCAGAAAACAAAAAATTTCCGACCTACGCACCAGCCCAGGACCACTATGGAGACTGCATACAAGGTTTGATCATTTTCGTTACCGACTCGTAGCGCAGCGGAAGAAGAGTCGATGACGATCGGCGGTGCAGATCCCCGCAGCTAGGATTTACAACCTCCCAACCGCGAGGATGTATACCCTTGTCTTCTCTTTGGACAGCCCTCCGGGAGGCGGTCGAACAGTCCCCCGGACGGTGTCGCGGACAGCCCTTCGGGAGGACCTTCGAAGCTCGAACGGTCACTTGGACAGCCCTTCGGGAGGACTCACAGAACTAGGACCGTCACTTGGACAGCCCTTCGGGAGGCACTCACGAACAGCCCCTCGGGCACTAAGATCGAAACTACGACCTCTCTACAGAGTTGCACACATACGGTGTCATCTATCCGGCAGGGCTTCGCCGTCCAGAACTAGTTCCCACCGGAACCCAGACAGCCTTTCGGCTCTACGAAACTCTTTTCGTGGGAGGGAGAGAGAAGCCAGATCATTGCAATGGCACTTGTATGTGAGAAGGGATGAAGGATTGAGCAGCCCCCTCTCCTCCTTATATAGGAAAACCAAGGGGTAGGATGGGCATTCAAGAAATACCAAAATACCCATGAAGGAAACTCTTTCCAAGGGCATAAGAGGGAAACCAAAGGACATGTGGAGCTCCAAGGAGGAGCTCCACATGTGGCCGGCCACCCCCTAGGGGTCCCCCCCCCCAAGGGGGCTCTCATCCATCCACATCACCTTCTAGAAGCCTTTAGCAAAAAGCCCTAAAAGGTGGCTTTCCAAAAAATTCCAAAAAGCACTTTCACTATTCACGACGACATTTTTCAGCGTCCGTTCGAACTGAAAATATTTATGTGGGCTTAGAACATTTCTAGTACCCACTAAAATAATTTTCAACGCGTTTTGGAACAATTCCAGTTTAGTGATTTCATCTGCGAAAAGCATCTGAAGCGGTTCCGGCAGCCCCGGAACATTTCCGGTTTTTTCTTCCAGAAAATTCCCAGAAGTTTCCAGAATGATTCTGGCATCCTCCAAGAATTATCAGGCATGTGCCGAAACCATTTTGACTTAATGGTATCCCCTGAAACAACTTTTCAGTTTCACCGGAACTCATCCGGTGACCTCTCTCTGCGGAACTTTTCCGTTGTCCGAAACTTTTCGGTGTCCGAAACTTTTTCGGTGATTTTCTCTCAGACTCCCTGTCTAGTATTCAGCAGATAGATGACCCTTAAGCGTGTGACCCTATAGGTTCGGTGAAGTATAGACATGACCTGGAACCCCTTCCGATCAATGATCAACATCGGAGCCGTGGACACCCATATTGACCCCTATACCCACACGAATGAATATTCGAGTGAACCTCCAGTTGCCGTGTGCTATTCCTGTTGCTTCACGATATGTTACAAATACCCGAGGTTAGACATGTTGGCATCCCCGTGGATCAACAACTTGTCCACTATGCCAGTTACCCCGTTATCGGTATTGTTCTCTTTTCTCGTTACCGTGTTCCGGCATCCCCGTGATCAAATCACAAAGTGTCTGGCCAGACGATGATGGATACCGTAACACCGAGAGGGCCTAGAGATATCTCTCCATCGTCGGAGGAGCAAATCCCAATCTTGAGCTATCAAGTTACTTGACATACTTTCCCATGAACCCGTAAGCCGCCGTAATAGCCATCCATTTACGGATGACGTTTAACAAACCCCAAAGTTCATGAATCAAGCATGAAGAAACTCGATACTCTCATGGTCTGAGGAATCATGCAAACATTAACCATCTCTGTGTTATTAACCATTAACTCATGACGAATGTATCTCATAGCATAACATCAATTCGGGTCGATTCAACACAAATGTCCTTCCTGACATTGTGCCCTCAAAGTTGCTGGCATAGACATGCCCATGATTGGAAAAACATAATCATCATGCAACACTTGAGCTAGTCTTAGAGGCACGACTACGAATACATTTTACCGTTTATTATACCACACGTGCACATGGGTTTTCCCCAGAGCCTTTATGGATATACGGGCTCGGGAACCATAGCAGTTATAGCATGGAACATAAACCTAATTATGAACACGGAGATAAATAATAACATTTATTATTGCCTCTAGGGCATATCTCCTACAGATCGAAACAACGACCTCTCTACAGAGTTGCACACATACGGTGTCATCTATCCGGCAGGGCTTCGCCGTCCAGAACTAGTTCCTGCCGGAACCCAAACAGCCTTTCGGCTCTACGAAACTCTTTTCGTGGGAGGGAGAGAGAAGCCAGATAACATCTTGGCATGTGTATGAGAGCAAGGGATGGGGAAATGGCTGCCAAGATCACTCCTATATATAGGCTAGCCAAGGGGTAAAATTGTCACACAAAAACCCCAAAGTGCCCTTGGAATATCCCTTTCCAAAAGGGAATATGCCCTATGGGAGTGCCATGTGGAGCACCATGGTGCTCCACCTCCTTGGCCGGCCACCCTTGGGGGGGGACCCCCCCCCATGAGGTGCCATGCCCTCCTTCCCCTTCTAGAAGGCCCTTTTTGGAATTTCCAAAAAGGTGCTTTCCATAAAATTCCCAAAAAGCACTTTCACTATTCACGACGACATTTTTCAGCGTCCGTTCGAACTGAAAATATTTATGTGGGCTTAGAACATTTCCAGTACCCACTAAAATAATTTTCAATGCGTTCTGGAACAATTCCAGTTTAGTGATTTCATCTGCGAAAAGCATCTGAAGCGGTTCCGGCAGCCCCGGAACATTTCCGGTTTTTCTTCCAGAAAATTCCCAGAAGTTTCCAGAATGATTCTGGTATCCTCCAAGAATTATCAGGCACGTGCCGAAACCATTTTGACTTAATGGTATCCCCTGAAACAACTTTTCAGTTTCACCGGAACTCATCCGGTGACCTCTCTCTGCGGAACTTTTCCGCTGTCCGAAACTTTTCGGTGTCCGAAACTTTTCCGGTGATTTTCTCTCAGACTCCCTGTCTAGTATTCAGCAGATAGATGACCCTTAAGCGTGTGACCCTATAGGTTCGGTGAAGTATAGACATGACACGGAACCCCTTCCGATCAATGATCAACATCGGAGCCGTGGACACCCATATTGACCCCTATACCCACACGAATGAATATTCGAGTGAACCTCCAGTTGCCGTGTGCTATTCCTGTTGCTTCGCGATATGTTACAAATACCCGAGGCGAGACATGTTGGCATTCCCGTGGATCAACAACTTGTCCACTATGCTAGTTACCTCGTTACCGGTATTGTTCTCTTTTCTCGTTACTGTGTTCCGGCATCCCTGTGATCAAATCACCCTGTGTCTGGCCAGACGATGATGGATACCGTAACACCGAGAGGGCCCAGAGATATCTCTCCATCGTCGGAGGAGCAAATCCCAATCTTGAGCTATCAAGTTACTTGACATACTTTCCCATGAACCCGTAAGCCGCCATAATAGCCATCCAGTTACGGATGACGTTTAACAAACCCCAAAGTTCATGAATCAAGCATGAGGAAACTCGATACTCTCATGGTCTGAGGAATTATGCAAACGTTAACCATCTCTGTGTTATTAACCATTAACTTGTGACGAAAGAATCTCATAGCATAACATCAATTTGGGTCGATTCAACAAAAATGTTGTGCTAACAATTGTGCCCTCAAAATTGCCGGCATAGTCATGCCCATGATCAGGAAAACAGGATCATCATGCAATACTTGAGACAGTCATAGAGGCTTGACTAGGAATACATTTTACCGTTTATTATCCCACACGTGCACATGAGTTTCCCTCCAAGCCTCGTTTTATTTGTAGACTCGAGAATCATTGCAGTTATAGCATGGAACATAAACCTAATTATGAACAGGGAGATAATCAATAACATTTATTATTGCCTCTAGGGCATATCTCCTACAGACTCCCACTTGCACTAGAGTCAATAATCTAGTTAATGCTAATGCACTTTACACCTGTGGCACACCTGTGTAAATATGTTTCACATGTGGTATAGCCTGATGTCCAACGGATCTGACGACTTCAGCTCCGTGTGTCTCTTTGCATATCCTTCGCATTTTCATGCTTTCACAAAATTCATATTTTGTGTGGACTTGACTTTGTATGTATGTGAATCACAGGTCGAACCTGGATTCCTCAGACTGAGGTATGGAGCAACTACCTGCAGTAGTGTCCCATTGACAAAAGTCATCTTGGAACCATACTAAGTTCATGAATGAACTATATGATTCAACATCTTCTTTGTCCCTTAAAAAGCGGCAACATACTTCGCCTCTGTTATAGAATTCGCCACAGTATCTTGTTTGGAACAATTTCCAACTACCGTGCCACCATATTATGTATTACACAAAACCCTTTATTTAAATCGAAAATCGCTTGGAGCAATGATGAAGACTGTATCGATGTAACATTTTACAACGAACTCTTCATGATCTCCACTTGCGAGAAAACATGTCATCAGTGCTACTCTAGCATTCAATGACACTTTTCACTGTTGTCCTATGATCAGTACTTTTGATCACTTTGGTATCTATACTCACAACACCTTGGGAGTATCGGACAAAACTGGTTGTTTTACATACCATGGAATACATGATTAATCCAAACACGAAGGTGTGAGGAATCTCCATCATGTATTTTGCTCATCAGTGTTTTTGGGACACCGAGTCTTGCAAAAACTCTTTCCATGTGACTTCGGCAAGAATCACTCCTTGGCGTTTTAAATGCTAAAAAGTTTTAGCATCTTGTCAATATGTATTTATTGCTTAGCCCCATTAGGTAAATCTATCTCCATAGATCATTATGCCTAATATTGAGGCTATTTAGCCCAAGCACTTCATCGAAAAACTATTTTCAAATGAAGTCCTAATTCGTGTCAAGAATTTTATTTCCAATTAACAATGTGTCAAGCACACAACGTTTTTTAGAAATTTATTATGCTCCCACTTACTTTCTTGAATCACAAGCATCTTCGTTACCCATTGATGAAGTCGAACCCTTTTGACCATTTCATCAAAACACGAAGATTCCAACTCCATTATGCTCTCTTCTGTCCATTGCTGGAACTCTGAAGTTTGCACACTCACTAGCATCCTCTGGAATGACAAAATACCTTGAACTGTAACACATGCAAGTCCGCGGTTTCATTTCCATCATATGGAAATCCTATTGTCATCCATGTTTCATATCTCATGACTGAAATATGTATTAATTGCTAGTTCAACCCGAACCGACTTTAAGCATCGCTACGGTGAAACAACCTCATCGCAGTCAACTCCTTGAACTTGTTATTTCAACAAGTCGAGCTTTATGGATAAAATATTTTTATCCGTATCAGTTTTAAGTTCCATAAATATTCGTTAGACTCTAAGTCTTCCGAAAGGTGTATCAAGGTTTTAATCTTGAATCACTTATATGGAAACTAACTCGGGTTGTATTGGCATTCAGCCAATTCCGGAGTCAGGGCCCATCAACGCTTTCTTGTGTATCGTAGGTATACTGTTGTCTGACAACAATATCTCGTCTACGCACCTGAGAGGTTTGCACGAGCCTTGCCTACGTGGTTTAGCTGCAAGTTTGACCGAAGTCCATACATTTTATTGTAGAGACTTCCGTATCAGTCGCAGTAGGAAACACTGGAATTACTTCCAAGGTCTCTTTCCTTTGACCTGATGACGGAGATACTGGTTATCTCGTCGAGTTGCATTATTCTCCCACTCACCTTTTTGAAAGAACCATTTTCTTCAAAAAGCATACCGTTCTTTGTGGCAAACCTATTTGCCTCGGTATAGTGAGGGAGTAATACCCAATTGCTTGGGATAACCTACAAAGTAGCACTTGTCTGATTTGGAATAGGTTTGTAACCTTTTACACAAGCCCCATATTCCAAATGTTAAGAAAAGATATAACATGGTTGGGCATACCATACCATGGTGTCATTTCAACAGACCCGATGGAGCTCTTTTCAGTGTAAAAGCCGCAGTCTCTAAAGCATCACTCTTTAAAAGGGATAATGGCAAATTTATTTATGTCATCTTTGATCTTACCATGTCATAAATGGTTCGATTACATCTTCACGGACTTTCCACTTGCAGTGGTGCTCCGGGAGGTGCAAGTTATGAAACCCCTTTCACAACTCATCAGACATTCGCTAAACTTGTAACTCAAATATTCCTTTCTGCAATCGAATTGTAGAAACATAATTTTCTTGTTACAATAACTTCTACTTCATTTTTGAAAACCTTTCGAATGATTTCAAAAGATCCAGACTTACGTCCCATCAAGCAAATATCCATATATCTACTTGAGTCATTTCTGAAGATAGTAAATCCACTACTTGCAACATTTATCGAACTACACACATCAAATGTATGATCACTAATAAGTTTGTTGTTCGTTCCTTATGGCCTGTGAACGGTATTTCAGTCACTTCACTTTTCGGAGAAAAGTTGCAAGTGTCAGATGATTCAAAATCAAACGACTTCAAAATCCATCATAATGGAATTTTCCATGCGGGTTTCTCCAATGTGACCAAATGCAGTGCCACACTTGTGTGGTATTCTTTTAGTCTTGCGACATTTAGAGTCAGTGTTATGGATGTATCATATTACCATCAATATTCATAACATACGTCCCATCTTGGATGGAAGCATGGCCCTTCATGTTATTCATAATACTGAACAACAATTGTTCTT
Organism: Thinopyrum elongatum; assembly: GCA_011799875.1. NCBI lineage: Eukaryota > Viridiplantae > Streptophyta > Magnoliopsida > Poales > Poaceae > Thinopyrum > Thinopyrum elongatum. The sequence goes on along the minus strand of CM022303.1, from coordinate 90,256,553 downwards.
TTTATGAACAACCCTTTTGCCACAAACATTTTGCAATGGGCTAGAGTGTATGAAACTCTAAAATGAATTATGAAAGTAAAAACAGAGGTAATATATTATTATCATTTATTCATAACATGCATCTCATTCTCAATGAAAGTATGGCCCTTATGTTATTCATAACATCGAACATAAAAAGTTCTCTTATGAACAACCTTCTTGCAAGATTACTTTATGCAAAGGCTAGAGTTTGTAAAACTCTAAATGAATTATGAAAATAAATACAGACGGTAATACACCGATGGAAGGTATAGTAACATTTACTATGTTCCCTGTGTATACCTAAACCTCATTCCTGGCTAGTCTTTCAGGCCATAGTAGTTCTTACATCGAGTTGCAACAGAATGCAATCGAGCGGGTATCTCTATGATTAACTCACAATACCCAAGAATCAGTGATTAACAAATTAATCATAATTCCCAAGAACTATATCTTTGACTAGCCTTCTATACATCAAAAACTTGTATGACATTCGTACATGAGCTGGATATTCCAGTCTTCTTTCTTTCTGCCATTATACTTCTAACAGTTTAACTTTTAGTATTTCTCCTACTCTCAGAAGAAGCACCCAACTTAAGAGTGGCGTTAGCCCCGGACTTCCTAGGCGTGAAAGTTTCACTAACACCCTTCGGACACTTCCTTTCTCTTTAAGTTGTTGTTTTATTCACCTTTCATCATATGACAGGCGTTCTTCTGGATCCCTCTCTTATCAGTCTAATGCATAGTAAACTCTTTTACTAATAGTTTGCAAACAAACATTGCTTTGGATATCTCATATCTTTTAGCCTTTGTCTGTCTCTGAAAATGATTTTCAGATTCCATGAATATCACATAACTATCCAAACTTTCGAAGTTCGGGTCTCATGGAAGCAAACATATTGCACTTGACTGAAAACGGAATTCTAGCTTTTGGATCGAAGGACGAGAGTCACATGATCCAGAGCATAAGCAAGAGAATACCGAAAGTATGCGATAGGACAAAGTCCTTCTCGGCACTCTTGAGGACAATCCTCACATTACGTTACCAACCGTAAAGTTTTAACCAGATATTTAACAGCTATTCAATTTTAATAGGGAAGGTGGAAACGCGAGCCATAATTCTACAACTATTATGCAATTAACACTTAGACAGTGTCCATAATTAATTGCACTAAGAATTAAAACAAGTTTATTCTACAGTGCGCTCCCACTCAAATCAATATCTCTCATAATTGATTGTGAGCGATTCAAGATCCGTATTTCAATTCAACGCCATTGATGGTGAGCATCACTGATAACGAAAATCTCAATCGGTAGGCAAACTTGCCAATCACATCACTGATGACGAAATATGTATTAATTGCTAGTTCAACACTCCTTGAACTCGTTATTGCAACAAGTCGAGCTTTATGGATAAAACATTTTTACCCGTATCAGTTTTTAGTTCCATAAAATTCGTTAGACTCTAAGTCTTTCGAAAGGTGTATCAAGGTTTTAATCTTGAAACATTTATATGGAGACTATCTCGGATTGTATTGGCATTTAGCCAATTCCGGAGTCAGGGCCCATCAACGCTTCCTTGTGTATCGTAGGTATACTGTTGTCTAACAACAATATCTCGTTTGCGCACCTGAGAGGTTTGCACGAGCCTTGCCTACGTGGTTCAGCTGCAAGTTTGACCGAAGTCCATACATTTTATTGTAGAGACTTCCGTATCAGTCATAGTAGGAAACTCTGGAATTACTTCCAAGGTCTCTTTCCTTTGACCTGATGACGGAGATACTGGTTATCTCGTCGAGTTGCATTATTCTCCCACTCACCTTTTTGAAAGAACCATTTTCTTCAAAAAGCATACCGTTCTTTGTGGCAAACCTATTTGCCTCGGTATAGTGAGGGAGGAATACCCAATGACTTGGGATAACCTACAAAGTAGCACTTGTCTGATTTGGAATAGGTTTGTAACCTTTTACACAAGCCCCATATTCCAAATGTTTAAGAAAAGATATAACATGGTTGGGCGTACCATACCATGGTGTCATTTCAACAGACCCGATGGAGCTCTTTTCAGTGTAAAAGCCGCAGTCTCTAAAGCATCACTCTTTAAAAGTGATAATGGCAAATTTATTTATGTCATCTTTGATCTTACCATGTCATAAATGGTTCGATTACATCTTTACGGACTTTCCACTTGCAGTGGTGCTCCGGGAGGTGCAAGTTATGAAACCCCTTTCACAACTCATCAGACATTCGCTAAACTTGTAACTCAAATATTCCTTTCTGCAATCGAATTGTAGAAACATAATTTTCTTGTTACAATAACTTCTACTTCATTTTTTAAAACCTTTCGAATGATTTCAAAAGATCCAGACTTACGTCCCATCAAGCAAATATCCATATATCTACTTGAGTCATTTCTGAAGATAGTAAATCCACTACTTGCAACATTTATCGAACTACACACATCAAATGTATGATCACCAATAAGTTTGTTGTTCGTTCCTTATGGCCTGTGAACGGTATTTCAGTCACTTCACTTTTCGGAGAAAAGTTGCAAGTGTCAGATGATTCAAAATCAAACGACTTCAAAATCCATCATAATGGAATTTTCCATGCGGGTTTCTCCAATGTGACCAAATGCAGTGCCACACTTGTGTGGTATTCTTTTAGTCTTGCGACATTTAGCGTCAGTGTTATGGATGTATCATATTACCATCAATATTCATAACATATGTCCCATCTTGGATGGAAGCATGGCCCTTCATGTTATTCATAATACTGAACAACAATTGTCCTTTTTATGAACAACCCTTTTGCAACAAACATTTTGCAATGGGCTAGAGTGTATGAAACTCTAAAATGAATTATGAAAGTAAAAACGGAGGTAATATATTATTATCATTTATTCATAACATGCATCTCATTCTCAATGAAAGTATGGCCCTTATGTTATTCATAACATCGAACATAAAAAGTTCTCTTATGAACAACCTTCTTGCAAGATTACTTTATGCAAAGGCTAGAGTTTGTAAAACTCTAAATGAATTATGAAAATAAATACAGACGGTAATACACCGATGGAAGGTATAGTAACATTTACTATGTTCCCTGTGTATACCTAAACCTCATTCCTGGCTAGTCTTTCAGGCCATAGTAGTTCTTACATCGAGTTGCAACAGAATGCAATCGAGCGGGTATCTCTATGATTAACTCACAATACCCAAGAATCAGTGATTAACAAATTAATCATAATTCCCAAGAACTATATCTTTGACTAGCCTTCTATACATCAAAAACTTGTATGACATTCATACATGAGCTGGATATTCCAGTCTTCTTTCTTTCTGCCATTATACTTCTAACAGTTTAACTTTTAGTATTTCTCCTACTCTCAGAAGAAGCACCCAACTTAAGAGTGGCGTTAGCCCCGGACTTCCTAGGCGTGAAAGTTTCACTAACACCCTTCGGACACTTCCTTTCTCTTTAAGTTGTTGTTTTATTCACCTTTCATCATATGACAGGCGTTCTTCTGGATCCCTCTCTTATCAATCTAATGCATAGTAAACTCCTTTACTAATAGTTTGCAAACAAACATTGCTTTGGATATCTCATATCTTTTAGCCTTTGTCTGTCTCTGAAAATGATTTTCAGATTCCATGAATATCACATAACTATCCAAACTTTCGAAGTTCGGGTCTCATGGAAGCAAACATATTGCACTTGACTGAAACGTAATTCTAGCTTTTGGATCGAAGGACGAGAGTCACATGATCCATAGCATAAGCGAGAGAATACCGAAAGTATGCGATAGGACAAAGTCCTTCTCGGCACTCTTGAGGACAATCCTCACATTACGTTACCAACCGTAAAGTTTTAACCAGATATTTAACAGTTATTCATTTTTAATAGGGAAGGTGGAAACGCGAGCCATTATTCTACAATTATTATGCAAACCACACTTAGACAGTGTTCATAATTAATTGCACTGAGAATTAAACAAGTTAATTCAACAGTGCGCTCCCACTCAAATCAATATCTCTCATAATTGATTGTGAGTGATACAAGACCCGCATTTCCATTCAACGCCATTAACGAGATGAACACTGATGGCGCGAACTTCAATCGGTAGGCAAACTTGCCGATCACATCTCTATGTGACTCTTGTTCATCTTTCGATGGGCGTGTTCCGAGCTCAGGGAGATCCTTTCAGAACGTCAAGACAACCAAGTGATCTTGCTGCGAGGTCTCAACTCACCCGCCTCACACATCCCTAATCGTTCGTACCCAGGGAGATCCTGTGATACCCCGAAAAGTTAGGTGCCGTGACGGTGCTACACTTGGGAGAACACTAACTACTTGATATTTTTGTGAGAGATTACCCTAATAAAAAGCGACTACCGCGCAATCAAGAAGGGTGCATCATAAGGGATAAACATCTCAGGTAATTCATAATAGCATGATATGGTATAGCCCTTTCTGACGGAGAAGTCTTGTATTTCTTCGTCTTCGGCATTCGCATCGGTGTTCACCTTCGCGAAGATTGCCACCACCTTGTCGATGCACCAGATAATATTGCTATCTCTATAGCTAATAAAATAATGCATTACAACAAGGTTGACACATAGGTCATTTAAAGTGCAATCATATGGCTCCAGCCATCATGCCGAATCATGACACGCAGGTCATGTTAATTAATTTACATCATATAGTCATCTCATACATAATCAAATTATTATGAGCACTGCTATACCACATCATATGCACATGCAAACCCTCCTGCAAAACCAAGTTAGACGCCTCTAATCGGTTCAGCAAAAACTTGTTTTTCGTGGCTTCTAAGGTTTTGAAACAAACCGAAGCTACCAACGTCCATCATCAAGTATGATAATTCAAGTCGCTAGATTAACTTTCCAGGGTGTATGAAAACCGAGATAATAAAATCTCGAGCCCCATACTAAACTTCGTCATACGCATGACCCCCGTGCAGATCATATCTGCATTGCCCTTTCGTCTGCGAAATTTCATCTTTCCTTTTAACTACAGTGGAATTCAATGAACTGTTAGCACTTCGTTGATCAATCAGGATCGCGGATTGCCAGAACATTGAAACTCCACCATGCTGTTATCAAGATCAGAAATATGCAAATTCCAGGGAAGCAACAAGAACATCGGGTAACAGATTTCATCTGCTACCCGCACAAATAATTTTCAGTAATAGAACTCATCTACTACCTAATTATATTGTGCAACACCCATACATCACTATGTATTCTAGATCGCAACCTGCATCTACGCATAGCACGGCTCTGATACCACTGTAGGGTAACGCAGCAGAAAACAAAATTTTTCCGACCTACGCACCAGCCCAGGACCACTATGGAGACTGCATACAAGGTTTGATCATTTTCGTTACCGACTCGTAGCGCAGCGGAAGAAGAGTCGATGACGATCGGCGGTGCAGATCCCCGCAGCTAGGATTTACAACCTCCCAACCGCGAGGATGTATACCCTCGTCTTCTCTTTGGACAGCCCTCCGGGAGGCGGTCGAACAGTCCCCCGGACGGTGTCGCGGACAGCCCTTCGGGAGGACCTTCGAAGCTCGAACGGTCACTTGGACAGCCCTTCGGGAGGACTCACAGAACTAGGACCGTCACTTGGACAGCCCTTCGGGAGGCACTCACGAACAGCCCCTCGGGCACTAAGATCGAAACTACGACCTCTCTACAGAGTTGCACACATACGGTGTCATCTATCCGGCAGGGCTTCGCCGTCCAGAACTAGTTCCCACCGGAACCCAGACAGCCTTTCGGCTCTACGAAACTCTTTTCGTGGGAGGGAGAGAGAAGCCAGATCATTGCAATGGCACTTGTATGTGAGAAGGGATGAAGGATTGAGCAGCCCCCTCTCCTCCTTATATAGGAAAACCAAGGGGTAGGATGGGCATTCAAGAAATACCAAAATACCCATGAAGGAAACTCTTTCCAAGGGCATAAGAGAGAAACCAAAGGACATGTGGAGCTCCAAGGAGGAGCTCCACATGTGGCCGGCCACCCCCTTGGGGTCCCCCCCCCAAGGGGGCTCTCATCCATCCACATCACCTTCTAGAAGCCTTTAGCAAAAAGCCCTAAAAGGTGGCTTTCCAAAAAATTCCAAAAAGCACTTTCACTATTCACGACGACATTTTTCAGCGTCCGTTCGAACTGAAAATATCTATGTGGGCTTAGAACATTTCTAGTACCCACTAAAATAATTTTCAACGTGTTTTGGAACAATTCCAGTTTAGTGATTTCATCTGCGAAAAGCATCTGAAGCGGTTCCGGCAGCCCCGGAACATTTCCGGTTTTTTCTTCCAGAAAATTCCCAGAAGTTTCCAGAATGATTCTGGCATCCTCCAAGAATTACCAGGCATGTGCTGAAACCATTTTGACTTAATGGTATCCCCTGAAACAACTTTTCAGTTTCACCGGAACTCATCCGGTGACCTCTCTCTGCGGAACTTTTCCGCTGTCCGAAACTTTTCGGTGTCCGAAACTTTTTCGGTGATTTTCTCTCAGACTCCCTGTCTAGTATTCAGCAGATAGATGACCCTTAAGCGTGTGACCCTATAGGTTCGGTGAAGTATAGACATGACACGGAACCCCTTCCGATCAATGATCAACATCGGAGCCGTGGACACCCATATTGACCCCTATACCCACACGAATGAATATTCGAGTGAACCTCCAGTTGCCGTGTGCTATTCCTGTTGCTTCGCGATATGTTACAAATACCCGAGGCGAGACATGTTGGCATTCCCGTGGATCAACAACTTGTCCACTATGCTAGTTACCTCGTTACCGGTATTGTTCTCTTTTCTCGTTACTGTGTTCCGGCATCCCTGTGATCAAATCACCCTGTGTCTGGCCAGACGATGATGGATACCGTAACACCGAGAGGGCCCAGAGATATCTCTCCATCGTCGGAGGAGCAAATCCCAATCTTGAGCTATCAAGTTACTTGACATACTTTCCCATGAACCCGTAAGCCGCCATAATAGCCATCCAGTTACGGATGACGTTTAACAAACCCCAAAGTTCATGAATCAAGCATGAAGAAACTCGATACTCTCATGGTCTGAGGAATTATGCAAACGTTAACCATCTCTGTGTTATTAACCATTAACTTGTGACGAAAGAATCTCATAGCATAACATCAATTTGGGTCGATTCAACAAAAATGTTGTGCTAACAATTGTGCCCTCAAAATTGCCGGCATAGTCATGCCCATGATCAGGAAAACAGGATCATCATGCAATACTTGAGCCAGTCATAGAGGCTTGACTAGGAATACATTTTACCGTTTATTATCCCACACGTGCACATGAGTTTCCCTCCAAGCCTCGTTTTATTTGTAGACTCGAGAATCATTGCAGTTATAGCATGGAACATAAACCTAATTATGAACAGGGAGATAATCAATAACATTTATTATTGCCTCTAGGGCATATCTCCTACAGAGTAAGCACCGTTGAAATGGTTGATTATTTACTTTAGATATGCCCTTCCATAGGTTTATAGTTCATTGGTGTTGAGTACACACCGTGGCCGTGACTCCTAACTATGAATCACTACCAGAATCGAGCCCTATCCCGACGGACTTAACTATGCCGACGACCCCCCGTCGGCATATACGGAGGTATGCCGACGGCCTAGGCCAAGCCGTCGGTGTAGAAAAGCCGTCGGGGTATCTCAAGGTGTGCCGACAGGGGCCGTCGGCATAGAGAAGCCGTCGGCATAGGGTGACATATGCCTACAACGGCCGTCGGCATATCTGGGCCATCGGCATAGATGTGGGCCCGGCGACCCGGTGTGCGACGGGCAGTTGACGCCGTCATAGCTACCCCGATGGTTCAAACGGCGGGCGGCGACATAGCTATGCCGACGGCAAAGCCCTTGTCCATGTCATCGATCCGCGGCAGGCGCCACATCATCGATCTGAGGCATGTACCTCATATATCCGGGGGCAAAGCTATGTCGACGGCTTTGCTGTCGGCATATCTGTGTATTATTTTTTATTTTATTTTTTATTTTTTTACTTTATTTGTTCTAAATTAAAATTTGATTAACTTAAATGTGCCTTATCTAAATATACACATACATAAATTATATATCGGTTTGGTGTAGAATTTTCCATAGATTATGAATATGTAGTTTGTAGTTTTTTTTAGTATGTTTTTTTTAAGGTTAAGACAGTAGGAAAGGCTCCTACTGCATGTATATATTAAATATCCAAGGGCTGTTACATATTTACAACAATTAGGGAGCTATCTAAACTATTACAAGGGGAAATGGTAGAGGGATATATCACACAATAGCTGGGTTAGGGGACTGTCTCAAGAATGGCATAGACTAGCTGCCTTTTTTGAGTGGGCAGTTTGTAGCTAAGATTGTGGAAGTCCCTTTTGAATCTATTTTTCCAAAATGTGACCGAGGGGAGCACATGTCTAAAACGGTTGTTGTTTCGTTCTTTCCATAGACTCCAAGCTGCCACCAAGAAGGTCTCCATGATCATTTTTTGTTGGTGTCTTGCCTTCATGTGCTCAATAAGCTCAAGTCTATTCAAGTGGTCACTCCATGTGATGTTCAAAATCTGCCAGCATTCCTTACTAAAGGTACAGTGGAAGAAAAGATGTTCCACTGTTTCTTCAACGTGTTGTCCAAACAAGAGGCAGTCGAGATTGTCACCTATGTTATAGTGTCTCCTTCTCAACATATTTCTGGTGTTCAATCGGTCTGACAGCAGCAACCAGCCAAAGACTTTGATCTTGGTTGTACATTTAGATTTCCACAGCCATTAATAATGTGACCTCATGTTCTTTTGAATATAGGTCCTTATACTTTATTAAAATCACAAACAATTGATAATTACATCTATTTTGACAAGTTTATATGTTTTATAAGAATCTGGATAGTGCTAGATCCGCCGGTCAACTGTCTCAGGGTTAGACGGGACGGGGGACTTGGGGGGTAGCAATGCCGCCAGGTCTTGCGGTGGGCCCTCTTACGCGTGTGGAAGCATGGTAGCAGGTGCAAGCACCTGACACACGGCTTCGGGGTGTGACCCCCCTCACTGACGTCGCTGCCGTCGTCTCACGGAGGGGAAACAGCCACGTCGGGCAGACACGGAGGGAATCTTGCGGTGGGTTGGGCCCGAACCTTGATCGGAAGTGTACCTATGGGCTGGTCTATCACAACCAGGTGAAAAGGTGTTGGGAAACGTTGCATGAAAACAAAAAAATTCTACGCACACACAAGATCTATCCATGGAGATGCATAGCTACGAGGGGGGGAGAGCATCTTCATACCCTTGAAGATCGCTAAGCGGAAGCGTTTATCAACGTGGTTGATGTAGTCGTACACCTTCACGATCCGTCCCGATCAAGTACCGAACCTACGGCACCTCCGCGTTCAGCACACGTCCAGCTCGATGACGTCCTCGCCTTCTTGATCCAGCAAGACGGGCGAAGTAGTAGATGAGTTCCGGCAGCACGACGGTGTGGTGACGGTGTTGGTGAAGAACAATCTCTGTAGGGCTTCGCCAAGCACAACGAAAACTATAATGGAGGATAAACTAGAAGGGACGAGGTTGCCGGCTGTAGCGCCCAAGATGCGATTCTATGCCAATCACGTGATGAACTCATGATTGGGGCACAACCGCATTTCGAGCGCATAGCAAGGTGGATATCATTACAACATACCATGTACTGAATAGATGAGAATACAAGATAAAAGCTTACACTCGCCACAAGCTACAACATGAATACAACAGTTCATCAATACATAGCAATCATCATACAGAAGAGCAGGATCCGACTATGGATGAAACCAAACGAAAAAGAAGAACGACATCCACCCTGCTAATCCCAGGCTCCCGACCCGGAACCTATCCCTTGATCGAAGAAGAAGAAGAAGAGCACCAAAACAAGCATGCATCGCTCTCGCGTCAGATCATCGCATTACCTGTACCTGCAGCTGTTGTTGTAGTAATCTGTGAGCCACGAGGACTCAGCAATCCCATTACCATGGGTATCAAGACTAGCAAAGCTTAATGGGTATGGAATGGATAAGTGGTGAGGTTGCAGCAAGCACTAAACATTTGTATGGTGGCTAACTTACGAGTACAAGAATAAGAAGAGAAACAACGCATAACGGTCGCAAACTAGTAATGATCAATAAGTGATCCTGAACTACTTACGAGTCAATCATAACCCCACCGTGTTCTCTTCTCGACCTCACTCGAAAAGAGACGGTCACGGTTACGCACGTGGTTGGTGTATTTTATTTCGGATCTGGTGCCAAGTTCTCTACAACCGGATATTAAAAATTCTCATCTGCCACATAACTGCGGGCATGGCTTTCGAAAGTTTAAACCCTGCAGGGGTGTCCCAACTTAGCCCATGATAAGCTCTCACGATCCGCGGAGACAATCCTCCATCTCGGGACACCCCGTTCAAGCTCGGGATCCCGGTGCACAAGACATTTCGACAATGGTAAAACAAAACCAGCAAGACCTCCCGATGTGCCGACACCCCGATAGGAGCCGCGCGTATCTCGTCTCAGGCCACGATCGGATGGGACATCCTACGAGTAAAATCAGACCTCGAGTTTCCCCGTGGTGGCCCCGCAATCTACCCGGTTTGGACCAACACTCATGAGGAGCACTGGTCCGGATTGTTGATTAAGAATCCTCGGGTTAATTACTCCCTACGCAAATTTTAGTTGTTATTAGGCAAATGATAAAACCAAAGTTGGGCCTTGCTAGAAGAGTTTTATTCAAAGCGAACTGTCAAGGGGGGCCCATAAACCCCGACCGCGTGAGGAACGCAAAATTCAAGGAACATAACACCAGTAGTGGAACAAAACACCAAGCAAAAGGCCAAGTCTTCCACCCTTTACCAAGTATATAGATGCATTAATTAAATAAGAGATATTGTGATATCCCATAATATCCATGTCCCAACATGGAACAACCTGCAACTGCACCTGTAACTAGCAACGCTATAAGAGGGGCTGAGCAAAGCGGTAACATAGCCAAACAACGGTTTGCTAGGACGGTGGAAATGTTAGAGGCTTATCATGGCAATTTGGGAGGCTTGATAAACAAGTGATAGGTAGTGCGACATAGTGATAGTATCGAGACAACTAGCAAAGCAAAGATAGTAGTGGTATCCAGGGTAACTCTTGCCTGAAATCCCGCTAGGAAGAAGATCGAATCCATGAAGTAGACGAACCAACGTAATCGAACGAATCTTCACAATCACAACGTAACCGAAACTATCAAGGAGAAGCGCAGCCAGAAGGAAGCAAACATTATGGTAAACAACCATCACATAAACATGGCATGATGCGCAACCAAGTATGATGCATGTCCGGTTTAATGATTCATGGCATAGCAAAGTGCAACAAAAAATACTACAATTAAGTGGAGCTCAATATGCAACGAGTTGCATATTGACGAAACACCACATTCAAATATTTAGTTCACTCTTGTTTATGCTACCCATCAATATTAAATGTTGGTTAACATGGCAAGAGGTGAAGCATAAGTAAAGTAACTATTTAGGCAAGTTCAAATGAAGCCGGAAACAACAAACAACAGTTCCGGAAAATCCTCATGTGCATATTTGTGATTTGGTACTGTTCTGCCCTATACACAATTTTAGAGTTGTTAACCATGCAAAGTAATGCCACCATGTTAATCTATGCATTTTTCTACACCATTTACATATAAAGTTTATTAAATTCGGAGCTACGGTTAATTAGTTATGAAATAAATCATTTTAACATGTCATTTATGCAAATTAATGCAAATAGCAAGTTTAAGCAATTTTAACATGGATGCAAGTTGCATATTATGAAACTAGATGAAATTCTAAGCATTTTTCATATATAAATTATTTACATATGATGCACGGTTGTGAAGTTATTAAATGCATGAACTTGAGGGTTCAATCTGTAAATATGCAGTTTTCTGGATAATAGACAAAATCGCAGACAGGGAAAAAACACTACGGGCTGGAACTGACTGGCCCAACAGGAGCATGGCGCTAGAGGCTCACCCAGCAGGCCTGGCCCAGTTCGGTGGTGAGGCCTGGCAGAGGCGGCTGAGGAGTGTGCGCTGGGCCTTGTGCAATAAGGCCCAGGCGCGGGCGACGTGGTTCTCGTCCACGCTGGCGCTGGAACAAGTCAACGAGGGCGCGGCGCTGGTCTCCTCATTCGAAGCAGAGGAAGCGAGCGGCGGGCGACGCATCAGAGGGACTTGGCGGGGCGGCGGAGAGGCGCAGGGGCTTGATGCAAGACGGCGACGCGGGGACTTGGGCCTCCGGCAGCGCCGGGAACGCGAAGACGGGTGGATCCGGTTGGCTGGCGCCGGATCCGGGCAAACGACAGTGCGGACGGAGGAGCTTGGGCGCGGCGGCGTTGGTTTGCTCCTAGTCAGAGAGAAAACGAGAGGGGTGAGAGACATAGGGGAAGACGAACAGGAGAAGGGCGGGAGGATCTGGTCCGGCGGGACCTGCCATCGCTGAGGGGGTTCGGGCGGCGCTGGGGTTCCATGAGGCGGCGGCGGCCATGGCTTGGTCCCTGTGTGTGTGAGAGAGAGAAGCAGGGCACATGAGAGGTAAAACGAGAGGGGAAGAAGGAAGCAAGAAAGGGAGGTCCGGTGGGGTCCTGGCAGGCTTCGGTCGCCGGTGGGAGGAGGAACACGAGGGCGGAGGCACTCCATGATAAGGGGCTCGAGCTGCTGCCTCGCTCGAGAGCGCGGGCATGAGGAGGAGGCGCTGGGTCGCTGACGAGGTGGTGGGGAGCACGGGGCTCCGATCTGGTGGCATGGAGGAGGCTGGCCGGTGGGGGTGAAGCTCCTGGCGTCGGCTGGGGCCTCGAGCAGAGAGGAGGGCGAGGGGATCTGGAGGCTGTAGGTGGCGAGCGATGGTTGGGGAGGGATGGATCCCGAGGTGGGAGAAGAGTGGGTAGTTGGCTGGCGGCGGCGATGGGATTGATGGGACAGGGCTCCTAGATTTTAGGGTTTGGTCTAGTTATATACTCCCTCCGTACCAAAATTCTTATATTAGATTTTAGGGTTTGGTCTGGTTATATAGCAGGTAATTAATAGGAGGGGGATTTGGATCATCGGATCGGGATCTGACGGTCGAGAATAAAAGGTTAGGAGAGTCAAAGAAGAAACTGAAGATATTTTAGGGATGTTTGGGGTTGATCCGGACCCACCGGTGATGACTGAGCGGTTCGGGTTGGGGGCAGTTTCGGACGCGCGCGAGGGGTCTGACAAAAGGCCACGGAGACAAGGGTTTGATGGGCTGAGAGAAGAGAGAGAAGAGAGCGGTCCGATTGATCTGAGAGGAGGCCAACAGAGACAAGGAAGAAGCGGCAACTACGAGTGGATGCAAGTTTTAAGAAAACATGCAGATGCAATGCAGATGATGCGATGATGAATGCAGCAAACAAATAAATACACACGACGATAACGAAAAACATGGAAGGCGTCTAGAGCATCGGTCTCGGGGTGTTACAACTCTCCTCCACTTACAAGAGATCTCGCCCCGAGATCTAGGGATGAAAACGGAAAGGGAAGAGGTAAACAAAGTTGCTTCTTTGACAAACAAATGAAACCAAAGAACATTGGAGGTTGAAAAACTTGAAAGAAAGAATACAACGGAGATGAACGAAGTTGAAAACACTCCGTTAGAAAAAAGGAACAAGGAACATTACTAGAACCTTATAGGTTGAAAGACATATGAAAATAGTTACAATGGACAAGAAGAACATGCAAGCACATGGGTTGAAACGAGATAGACAAGGAATAAGAACGAAAGAATTAGAACAACACTCCGACTGAAAATAGAAGGAAGTAACATGAATTTGGCAAGATGGGACGATACTTGACGAGAGCAACAACAGAATGCCTCCGGAAGAAATGAAAGAATGAAATGAAAAGAACGGAGAAGAAAATGACAACTTCTGCCACAAACGAACTTGGAAAGCATCCTTGCAAAGAAGGATTGAACGGAGTTGTTGGAAAATCAACAACGAAAAGCACAAGCTTGTTGTGGGCTTACGGAAAACATCTCAAAATTATGAGGTGAAAACCGGCCACTAACGGAAACAGTTTATTGGATTGAGGTAAACAAGGAGATGAAAACTCCTTTTACCGAGAGAATAGGAGGAAACTTGGATTATCGATAGGCACCACAATTAGCAACATTCCGTAGGGAAGGCTTTAGGTGAAATCTTTACCAAGATAACTCCAACGAAGAGATTGATGGATTTAAAATACCTCACTCTTGACAACATGTGAATCATGAAACACCAAGGGAAATTGTCAAGAACGACATAACACCACCTCAAAAGATAAGGTAGAAAGAATTGCACTTTGGAATGCAAGAAGAAGAATACTTGAGCTCCTCCAAGAAAATCTTGAAGAATACTTCGAGAATAAATTAAATCTTGATGAACCACCACGTAGAACCTCTTGGAAGAACTCCGAACTGAAAGGATACTAGAAAAGAAATGAAGGTTAAAAAGAATAAGATTGGAGTCTTGCAATGAATTGGAGCTTCGAGACAAGACAACCGAGAAAACTTGAAACTCCAGAAAAGAAAAGATGAAAAACTTAGAACCGAGAAATTGATATCATGAACGAACTCCGGAAGAAAAGAATTGAATCACCTCGAGGAAACAAGAATAAGAATTATGTTATGCTTATCCTTCACCAAATTAAATTGATGACAAGCAACGGATTTGGCACACTACTTACTCCCATTGAAAAGGATTGATATAGCGCAAACTTGAGAAAGTCTTCAATGAATCACCGGTAGGATTTTGGAAAGAACAAATGAATTGATACGATAACGAAGGAAGAGAAATCTTGAACGAACCACCGTAAGAATTGAAAACAAACGAAGAAAAGGGAACGACTCACCAGGAAGGATTAGGAAACGACGAAGATACTTGAGGGAATTTAGATACAAGAGAACGAAGAGATCATGAGCTGAACTAGAGAATACTTGGACGAAGCACAAGAAGAATTGGAGAACGAGAGCTGAATGTTGAGAATCAAGATTTCTGAAATGATGGCCTTCGGATGATCTAGAAAAGAAAACAACTCCTGAAATGCTTCGGATGGGTATGAAAAGATTACTTGATGATCGGAACCAATTTGAGAGGATGGCATCAAGCTTGAACCATGAATCTTCAAGAGAACGGAGCAAGATTTAAGAGAAACTCTTCTTTGGTCTTCAACGCCGAGAATGACGACGAGAAACACCACCATGAATTGTTTAGACACTCCGGGAAAATGAAAAGCGAAGAGGTTGAGCCAAAGACGAAAAGAATTTGAAATCGAGCTTGGAGGATACATTTGACTGATGAGAAATCATTCTTACGTCAAACTTTGAAAAGCATTAGAGAATCACTCCGGAAAATTAGAAGAGTCAGGTAAGATCCTAGGAAAAGACCTGTGGGTTAGGGCCCACTCAAGAGAAACACCATTGAAATGATTGCTTGAAAGAGAGTTTGCACCGGTAAGATTCGAACGACTCGAATGAGGTAGCAACCACAAAATAGAACGAACGGATGTTGAATGAAAACACGAGTCTTCTGAGATATTTCAGCACTCCGGATATGAATAAAAAGGTGGATAAATACAAGGTGCACCGGCATGATAAAGCATATGAAAGGACGAAAGGGATATGATCAACACCGAAAGCTTGCAATTAGTCCACCGGAGAAGAAAGAGAATGAAGAATGATAAACTTAAAGCTGCCTTAGCATCTTCATGAGAATCACTAGGTAAGAACATTGAAGGAAAAGAATGAAGAGACTCCGCAACAATAAAATGGATACTTGATTAAGAAATCCGAGTCCTTGAAGAAAAGGGTGGGATGGTGGGAAAAATAAAGGCAACTTGGGATGGATGAAACAGACGAATCCTCAGACTTCTCAACGGTGCCCTTATGGGATAACTTGAAGAGAAGCACACCAGTTGAAAAAGAATTGACATGACAAACTCGATGATCAAGAAGGATTAGTATTCACATAGAAATATGAGAACACCGCTCAGGAAAGGTATGGAATCAACACTTGACATTGAAGCAACTCAAATACCACAACTCAAAACAAAACAAAGGATTGGCTTGCAGAATAAGCCGGAAACAAACATATGATAGACATTTCGCCCAAAGTGTTCGCGATGAGGCCCCACGGGCACGACGTACAGCGGACATCATGAATGACAAATGAGGCGTCCCCGAATCAGCATAGCCAAGGATTCTTTAAGACGTCTCGCGACCACTGTAAATCGACCGTTGAAAACGAACCACTAGACATTGGAGCCCAATCTCAACTCATACATCTGTCGAAAAGAAATCCTGGGTAACTACTTGAATTCCCACCTAAAAACTCTCAAAACTTTCTGGTTATGCAATCTGGTGTTGGGGATACAGGGAGGCACAAATATCTCACACAACTAACAAATCCTACACTCCAACTGTATCCATCCGTCAACACATAACCAAGAAAACCTCGAAAATCGTGTACCTCAGACCTTCGAAAGAACATCCCCTATACTAGCTGTGGCAATACATCTGGTCGCTCTCCCCAGTACTGGGTGTCGCCAAACTACTCTCACCACAAAGAGTATAGAAGCATTTTCGATGTCGGCGTCCTCTGGTATTCCGGAACTGAAACGATAAACACTGTGATGAAAACACCTTGGAGCTCAACTCCCCGGGACACTGCCACAACCCCTAAATGACAAGAGGCACCAAGACAGAATTCCCATCACAATGATATCGGACCGATTACACAATACCCTCGTGATCCTAAAAAAAATTGAGTGAAAAAGGATAGAAGAGTGGAGAAAACACCTACGTCAGGAGTCCTCACCAGAGCGACGAAGGGGATAAGGAGTAAAAGAATTCCTATTCTCCGATATAACTAGACTCAAAATAGTTTTTTTTTTAGACTCAACAATGGCAGCGGTTCAATCAATCAAGGGGGCTCCTAAGGTCGGTAAGGCTCTGATACCAACTTGTAGCGCCCAAGATGCGATTCTATCCCAATCATGTGATGAACTCATGATTGGGGCACAACCGCATTTCGAGCGCATAGCAAGGTGGATATCATTACAACATACCATGTACTGAATAGATGAGAATACAAGATAAAGGCTTACACTCGCCACAAGCTACAACATGAATACAACAGTTCATCAATACATAGCAATCATCATACAGAAGAGAAGGATCCGACTACGGATGAAACCAAACGAAAAAGAAGAACGACATCCACCCTGCTAATCCCAGGCTCCCGACCCGGAACCTATCCCTTGATCAAAGAAGAAGCAGAAGAAGAGCTCCAAAACAAGCATGCAACGCTCTCGCGTCAGATCATAGCATTACTTGTACCTGCAGCTGTTGTTGTAGTAATCTGTGAGCCACGAGGACTCAGCAATCCCATTACCATGGGTATCAAGACTAGCAAAGCTTAATGGGTATGGAATGGATAAGTGGTGAGGTTGCAGCAAGCACTAAGCATTTGTATGGTGGCTAACTTACAAGTACAAGAATAAGAAGAGAAACTACGCATAACGGTCGCAAACTAGTAATGATCAATAAGTGATCCTGAACTACTTACGAGTCAATCATAACCCGACCGTGTTCTCTTCTCGACCTCACTCGAAAAGAGACGGTCACGGTTACACATGCGGTTGGTGTATTTTATTTCGGATCTGGTGTCAAGTTCTCTACAACCGGATATTAAAAATTCCCATCTGCCACATAACCGCGGGCACGGCTTTCGAAAGTTTAAGCCCTGTAGGGGTGTCCCAACTTAGCCCATGATAAGCTCTCACGATCCGCGGAGATAATCCTCCATCTCGGGACACCCCGATCAAGCCTGGGATCCCGGTGCACAAGACATTGCGACAATGGTAAAACAAAACCAGCAAGACTTCCTGACGTGCCGACACCCCGATAGGAGCCGCGCTTATCTCGTCTCAGGCCACGATCGGATGGGACATCCTACGAGTAAAACCAGACCTCGAGTTTCCCCGTGGTGGCCCCGCAGTCTACCCGGTTTGGACCAACACTCATGAGGAGCACTGGCCCGGGTTGTTGATTAAGAATCCTCGGGTTAATTACTCCCTATGCAAATTTTAGTTGTTATTAGGCAAATGGTAAAACCAAAGTTGGGCCTTGCTGGAAGAGTTTTATTCGCGAACTGTCAAGGGGGGCCCATAAACCCCGGCCGCGTGAGGAACGCAAAATTCAAGGAACATAACACCAGTATGATGAAAACTAAGGCGGCAAGAGTGGAACAAAACACCAAGCAAAAGGCCAAGCCTTCCACCCTTTACCAAGTATATAGATGCATTAATTAAATAAGAGATATTGTGATATCCCATGATATCCATGTCCCAACATGGAACAACCTATAACTGCACCTGCAACTAGCAACGCTATAAGAGGGGCTGAGCAAAGCGGTAACATAGCCAAACAACGGTTTCCTGGGACGGTGGAAAATGTTAGAGGCTTATCATGGCAATTTGGGAGGCTTGATAAACAAGTGGTAGGTAGCGCGACATAGTGATAGCATCGAGACAACTAGCAAAGCAAAGATAGTAGTGGTATCCAGGGTAACGGTCATCTTGCCTGAAATCCCGCTAGGAAGAAGATCGAATCCATGAAGTAGACGAACCAACGTAGTCGAACGGATCCTCACAATCGCAACGTAACCGGAACTATCAAGGAGAAGCGCAATCGGAAAGAAGCAAACATCATGGTAAACAACCATCACATAAACATGGCATGATGCGCAACCAAGTATGATGCATATCCGGTTTAATGATTCATGGCATGGCAAAATGCAACAAACAATACTACAATTAAGTGGAGCTCAATATGAAACGAGTTGCATATTGACGAAACACCACATTCAAATATTTAGTTCACTCTTGTTTATGCTACCCATCAATATTAAATGTTGGTTAACATGGCAAGAGGTGAAGCATAAGTAAACTAACTATTTAGGCAAGTTTAAATGAGGCCGGAAACAACAAACAACAATCCCGGAAAATCCCCATGTGCATATTTTGGATTTGGTACTGTTCTGCCCTATACACAATTTTAGAGTTGTTAACCATGCAAAGTAATGCCACCATGTAAATCTATGCATTTTTCTACACCATTTACATATAAAGTTTATTAAATTCGGAGCTAAGGTTAATTAGTTGTGAAATAAATCATTTTAACATGTCATTTATGCAAATTAATGCAAATAGCAAGTTTAAGCAATTTTAACATGGATGCAAGTTGCATATTATGAAACTAGACGAAAAACATGGAAGGCGTCTAGAGCGTCGATCTCGGGGTGTTACACCGTCACACGGCTTGGTGATTCTTAATGTGTCTTGGGTGCTAGCCCTGCCCCTATGTTGAGCCTTGCGGTCGAAACTTGGAGTAAAAGCCTCCTCAAAGTCGGTTTTGCCCGAAAGGCAAGAGTCCTTCTCGGACACTAGGACCAGACGCCAGGGTTCCCGGCGTCTGGGCCCAGACGCCAGGGTACCTGGTGTCTGGCCTCTGGTCTCCGCAAAACTCCCTTTTGCACTTTCCAAAAGCCTCGTGGGCTTTCCATTTTGGCCCAAATAAAGTGTTCTCGTACCCAAACATTTCGGGAAACATCCGAAACCCCTTCCGGTGAATTCCGGAACCCTTCCGGAGACCAAACACTATTATCCCATATATCAAACTTCATCTCCGGACCATTCCGGAGCTCCTCGTCATGTCCGTGATCACATCTGGGACTCCGAACAACATTCGGTCACCAACATACATAACTCATATAATACTATATCATCAATGAACGTTAAGCGTGCGGACCCTACGGGTTCGAGAACTATGTAGACATGAACGAGACACCTCTCCGGTCAATAACCAATAGCGGAACCTAGATGCCCATATTGGCTCCTACATATTCTACGAAGATCTTTATCGGTCAAACCTTATGACAACATATGTAATTCCCTTTGTCCATCCGTATGTTACTTGCCCGAGATTCGATCGTCGGTATCTTCATACCTAGTTCAATCTCGTTACCGGCAAGTCTCTTTACTCGTTCCGTAATACATCATCCTGTAACTAACTCATTAGTCACTTTGCTTGCAAGGCTTCTTATGATGTGTATTACCGAGAGGGCCCAGAGATACCTCTCCGATACTCGGAGTGACAAATCCTAATCTCGATCTTTGCCAACTCAACGAATACCTTCGGAGATACCTGTAGAGCATATTTATGATCACCCAGTTACGTTGTGATGTTTGATAGCACACAAGGTATTCCTTCGGTATCCGGGAGTTGCATAATCTCATAGTCGAAGGAATATGTATTTGACATGAAGAAAGCAATAGCAATAAACTGAACGATCAATATGCTAAACTAACGGATGGGTCTTGTCCATCACATCATTCTCCTAATGATGTGATCCCGTTATCAAATGACAACACATGTCTATGGTTAGGAAACCTTAACCATCTTTGATCAATGAGCTAGTCTAGTAGAGGCTTACTAGGGACACAGTATTTGTTTATGTATTCACACATGTATTTAAGTTTCCGATCAATACAATTCTAGCATGAATAATAAACCTTTATCATGAATAAGGAAATATAAAATAACAACTTTATTATTGCCTCTAGGGCATATTTCCTTCAGTCTCCCACTTGCACTAGAGTCAATAATCTAGATTACATTGTAATGAATCTAACACCCATGGAGTCTTGGTGTTGATCATGTTTTACTCGTGGAAGAGGCTTAGTTAACGGGTCTGCTACATTCAGATCCGTATGTATCTTGCAAATTTCTATATCTCCATCCTTGACTTGTTCACGAATGGAGTTGAAGCGTCTCTTGATGTGTTTGGTTCTCTTGTGAAACCTGGATTCCTTCGCCAAGGCAATTGCTCCAGTGTTGTCACAAAAGATTTTCATTGGATCCGATGCACTAGGTATTACACCCAGATCGGATATGAAGTCCTTCATCCAGACTCCTTCATTTGCTGCTTCCGAAGCAGCTATGTACTCCGCTTCACACGTAGATCCTGCCACGACGCTCTGCTTGGAACTGCACCAAATGACATCTCCACCATTCAATATAAATACGTATCCGGTTTGTGACTTAGAGTCATCCGGATCAGTGTCAAAGCTAGCATCGACGTAACCATTTACGACGAGCTCTTTGTCACCTCCATAAACGAGAAACATATCCTTGGTCCTTTTCAGGTACTTCAGGATGTTCTTGACCGCTGTCCAGTGATCCACTTCTGGATTACTTTGGTACCTCCCTGCCAAACTTATGGCAAGGCACACATCAGGTCTAGTACACAGCATAGCATACATGATAGAACCTATGGCTGAGGCATAGGGAATGACTTTCATTTTTTCTCTATCTTCTGCAGTGGTCGGGCTTTGAGTCTGACTCAACTTCACACCTTGTAACACAGGCAAGAATCCTTTCTTTGACTGATCCATTTTGAACTTCTTCAAAACTTTATCAAGGTATGTGCTTTGTGAAAGTCCTATTAAGCGTCTTGATCTATCCCTATAGATCTTGATGCCTAATATATAAGCAGCTTCACCGAGGTCTTTTATTGAAAAACTCTTATTCAAGTATCCTTTTATGCTATCCAGAAATTCTATATCATTTCCAATCAACAATATGTAATCTACATATAATATTAGAAATGCTACAGAGCTCCCACTCACTTTCTTGTAAATACAGGCTTCACCGAAAGTCTGTATAAAACCATATGCTTTGATCACCTCATCAAAGCATATATTCCAACTCCGAGATGCTTGCACCAGTCCATAGATGGATCGCTGGAGCTTGCACACTTTGTTAGCACCTTTAGGATCGACAAAACCTTCTGGTTGCATCATATACAACTCTTCTTTAAGAAATCCATTAAGGAATGCAGTTTTGACGTCCATTTGCCAGATTTCATAATCATAAAATGCGGCAATTGCTAACATGATTCGGACGGATTTAAGCATCGCTACGGGTGAGAAAGTCTCATCGTAGTCAACCCCTTGAACTTGTCGAAAACCTTTTGCGACAAGTCGAGCTTTGTAGACAGTAACATTACCATCAGCGTCAGTCTTCTTCTTGAAGATCCATTTATTCTCTATGGCTTGCCGCTCATCGGGCAAGTCCACCAAATTCCACACTTTGTTCTCATACATGGATCATATCTCAGATTTCATGGCCTCAAGCCATCTGTCGGAATCTGGGCTCATCATAGCTTCTTCATAGTTCGTAGGTTTGCCTTGGTCTAATAACATGACTTCCAGAACAGGATTACCGTACCACTCTGGTGTGGATCGTGCTCTGGTTGACCTACGAGGTTCAGTAGAAACTTGATCTGAAGTTTCATGATCATTATCATTTGCTTCCTCTCTAGTTGGTGTAGGCATCACGGGAACGGATTTGTCTGATGTGCTACTTTCCAATTCGAGAGAAGGTATGATTACCTCATCAAGTTCTACTTTCCTCCTACTCACTTCTTTCGAGAGAAACTCCTTCTCTAGAAAGGTTCCATTCTTGGCAACAAAGATCTTGCCTTCGGATCTGTGGTAGAAGGTGTACCCAATTGTTTCCTTAGGGTATCCTATGAAGACGCACTTCTCCGATTTGGGTTCGAGTTTATCAGGCTGAAGCCTTTTGACATAAGTGTCGCAACCCCAAACTTTAAGAAACGACAGCTTAGGTTTCTTGCCAAACCATAGTTCATACGGTGTCGTCTCAACGGATTTAGATGGTGCCCTATTCAACGTGAATGCAGCTGTCTCTAATGCATAACCCCAAAACGATAGTGGTAAATTGGTAAGAGACATCATAGATCGCACCATATCTAATAAAGTACGGTTACGACGTTCGGACACACCATTACGCTGTGGTGTTCCAGGTGGCGTGAGTTGTGAAACTATTCCACATTGTTTTAAATGAAGGCCAAACTCGTAACTCAAATATTCGCCTCCACGATCAGATCGTAGAAACTTTGTTTTCTTGTTATGATGATTCTCCACTTCACTCTGAAATTCTTTGAACTTTTCAAATGTTTCAGATTTGTGTTTCATTAAGTAGATATACCCATATCTGCTCAAATCATCTGTGAAGGTCAGAAAATAACGATACCCGCCGCGTGCCTGAACACTCACTGGACCGCATACATTGGTATGTATTATTTCCAATAAGTCATTAGCTCACTCCATTGTTCCAGAGAACGGAGTCTTAGTCATCTTGCCCATGAGGCATGGTTCGCAAGTATCAAATGATTCATAATCAAGTGATTCCAAAAGCCCATCTGCATGGAGTTTCTTCATGCGCTTTACACCAATATGACCTAAACGGAAGTGCCACAAATATGTTGCACTATCATTATCAACTTTGCATCTTTTGGCATCAATATTATGAATATGTGTATCACTACAATCGAGATTCAGCAAAAATAGACCACTCTTCAAGGGTGCTTGACCATAACAGATATTACTCATATAAATAGAACGACCATTATTCTCTGATTTAAATGAATAACCGTCTCGCACTAAACAAGATCCAGATATAATGTTCATGCTCAACGCTGGCACCAAATAACAATTATTCAGGTCTAAAACTAATCCCGAAGGTAGATGTAGAGGTAGTGTGCCGACGGCGATCACATCGACCTTGGAACCATTCCCGACGCGCATCGTCACCTCGTCCTTAGCCAATCTTCGTTTAATCCGTAGCTCCTGTTTCGAGTCACAAATATGAGCAACCGAACTAGTATCAAATACCCAGGTGCTACTACGAGCAGTAGTAAGGTACACATCAATAACATGTATATCAAATATACCTTTGTTCACTTTGCCATCCTTCTTATCCGCCAAATACTTGGGGCAGTTCCGCTTCCAGTGACCAGTTCCTTTGCAGTAGAAGCGCTCAGTTTCAGGCTTGGGTCTAGCTTTGGGCTTCTTCCCGGGAGTGGCAACTTGCTTGCCATTCTTCTTGAAGTTCCCTTTCTTTCCCTTGCCCTTTTTCTTGAAACTAGTGGTCTTGTTAACCATCAACACTTGATGCTCCTTCTTGATTTCTAGCTCCGCGGCTTTAAGCATTGCGAAGAGCTCGGGAATTGTTTTGTTCATCCCTTGCATATTATAGTTCATCACGAAGCCTTTGTAGCTTGGTGGCAGTGATTGAAGAACTCTATCAATGACACAATCAACTGGAAGATTAACTCCCAGCTGAGCAAGTGATTATAATACCCAGACATTTTGAGTATGTGTTCACTGACAGAACTGTTCTCCTCCATCTTGCAGCTATAGAACTTGTTGGAGACTTCATATCTCTCAACCCGGGCATTTGCTTGAAATATTAACTTCAACTCTTGGAACATCTCATATGCTCCGTGATGTTCAAAACGTCTTTGAAGTCCCGGTTCTAAGCCGTAAAGCATGGCACACTGAACTATCGAGTAGTCGTCAGATCGAGCTTGCCAGAAGTTCAAAACATCAGCTTCTACTCCTACAGCAGGCCTTTCACCTAGCGGTGCATCAAGGACATAATTCTTCTGTGCAGCAATGAGGATAATCCTCAAGTTACGGACCCAGTCCATGTAGTTGCTACCATCATCTTTCAACTTAGCTTTCTCTAGGAACGCATTAAAATTTAGGGGAACGGTAGCATGGGCCATTGATCTACAACATAGATATGAAAATACTATCAGGACTAAGTTCATGATAAATTAAGTTCAATTAATCAAATTACTTAAGAACTCCCACTTAAATTGACATCCCTCAAGTCATCTAAGTGATACGTGATCCAAATCAACTAACCCATGTCCGATCATCACGTGAGATGGGGTAATCATCAATGGTGAACATCTCTATGTTCATCATATCTACTATATGATTCACATTCGATCTTTCGATCTCCAGTGTTTCGAGGCCATGTCTGTACATGCTAGGCTCGTCAAGTTTAACCCAAGTATTCTGCATGTGCAAAACTGTCTTACACCCGTTGTATGTGAACGTAGAGTCTATCACACCCGATCATCACGTGGTGTCTCAACACGATGAACTGTAGCAACGGTGCATACTCAGGGAGAACACTTTTACCTTGAAATTTAGTGAAGGGATCATCTTATAATGCGACCGCTGTACTAAGCAAAATAAGATGCATAAAAGATAAACATCACATGCAATCAAAATATGTGACATGATATGGCCATCATCTCGTGCTTTTGATCTCCATCTCCAAAGCATCGTCATGATCTCCATCATCACCGGCTCAACACCTTGATCTCCATCATTGAGTCGTGGTTGTCTCGCCAACTATTGCTTCTACAACTATTGCTAACGCATAGCGATAAAGTAAAGCAATTACATGGCATTTGCATTTCATACAATAAAGAGACAACCATAAGGCTCCTGCCAGTTGCCGATAAATTACAAAACATGATCATCTCATACAATAACGTATATCACATCATGTCTTGACCATATCACATCATAGCATACCCTGCAAAAACAAGTTAGACGTCCTCTACTTTGTTGTTGCAAGTTTTACGTGGCTGCTACGGGCTTCTAGCAAGAACCATTCTTACCTACGGCAAAAACCACAACGGTGAATTATCAAGTTTGCTCTTTTAACCTTCTTCAAGGACCGGCCGCAGTCAAATTCGATTCAACTAAAGCAGGAGAAACAGACACCCACCAGCCACTTTTATGCAAAATAAGTTGCATGTCTGTCGGTGGAACCGGTCTCATGTACGTGGATATGTAAGGTTGACCAGGGCCGCTTCATCCCACAATGTCGCGGAATCAAAATAAGACGTTGGTGGTAAGCAGTATGAACATCACCGCCCACAACTTCTTTGTGTTCTACTCGTGCATATCATCTACGCATAGACCTGGCTCTGATACCACTGTTGGGAAATGTTGCATGAAAACAAAAAAATTCTACGCACACGCAAGATCTATCCATGGAGATTCATAGCTACAAGAGGGGGAGAGCATCTTCATACCCTTGAAGATCGCTAAGCGGAAGCGTTTATCAACGTGGTTGATGTAGTCATACACCTTCATGATCCATCCCGATCAAGTACCGAACGTACGGCACCTCCGCGTTCAGCACACGTTCAGCTCAATGACGTCCTCGCCTTCTTGATCCAGCAAGATGGGCGAAGTAGTAGATGACTTCCGGCAGCACGATGGTGTGGTGACGGTGTTGGTGAAGAACAATCTCTGCAGGGCTTCGCCAAGCACAACAGAAACTATGACGGAGGATAAACTAGAAGGGACGGGGTTGCCGGCACACGGCTTGGTGATTCTTAATGTTTCTTGGGTGCTAGCCCTACCCCTCTATTTATATGTTGAGCCTTGGGGTCAAACTTGGAGTAAAAGCCTCCTCAAAGTTGGTTTTGCCCGAAAGGCAAGAGTCCTTCTCGGACTCCAGGACCAGACGCCAGGGTTCCCGGCGTCTGGGCCCAGACGCCAGGGTCCCCGGCGTCTGGCCTCTGGTCTCCGCATAACTCCCTTTTGCACTTTCCAAAAGCCTCGTGGTCTTTCCCTTTTGGCCCAAATAAAGTGTTATCGTACCCAAACATTTCGGGAAACATCCGAAACCCCTTCCGGTGAATTCTGGAACCCTTCCGGAGACCAAACACTATTATCCCATATATCAAACTTCATCTCTGGACTATTTCGGAGCTCCTCGTCATGTCCGTGATCAAATCCGGGACTCCGAATAACATTCGGTCACCAACATACATAACTCATATAATACTATATCGTCAACGAACGTTAAGTGTGCGGACCCTACGGGTTCGAGAACTATGTAGACATGACCGAGACACCTCTCCGGTCAATAACCAATAGCGGAACCTAGATGCCCATATTGGCTCCTACATATTCTATGAAGATCTTTATCGGTCGAACCTTATGACAACATACGTAATTCCCTTTGTCCATCAGTATGTTACTTGCCTGAGATTCGATCGTCGGTATCTTCATACCTAGTTCAATCTCGTTACCGGCAAGTCTCTTTACTCGTTCCATAATACATCATCCTGTAACTAACTCATTAGTCACTTTGCTTGCAAGGCTTCTTATGATGTGTATTACCGGGAGGGCCCAGAGATACCTCTCTGATACTCGGAGTGACAAATCCTAATCTCGATCTATGCCAACTCAACAAACACCTTCGGAGATACCTGTAGAGCATCTTTATGATCACCCAGTTACATTGTGACGTTTGATAGCACACAAGGTATTCCTCCGGTATCCGGGAGTTACATAATCTCGTAGTCGAAGGAATATGTATTTGACATGAAGAAAGCAATAGCAATAAACTGAACGATCAATATGCTAAGCTAACGGATGGGTCTTGTCCATCACATCATTCTCCTAATGATGTGATCCCGTTATCAAATGACAACACATGTATATGGTTAGGAAATCTTAACCATCTTTGATCAATGAGCTAGTCTAGTAGAGGCTTACTAGGGACAAAGTATTTGTTTATGTATTCACACATGTATTTAAGTTTCTGATCAATACAATTCTAGCATGAATAATAAACCTTTATCATGAATAAGGAAATATAAAATAACAAATTTATTATTGCCTCTAGGGCATATTTCCTTCAAAAGGTCCATCGGTCAAACACCGTCCGGCAAAAGTCAAAGGCCTAGATCCGCCGGTCAACTGTGTCAGGGTTAGACGGGACGGGGTACTTGGCGGGCGGGGGTAGCAATGCCGCCAGGTCTTGCGCTCACGTGTGGAAGCGTGGTGGCAGGTGCAAGCACCCGGCACGGGGCTCCGGGGTGTAACCCCCCTCATGGACATCGCTGCCGCCATCTCCTGAAGGGGGGAAACGACGGCCATGTCGGGCCAACGCGGAGGGAATCTTGCGGTGGGTTGGGCCCAGACCATGTTCGGGGGTGTACCTATGGGCTGGGCTATGACAACCAGGTGAAAACTTCCATCGGTCAAACCCCATCCGGCGAAAGTCAAAGGCCTAGATCCGCACGTAAACTGTTGTCCAAGGTTAGACGGGACGGGGGGAGGTCGTGGGGGGGGGGGGGGCGGTAGCAATGCCGCCAGGTATTGCGCTGGAACCTCTTACATGTGTGGAACCATGGTGGCAGGTGCAAGCACATGGCACGCGGCTCCGGGGTGTGACCCCCCTCACGGACGTCGCTGCCGCCGTCTCACAGACGGGGGAAACGGCCATGTCGGGCCGACATGGAGGGAATCTTGCGGTGGGTTGGGCCCAGACCTTGATCGGAAGTGTACCCATGGGCTGGGCTATGACAACCAGGTGAAAAGGTCCATCGGTCAAACCCCGTCCGGCGAAAGTCAAAGGCCTAGATCCGCCGGTCAACTGTGTCAGCGTTAGACGGGACGGGGTACTTGGGGGGTAGCTATGCCGCCAGGTCTTGCGCTGGGCCCTCTTACACATGTGGAAGCGTGGTGGCAGGTGCAAGCACCTGGCACGCGACTCCGGGGTGTGACCCCCTCACGGACGTCGCTACCGCAGTCTCACAGAGGGGGGAATAAACGGCCACGTCGAGCCGATACGGAGGGAATCTTGCGGTGGGTTGGGCCCGGACCGTGTTCGGGGGTGTACCCATGGGCTGGGCTACGACAACCAGGTGAAAAGGTCCATCGGTCAAACCCCATCCGGCGAAAGTCAAAGGCCTAGATCCGCTGGTCAACTGTGTCAGGGTTAGACAGGATGGGGTACTTAAGGGGGGGTAGCAATGCCGCCAGGTCTTGCGCTGGACCGTCTTACATGTGTGGAAGCGTGGTGGCAGGTGCAAGTACCCGGCACGCTGCTCCGGGGTGTGACCCCCCTCACGGACGTCGCTGCCGCCGTCTCACAGATGGGGGAAACGGCCACGTCAGGCCGACACGAAGGGAATCATGCGGTGGGTTGGGCCCGGACCATGTTCGGGGGTGTACCTATGGCTGGGCTGTGACAACCAGGTGAAAAGGTCCATTGGTCAAACCCCGTCCGGCGAAAGTCAAAGGCCTAGATCCGCTTGTCAACTGTGTCAGGGTTAGACAAAATGAGGTACTTGGGGGTAGCAATGCCGCCAGGTCTTGCAGTGGGCCCTCTTACATGTGTGGAAGCGTGGTGGCAGGTGCAAGCACCCGGCACGCGGCTTTGGGGTGTGACCCCCCTCACGGACGTCGCTGCCGCCGTCTCACGGAGGGGGGAAACGACCACGTCGGGCTGACACAGAGGGAATCTTGCGGTGGGTTGGGCCCGGACCGTGTTCGGGGGTGTATTTATGGGCTGGGCTATAACAACAAGGTGAAAAGGTCCATCGGTCAAACCCCGTCCGGCGAAAGTCAAAGGCATAGATCCGTCGGTCAACTGTGTGAGGGTTAGACAGGACAGGGTACTTGGGGGGTAGCAATGCCGCCAGGTCTTGCGGTGGGTCCTCTTACGCGCGTGGAAGCGTGGTGGCAGGTGCAAGCACCCGACACGCGGCTCCAGTGTGTGACCCTCCTCACGGACGTCGCTGTCGCCGTCTCACGGAGGGGGGAAATAGCCACGTCGGACCGACGTGAAGGGAATCTTGCGGTGGGTTGGGCCCGGACCGTGTTCGGGGGTGTACCTATGTGCTGGGCTATGACAACTAGGTGAAAAGGTCCATCGGTCATACCCCATCCGGTGAAAGTCAAAGGCATAGATCCGTCGGTCAATTGTGTCAGGGTTAGACGGGACGGGGTACTTGGGGGAGTAGCAATGCCGTCAGGTCTTGCGCTGGGCCCTCTTACATGTGTGGAAGCGTGGTGGCAGGTGCAAGCACTCGGCACGCGGCTCCGGGTTGTGACCCACCTCACGGACGTCGCTGTCGCCGTCTCACGGAGCGGGGAAACAGCCACGTCGGGACGACGCGGAGGGAATCTTGCGGTGGGTTGGGCCCAGACCGTGTTCGGGTGTGTACCTATGGGCTGGGCTATGACAACCAGGTGAAAAGGTCCATCGGTCAAACCCCATCTGGCGAAAGTCAAAGGCCTAGATCCACCTGTCAACTGTGTCAGGGTTAGACGAGACGGGGTAGTTGGTGGGGTAGCAATGCCGCCAGGTCTTGCGGTGGGCCTTCTTACATGTGTGGAAGCATGGTGGCAGGTGCAAGCACCCGGCACGCTGCTCCGTCGTGTGACACCCTTCACGGACGTCTCCGGCGTATGTCCCCTAGATCTACAACACTTAGAGTGGCGGAAATTTTCTCGGTGAGAAAGTATTTATACTGATGGGTAGAATGCAGTCACTTTAATTTTTTGAGCACCTAGACACAAGTGTAGTATATATGTGTTAAAGATGCAAAACAAAATAATGAGAAACAAAAAGAAAATCAGAAGGAGCCTATGCCGACGGTTTTTATGGACACATGGCTTCCAATCTATGCCGATGGCGAAGCAGTCGGCATAGGCCCCCCCCTTATCCACTCGCCAAGCCCTCCCGTCCACTCATTTCTCTCTCTCTCTCTCTCTCCCATCCACTCACCCGCTCCCGATCCCGACCCGCGCCGCCGCCGCCCCGCCTCGGCTCCTCCCCCATCCCGACCGCCCTGCGCCGCCCCGTCTCGGCTCCTCCCCCATCTAGGCCGCCGCCCCGACCTCGTCCCCGCCCCGCCCTGCACCGTCCCGCCCCGTCCGCCGCCCCACCCCGGCTCCTCCCCCATTCAGGCTGTCCCCCCGACCTGCTCAGCCCCGACCACGTCCCCGCCCCGCTCCGCCGCCGTCTCCGGCGTCTCCTCCTCCACCTTCGGCTAGGGACGACGGCCGTGTCCCTCCTCCACCTTCGAGCTCCGGACGGGGCAGGGGCCACCAGCTGCGCCTCCTCTGCCTCCCCCCTCCTACTCCAACACCGGTGGCAGTAGCCCCTCCTCCCCGTTTGGTCCGGCCTCCTTCCTCCCTCTCCTCCCTTGGCATGTTTTTCCTGTTTTTTTAATGATTTTGCAAAGGATTGATACGTCCCCAACGTATCTATAATTTTTTATTGTTCCATGCTATTATATTATCTATTTTGGATGTTTTATATGCATTAATATGCCATTTTATATTATTTTTGGGGCTAACTTATTAATCTAGAGCCCAGTGCCAGTTTCTGCTTTTTCCCTTGTTTTTGAGCCTCGCAGAAAAGGAATACCAAACGGAGTCCAAACGGAATAAAACTTCACGATGATTTTTCTTGGACTAGAAGACACCCAGGAGACTTGGAGTCCAAGTCAGAAGAGCCACGAGGCGGCGACAAGGGTGGAGGGCGAGCCCCAGGGGGGCGCCCACTGCCTTGTGGGCCCCTCGATGACCTCCTGACCTAGGTCTTCCTCATATATATTTGTAGGGTAACGCAGCAGAAAACAAAAAATTTCCGACCTACGCACCAGCGCAGGACCACTATGGAGACTGCATACAAGGTTTGAACATTTTCGTTACCGACTCGTAGCGCAGCGGAAGTAGAGTCGATGACGATCGGCGGTGCAGATCCCCGCAAGTAGGATTTACAACCTCCCAACCGCGAGGATGTATACCCTCATCTGCCACCCGAACAGCCCTCCGGGAGGTGGTCGGACAGTCCCCCGGACGGTGTCGCGGACAGCCCTTCGGGATGACTCACAGAACTCGGACCATCACTTGGACAGCCCTTCGGGAGGCACTCACGAACAGCCCCACAGGCACTAAGATCGAAACTACGACCTCTCTACAGAGTTGCACACATACGATGTCATCTATCTGGCAGGGCTTCGCCATCCAGAACTAGTTCCCACCGGAACCCAGACAGCCTTTCGGCACTACGAAACTATTTCGTGGGAGGGAGAGAGAATGCCAGATCATGCATGGCTTGTGTGAGAGAGTTCGAGTGGTGATGGAGAGCTTCTCTCCACCTCCTTTTATAGGGGAAGGAGGGGGTGGTGGTGGCTGAAAATTTCAGCCACATGACAAGCATCCACAAAACAAGGGGAAAGCATGTCCCCTTGTCCATGGCACCCCAACATGGGGGCCCCACATGGCGCCCCACCTCCTCCCAACCAGCCCCACCTTTTGTGGGGGCTGCTCCCACCCATGGGGGGGCCCCCCCAACACTTTGTCCAGCCACAAGGGGGCTGCCCCCTAAAGGGGGCGCCCCCAAAAACAGCCCAAAACAGCCCCCACGTAACGTGGGATCTTGTCCCCTCACGCTGGGACAAGATGTTTTCCGCGACTATTACTTCTGAAAAATTCCGGAAGGTCCCAGAACATTTACGGCACCCTCTAAAATTATCTGGACGTGCTCCGGAACATTTCCGGTATGGTGGTTTAATTTAAAACCATCTTCGTTTACCCGGTAAACAATTCCGGCAGCTCCGAAACATTTTTTTTCGGTTTTTTCTCTGAAAAAATTCCAAAAATTACCAGACCAATCTGGCAACCTCTAAAACATTTCCGGTGCTTGCCGGAACCTTTTTGGATCAATGGTTTTATCCGAAACAACTTTTCGGTTTTACCGAAACTTTTTCGGTGTTCTCTCCGGAACTTTTTCGTTGACTTTCTCTCGGACTCCTTGTCTAGTATTCAGCAGATAGATGACCCTTAAGCGTGTGACCCTATAGGTTCGGTGAAGTATAGACATGACCGGAACACTTTCCGATCAATGATCAGCATCGGAGCCGTGGACATGCATATTGACCCCTATACCCACACGAATGAATATTCGAGTGAACCTCCAGTTGCCGTGTGCTATTCCTGTTGCTTCACGATATGTTACAAATACTCGAGGTGAGACATGTTGGCATTCCCGTGGATCAACAACTTGTCCACTATGCTAGTTACATCGTTACTGGTATTGTTCTCTTTTCTCGTTACCGTGTTCTGGCATCCCTGTGATCAAATCACATTGTGTCTGGCCAGACGATGATGGATACCGTAACACCGAGAGGGCCCAGAGATATCTCTCCATCGCCGGAGGAGCAAATCCCAATCTTGAGCTATCAAGTTACTTGACATACTTTTCCATGAACCCATAAGCCGTCGTAATAGCCACCCATTTACGGATGACGTTTAACAAACCCCAAAGTTCATGAAGCAAGCATGAAGAAACTCGATACTCTCATGGTCTAAGGAATCATGCAAACATTAACCATCTCTGTGTTATTAACCATTAACTTGTGACAAATGTATATCATAGCATAACATCAATTCAGGTCGATTCAACACAAATGTTCTTCTAACATTGTGCCCTCAAAGTTGCTGGCATACACATGCCCATGATCAGGAAAACAGAACCATCATGCAACACTTGAGCTAGTCTTAGAGGCCAGACTAGGAATACATTTTACCGTTTATTATTCCACACGTGCATATGAGTCTTCCTCCGAGCCTCGTTTTATTTGCAGACTCGAGAACCATAGCAGTTATAGCATGGAACATAAACCTAATTATGAACAGGGAGATAAATAATAACATTTATTATTGCCTCTAGGGCATATCTCCTATAGACTCCCACTTGCACTAGAGTCAATAATCTAGTTAATGCTAATGCACTTCACACCTATGGCACACCGGTGTAAATATGCTTCGCTTGTGGTATAGCCTGATATCCAACGGATCTGACGACTTCAGCTCCGTGTGTATCTTTGCATATCCTTGCGTTTTCACGCTTTCACAAAATTCATATTTTTTGTGGACTTGGCTTTGTATGTATGTGAATCACAGGACGAAACTGGATTCCTCAGACTGAGTTATGGAGCAACTACCTGCAGTAGTGTCCCATTGACAAAAGCCATCTTGGAACCATACTAAGTTCATGAATGAACTATATGATTCAACATCTTCTTTGTCGCTTCGAAAGCGGCAACATACTTCGCCTCTATTATAGAATTCGCCACAGTAACTTGTTTGGAACAATTTCCAACTATTGTGCCACCATATTGTGTGTTACACAAAACCCTCGATTTAAATCGAAAATTGCATGGAGAAAAGATGAAGACTGTATCGATGTAACTTTTTACAACGAACTCTTCATGATCTCCGCTTGCGAGAAAACATGTCATCAGTGCTACTCTAGCACTCAATGACACTTTTCACTGTTGTCCTATGATCAGTACTTTTGATCACTTTGGTATCTATACTAGCAACACCTTGGGAGTATCGGACATATCTGGTTGTTTTACATACCATGGAATACATGATTAATCCAAACACAAGAGTGTGGAATCTCCATCATGTATTTTGCTCATCAGTGTTTTGGGACACCGAGTCTTGCAAAAACTCTTTCCATGTGAGTTCGGCAAGAAACACTCCTTGGCGTTTTAAATGCTAAAAGGTTTTAGCATCTTGTCAATATGTATTCATTGCTTAGCCCCATTAGGTAAATCTATCTCCATAGATCATCATGCCTAATATTGAGGCTATTTAGCCTAAGTACTTCATCGAAAACTATTTTCAAATGTAGTCCTAATTCGTGTCAAGAAATTTATTTCCAATTTAACAATGTGTCAAGCACACAAGGTTAATAGATATATTATTATGCTCCCACTTACTTTCTTGAATCACAAGCATCTTCGTTACCCATTGATGAAGTCAAAAACCCTTTTTGACCATTTCATCAAAACACGAAGATTCCAACTCCATTTTGCTCTCATCTGTCCATCGCTGGAACTCTGAAGTTTGCACACTCACTAGCATCCTCTGGAATGACAAAATACCTTGGACTATAACACATGCAAGTCCTTGGTTTCATTTCCATCAGATGGAAATCATTTCGTCATCCATGTTTCATATCTCATGATTGAAATATGTATTAATTGCTAGTTCAACCCGAACTGACTTTAAGCATCGCTACGGTGAAACAACCTCATCGTAGTCAACTCCTTGAACTTGTATATTGCAACAAGTCGAGCTTTATGGATAAAACATTTTTATCCGTATCAGTTTTTAGTTCCATAAATATTCGTTACACTCTAAGTCTTCTGAAAGGTGTATCAAGATTTTTAATCTTGAAACATTTATATGGAAACTATCTCGGATTGTATTGGCATTTAGCCAATTTCGGAGTCAGGGCCCATCAACGCTTCCTTGTCTATTGTAGGTATACTGTTGTCTAACAACAATATCTCGTTTGCGCACCTAAGAGGTTTGCATGAGCCTTGCCTACATGGTTCAGCTGCAAGTTCGACCGAAGTCCATACATTTTATTGTAGAGACTTCCGTATCAGTCGCAGTAGGAAACCCTGGAATCACTTCCAAGGTTCCTTTCCTTTGATCTGATGACGAAGATACTGGTTATCTCGTCGAGTTGCACTGTTCTCCCACTCACCTTTTTGAAAGAACCATTTTCTTTAAAAAGCATACCGTTCTTTGTGGCAAACCTATTTGCCTCGGTACAGTGGTGGGGGAATATCCAATGACTTGGGATAACCTACAAAGTAGCACTTGTCTGATTTGGAATAGGTTTGTAACCTTTTACACAAGCCCCATATTCCAAATGTTAAGAAAAGATATAACATGGTTGGGCGTACCATACCATGGCGTCATTTCAACAGACCTGATGGAGCTCTTTTTAGTGTAAAAGCCGTGGTCTCTAAAGCATCACTCTTTAAAAGGGATAATGGCAAATTAATTTATGTCATCTTTGATCTTACCATGTCATAAATGGTTCGATTACATCTTCATGGACTTTCCACACGCAGTGGTGTTCCAGGAGGTGCAAGTTATGAAACTACTTTCACAACTCATCAGACATTCACTAAACTTGTAACTCAAATATTCCTTTCTGCAATCGAATTGTAGAAACATAATTTTCTTGTTACAATAACTTCTACTTCATTTTTGAAAACCTTTCGAATGAATTCAAAATATCCAGACTTACGTCTCATCAAGTGAATATCCACATATCTACTTGAGTCATTTCTGAAGATAGATAAATCCACTACTAACAACATTTATCGGACTAAACACATCAAATGTATGATCACCAATAAGTTTGTTGTTCGTTCCTTATGGCCTGTGAACGGTATTTCAGTCACTTCACTTTTCGGAGGAAAATTGCAAGTGTCAGATGATTCAAAATCAAAGGACTTCAAAAATCCATCATAATGGAATTTATCCATGCGGTTTCTCCAATGTGACCAAATGTAGTGCCACACTTGTGTGGTATTCTCTTAGCCTTACGACATTTAGCGTCAGTGTTATGGATGTATCATATTACTATCAATATTCATAACATACATCCCACCTTGGATGGAAGTATGGCCTTTCATGTTATTCATAATACTGAACAACAATTGTTGTTTTTATGAACAACTCTTTTGCAACAAACATTGTGCAATGGGCTAGAGTGTATGAAACTCTAAAATGAATTATTAAAGTAAACCCAGAGGTAATGTATTATTATCAATATTCATAACATACATCTCATTCTCAATGAAAGTATGGCCCTTATGTTATTCATAACATCGAACACAAAAAGTTCTCTTATGAACAACCTTCTTGCAAGATACCTTATGCAATGGGCTAGAGTTTGTGAAACTCTAAATGAATTATGAAAATAAATACAGACGGTAATACACTGATGGAAGGTATAGTAACATTTACTATGTTCCTTGTGTATACCTAAACCTTATTCCTGGCTAGTCTTTCAGGCCATAGTAGTTCTTACATCGAGTTGCAACAGAATGCAATCGAGCGGGTATCTTTGTGATTAACTCACAATACCCAAGAATTAGTGATTAACATGTTTAACCATAATTCCCAAGAACTATATCTTTGACCAGCCTTCTATACATCAAAAACTTGTATGACATTCATACATGAGCTGGATATTCCAGTCTTTTTCCTTATTGCCTTTATACTTCTACCAGTTTAACTTTCAGTATTTCTCCTACTCTCAGAAGAAGCACCCAACTTAAGAGTGGCATTAGCCCCGGACTTCCTAGGCGTGAAAGGTTTACTAACAATTTGGATGGCGGGATCGGCACTTCTTCTATCATCATTTGGTGCTTGTTATGCTTTCAGCGTTCATTGTTCAAAAGCATGAAAGGCACGGTTGCAGTTCGGAATGCAGATTCCTTCATCAGAAGTTAATTATGGCATTTTAGTTGTGCATATGTTTGGTTTTGATATTCCTTTATGTTGCTTAATAATTCAATCTTTCATGTTCAGTGCACACCTTGGTCCTATTGCTTTGTGTGGAGATGTTTTTTCTCAGTCATATTTGGGAAGCTGCCAGTGATCGGGGTTCTCAGCATGGTTTTGTGTCTGATTGTTACCGCAGCGGCAGTAATTGGGTGACTGCATCTGTTTTGGGTCGGATTGTTGCTTCAGTATGGTTATTGTTAAAAGATAGCAAGTACTTTGTTTCATTGACCCATGTCTTCTGTTACTTTGTTCTTAGATGTTATTACTGCTAATAGAATGGAACACTTTGTACACTGATAATAGTACTGCAGTTTTGCTAAAGCACATCTAGATGTGGCTTAAGTATTGCACATCTAAATTCTATATCACTGATTTTATGTGGAGATTCATGCAGATATTTTTTTTCCTTTCTAGTTTGATTGAGCCACTTAGATGTGCAATAACTATGGCAAATCTAAATGTGCCCTAGTCGAACATAGTACTGTACTTTACTGCCGCATTTACTTTCACTAGGCACTTTTAGAAGCACAAATTGCATGGTCGCAATTTAAAATGATTCCTTGGTGTTGAGTATGTAGGGTAACGCAGCAGAAAACAAAAATTTTCCGACCTACGCACCAGCCCAGGACCACTATGGAGACTGCATACAAGGTTTGATCATTTTCGTTACCGACTCGTAGCGCAGCGGAAGAAGAGTCGATGACGATCGGCGGTGCAGATCCCCGCAGCTAGGATTTACAACCTCCCAACCGCGAGGATGTATACCCTCGTCTTCTCTTTGGACAGCCCTCCGGGAGGCGGTCGAACAGTCCCCCGGACGGTGTCGCGGACAGCCCTTCGGGAGGACCTTCGAAGCTCGAACGGTCACTTGGACAGCCCTTCGGGAGGACTCACAGAACTAGGACCGTCACTTGGACAGCCCTTCGGGAGGCACTCACGAACAGCCCCTCGGGCACTAAGATCGAAACTACGACCTCTCTACAGAGTTGCACACATAC
Organism: Thinopyrum elongatum; assembly: GCA_011799875.1. Classification (NCBI taxonomy): domain Eukaryota; kingdom Viridiplantae; phylum Streptophyta; class Magnoliopsida; order Poales; family Poaceae; genus Thinopyrum; species Thinopyrum elongatum. The sequence goes on along the minus strand of CM022303.1, from coordinate 90,218,322 downwards.
GGTGTCATCTATCCGGCAGGGCTTCGCCGTCCAGAACTAGTTCCCACCGGAACCCAGACAGCCTTTCGGCTCTACGAAACTCTTTTCGTGGGAGGGAGAGAGAAGCCAGATCATTGCAATGGCACTTGTATGTGAGAAGGGATGAAGGATTGAGCAGCCCCCTCTCCTCCTTATATAGGAAAACCAAGGGGTAGGATGGGCATTCAAGAAATACCAAAATACCCATGAAGGAAACTCTTTCCAAGGGCATAAGAGAGAAACCAAAGGACATGTGGAGCTCCAAGGAGGAGCTCCACATGTGGCCGGCCACCCCCTAGGGGTCCCCCCCCCAAGGGGGCTCTCATCCATCCACATCACCTTCTAGAAGCCTTTAGCAAAAAGCCCTAAAAGGTGGCTTTCCAAAAAATTCCAAAAAGCACTTTCACTATTCACGACGACATTTTTCAGCGTCCGTTTGAACTGAAAATATTTATGTGGGCTTAGAACATTTCCAGTACCCACTAAAATAATTTTCAACGTGTTTTGGAACAATTCTAGTTTAGTGATTTCATCTGCGAAAAGCATCTGAAGCGGTTCCGGCAGCCCCGGAACATTTCCGGTTTTTTCTTCCAGAAAATTCCCAGAAGTTTCCAGAATGATTCTGGCATCCTCCAAGAATTATCAGGCATGTGCCGAAACCATTTTGACTTAATGGTATCCCCTGAAACAACTTTTCAGTTTCACCGGAACTCATCCGGTGACCTCTCTCTACGGAACTTTTCCGCTGTCCGAAACTTTTCGGTGTCCGAAACTTTTTCGGTGATTTTCTCTCAGACTCCCTGTCTAGTATTCAGCAGATAGATGACCCTTAAGCGTGTGACCCTATAGGTTCGGTGAAGTATAGACATGACACGGAACCCCTTCCGATCAATGATCAACATCGGAGCCGTGGACACCCATATTGACCCCTATACCCACACGAATGAATATTCGAGTGAACCTCCAGTTGCCGTGTGCTATTCCTGTTGCTTCGCGATATGTTACAAATACCCGAGGCGAGACATGTTGGCATTCCCGTGGATCAACAACTTGTCCACTATGCTAGTTACCTCGTTACCGGTATTGTTCTCTTTTCTCGTTACTGTGTTCCGGCATCCCTGTGATCAAATCACCCTGTGTCTGGCCAGACGATGATGGATACCGTAACACCGAGAGGGCCCAGAGATATCTCTCCATCGTCGGAGGAGCAAATCCCAATCTTGAGCTATCAAGTTACTTAACATACTTTCCCATGAACCCGTAAGCCGCCGTAATAGCCATCCAGTTACGGATGACGTTTAACAAACCCCAAAGTTCATGAATCAAGCATGAAGAAACTCGATACTCTCATGGTCTGAGGAATCATGCAAACGTTAACCATCTCTGTGTTATTAACCATTAACTTGTGACGAAAGAATCTCATAGCATAACATCAATTTGGGTCGATTCAACACAAATGTTCTTCTAACATTGTGCCCTCAAAATTGCTGGCATAGACATGCCCATGATCAGGAAAACAGGACCATCATGCAACACTTGAGCTAGTCTTAGAGGCTAGACTAGGAATACATTTTACCGTTTATTATTCCACACGTGCACATGAGTCTTCCTCCAAGCCTCGTTTTATTTGTAGACTCGAGAACCATAGCAGTTATAGCATGGAACATAAACCTAATTATGAACAGGGAGATAATCAATAACATTTATTATTGCCTCTAGGGCATATCTCCTACAGACTCCCACTTGCACTAGAGTCAATAATCTAGTTAATGCTAATGCACTTCACACCTGTGGCACACCGGTGTAAATGTGCTTCGCTTGTGGTATAGCCTGATGTCCAACGGATCTGACGACTTCAGCTCCATGTGTATCTTTGCATATCATCGTGTTTTCACGCTTTCACAAAATTCATATTTTGTGTGGACTTGGCTTTGTATGTATGTGAATCACAGGTCGAACCTGGATTCCTCAGACTGAGTTATGGAGCAACTACCTGCAATAGTGTCCCATTGACAAAAGCCATCTTGGAACCATACTAAGTTCATGAATGAACTATATGATTCAACATCTTCTTTGTCGCTTTTAAAAGCGGCAACATACTTTGCCTCTGTTATAGAATTCGCCATAGTAACTTGTTTGGAACAATTTCCAACTACCGTGCCACCATATTGTGTATTGCACAAAACCCTTAACTTTAATCGAAAATCGCTTGGAGCATGGATAAATACTGTATCGATGTAACCTTTTACAACGAACTCTTCATGATCTCCGCTTGCGAGAAAACATGTCATCAGTGCTACTATAGTACTCAATGACCCGTTTTCACTGTTGTCCCATGATCAGTACTTTTGATCACTTTGGTATCTATACTCGCAACAACTTTGGAGTATTGGACATACCTGGTTGTTTTTACATACCATGGAATACATGATTAATCCAAACATGAAGGTGTGTGGAATCTTCATCATGTATTTTACTCATCAGTGTTTTTGGGACACCGAGTCTTGCAAAAACTCTTTCCATGTGACTTCGGCAAGAATCACTCCTTGACGTTTTTATGCTAAAAGGTTTTAGCATCTTGTCAATATGTATCTTTTCTCAGCCCCATTAGGTAAATCTATCTCCATAGATCATCATGCCTAATATAAAGGCTATTTAGCCCAAGCACTTCATCGAAAAACTATTTTCAAATGAAGTCCTAATTCGTGTCAAGAAATTTATTTCCAATTAACAATGTGTCAAGCACACAACGTTTTTAGAAATTTTATTATGCTCCCACTTACTTTCTTGAATCATAAGCATCTTCGTTACCCATTGATGAAGTCAAACCCCTTTGACCATTTCATCAAAACACGAAGATTCCAACTCCATTTTGCTCTCTTCTGTCCATTGCTGGAACTCTGAAGTTTGCACACTTACTAGCATCCTCTGGAATGACAAAATACCTTGGACTGTAACACATGCAAGTCCTTGGTTTTATTTCCATCAGATGGAAATCCTTTTGTCATCCTTTGTTTCATATCTCATGATTGAAATATGTATTAATTGCTAGTTCAACACTCCTTGAACTCGTTATTGCAACAAGTCGAGCTTTATGGATAAAACATTTTTACCCGTATCAGTTTTTAGTTCCATAAAATTCGTTAGACTCTAAGTCTTTCGAAAGGTGTATCAAGGTTTTAATCTTGAAACATTTATATGGAGACTATCTCGGATTGTATTGGCATTTAGCCAATTCCGGAGTCAGGGCCCATCAACGCTTCCTTGTGTATCGTAGGTATACTGTTGTCTAACAACAATATCTCGTTTGCGCACCTGAGAGGTTTGCACGAGCCTTGCCTACGTGGTTCAGCTGCAAGTTTGACCGAAGTCCATACATTTTATTGTAGAGACTTCCGTATCAGTCATAGTAGGAAACTCTGGAATTACTTCCAAGGTCTCTTTCCTTTGACCTGATGACGGAGATACTGGTTATCTCGTCGAGTTGCATTATTCTCCCACTCACCTTTTTGAAAGAACCATTTTCTTCAAAAAGCATACCGTTCTTTGTGGCAAACCTATTTGCCTCGGTATAGTGAGGGAGGAATACCCAATGACTTGGGATAACCTACAAAGTAGCACTTGTCTGATTTGGAATAGGTTTGTAACCTTTTACACAAGCCCCATATTCCAAATGTTTAAGAAAAGATATAACATGGTTGGGCGTACCATACCATGGTGTCATTTCAACAGACCCGATGGAGCTCTTTTCAGTGTAAAAGCCGCAGTCTCTAAAGCATCACTCTTTAAAAGTGATAATGGCAAATTTATTTATGTCATCTTTGATCTTACCATGTCATAAATGGTTCGATTACATCTTTACGGACTTTCCACTTGCAGTGGTGCTCCGGGAGGTGCAAGTTATGAAACCCCTTTCACAACTCATCAGACATTCGCTAAACTTGTAACTCAAATATTCCTTTCTGCAATCGAATTGTAGAAACATAATTTTCTTGTTACAATAACTTCTACTTCATTTTTTAAAACCTTTCGAATGATTTCAAAAGATCCAGACTTACGTCCCATCAAGCAAATATCCATATATCTACTTGAGTCATTTCTGAAGATAGTAAATCCACTACTTGCAACATTTATCGAACTACACACATCAAATGTATGATCACCAATAAGTTTGTTGTTCGTTCCTTATGGCCTGTGAACGGTATTTCAGTCACTTCACTTTTCGGAGAAAAGTTGCAAGTGTCAGATGATTCAAAATCAAACGACTTCAAAATCCATCATAATGGAATTTTCCATGCGGGTTTCTCCAATGTGACCAAATGCAGTGCCACACTTGTGTGGTATTCTTTTAGTCTTGCGACATTTAGCGTCAGTGTTATGGATGTATCATATTACCATCAATATTCATAACATATGTCCCATCTTGGATGGAAGCATGGCCCTTCATGTTATTCATAATACTGAACAACAATTGTCCTTTTTATGAACAACCCTTTTGCAACAAACATTTTGCAATGGGCTAGAGTGTATGAAACTCTAAAATGAATTATGAAAGTAAAAACGAAGGTAATATATTATTATCATTTATTCATAACATGCATCTCATTCTCAATGAAAGTATGGCCCTTATGTTATTCATAACATCGAACATAAAAAGTTCTCTTATGAACAACCTTCTTGCAAGATTACTTTATGCAAAGGCTAGAGTTTGTAAAACTCTAAATGAATTATGAAAATAAATACAGACGGTAATACACCGATGGAAGGTATAGTAACATTTACTATGTTCCCTGTGTATACCTAAACCTCATTCCTGGCTAGTCTTTCAGGCCATAGTAGTTCTTACATCGAGTTGCAACAGAATGCAATCGAGCGGGTATTTCTATGATTAACTCACAATACCCAAGAATCAGTGATTAACAAATTAATCATAATTCCCAAGAACTATATCTTTGACTAGCCTTCTATACATCAAAAACTTGTATGACATTCATACATGAGCTGGATATTCCAGTCTTCTTTCTTTCTGCCATTATACTTCTAACAGTTTAACTTTTAGTATTTCTCCTACTCTCAGAAGAAGCACCCAACTTAAGAGTGGCGTTAGCCCCGGACTTCCTAGGCGTGAAAGTTTCACTAACACCCTTCGGACACTTCCTTTCTCTTTAAGTTGTTGTTTTATTCACCTTTCATCATATGACAGGCGTTCTTCTGGATCCCTCTCTTATCAGTCTAATGCATAGTAAACTCCTTTACTAATAGTTTGCAAACAAACATTGCTTTGGATATCTCATATCTTTTAACCTTTGTCTGTCTCTGAAAATTATTTTCAGATTCCCATGAATATCACATAACTATCCAAACTTTCAAAGTTTGGGTCTCATGGAAGCAAATGTATTGCACTTGACTGAAACGGAATTCTAGCTTTTGGATCGAGGGACGAGAGTCATATGATCCATAGCATAAGCGGGAGAATACCAAAAGCATGCAATAGGACAAGTCCTTCTCGGCACTCTTGAGGACAATCCTCACATTACGTTACCAACCGTAAAGTTTTAACCAGACATTTAACAGCTATTCAATTTTAATAGGGAAGGTGGAAACGCGAGCCATTATTCTACAACTATTATGCATAAACACTTAGACAGTGTTCACAAATAATTGCACTGAGAATTAAACAAGTTAATTCTGCAGTGCGCTCCCACTCAAATCAATATCTCTCATAATTGATTGTGAGTGATTCAAGATCCGCATTTCAATTCAACGCCATTGATGGTAGCATCACTGATGACGAAAATCTCAATCGGTAGGCAAACTTGCCAATCACATCTCTATGTGACTCTTGTTCATCTTTCGATGCGTGTGTTCCGAGCTCATGACTTTCATGCCTGAACGTCAAGACAACCAAGTGATCTCGCTGTGAGGTCTCAACTCACCCGCCTCACACTTCTCTGATCATTCGTACCCATGGTAGCATGTGATACCCCGAAAAGTTAGGTGCCGTGACGGTGCTACACTTGGTAGAACACTAACTACTTGATATTTTTGTGAGAGATCACCCTAATAAAAGCGACTACCGCGCAATCAAGAAGGGTGCATCATAATGGATAAACATCTCAGGCAATTCATAATTAGCATGATATGGTATAGCCCTTTCTGACGGAGAAGTCTTGTATTTCTTCGTCTTCGGCATTCACGTTGGTGTTCACCTTCGCGAAGATTGCCACCACCTTGTCGATGCACCAGATAATATTGCTATCTCTATAGCTAATAAAATAAGTGCATTACATAAGGTCGACATGCAGGTCTTTTAAAGTGCAATCATATGGCTCCAGCCATCATGCCGAATCATGACACGCAGGTCATGTTAATCAATTTACATCATATAGACATCTCATACATAATCAAATTATTATGAGCACTGCTATACCACATCATATGCACATGCAAACCCTCCTGCAAAACCAAGTTAGACGCCTCTAATTGGTTCATGCAAAATCCATTTTACGTGGCTTCTAAGGTTTCGAAACAAACCGAAGCTACAAACGTCCATCATCAAGCATGATAATCCAAGTCGCTAGATTAACAATGCGGGGTGTATGAAACACGAGATAATAAAATATCGAGCCCCATACTGAACTTCGTCATACGCATGACCCCCGTGCAGATCATATCTGCATTGCCCTTTCGTCTGCGAAATTTCATCTTTCTTTTTAACTATGGTGGAATTCAATGAACTGTTAGCACTTCGTTGATCAATCAGGATCGCGGATTGCCAGAACATTGAAACTCCACCATGCTATTATCAAGATCAGAAATATGCAAATTCCAGGGAAGCAACAAGAATATCGGGTAACATATTTCATCTGCTACCCGCACAAATAATTTTCAGTAATAGAACTCATCTACTACCTAATTATATTGTGCAACACCCATACATCTCATGTATTCTAGATCGCAACCTGCATCTACGCATAGCACGGCTCATGATGCCACTGTAGGGTAACGCAGCAGAAAACAAAAAATTTCCGACCTACGCACCAGCCCAGGACTACTATGGAGACTGCATACAAGGTTTGATCATTTTCGTTACCGACTCGTAGCGCAGCAGAAGTAGAGTCAATGACGATCGGCGGTGCAGATCCCCGCAGCTAGGATTTACAACCTCCCAACCGCGAGGATGTATACCCTCATCCGCCACCCGGACAGCCCTCCGGGAGGCTGTCGGACAGTCCCCCGGACGGTGTCGCGGACAGCCCTTCGGGAGGACTCACAGAACTCGGACCATCACTTGGACAGCCCTTCGGGAGTCACTCACGAACAGCCCCACGGGCACTAAGATCGAAACTACGACCTCTCTACAGATTTGCACACATACGGTGTCATCTATCCAGCAGGGCTTCGCCGTCCAGAACTAGTTCCCACCGGAACCCAGACAGCCTTTCGGCACTACGAAACTATTTCGTGGGAGGGAGAGATAATGCCAGATCATGCATGGCTTGTGTGAGAGAGTTGGAGTGGTGATGGAGAGCTCCTCTCCACCTCCTTTTATAGGGGAAGGAGGGGGTGGTGGTGGCTGAAAATTTCAGTCACATGACAAGCATCCACAAAACAAGGGGAAAGCATGTCCCCTTGTCCATGGCACCCCAACATGGGGGCCCCACATGGCGCCCCACCTCCTCCCAACCAGCCCCACCTTTTTGTGGGGGCTGCCCCCACCCATGGGGGGCCCCCCCAACACTTTGTCCAGCCACAAGGGGGCTGCCCCCTAAAGGGGGCGCCCCCAAAAACAGCCCAAAACAGCCCCCACGTAACGTGGGATCTTGTCCCCTCACGCTGGGACAAGATGTTTTCCGCGACTATTACTTCTGAAAAATTCCGGAAGGTCCCAAAACATTTACAGCACCCTCTAAAATTATCTGGATGTGCTCCGGAACATTTCCGGTATGGTGCTTTAATTTAAAACCATCTTCGTTTACCCGGTAAACAATTCCGGCAGCTCCGAAACCTTTTTTTCGGTTTTTTCTCCGAAAAAATTCCAAAAATTACCAGACCAATCTGGCAACCTCTAAAACATTCCCGGTGCTTGCCAAAACCTTTTTGGATCAATGTTTTTATCCGAAACAACTTTTCAGTTTTATCGAAACTTTTTCGGTGTTCTCTCTGGAACTTTTTCGTTGACTTTCTCTCGGACTCCTTGTCTAGTATTCAGCAGATAGATGACCCTTAAGCGTGTGACCCTATAGGTTCGGTGAGGTATAGACATGACCGGAACACTTTCCGATCAATGATCAGCATCGGAGCCGTGGACACCCATATTGACCCCTATACCCACACGAATGAATATTCGAGTGAACCTCCAGTTGCCGTGTGCTATTCCTATTGCTTCGCGATATGTTACAAATACTCGAGGTGAGACATGTTGGCATTCCCGTGGATCAACAACATGTCCACTATGCTAGTTACCTCGTTACTGGTATTGTTCTCTTTTCTCGTTACCGTGTTCCGGCATCCCTGTGATCAAATCACATTGTGTCTGGCCAGACGATGATGGATACCAAACACCGAGAGGGCCCAGAGATATCTCTCCATCGCCGGAGGAGCAAATCCCAATCTTGAGCTATCAAGTTACTTGACATACTTTTCAATGAACCCGTAAGCCGCCGTAATAGCCACCCATTTACGGATGACGTTTAACAAACCCCAAAGTTCATGAAGCAAGCATGAAGAAACTCGATACTCTCATGGTCTAAGGAATCATGCAAACATTAACCATCTCTGTGTTATTAACCATTAACTTGTGACGAATGTATATCGTAGCATAACATCAATTCAGGTCGATTCAACACAAATGTTCTTCTAACATTGTGCCCTCAAAGTTGCTGGCATACACATGCCCATGATCAGGAAAACAGAACCATCATGCAACACTTGAGCTAGTCTTAGAGGCCAGACTAGGAATACATTTTACAGTTTATTATTCCACACGTGCATATGAGTCTTCCTCCGAGCCTCATTTTATTTGCAGACTCGAGAACCATAGCAGTTATAGCATGGAACATAAACCTAATTAGGAACAGGGAGATAAATAATAACATTTATTATTGCCTCTAGGGCATATCTCCTACAATATTCACATATATTCCAGAACCACCAGAGGCATCCACGAAAACACTTTTCCACCGCCGTAACCTTCTGTTCCTGTGAGATCCCATCTTGGGGCCTTTTCCAGCACCCTGCTGGAGGGGGATTCGATCATGGAGGGCATCTACATCAACACCATTGCCCTTCCGATGAACCATGAGTAGTTTACCTCAGACCTACGGGTCCATAGCTAGTAGCTAGATGGCTTCTTCTCTCAATTTGATTCTCAATACCATGTTCTCCTCGATGTTCTTGGAGATCTATCCGATGTAATCTTCTTTTGCGGTGTGTTTGTCGAGATCCGATGAATTGTGGATTTATGATCAGCTTATCTATGAATATTATTTGAATCTTCTCTGAATTCTTATATGCATGATTTGATATCTTTGTATTTCTCTTTGAATTATATGTTTGGTTTGGCCAACTAGATTGGTTTTTCTTGCAATGGGAGAAGTGCTTGGCTTTGGGTTCAATCTTGCGGTGTCCTCACCCAGTGACAAAGTAGGGGTAGGAAGGCACGTATTGTATTGTTGCCATCGAGGATAAAAAGATGGGGTTTACATCATATTGCTTGAGTTTATTCCTCTACATCATGTCATCTTACTTAAAGTGTTACTCCGTTCTTTATGAACTTAAAACTCTAGATGCATGCTGGATAGCGGTTGATGTGTGGAGTAATAGTAGTAGATGCAGGCAGGAGTCGGTCTACTTGACACGGACGTGATGCCTATATTGCATAATCATTGCCTTGGATATCGTCATAACTTTGCGCTTTTCTATCAATTGCTCGACAGTAATTTGTTCACCCACCGTATTATTTGCCTTCATGAGAGAAGCCTCTAGTGAAACCTATGGCCCCCGGGTCTATTTTCCATCATATTACTTTCCGATCTACTATTTTGCAATCTTTTATTTTCAGATCTATATACCAAAAAACCCAAAAATATTTTATCTTTTGTTTATCTATCTCTATCAGATCTCACCTTTGCAAGTGACCGTGAAGGGATTGACAACCCCTTTATCGCTCTGGGTGCAAGTGTTTGATTGTTTGTGCAGGTGTTGGTGATTTGTGTGTTCTTCTCCTACTGGATTGATACCTTGGTTCTTAACTGAGGGAAATACTTATCTCTACTGTGTTGCATCACCCTTTCCTCTTCAAGGGAAAAACCAACGCAAGCTCAAGAAGTAGCAGGAAGAATTTCTGGCGCCGTTGCCGGGGAGATCTACGCCAAGTCAAGACATACCAAGTACCCATCATAAACTCTCATCTCTTGCATTACATTATTCGCCATTTGCCTCTCGTTTTCCTCTCCCCCACTTCTAAAATAATTTTCGAAAAAAATTACCTTTTTATTCGCCCTTCTTCCGTTAGTCTTTTTCATTTGCCTTTTTGTCTGCTCGTGTGTTAGATCTGTTTCTTGCCACCATGTCTGAATCGGGGGAGATTTTTGTTGAAAAGGATAGTAGTAATTATGGGGGGACCTTGATAATTTTGCTAAATTTGATCCTCATGAAGAACCTACTATCTTGCACACTAAAAAACTTCGCATAGGTAGCGGCAATATTATTGGAAAGGGGCTTATTCAAGATTTCTTTACTTGTGCTGGTGCGCTACCCACGTTAGGTGGATCTATTCTCCATAAAACTAATAGTCTCGCGGATGCTATATCTTTGCTTATACTTAAACTTGAAAGACAATTTGTCCATATGCATCCATGCATACAAAGGATTTTTCTAAAGTTCTCTAATATTGAGCATTCTTCTGTTAAACGCGCTGCTACTATATTTCTAGCCCATGAGTTTAGATTCATTATGAAAGAAGCTAGTGAAATTTTTGTGCATTATAAGGTAGATGGTGGTCGTCCTCCCATAGAGGGGATTCGCTTTAATCAAGAAGAAATAATGCGTTTGCGATCTCTTGATCATGTTGCTTATAATGCAAATTTGAGAAAAAGGGTCCCTACCGATGTTTTAGTTGATAAAATTTCTGAACTTAATGATAGTTTTGCTATACAAAACAACGGATTGGGTTTCTCTCTTGGAAATAAGCTCATGACTTTTTGCCAAAAGAATTCTTACAATGATGAGTTGATCATACAATATAAGGGGCCGAAGGAGGAGCCAATACCTCCCGAGCTTGATCTTAGGGATCCTTATCCCGTTAAATTTAGCCCTTTTGATTACTTTTGCTTACCACAAATAAAATTTGCTTCTGAACGAAGGGAGTACGAGATGAGCTTTCGAAATTTGCCTTATTATTACTATGACAATACCTAGATCTATGTATTTTTATGCCTAGCTAAGGGCGTTAAACAAAAGCGCTTGTTGGGAGGCAACCCAATTTTATTTTTGTTCTTGTTTTTTTGGTTCTGTTTTTCAATAAATTTTTCATCTAGCCTCTGGTTAGATGTGTTTTGGTGTTTTAATTAGTGTTTTTGCCAAGTAAGACCTTTGGGATGGCTTACGGTGATAGTTGATTTGATCTTGCTGAAAAACAGAAACTTTTGCGTCCAGTCACAGAATTTTAATAATTCACACGAACGTTGAAAAACCCTGAATTTTTTACACAGGATTTATATACGAATTGCCTCTGTTTTCCTAATTTTTCAGAATTTTTGGAGTTACGTAAGTATTAGAACAGCCAGATCTTCGCAGACTGTTCTGTTTTTGACAGATTCTGTTTTCTTTGTGTTGTTTGCTTATTTTGATGAATCTATGGGTAGTATCAGGGGGTATGAACCATGGAGAAGTTGGAATACAGTAGATATTACACCAATATAAATAAATAATGAGTTCACAACAGTACCAAAAGTGGTGATTTTATTTTCTTATACTAACGGATCTCACGAGTTTTCTGTTGAGTTTTGTGTTGTGAAGTTTTCAAGTTTTGGGTAAAGATTTGATGGACTATGGAATAAGGAGTGGCAAGAGCCTAAGCTTGGGGATGCACAAGGCACCCCTAGGTAATATTCAAGGAAAACCAAGAACCTAAGCTTGGGGATGCCCCGGAAGGCATCCCCTCTTTTGTCTTCGTCTATCGGTAACTTTACTTGAGGCTATATTTTTATTCACCACATGATATGTGTTTTGCTTGGAGCGTCTTGTATGATATGAGTCTTTGCTTTTTAGTTTGCCACAATCATACTTTCTGTACACACCTTTTGAGAGGGACACGCATGAATCATGATTTATCAGAATACTCTATGTGCTTCACTTATATCTTTTGAGCTAGGCAATTTTGCTCTAGTGCTTCACTTATATCTTTTTAGAGCACGGCGGTGGTTTTATTTTATAGAAATTGTTGAACTCTCATGCTTCACTTATATTATTTTGAGAGTATTTCTAAACAGCATGGTAATTTGCTTTGGTTATGAATTTAGTCCTAATATGATGGGCATCCAAGAGAGATATAATAAAAACTTTCATATAAAGTGCATTGAATACTATGAGAAGTTTAATTCCTTATGATTGTTTTAAGATATGAGGATGGTGATATTAGAGTCATGCTAGTGAGTAATTGTGGATTGTAGAAATACTTGTGTTGAAGTATGTGATTCCCGTAGCATGCACGTATGGTGAACTGGTATGTAACGAAGTTGGAGCATGATTTATTTATTGATTGTCTTCCTTATGAGTGGCGGTCGGGGACGAGCGATGGTCTTTTCCTACCAATCTATCCCCCTAGGAGCATGCGCGTAGTACTTTGTTTTGATGGCTAATAGATTTTTTCAATAAGTATGTGAGTTCTTTATGACTAATGTTGAGTCCATGGATTATACGCACTCTCACCCTTCCACCATTGCTAGCCTCTCTAGTACCGCGCAACTTTCGTCGGTACCTTACACCTACCTTTTACCTTCCTCAAAACAGCCACCATACCTACCTACTATGGCATTTCCATAGCCATTCCGAGATATATTGCCATGCAACTTTCCACCGTTCCGTTTATTATGACACGCTCCATCATTGTCATATTGCTTTGCATGATCATGTAGTTGACATAGTATTTGTGGCAAAGCCACCGTTCATAATTTTTATACATGTCACTCTTGAATCATTGCACATCTCGGTACACCGCCGGAGGCATTCATATAGAGTCATATTTTGTTCTAAGTATCGAGTTGTAATTCTTGAGTTGTAAGTAAATAAAAGTGTGATGATCTTCATTTTTAGAGCATTGTCCCATGTGAGGAAAGGATGATGGAGGCTATGATTCCCCCACAAGTCAGGATGAGACTCCGGATGAAAAAGAAAAAAAAGAAAGAAAAAAAAGGGGGGCTAAAAAAGGAGAGCCCAAATAAAAAAATGAGAGAAAAAGGGAGAAGGGGCAATGTTACTATCCTTTTTCCACACTTGTGCTTCAAAGTAGCACCATGATCTTCATGATAGAGAGTCTCCTATGTTGTCACTTTCATATACTAGTGGGAATTTTTCATTATAGAATGTGGCTTGTATATTCCAATGATGGGCTTCCTCAAATTGCCCTAGGTCTTCGTGAGCAAGCAAGTTGGATGCACACCCACTTAGTTTCTTTTTGAGCTTTCATAAACTTATAGCTCTAATGCATCCGTTGCATGGCAATCCCTACTCACTCACATCGATATCTATTGATGGGCATCTCCATAGCCCGTTGATACGCCTAGTTGATGTGAGACTATCTCCTTCTTTTTGTCTTCTCCACAACCACCATATTCTATTCCACCTATAGTGCTATGTCCATGGCTCACGCTCATGTATTGCGTGAAATTTGAAAAGGTTTTAGAACATCAAAAGTATGAAACAATTGCTTGGCTTGTCATCGGGGTTGTGCATGATTTGAATATTTTATGTGATGAAGATGGAGCATAGCCAGACTATATGATTTTGTAGGGATAGCTTTCTTTGGCCATGTTATTTTGAGAAGACATGATTGCTTTATTAGTATGATTGAAGTATTATCGTTTTTATGTCAATATTAAACTTTTGTTTTGAATCTTATGGATCTGAACATTCATGCCACAATAAAGAAAATTACATGGATAAATATGTTAGGTAGCATTCCACATCAAAAATTCTGTTTTTATCATTTACCTACTCGAGGACGAGCAGGAATTAAGCTTGTGGATGCTTGATACGTCTCCAACGTATCTATAATTTTTTATTGTTCCATGCTATTATATTATCTGTTTTGGATGTTTTATATGCATTAATATGCTATTTTATATTATTTTTGGGACTAACTTATTAATCTAGAGCCTAGTGCCAGTTTCTGTTTTTTTCCTTGTTTTTGAGCCTCGCAGAAAAGGAATACCAAACGGAGTCCAAACGGAATAAAACTTCATGATGATTTTTCTTGGACCAGAAGACACCCAGGGGACTTGGAGTCCAAGTCAGAAGAGCCACGAGGCGATGACAAGGGTGGAAGGCGCGCCCTAGGGGGGGCGCCCCCTACCTTGTGGGCCCCTCGGTGACCTCCTGACCTAGGTCTTCCTCCTATATATTCACATATATTCCAGAACCACCAGAGGCATCCACGAAAACACTTTTCCACCGCTGTAACCTTCTGTTCCCATGAGATCCCATCTTGGGGCCTTTTCCGACATCCTACCGGAGGCGGATTCGATCACGGAGGGCATCTACATCAACACCATTGCCCTTCCGATGAAGCGTGAGTAGTTTACCTCAGACCTACGGGTCCATAGCTAGTAGCTAGATGGCTTCTTCTCTCAATTTGATTCTCAATACCATGTTCTCCTTGATGTTCTTGGAGATCTATCCGATGTAATCTTCTTTTGCGGTGTGTTTGTCGAGATCCGATGAATTGTCGATTTATGATCAGCTTATCTATGAATATTATTTGAATCTTCTCTGAATTCTTATATGCATGATTTGATATCTTTGTATTTCTCTTCGAATTATATGTTTGGTTTGGCCAACTGTGACGCCCCCGGCTTAATCATGCACTAATCATACACGCAAATGCACACGATCAAGCCTAAGGACTCACGGGAAGATATCACAACACAACTCTAAAACATAAATAAAGTCATACAAGCTTTATATTACAAGCCAGGGGCCTCGAGGGCTCAAATACATAAGCTTGTGTACAAGCGTCAGCGGAAACATCAGATATATGAGTACAGATATTAAAAGAGAAACAGAAAGGCCTTTGGAAAGGCGGGGCAAAATAAAACACTATGATCGAAAGGCGTGGGCCTCCTACCTGGGACCCTCCGATCCTACTCCTGGTCGTCAGTCAACTCGTAGTAGTATCCATCCTCTGAGTAGTAGTAGTAGTCGATCGACGGGGCATCTGTCTCAGGGGCTCCGTCCTCTGGTCACGACAAACTGATATGGGGAGAAAAGGAAAACAAAGCAACCGTGAGTACTCAGAAGTACTCAGCAAGCAAGGATCTACACTACATATGCAACATTTTCAAAGGAAGGTTGTATATGTGGACTGGGCTGCAGAAATGCCAGAATAGAGAGAAGGCCTAGTCCTATCAAAGACTAGCATCTTCAGAGGTCTTGCGGCAATAGAAGAGAGTAGAACAGTACCATGTAATGTAGCAGTATCATTAAGTCTCAACCTCACCCAGAGATCCTTTCTCGACTCCCTGCGAGAAATTAATCCCAGAGCCATACAGTCATCAACCTCATCCTGAGATTACTTCTCGACTCCCTGCGAGAAGTAATCCCAGAGCCATAGTATCCAAGTATCCAGTTCTAAATTGTATCAATCAGGATACAACTCCGAGTGTCCTTTACCATAGGACCGGCTATCGATAGAAGTTTTCTTCCCTGCAGGGGTGCACCAACTTACCCAACACGCTCGATTAACTCCGGCCGGACACACTTTCCTGGGTCATGCCCAGCCTCGGCCAAACGACACACCGCAGCCCTACCTAGAGCTCAGCAGAGAGGTCCCCGCCAGTCTACATCCTAAGCACTCAGGGGTCTTGGGCCATCGCCCTGTGCACTCCGGGTCGTTGTGTGCAGGGTGGATACCAGCACCGCCTCTGAGGGTCGGTACGATCCGACCGTGCCACAATGCTGAACTGGACGTCTGACAGAACTGTCGGCTGATGCTACGATGCAGACCGCCCATACTATGCCCACGTGATGGTTAGTGCTATCAGGCCAGAGGCCTGCTCGGATCAAATATCCAAATCGTTAGTACCTTGGGCTTGCGGTAACGAGCAGAGACTCACGAAAGATGTGACCCCATCACCCCGTCTCGAGGACTTGCTGCAAGGGTTAAGAATGCCCGGCCGCGCCTCGTATTCATCACTCGGGCACCATACAGGCACCCGTCTTCACAACACTCGCCTCTCAGGCGCATGTGGGTACCCCTCAGGGTCGACCCGCCTATCCAAGTAACAGTGTAAAGTCCAAGTATCCGTGTGTCCATAACATCAGAGGAATCCGAGGTATCACCCTCGTTGAATTCCCACTCGATGTATCCATCAAGGTGAACTCGGAGGAATCACCCTCGCTGGGTTCACACTTGAGGTGTTGTACGACGGCATCGTTATCGGAAGCGGTGAAGGAGGAATCACCCTCGATGACCACGACCGAATAGCTACTCTACAGAGTTAACATCAGAAGTGCTACACGAGGTATCACCCTCGGCACTCGGTGGTAACGCTGCAGTGTCGTCACAACTAAGGGGGTGAGGTGCGGTGCCGGGGCCTGGTCTTCAATCCCGTTGATCAGGTCTTCTGATAATCCAGCGGGGCAGTCGGGATAAGTGGGGTCACTGATAGGTCTCTACCCAGCCTATACTAAGCAGTTTAGGATATGCAGGTAATTATCAACAGCAGGTTACAATAAACAGGCTATGCATCAGAATAGGTAAAGCAGTAGCAGCAGCAATTCTAATGCAAGCATGAGAAATTAGAATGGGCGATATCGGTATGCTCAAGGGGGGGGGGGGCTTGCCTGGTTGCTCTGGCAAGAAAGAGGGGTCGTCGGAAGGCTGCTCGTCCGGAGCGTAGTCGTACTCAGCTGCAACGGCGTCGGTCTCGGCGTCTATCGAGAGAGAGGGAGGGTGAAGAAACAGTAAATACTAAGCAAACAAGTGCATGACATGTCAATAAGCAGAGCTAGCGGTGTTCTATCGTAGTGCTAGGTAATCCCGGCGAAGGGGAGAAACGTCCGGGAAAGTATTCCCAGTGTCCGGCTTTTCGGACAGACGAAGAGAGGGGAACAGTTGCATGTTCGGATAGTTAGGGACGTGTGGCGGACGAACGGACCACGTAATTGGATTCGTCTCGTCGTTCTGAGCAACTTTCATGTACAAAGTATTTTCATCCGAGCTACGGATTATTTAATATGATTTTCTAAAGATTTATTGATTTTCTGGAATTTATTTAATTAATTAAATTAGAATTATCCGAAACAGTAGTTGATGACGTTAGCATGACATCATGCTGACATCAGCAGTAAATCTGACATGTGGGTCCCACCTGTCATAGACTGGTTAGATAATTAGTGATTAACTAATTAATTAATATTTAATTAAACTAATTAACTAATTAGATTAACCTAATCAGGATTAATTAAATTAATTAATTAACTAATTAATTAATTAATTATTTATTTTAATAACTCATTTTATTTTTTTATTTTTTTTTCTATTTTCTTAATTCGTTCTAGGGGCGTGGGCCCGTGCGGTCAGTGGCACAGGGGCACTGGGCCCCACCTGTCGGTGGCTTAGGCCACAGATCGGGCTGACGGGCGAGGTGCGGCGCGCGGGCACGGGCGCGCGTGTGGGTGGGCGCAGGCCGGGGCGTGGCGAGGCTCGGCGACGGTGCGGCTGCGCATGCGCGCGGGCGGCCACGGGCAGGAGCGGGCGAGGGAAGGCAGGGCGGCAGCGGCGCAGGCGAAGCAGCGGCACGACGCGGTGGAGCGAGCGGCGGGGCGGGCGGTGACCGAGCGCGGGCGCGAGGCAGCGCGCGAGCGGCAGCGGCGAGGCAGGGCCAGCGGGTGCGGGGCGTACGTGGGCTGCGTGCGCGCGCGGCTGCGGGGCGGAGCGGGCCAGGGGCGACGGCGGCGACCAAGGGGAGAGGAGGGGCGCGACCGGCGCGGTGCTCACAGCGAGCTGTAGGGGGGCGGCAGCGGTGCTCGTGGTGGGGGACGGGGACGATGCGACGCAGGGAAGGAGGCGACGAGGTCCGGCGGCGTCGAGCGAGGGCGAGGCGGCGGCGTCGAGCGGCGTCGGCGTCTAGCGCGTCGGGCGCTGGCCCGATCCCGAAATGGATCGAGGGGGGGAAGCGTCGGTGGGGGATTAGGGTTCGGTGGCCTCCTGGGGAGGCCATATAGGCGTCGGGGTGGGCCGGTCGGCTGAGCCGTGGCCCAGTTGGGCCGGGGTTCTTCTTTTTCATTTTTCTGTTTTGTTTTCTTTTGTCCTTTTTCTTTTATTTAATCATATTTCTCTGTTTTGTAATTAGTTAGGCCTCAAATTGAATTTTGTAAAACATGGCACTTTTTCCATTAAATGCTAGGCACTATCTACCACTGCCAAAAATTGGTTTGGAGACAATTGGAGCTCACGCAAATTTTATAACAAATAAAATGTATTAAACTTTGTTGTTTTGATAATGTTAAAGCCACCTAAATAATTTATTAATTGTTGGTTACAATTTTAGAATAGCCTCTGTAATATTTGCTATTTACTGAACAATTTTAGTTTCTAAGTTGGACAACTTTTATTATCCACTTTGAATTCTTTTGAAGTTTGAATTTGGAGTCTGAAATGCAATATGATGATTAGGCACTGATAATCACGATGACATGGCATAATCAAAAGGGGATTACTGTAGTTAACCACCGGGGGTGTTACAAATCTCCTCCACTAACAAGAATTCTCGTCCCGAGAATTAAGAGGTAGAAGGAAAAAGTTCGGGGTATTCCGCACGAAGATTATCTTCGCGTTCCCAAGTGGCTTCATCTTCAGTATGATTTGACCACTGCACTTTGAGGAACTTGGTAACCTTCTGACGGGTCCGACGTTCAGCTTCATCGAGAAAGCGGATCGGATGCTCCTTATAAAATAGATCATCTTGCAATTCGAGCACCTCGTGATCCACTGCTCAGTGCGGAGACTCCTTGAAGCATTTACGAAGTTGCGACACATGGAATACGTCGTGGATATGAGAGAATTGTGGCGGCAATTCCAATTTATATGCCACCTGACCACGTCTTGCAACAATGCGGAAAGGACCAATGTAGTGCGGAGCTAGCTTGCCCTTGATTCCAAAACGGTGAGTGCCTTTCATCGGGTTGACTCGCAGATAAGCCTGATCACCAGGTTGATAAGTCAAACCCCATCGTTTACGATCATAGTTGCTCTTCTGGCGGTCCTGAGCCGCCTTGAGATTTTCCCGGACAATACGAACTTGCTCTTCGGCGTGTTGAATAATATCTGGACCCACGAGCGGTCGTTCCCCAGTTTCTGACCAATTCAGAGGGGTTCGACACTTACGTCCATAGAGTACTTCGAAGGCGGCCATTTTCAAACTGGCTTGATAGCTATTGTTATAAGAGAACTCGGCATACGGGAGAGATTCTTCCCACTTCTTACCGAACGATATGACACAAGCTCGCAGCATATCTTCAAGAACCTGATTGACTCGCTCAACTTGGCCTTGGGATTGGGGATGATAAGCTGAACTCCAGGTAATATGAGTTCCCATAGCTGTTTGGAAACTTTCCCAGAATTTGGAAGTGAAAAGACCGCCACGGTCCGAACTAATCTCCTTCGGAATACCGTGGAGTGAAACAATTCTGGAGATATACAACTCTGCTAACTGACTAGCAGTGATAGTCTCTTTGATGGGCAGGAAGTGTGCAACTTTAGAGAGTTGGTCGACGACGACAAGAATAGCATCGTGACCCTTCTGTGACCTGGCAAGTCCTGTAATGAAATCCATCTGAACCTTATCCCATTTCCATAGAGGAATAGGAAGTGGTTGCAGAATTCCAGCTGGTTTCTGGTGTTCTGCTTTAACGCGACGACACACATCACATTCAGCAACATATCAAGCAATATCCTGCTTCATTTTAGACCACCAGTACCTTTGACGGAGATCACAATACATCTTGGTGCTACCCGGATGAATAGACAGTGGGGTATCATGTGCCTCCTTCATGACCTTGTCAGTCATGAGCTCGAAATGAGGTACCACAATGCGGTTTCTGAAATACAAGGTTCCATCTTCAGACAGCAAGAAATCCCTGTACTTTTCATGGTGAAGATTTTTCTTCATCAGATCAATTTCAGCATCTTTAGCTTGCGCATTCTTAACAGTTTTCTCGAGATCTGGTTGTATCACAAGGTTATTAAGAGAACCCTGTGGGACAATAAGGAGATTCAGCTTGCACAGTTCTTCAAAAAGACGAGGTTGAGCTCGCCTAACCATGAGGTTGTCGCAATAGGACTTGCGGCTTAAGGCATCAGCCATCACGTTAGCCTTGCCAGGGGTATAGGAAATACCCAAATCATAGTCCGCAATGGCCTCCATCCATCTTTGCTGACGAAGGTTTAGAGATGGTTGAGTAAACAAGTACTTCAGACTTTTATGATCCGTGTAGATTTCGCAACGATTACCGAGAAGGTAATGTCGCCACAACTGCAATGCATAGATCACAGCAGCTAGTTCTAGATCATGTACCGGATAATTCTCTTCATGTGGGCGCAACTGACGAGAGCCATAAGCAATCACTTTACGCTCTTGCATTAGGACACAGCCTAATCCTTCACGGGATGCGTCATAATAGATCACAAAGTCTTTGCGGGTATCTGGAGGAGATAGTACTGGGGCAGATGTCAGCTTGTCTTTGAGTGTCTGGAAACTTTCCTGACATTTTTCTGTCCATTCAAATTTAACGCCCTTGTGAAGCAGATCAGTCAAAGGCTTAGCAATCTTGGAAAAGTTCTCGACAAATCGACGGTAATAGCTTGCAAGGCCAAGAAAACTTCTGACTTGCTTGACGTTCTTTGGAGGAGTCTAGTCCAGAATAGCCTGAACTCATTCTAGGTTAACAGCAATTCCATCCTTGGAAATTACATGACCAAGGTAGGTTACTTCAGAAAGCCAGAATTCACATTTGGAATACTTGGCATACAACTGGTGTTCTCGGAGTCTTTCCAGTACAAGACGGAGGTGTTCAGCATGTTCTTCTTTATTCTTTGAATATACCAGAATATCATCTAGATAAACCACGACGAACTTGTCGAGGTAATCCATGAAGATATAATTCATCAGACGGGAGAATGTGGCTGGAGCATTTGTTAAGCCAAATGACATGACAGTGTACTCGTAGGAGCCATAACAAGTAACAAATGCAGTCTTGGGAATATCCTCTTCACGAACACGGATCTGATGATAACCCAACCTCAATCAAGTTTAGAGAATACCGATGATCGATCAACTTGCTGGATCCTACTCTCCATGTGCACTCTGATGCAGAATCCGGTCTCATCGAATGACAACTCGGAGTATAATACAACTCGGAGAGAAACGTTAAACAAAACAATGGAAAGGAAAATGATTATCAGACTAATCAGATCAATATCAGGGAAATCGCACAGATATCCAGCTCTCCGGGTGGACGAGAATTACGAGATCCAAAGTGGCGGCGTTAGTAAACTTTATTTAACCCGAATAGAAGAGAGATCAGAGTCCCAGAGTAAAGACGAGGAATAAAAGATCCTAATACCACCCAATTGGCGACGTGGGCCCGTAAGCCACACAGCCATGTTAGTAAAACAGTTTTCAGTTACTAGACTCAACTTCGGCCAAGGAGTTGGAAAGGGGGTTCCTACAGGCAGTCGGCTCTGATACCAACTTGTGACGCCCCCGGCTTAATCGTGCACTAATCATACACGCAAATGCACACGATCAAGCCTAAGGACTCACGGGAAGATATCACAACACAACTCTAAAACATAAATAAAGTCATACAAGCTTTATATTACAAGCCAGGGGCCTCGAGGGCTCGAATACATAAGCTTGTGTACAAGCGTCAGCGGAAACATCAGATATCTGAGTACAGATATTAAAAGAGAAACAGAAAGGCCTTTAGAAAGGCGGGGCAAAATAAAACACTACGATCGAAAGGCGTGGGCCTCCTGCCTGGGACCCTCCGATCCTACTCCTAGTCGTCAGTCAACTCGTAGTAGTATCCATCCTCTGAGTAGTAGTAGTAATAGTAGTAGTCGATCGACGGGGCATCTGTCTCAGGGGCTCCGTCCTCTGGTCACGACAAACTGATATGGGGAGAAAAGGAAAACAAAGCAACCGTGAGTACTCAGAAGTACTCAGCAAGCAAGGATCTACACTACATATACAACATTTTCAAAGGAAGGCTTTATATGTGGACTGGGCTGCAGAAATGCCAGAATAGAGAGAACGCCTAGTCCTATCGAAGACTAGCATCTTCAGAGGTCTTGCAGCAATAGAAGAGACTAGAACAGTACCATGTAATGTAGCAGTATCATTAAGTCTCAACCTCACCCAGAGATCCTTTCTCGACTCCCTGCGAGAAAGTAATCCCAGAGCCATACAGTCATCAACCTCGTCCTGAGATTCCTGCTCGACTCCCTGGGAGAAGCAATCCCAGAGCCATAGTATCCAAGTATCCAGTTCTAAATTATATCAATCAGGATACAACTCCGAGTGTCCTTTACCGTAGGACCGGCTATCGATAGAAGTTTTCTTCCATGCAGGGGTGCACCAACTTACCCAACACGCTCGATTAACTCCGGCCGGACACACTTTCCTGGGTCATGCCCGGCCTCGGCCAAACGACACACCGCAGCCCTACCTAGAGCTCAGCAGAGAGGTCCCCGCCGGTCTACATCCTAAGCACTCAGGGGTCTTGGGCCATCGCCCTGTGCACTCCGGGTCATTGTGTGCAGGGTGGATACCAGCACCGCCTCGGAGGGTCGGTACGATCCGACCGTGCCACAATGCTGAACTGGACGTCTGACAGAACTGTCGGCTGATGCTACGATGCAGAACGCCCTTACTATGCCCACGTGATGGTTAGTACTATCAGGCCAGAGGCCTGCTCGGATCAAATATCCAAATCGTTAGTACCTTGGGCTTGCGGTAACGAGCAGAGACTCACGAAAGATGTGACCCCGTCGCCCCGTCTCGAGGACTTGCTGCAAGGGTTAAGAATGCCCGGCCGCGCCTCGTATTCATCACTCGGGCACCATACAGGCACCCGTCTTCACAACACTCGCCTCTCAGGCGCACGCGGGTACCCCTCAGGGTCGACCCACCTATCCAAGTAACAGTGTAAAG
The DNA here is from genome assembly GCA_011799875.1 of Thinopyrum elongatum. Lineage (NCBI taxonomy): Eukaryota > Viridiplantae > Streptophyta > Magnoliopsida > Poales > Poaceae > Thinopyrum > Thinopyrum elongatum. The sequence goes on along the minus strand of CM022303.1, from coordinate 90,194,866 downwards.
TCCAAGTATCCGTGTGTCCATAACATCAGAGGAATCTGAGGTATCACCCTCGTTGAATTCCCACTCGATGTATCCGTCAAGGTGAACTCGGAGGAATCACCCTCGCTGGGTTCACACTTGAGGTGTTGTACGACGGCGTCGTTATCGAAAGCGGTGAAGGAGGAATCACCCTCGATGACCACGACCGAATAGCTACTCTACAGAGTTAACATCAGAAGTGCTACACGAGGTATCACCCTCGGCACTCGGTGGTAACGCTGCAGTGTCGTCACAACTAAGGGGGTGAGGTGCGGTGCCGGGGCCTGGTCTTCAATCCCGTTGATCGGGTCTTCTGATAATCCAGCGGGGCAGTCGGGATAAGTGGGGTCACTGATAGGTCTCTACCCAGCCTATACTAAGCAGTTTAGGATATGCAGGTAGTTATCAACAGCAGGTTACAATAAACAGGCTATGCATCAGAATAGGTAAAGCAGTAGCAGCAGCAATTCTAATGCAAGCATGAGAAATTAGAATGGGCGATATCGGTATGCTCAAGGGGGGGGGCTTGCCTGGTTGCTCTGGCAAGAAAGAGGGGTCGTCGGAAGGCTGCTCGTCCAGAGCGTAGTCGTACTCAGCTGCAACGGCGTCGGTCTCGGCGTCTATCGAGAGAGAGGGAGGGGGAAGAAACAGTAAATACTAAGCAAACAAGTGCATGACATGTCAATAAGCAGAGCTAGCAGTGTTCTATCGTAGTGCTAGGTAATCCCGACGAAGGGGAGAAACATCTGGGAAAGTATTCCCAGTGTCCGGCTTTTCGGACAAACAAAGAGAGGGGAATGGTTGCATGTTTGGATAGTTAGGGACGTGTGGCGGACGAACGGACCGCGTAATTGGATTCGTCTCGTCGTTCTGAGCAACTTTCATGTACAAAGTATTTTCATCCAAGCTACGGATTATTTAATATGATTTTCTAAAGATTTATTGATTTTCTGGAATTTATTTAATTAATTAAATTAGAATTATCCGAAACAGTAGTTGATGATGTCAGCATGACATCATGCTGACGTCAGCAGTAAATCTGACACGTGGGTCCCACCTGTCATAGACTGGTTAGATAATTAGTGATTAACTAATTAATTAATATTTAATTAAACTAATTAACTAATTAGATTAACCTAATCAAGATTAATTAAACTAATTAATTATTTATTTTAATAACTCATTTTATTTTTATTTATTTATTTTTCTATTTTCTTAATTCGTTCTAGGGGCGTGGGCCCGTGCGGTCAGTGGCACAGGGGCACTGGGCCCCACCTGTCGGTGGCTTAGGCCATAGATCGGGCTAACGGGTGACGGGCGCGGTGCGGTGCGCGGGCGCGGGCGCGCGTGTGGGTGGGCGCCGGCCGGGGCGTGGCGAGGCTCGGTGACGGTGCGGCTGCGCGTGCGCGCGGGCGGCCACGGGCAGGAGCGAGCGAGGGAAGGCAGGGCGGCGGCGGCGCAGGCGAAGCAGCGGCACGGCGCGGTGGCGTGAGCGGCGGGGCGGGCGGTGACCGAGCGCGGGCGCGAGGCAGCAGCGAGGCGGGGCCAGCGGGTGCGGGGCATACGTGGGCTGCGTGCGCGCGCGGCTGCGGGACGGAGTGGGCCAGGGGCGACGGCGGCGACCAAGGGGAGAGAAGGGGCGCGACCGGCGCGGTGCTCACCGCGAGCTGTAGGGGGGTGGCAGCGGTGCTCGTGGTGGGGGACGGGGACGATGCGACGCAGGGGAGGAGGCGACAAGGTCCGGCGGCGTCGAGCGAGGGCGAGGCGGCGGCGTCGGCGTCGGCGTCGAGCGCGTCGGGCGCTGGCCCGATCCAGAAATGGATCGGGGGGGAAGCGAGGGGGGGAAGCATCGGTGGGAGGTTAGGGTTCGGTGGCCTCCTGGGGAGGCCATATAGGCGCGGGGTGGGCCGGTCGGCTGGGCCGTGGCCCAGTTGGGCCGGGGTTCTTCTTTTTCATTTTTCTGTTTTGTTTTCTTTTGTCCTTTTTCGTTTATTTAATCATATTTCTTTGTTTTGTAATTAGTTAGGCCTCAAATTGAATTTTGTAAAACATGGCACTTTTTCCATTAAATGCTAGGCACTATCTACCACTGCCAAAAATTGGTTTGGAGACAATTGGAGCTCACGCAAATTTTATAACAAATAAAATGTATTAAACTTTGCTGTTTTGATAATGTTAAAGCCACCTAATTAGTTTATTAATTGTTGGTTACAATTTTAGAATAGCCTCTGTAATATTTGCTATTTACTGAACAATTTTAGTTTCTAAGTTGGACAACTTTTATTTTCCACTTTGAAGTCTTTTGAAGTTTGAATTTGGAGTCTGAAATGCAATATGATGATTAGGCACTGATAATCATGATGACATGGCATAATCAAAAGGGGATTACTGTAGTTAACCACCGGGGGTGTTACACCATCTAGATTGGTTTTTCTTGTAATGGGAGAAGTGCTTGGGTTTGGGTTCAATCTTGCGGTGTCCTCACCCAGTGACAAAGTAGGGGTAGCGAGGCACGTATTGTATTGTTGCCATCGAGGATAAAAAGATGGGGTAATTTACATCATATTGCTTGAGTTTATTCCTCTATATCATGTCATCTTACTTAAAGCGTTACTCCGTTCTTTATGAACTTAATACTCTAGATGCATGCTGGATAGCGGTTGATGTGTGGAGTAATAGTAGTAGATGCAGGCAGGAGTCGGTCTACTTGACACGGACGTGATGCCTATATTGCATAATCATTGCCTTGGATATCGTCATAACTTTGCGCTTTTCTATCAATTGCTCGACAGTAATTTGTTCACCCACCGTATTATTTGCCTTCATGAGAGAAGCCTCTAGTGAAACCTATGGCCCCCGGGTCTATTTTCCATCATATTACTTTCTGATCTACTATTTTGCAATCTTTTATTTTCAGGTCTATATACCAAAAAACCCAAAAATATTTTATCTTTTGTTTATCTATCTCTATCAGATCTCACCTTTGCAAGTGACCATGAAGGGATTGACAACCCCTTTATCGCGTTGGGTGCAAGTGTTTGATTGTTTGTGCAGGTGTTGGTGATTTGTGCGTTCTTCTCCTACTGGATTGATACCTTGGTTCTTAACTGAGGGAAATACTTATCTCTACTGTGCTGCATCACCCTTTCCTCTTCAAGGGAAAAACCAACGCAAGCTCAAGAAGTAGCAAGGATAAGAGTGCTTAATATTATAGTTAGATAGATAGATGGTAGTTACATAGATGATTGATAAATAGATGATAGTTAGATAGTTTGTTTTGTTGATGATTTCATAATAACTTGTTCATTAGGATTTTTTTAGATGATGACAGATGATAGATGATGATGATTGTTAGATGATGATGATAGATGATGATGATTTTTTTTATGCTTCGATGATTTTTAGATGATGATGATGATAGATGATAGATGATGATGATTGTTAGATGATGATCTTTTTCTGCTTCGATGATTGTTAGATGATGATAGATGATGATGATGACTATGTTATTAATATTGTTAGTTTTTTTTTCCTACATGATGCAAAAATAAATGAATGCATGTTTAGATGTTTTAAATATGCTCTATGAGTTGTGATGTTCTAAAAAAATTTCGCGGTGCAATTTGCGGATTTTGTGGTGTTCCATCTCGGTGGAGTGATCGTCGTCAGAGCTGTTGGTCCCCGATCGTCCCTCCGCTGTTCAAATACTTCCTCTACAGCCGAGGGTGAGCTACGAATCATGTCACTAGATTTGATTATCACGTCAAGTCGTGTAACCTAGGCGTCTCCCGTCCGAAAGGGTTGCATCGATAAATATGCATTCAATTGCATATTTATCACCGCAGCTCCTTTCGGATTGTCCAGCTTTTTCCACGGACAGCCCGAGGATGTGTAGATTGGGTACGTTCTCCATGCTCTACCCCGTTCAGAGACACGATTTTGGTGGCGCCTCACCATTGTTCTTCGAAGCACATTCTCTCGGCTATTAGCCGAGACGTGTATCTGGAGAACAGCGGGGAGGTGCTGCCGAAATTTTGTCTCGGAACGGGGTAGAGCATGGAGGACGTACTCAATCTACACATCCTCCGGTGGGATTAGGACCCATCTTTACCTATTAGAGATGTAGGTGGATTCAATGCCGTCAACGCATTAGAAAATAAAAATTTGATGTGATTAATTTAAATGAATCCTTAATTTTGTTGTGTGGCTCCCAATAAAGCAGAGGATGGCAGATAATCAGTGGATGTACCGTGGTTTTGTCCATCAAAATCGAGTAACATCAGAGTGGATCGCAAAAACCGATGTGTATTTGAAGGAGATATTCCCTCGTCCAATGAGAATTATCCCACAATGCCCCTGTGCGAAATGTGCCAGACGTCACCGTAGAAATTAGAAGGACATGACTGACCACCTTCACACACACGGATATATGCCAAACTTTGACATGTCACCGATAAACTTAGCAACTTAGCCGAGCAGGACCGTGGTAGAGAGGAGGTGATGCGACAACGCATTGATGGTTATGCAGACGACGGGGTCAGAGACATGCTAGATGATGTCATTGCTGCAGAATGACACATGCGACACCTTCAGAGAATGAACCGGAGGAGTTGGAGGCAACCGCAAAGGCCTTCTTGGAGGTCTTGGCCTCGTCGAAGAAACCTCTTTATGCAGGTGCCAAAATATCTCAGCTGGATGCCATCTCACAACTGATTGCAGTCAAGGCTGAGTACGGCTACAACCAGAAATGCTTCGAAGCATTTCTGGGAGTATGGGCTAACAGCCTCCCTGAGGGTCATGAACTGCCGAAAAGCATGTACGCTACAAAAAAAATCATGAAGGCACTCTCTATGGATTATGTGAAAATACATGTTTGTCCGAATAATTGCCTTTTGTTTAGGCACGAGTATGCGGATGACAAGTACTGTAGGGAGTGCGGTTCCTCTCGGTACCTTGAGGTGGTTCGTGAGGATGATGAGAAAAGGCAGCTAGCCATCCCCGCAAAGGTTCTTCGGTATCTCCATTTCATAGAAAGACTGCAGCACCTTTTCATCACGGAGGAGTCTGCCAAAATGATAAAGTGGCACAAGGAAGGTATAAGGTACCATCCAAATAAAATCGTACATCCATCGAAAGGCGAAGCATGGAAGTCGTTCGATGAAGAATACCCCGAGGAAGTAGCCGAGGCTGGGAATGTCAGAATTGCCATACCAGGTGATGGGTTCAATCCATATGGTATGTCGTCCAATCCATATAGTTGTTGGCCCGTGTTTGTAATTCTGCTCAATCTCCCTCCCGGTGCCCTAATGCAACGCAAGACCATGTTCTTGTCACTCATCATTCCGGGGCCTGAATACACGGGGAAGAAATTGGGTGTGTTTATGCAGCCGCTGGTGGATGATTTGCACCATTCTTGGTACTTTCCGAGGTTGACATACGACCGGGATCTGCAGAGAAATTTCTTGATGAAAATTTGGTTGCACTATTGCATGCATGACTTTCCCGGCTATGCCCTATTCTGCGGATGGTGTACAAGTGGGAAGATGCCATGCCCAGTGTGCATGCAGGCTCTACGTTTGATTTGGCTGAATAAGGGTGGCAAGTATGTAGCCTTTGACCTGCATCGACAATTCCTCCCTCCAGACCATCCAGACATGGAAGACAAGACGAACTTCACGAAAGGCCGGGTTGTCCATGAAGTAAATGAGATTCCAACGTTTTTGGGGCAGATGTTCTTGCTCAGCTAAAAGCTCTTAAGCCTAAAGGCAAAGCCAAAGCCAAAGGCTTCGAGGGATATGGTGAGACGCACAACTGGACTCACATTACCCCCTTCACGAAGCTTCCATATTTCAAGGACCTCAAACTTCCTTACAACATCGATATGATGCACACCGAAAAGAACATCGCAGAGTCCCTTTTCTGCACGATCCTCAACATTCCTGATAATACGAAGGATAACATTAAAGCTAGAGCTGATCAACAAAGAATTTGTGATAGACCACGTCTAAACATGAAGCCTCCCACAGGCGGTCGAAGAAACAGATTCAAGCCAGATGCTGACTTCGTCCTTAAACCGCCAGAAAAGAAGGAAGTACTTATGTGGCTCAAACTCATTGTGAAGTTCACTAATGGTTATGCATCGAATATAAGTAAGGGAGTCGATCTTTCAATGGGAAAAGGCTTAAGAGTCATGACTACCATTTATGGATTGAGCGGATAATGCCGGTGATGATTCGAGGCTATGTCCCCGAGCATGTCTGGCGAGTGCTTGCCGAGCTAAGCCATTTCTTCCGCATGCTCTGTGCTAAAGAAGTAAGTAAAGACGTGATTGAACAATTGCATAAGAAGGCACCGGAGTTGATAAGCAAGCTAGAGAAGATCTTTCCGCCAGGCTTCTTTACTCAGATGACACATCTCATTTTGCACCTCGTGAACGAGGTATTGTTGGGGGGGGGGGGATGTGCAGAATCATTGGCAGTACGGCCCTGAGATACAGAACAAGCATCTCCGACAGAAATGTGGAAACAAAGCTAAGATTGAAGCTTCCATAGCTAAGGCAGTTATCCTAGAGGAGGTGTCAGACCTCAGGACATCTTACTATCCAGACCACGTTCCCACTCTGCATAATAAGGTGCCTCGATAAAATATAGAAGAGCCCAAGTATCAACCCAAAATCCATCTATTCAGCGGGCAAGGTGGCAGGGCTGGGGGCTCGAAACCTTATAACATGCCACAACAAGAGTGGGAGGACCCCATGTTCTATGTCTTGCACAAGATCAAGGAAGTTGAGGATGTGTGGATGAGGTAATACCACTACACCATTCCTTTATGTCTTGAACAACATCATATTCTATGTTCACTTTGTCCCGGTCTAACACCGCTTTTCTTCTTTTAGTGAATTCGTTCAAGAGGAATGGACGGGAATGATTCCTCCTACTGAGGTGAAGGCACTTACTCTTCTCCGGCATGGAAACCCTGGACGTAAACATTTTGTTGCTTGGTTCATGGAGAAAGTAATTTTTCACATTCCCCTATTAAATACCTAGTTCAACATTTATTAGTTAACCGAACTAATGCACCCAACAATTTCAATTAAACTTGTAGGGAAAAGATCGGAACATATCTATGGATGACGAATTGAGATGGGTTTCCATGGGTTTTGACCCTGCCGTCATGACATGTAAAAAGTATGATGTGAATGGATATCGCTTCCATACAGAGGAGCACCAGAACTGTCAGCCTGATCCCAAAACTATAAATACCGGAGTGTACACCCCCGGTCAAAATTCAATAGACTACTACGGAAGGGTACAAAAAATATACGAGCTTACATTCCACAAAGGGCGCGAAACCCTAAGTCTCCCTGTGTTCAAATGCCGATGGTTCGACCCGCGGGAGGGGCTGAGACATACGCCTTCCATTGGTTTGGTCGAAGTTAAACCATCAACCATCTATGCCAGAGCCGATCTCTTTATTGCAGCTACCCAAGCCACACAAGTTTATTATCTGCCTTACCCATGCCAGAAAGAGTACCTAAAGGGTTGGGAAGTTGTGTTCAAGGTGTCGCCACATGGTAAGCTACCGGACCCGAACGAAGACGATTACTACAACATTAACCCCAGGACATACGAGGGAGTGTTCTATCAAGAGCAACCTGATGATGATGTGGTCAGAAACGATGACGCTGATGCCTTGGGTGATGATGATGTGGATCCAAACGATGACGATGCACGGAATGATGGTGAGACCATTGTTAATGCAAATGACATACTTATGCTAGAAAAGTTAAACGAAGACGCTGACGACAAGGAAGAGCCTCCACCTCCGTCAGACAACGAAGATGATATGCGTGATAGTGATGATGAAACCGATCAAGGAATCGGTTACAAAAGTGATGATTTGTATGGGTTCTAGCATATGTACGTTTCATGTCTTTTTTTCTATGGTTTAGGAATATGCCTTTTTATGCTTATTTATTAATGTGTTTTTTATTCCTTATTATTATGCTTTTTTTCTTCATTATTAATGTACTAATTGTTTATTCTCTTTTCAATGCAGGTTCGCGGAACATGGGGTGGCTGCGCGGTAATGCAAAGCTCCCTACCCAGCTTCCTGCTATCGAGGAGCAGAAGTGGCTCATTGAGCCCACGGGGAAAGAGTAAGTGCCACTTAATCATAATTCAATTCTTTTGCTTGTACACATGCTAATATTTTCATTCTTCCGATTGTAGACATGCTAATATTTTCATTCTTTATATCTTTTGCAGCAACTGGATAATTCCTAAAGGGGCCCGTCTTCCAAACGGCCTCATCACCGTCTTGCTGAAGACACACTGGCCGGGGCTGTTCTGTCCGGATCCAGTCAGGCAGCCGGAGCGCTGGGTTTTGGCCACCAGCTGGGACCACTGGGAAGCGGCCCCCCACCCGGACCATGATACGCATGCTAAGGCCGTGATCACAAATTTTTGGGGGAGTTCTCTTCAGAAGCACGAGTCTTGACTTCCGTTCGTAGTTTATCATCGAATGGTTTAACTCATGGCTTCTTCCATTCTAGTTTTCTTGTAACACCCCATGCCACTAGCCACAGTAACTTCTCACTGATAATGCCAAGTCATGACCATTAGCAGAGCCAAGTCACTTGGATTAAAGAAACAACTCAAATTCAATTCTGAAATTCAACTTCAAACTCCAAATTCCAAATGCAAGTCAAATAATTATTTCTTCAAACAACAAAACTAAAATGTTCATAATATCTCAAATATTCTCAGAACAATTATAAAAATATAATCAACATTACTTGAACTCCCAAATTACCCCTGGATATTTTAAACAGTGGCCAATCAGCAATTTAAAAGCCTTTGCCTCTGTGATAAATTCAAATTAAGTCTTTTGGGCCCCAAACTCTTTCTGACAGTGGCAAATATTGCAACATATTTAAATGGACAAGTCCCACATTTTTGCAAAATGATTTGGAGACTTAAATAAATGCAATTGCCCTCTGTTTAAAAGAATACAAGAAAAACAGAAAACAGAATAAAGAAAAAAGGCCGAAGCCACTTACCTGGCAGGCCCAGCCGAGCACTGCGCCTGGCAGCCCAGCTGGACGGCCCAGCCCACCTCTCTCTCTCTCTCCCTTCTTCTCCCTCCTCCCCGTGTCGATGCCGCCGTGGACGAGCGCGCTCGCGCCGGTCGCCGCTCGACAGTGCGATGCCGCGGGCGCCGCGAGAGGATAAGGGCGACGCCCGAGCCATCCCCCCTGGTCCTCCTCGACTACTCCTCCCTTCTCCCCTCGCTTTCTCCTCCTCTCCCCATCGGCGCCTGACGCGGTCGTCACCGTCGCTCGCCATTGCCGCGGCCACGGCCATCAAAGCACCTCGCCGACATGTTGTAAGGCTCTGCCGTCGTCTTCTTCGTCGACTACGACGAGCCATTGGAGCCGGGAGCCACTGCTTCGAGCTCAGCGAGCTCGTCTTCTCCCTTAACTCCGGCGGGTTCCTCCGACGAATTCGCCGCATCTGCTGCTCCTAACCCGTCGCCGGGCCATCTTGCGCCTGCTAGGTGAGCAACCGATCCTCCTTCCCCCTCTTTTTAGTTCGCGCGCGCCCCTTAGATGTTGTGCCCACCATGGCCGAGCTCATCGCCGCCGTTCTGCTTCGCCGCCGTGGCCACCGCTGTCGCAGTCTTTACCTGAGCACGGCCATGTGCTTCTGGTGTTCCCAGGAGCACGTAGCACACGCGCACGTGCCTCCTTGTGCCCCGCAGCCCCATTTCCATCGAGGGCCGAACTCCGGCCGCCGCAAGGACGGCCGCCGCCGTCGTTTTAGGTCACCTCCGGCGAAACTTTGAGCACCACGCGACGCACGCGAGAGCCAGCTTTCGAATGCAAGTCGAATCGCGCGTTTTGGCTAACCGTAGACGATTTCCGGCCCTCTCCGGCGAGATAGCCGCCGCGGAACGCTCGCCGGCGCGTCTCCGGCGGCCCCGCCGACATGGCAAGTGGTGGGGCCCGCTCCGTGCCACTAACAGTGGGCCCTGCGCCTCGGTTTGACTAGGTTGACTGCGGTCAACGCTGTTACTGTTCATCCTCTCTCTCAGACGTGTGGGTCCCTCTGCGCTAATTAAGGTTAATTAACATTTAAAATTAATCTGTTAGCTAATCAGACACTGACAACTGGGGCCCACACCCTCTAATTAGCTCTGTTAGTTTAATTAATCCACTTTTAGCCCAACAGAGACTGACATGTGGGTCCCACATGTCAGGATTGACTCTGGTCAGCGCCTGTTGACCGCTGACGTCACAGTGACGTCATGCTGATGTCATAATTCATTTTCTGTAAATAAATAAATTCCAAAAATTCAAATAATCTTTGAAAATTAATAACTTTTAAACCGTAGCTCAGATCGAAAAAGTTAAAACATGAAAGTTGCTCAGAACGACGAGACGAGTTTGATCGTGCCATCTGTTTCTTTGCCGGAACCCCCTACATAGAAGAACTCATAACTCCAGACCCGTATCCGGCATATGAATAGTGCACACACCCTGGTTATTAAATCCCAGATTAATGCTAAAAATAACTAAAATGACTTAGATGCATATTTAGGCAACCCTGCACTGCATCATAGCATCACACGCACCGTATTGCATTTGTTTGCATTATGTTTACCTGTTTCTTCCCCCTCTTCTCTCTCGATAGACCCCGACATTGACGTAGCTCCCAAGGCAGACGCAGCTCAGGAGTACGACTACGTCCCCGACGACACCACCGACGACCTTGCCCTTGCCCCCGAGCAAACAGGCAAGCACCCCCATTTTGAGCATGCCTATATCGCCTATTCTCTTCTCTCTTATGCTTGCATTAGAACTGCTGCTGCTACTGTTTCCTATATCTGTTGCATAGCCTGTTTATTGTAACCTGCCTTGCTACCTTACTGGTTATCCTAGACTACTTAGTATAGGCTGGGTAGAGACACGACAGAGACCCCCACTTGATCCCGACTGCCCTGCTGGATATCAGAAGACCCGATCATCGGGATTGAAGACCAGACGCTGGCACCGCACATCACTTCCCCTTAGTTGCCGACACTGCTGGGTTACCATCGAGTGCCGAGGGTGATACCTCGTCAGCACTTCTGATGTTAACCTTGTAGGTTAGTTACTCGGTCGTGGTAAGCGAGGGTGATTCCTCCTACACCACCCCCGATAACGACATCGTCGCGCAACTCCTCAAGTGTGGACCTCGAGGGTGATTCCTCCTTCGTTCACCTTGACTTTAACATCAGGTGGGGTTCCATCGAGGGTGATTCCTTAGGGCTCCCCTGGTGTCAGACACACAGATACTGTTGTTGAGTTGACTTGCACTAAACCATGATACTAAAGACGGGTCGGCCCTGAGGGGTACCCGCGCGAGCTTAATGCGAAGTGTTGTGGAGTCGGGTTGACCTGGAAGGTGCCCGCGAGATAACTACGAGGCGTGGCCGGGCATTCTTAGCCCTTGCCACAAGTCCTCGAGACGGGGCGACTGGGTCACATCGATCGTGAATCTCTGCTCGTTTCCGCGCGCTCCTAATCCACTACGGTTTGGATATTTGATCCGAGGGGCCTCTGGCCCGATAGCACTAACCATCACGTGGGCATAGTATAGGCGTTCTGCGTCGTATACATCAGCCGAAGCTTATTTGACGTCAGTAAGGAGCGGCGCACGCCGAGTTGGACTGGGAACGCAACCGCGCTTGTATAAGGGGTTGCTAGGTCTGCTCTCGGTGGCCCCGTAACGTGCAGGAGTTCCCGGGGCGATGGCCCAAGACCCCTGGGGGCATAGGTTTAGTCCGGCGTGCTGACCTCTCTTATAAGCCTAGGTCGAGTTGCGGCGTGTTGCTTAGCCGAGGCCGGGCATGACCCAGTAAAGTGTGTCCGGCCGGAGTTAAGCGAGCGTGGTGGGTAACTTGGTGCACCCCTGCAGGGAAGAAACTTCTATCGATAGCCTGTCCTACGGTAACGGACACTCGGAGTTGTATCCCGATCGGTACAACTAGAACATGTGATGAGAACTGGATAGTATGGCTCTGGGATTGCTTTCTCGCAGGGAGTCGAGAAAGGATCTCAGGTCGAGGTTGATGATAATACTACTACTACTTTACATTATGTTCATCTGTTCTCTTCTATTGCTGCAAGACTGTCGAAGATTGTTGAAGATGCTAGTCTTCGATAGGACTAGGCTTCCCCCTCTATTCTGGCATTTCTGCAGCCCAGCCCACATATACAGCCATTCCTTTGAAAATGTTGCATATGTAGTGTAGATCCTTGCTTGCTGAGTACTTCGGATGAGTACTCACGTTTGCTTTACTTTCTTTTTCCCCCATATTCCATTTGATGCCACCAGACGACGGAGCCCCTGAGCCAGACGCCCCAGCCGACGACCAGTACTACTACCCGCCTGGCGAGTACTACTACTACGAGGAGCCGTTTGACGACCAGGAGTAGGATCGGAGGGTCCAGGGCAGGAGGCCTACGCCTTTCGATCGTAGTATTTTATTTTGCCCCGCCTCTGTGAAGGCCTATTTCTCTCTCTGTATTATATCTGTACTCAGATATCTGATGCTTCCGCTGACGCTTGTATGCCATCGAGCAATGTATTCGAGCCCTCGAGGCCCTGGCTTGTAATATAAAGCTTGTATGACTTTATTTATGTTTTAGAGTTGTGTTGTGATATCTTCAAGTGAGTCCTTAGGCTTGATCGTGCGCATTTGCGTGTATGATTAGTGCACGATTAAGCCGGGGTCGTCACAGGTTGGTATCAGAGCCGACTGCCTTTAGGTATCCCCCTTCCCAATTCCTTGGCCGAAGTTGAGTCTAGTGGTCAAAAACTGTTTTACTAACTTGGCTGTGTGGCTTACGGGCCCACGTCGCCAACTGGGTGGTATTATGATCTTTTATTCCTCGTCTATACTCTGGGAATCTGATCTCTCTTCTATTCGGGTTAAATGATTTTACTAACACCGACACTTAGGATCTCGTAACCACTTTCTCCCGGAGAGCCCCCTCATTCCAGAAGATGGCGTGTCATCATTAGAAGACTTCGAAGTTACTTCCCAGAGTTTTTCGAGACTCTTTAACCGCTGCTTTTGCAGTTTACTAACACCGATAATCTCCGTGGTTAATTACACATCCTTGCCGTTATATCATCATGACCAGTCACTCACGTATGTACGAGGTACCCCGTAATACTCCTCGTTAAATCGGGAATCCTTTAAGTCTACTGCCGTGCGGCTTCCTTCGCACTGCGGATAATTCCACACCTTTACCGGGGAACCGTTCATCACCAGATGTTCATACGTTTCCTAAATACTTTGAAATGCTATCTGATCTCCCGAGAATCCTTTGCAGCCTATCGCTCTTGATTATCCTTGCCGACCTGAATTATGGTTAAATCCATATGTCTGTCTATATTCATTGGTATCCTTTGACACCGTCATTTTGGTCTTATTGATTCAACATGAGTGCAAAGGCACGCAATCATCAGTTGATCGTTCTAAATTATCTTTCCGGTTCAGACCTTGTTCTGAACATGAGCTGGTTCTCGACCAATCAAGTATTGATTGATTGTTCAACTAAACCTGTACAAATCACTCGTCCCTCTGCCCAGGTGAACTAATTGTCACTCCTGGCTTTGGAAATCGCGAACCCTCTGAATTTTATACTGGGGTTGTCCAAGTGCTTCCTTAATCCAATGTGCTTGTCTCCCGTCCTTTTTCGGAGAACTCTCAAGTGGAACCAGTTGTTAAAACCTTACCCCGATAGTTCTCACAGATCGCTTCAATCCTTTTGTGGATAATTATCCGACCGATTATTCTTTAATCCAGAACCTTATCGGTTCCTTCTCCGTTGGCATTTCCTTTTTGGCACTGAAGTATTCTCTACTTCTTGCCATCTGTATATCCGCCCAGCTTGCATGGCACGGAAAGGCAGTGCAATCATTCTCCATACTGACTTGGGACTGACTTCTGACCAGGACATGTCCCGTAAACATGGTTGGAGATCTCTCCAAGACGGAATACCAAAGTTGTCCATCTAGTTCTGTCCAACCTACTCATCTTTTGATCAGAGCTTTTGCTTCCGATCCTTCGTTTCTGAACCATGAATCCTTTGTATTTAAACGTCGGATTATTCCGATGTTTCTATAATCCTATGCCGTCACATCCTTCCTCTTATGGTTGAGTGCCGCTTCTCACGCCAGATCCTATGTCGTCTACCTGATCTTCTGTTAGATTAATATCCGACAGTATCTTTCATACTCAAACATTCTGTGAGCTCTTTCTTGGTACTTGATACCTCCGGTAAATTGTATCACCTGCTTTGACTTCGATACTCTGCTTTCGAACTCGCAACCCTTACTTTGGTTGTTGGTTGTATGGATTCGTAAAATGTCCCGATGGGTTGAACCTATGCTTTCCCTAATTCGTGTGAACTCGAAGGTTATGCGAGTCATACTCTTCTGGTGCTTCACCAGATAAATTCTCAGCACTACAATTTCTTTGAAAACGAGAAGTGAATGAAAGGTTGTGCATTGAAGAAGTGGGGGTCGACCTTGAACCTTTGTGTTCATGCCCATGGAAACGATGTAAAACTTATCATGGAAGCTGCTCGTAAGAATAATTATTCCCCTGGTACAAGTTCATCTTGTATCTAAGAATTGATCCTTTGCAAACATGGTTCCGACCATATTTCCTCTTTGGGTTCATTTCCCGGATAAGTTAAAATACTTGTCCTCTACAGATCATTTTCCCCGTCCAACCTCTGCTCCGACTTACCTTCCGGTGTTACGCCTAGTACTTGTTACTGGGAAGTCTAACACCCCATCACAACATTCCTAGCCGGATCAGCTATATCCCTATCATGCTAACTTTTAACTGTGCTACCTGGCCCTTCATCCCGGAGCACAATTTTCGACGATGAGTTAAGCTCACGTCGACCTTCCTCATCTTGTCATATCACCTCAAACAACAAGCTTGATTTCGAGCTTGTGTCGTATCCGTGGATCCAATAATCTTTCGCCTCGGCATTCCTTTCTCTTGATGTCATCACTGACCGATTACATCTTCTTGAAACCTCTCGACAAATGTGTCGTGATCATCATCTACATTCCGAGCTCTTTCAGGATATCGAGCGAATTCATGTTGAGAAATACCATCCCTGCCCCTCGATGATTTGTGATATCACCGATGACATCTTGACTTCCGACCAACACAAACCTGGTCGTGTATGGTTATTCCTTACGTCCCGAGATACCCTTGTAAATGTTTTTCGGTACCTCTGGATATCTTCGAACCCAATCTATTACTTGACACGATATCATTGCCGCAACGAAGCATGACTGTGGACTTCCGAATATCAACAAGAACATTGGAGGCACATTGCCAAATGCTTCTGGATCTATTATCCGGACACCATTGTGCGGGTAACATCTTGATTTCTCTCTCGCCCTTTATCTAAATGGTTTTGTACCGACTGAACTGTTCAGGTATATCATGTTCTACTTTTCCCTGGAATGGATATACCCCTAATTCTTGTGTATAGGCACATCTATCCTTTTCATTGGTCTGTTGAATCCGATAATTTCATTTTCCTTTCCATTGTTATGTTTAACCTTTCCAGTGTTCTATATAATGTAAGCAGAAATGAATCCCTGCTTATAAAACACCTCGGTCAACAGCTCTGACCGTGTGATCCTGTTACTATTGTTGATGACATTCCGGTAACCCCCGATGGACGAGAACTTTGCCTTTTGGTCCGCCTCGTTCAACGAGCAGGAAAATGGTTCTCTTCGTCCCTCGCCCTTGGTACCGATGTTGCCACCGACATAACTGACAGGCTATTCTCTGACATACAGTATTGTCGCGATCGGTAAGATGCCACCGTTCTCCCTACCTTTGATCGACACCCCACCACAGTTCCACAGGATTGGAACCTGACTCTCCTGTATATTCTTGATTTCGAAGTATTCTTTGCTTTTGATTTGTGAGTTGTCACGAGCCAACCTCTGATAGATGATCTGTTCCCGATGCTCTGTATTCCTTCACACCCTGATTCAGGCATCGAATGATTGTCTGCCCGCTTGAAAACTTCTCATACCTTCTCCTATTGCTTCTGACGAATTTCATGAGTTCCAAAACTCGAGAGATACCTATGCGTTTCACCTTGAGTTAACCCCAGTTGATTTCCCCTTATAAAATTCCATCAATACCGAGATACCCATTGTCCTTCCGTAAGTACGATGAAAAGTACGAAGGAAGAATGGCAACTTCATTAAGACACCTCGAGGAAGAGAAATGAAGGCATCACTCCAAGGGATCAATTTATTTGAGAAGATCAATCAAGAACAAGAAGACTCATTGGAGTTTCGTAACCAGAACTCTTCCCCTCACTTCACCTCTTAATTCTCGGGACGAGAATTTCTTTTAGAGGAGGAGAATTTGTAACACCCCATGCCACTAGCCACAGTAACTTCTCACTGATAATGCCAAGTCATGACCATTAGCAGAGCCAAGTCACTTGGATTAGAGAAACAACTCAAATTCAATTCTGAAATTCAACTTCAAACTCCAAATTCCAAATGCAAGTCAAATAATTATTTCTTCAAACAACAAAACTAAAATGTTCATAATGTCTCAAATATTCTCAGAACAATTATAAAAATATAATCAACATTACTTGAACTCCCAAATTACCCCTGGATATTTTAAACAGTGGTCAATCAGCAATTTAAAAGCCTTTGCCTCTGTGATAAATTCAAATTAAGTCTTTTGGGCCCCAAACTCTTTCTGACAGTGGCAAATATTGCAACATATTTAAATGGACAAGTCCCACATTTTTGCAAAATGATTTGGAGACTTAAATAAATGCAATTGCCCTCTGTTTAAAAGAATAAAAGAAAAACAGAAAACAGAATAAAGGAAAAAGGCCGAAGCCACTTACCTGGCAGGCCCAGCCGAGCACTGCGCCTGGCAGCCCAGCTGGACGGCCCAGCCCACCTCTCTCTCTCTCTCCCTTCTTCTCCCTCTTCCAAGTGTCGATGCCGCCGTGGACGAGCACGCTCGCGCCGGTCGCCGCTCGACAGCGCGATGCCGCGGGCGCCGCGAGAGGATAAGGGCGACGCCCGAGCCATCCCCCCTGGTCCCCCTCGACCACTCCTCCCTTCTCCCCTCGCTTTCTCCTCCTCTCCCCATTGGCGCCCGACGCGGTCGTCGCCGTCGCTCGCCATTGCCGCGGCCACGGCCATCAAAGCACCTCGCCGACATGTTGTAAGGCTCCGCCGTCGTCTTCTTCGTCGACTACGACGAGCCATTGGAGCCGGGAGCCACTGCTTCGAGCTCGGCGAGCTCGTCTTCTCCCTTAACTCCGGCGAGTTCCTCCGACGAATTCGCCGCATCTGCTGCTCCTAACCCGTCGCCGGGCCATCTTGCGCCTGCTAGGTGAGCAACCGATCCTCCTTCCCCCTCTTTTTAGTTCGCGCGCGCCCATTAGATGTTGTGCCCGCCATGGCCGAGCTCATCGCCGCCCTTCTGCTTCGCCGCCGTGGCCACCGCTGTCGCAGCCTTTGCCTGAGCACGGCCATGTGCTTCTGGTGTTCCCAGGAGCACGTAGCACACGCGCACGCGCCTCCTTGTGCCCCGCAGCCCCATTTCCATCGAGGGCCGAACTCCGGCCGCCGCAAGGACGGACGCCGCCGTCATTTTAGGTCACCTCCGGCGAAACTTTGAGCACCACGCGACGCGCGCGAGAGCCAGCTTTCGAACGCAAGTCGAATCGCGCGTTTTGGCTAACCGTAGACGATTTCCGGCCCTCTCCGGTGAGATAGCCGCCGCAGAGCGCTCGCCGGCGCGTCTCCGGCGGCCCCGCCGACGTGGCAAGTGGTGGGGCCCGCTCCGTGCCACTGACAGTGGGCCCTGCGCCTCGGTTTGACTAGGTTGACTGCGGTCAACGCTGTTACTGTTCATCCTCTCTCTCTGATGTGTGGGTCCCTCTGCGCTAATTAAGGTTAATTAACCTTTAAAATTAATCTGTTAGCTAATCAGACACTGACAACTGGGGCCCACACCCTCTAATTAGCTCTGTTAGTTTAATTAATCCACTTTTAGCCCAACAGAGACTGACATGTGGGTCCCACATGTCAGGATTGACTCTGGTCAGCGCCTGTTGACCGCTGACATCACAGTGACATCATGCTGACGTCATAATTCATTTTCTGTAAATAAATAAATTCCAGAAATTCAAATAATCTTTGAAAATTAATAACTTTTAAACCGTAGCTCAGATCGAAAAAGTTAAAACATAAAAGTTGCTCAGAACGACGAGACGAGTCTGATCGTGCCGTCTGTTTCTTAGCCAGAACCCCCTACGTAGAAGAACTCGTAACTCCGAACCCGTATCCGGTAGATGAATAGTGCACACACCCTGGTTATTAAATCCCAGATTAATTCTAAAAATAACTAAAATGACTTAGATGCATATTTAGGCAACCCTGCACTGCATCATAGCATCACACG
The DNA here is from genome assembly GCA_011799875.1 of Thinopyrum elongatum. NCBI lineage: Eukaryota > Viridiplantae > Streptophyta > Magnoliopsida > Poales > Poaceae > Thinopyrum > Thinopyrum elongatum. The sequence goes on along the minus strand of CM022303.1, from coordinate 90,176,305 downwards.
CACTGTATTGCATTTGTTTGCATTATGTTTACCTGTTTCTTCCCCCTCTTCTCTCTCGATAGACCCCGACGTTGACGTAGCTCCCGAGGCAGACGCAGCTCAGGAGTACGACTACGTCCCCGACGACACCACCGACGACCTTGCCCTTGACCCCGAGCAAACAGGCAAGCACCCCCATTTTGAGCATGCCTATATCGCCTATTCTCTTCTCTCTTATGCTTGCATTAGAACTGCTGCTGCTACTGTTTCCTATATCTGTTGCATAGCCTGTTTATTGTAACCTGCCTTGCTACCTTACTGGTTATCCTAGACTGCTTAGTATAGGCTGGGTAGAGACACGACAGAGACCCCCACTTGATCCCGACTGCCCTGCTGGATATCAGAAGACCCGATCATCAGGATTGAAGACCAGACCCTGGCACCGCACATCACTTCCCCTTAGTTGCCGACACTGCTGGGTTACCGTCGAGTGCCGAGGGTGATACCTCGTCAGCACTTCTGATGTTAACCTTGTAGGTTAGTTACTCGGTCGTGGTAAGCGAGGGTGATTCCTCCTACACCACCCCCGATAACGACATCGTCGTGCAACTCCTCAAGTGTGGACCTCGAGGGTGATTCCTCCTTCGTTCACCTTGACTTTAACATCAGGTGGGGTTCCATCGAGGGTGATTCCTCAGGGCTCCCCTGGTGTCAGACACACAGATACTGTTATTGAGTTGACTTGCACTAAACCATGATACTAAAGACGGGTCGGCCCTGAGGGGTACCCGTGCGAGCTTAATGCGAAGTGTTGTGGAGTCGGGTTGACCTGGAAGGTGCCCGCGAGATAACTACGAGGCGTGGTCGGGCATTCTTAGCCCTTGCCGCAAGTCCTCGAGACGGGGCGACGGGGTCACATCGATCGTGAATCTCTGCTCGTTTCCGCGCGCTCCTAATCCACTACGGTTTGGACATTTGATCCGAGGGGCCTCTGGCCCGATAGCACTAACCATCACGTGGGCATAGTATGGGTGTTCTGCGTCGTATACATCAGCCGAAGCTTATTTGACGTCAGTAAGGAGCGGCGCACGCCGAGTTGGACTGGGAACGCAACCGCGCTTGTATAAGGGGGTGCTAGGTCTGCTCTCGGTGGCCCCGTAACGTGCAGGAGTTCCCGGGGCAATGGCCCAAGACCCCTGGGGGCATAGGTTTAGTCCGGCGTGCTGACCTCTCTTATAAGCCTAGGTCGGGTTGCGGCGTGTTGCTTAGCCGAGGCCGGGCATGACCCAGTAAAGTGTGTCCGGCCGGAGTTAAGCGAGTGTGGTGGGTAACTTGGTGCACCCCTGCAGGGAAGAAACTTCTATCGATAGCCTGTCCTACGGTAACGGACACTCGGAGTTGTATCTCGATCGGTACAACTAGAACATGTGATGAGAACTGGATAGTACGGCTCTGGGATTGCTTTCTCGCAGGGAGTCGAGAAAGGATCTCAGGTCGAGGTTGATGATAATACTACTACTACTTTACATTATGTTCATCTGTTCTCTTCTATTGCTGCAAGACTGTCGAAGATTGTTGAAGATGCTAGTCTTCGATAGGACTAGGCTTCCCCCTCTATTCTGGCATTTCTGCAGCCCAGCCCACATATACAGCCATTCCTTTGAAAGTGTTGCATATGTAGTGTAGATCCTTGCTTGCTGAGTACTTCGGATGAGTACTCACGTTTGCTTTACTTTCTTTTTCCCCCATATTCCATTTGATGCCACCAGACGACGGAGCCCCTGAGCCAGACGCCCCAGCCGACGACCAGTACTACTACCCGCCTGGCGAGTACTACTACTACGAGGAGCCGTTTGACGACCAGGAGTAGGGTCGGAGGGTCCAGGGCAGGAGGCCTACGCCTTTCGATCGTAGTATTTTATTTTGCCCCGCCTCTGTGAAGGCCTATTTCTCTCTCTGTATTATATATGTACTCAGATATCTGATGCTTCCGCTGACGCTTGTATGCCATCGAGCTATGTATTCGAGCCCTCGAGGCCCTGGCTTGTAATATAAAGCTTGTATGACTTTATTTATGTTTTAGAGTTGTGTTGTGATATCTTCAAGTGAGTCCTTAGGCTTGATCGTGCGCATTTGCGTGTATGATTAGTGCACGATTAAGCCGGGGTCGTCACATTTCTGAATGGTTGTAGAAATACTATCGAGTTCTTGAGGAGCACAAGTCCACTGCCAATGAGATCGTGCTGCGCCAAGCGAGGAAGAAGGCCCGCCAGATGCAGTATCAGGTGCGCTGGGTGGCCATCTCACAATATTTTCACGACGCTCTTGGCCAGAAGATGACCAAGGAAGAAGCGCGGAGGGAGAAGCTTACCTTGCAGAGGGAGGAGTAGTTCATGGTAAGTATAACAGATTTTTCATTCCGACGTTTGTGATAAATTTCATCGTTTCTTGTTGACATGCCATTATGCTTTCATTATGTGGGTGTGTCCTGCTTGGTGTTATGGAAAAGACGATGGATGGGCGGCATTGGTGGATCTGTGGCTCGGTCAGGATGGAGACTGGGCTGCTAAGAGCATGAAAAACAGGGCTAACCGAGGGTCCGAGGGAGTACATGCTCAGGGAAACCGGAACCACTTTGTCCACAAGAAACTTCAGGTATATCTATGTACATTAAACATTCTTCTTCTTCTATTTACCGTCACTTTCTTATGTATGACTAACCTCTATTTGGTGGTGCGGGAGGACAAACTAAAGCAGCCGCTCTCACACATGGAGGCGTGGGAGATCGCCCATACGCAGAGGAATCCCAAGCTTGGCGAGGGCGAGTACCATGGCAAGACCGCACAGAAGAAGAAGACCTACAAGGAGGAGAATTTGAGGTTACATCCTGACACACCTGACCCCATGAAGGCGGCTCTGGACGACAGGTTGGTGGTGGGCATGGGGCCGAAGCTTCATGGTCGGCAGCCGATTCTGGATGCCGTGGTCACTCCTTCTATCTCCTACACACAACTCTGAGCTACCGACCTGAGCCTGAGCCAGCGCACAAGCACGACCACGACCAGTGCGCAGTCACACTCCCTCCTAGCCGAGCGGCACTCTGTAAGTATTTTCCCTCTTATCTTCATTGCTCACTTTATTTTCCGCATTGAGATGTTTTATGAGTTCCATCATGTCATATTGTAGGCCTACATGGAGTACACATGCCAGGAGACCATGGCGTGGAGCGCGAGAGTTGCAGCAGTCCAGGACCATAGCACTCGCATGATGACGGTTAGTTTAGCCCCTTTTATTTCACTTCCATATTTGCACTTTCATTTCTTCTGACATTCGTGTTTGCTTTGTCAATTAACATGCAGCGCATTTTTGAGAGCATGGCGGCCGGCATGGTTCCTGTAATGGAACCACCACCACCACCTGCTGGACCACAACCAATGTTGCTTACCTTTGAGGAATTTCTGGCACATCACACGGGGACTACGGTGGTTAGTATATCCCCAAACTATTCAACCACCGCTTACCGTTTATTCAACACAATCATATATCCCATGCACATGTCTTTTCAAACATCCAGGGAACCGGTGGATCATCCGTTGGTGGTGGTGCCGGTCTTGGCATCACTCCCGAGTCACGGAGCCCGGTCACTCCGATCCACAGAGGAGGTGGCGGTGGCGGTTTTGGCGGTAGCGCTGCCGCTAGCAGTGACGACCTGGGCTTTGGCGGACTTGGCGATGATGACCTTGGCGGTGGTGGTGGACGTTCTAGCGCTTAAGCCTGTGGGTGACGGTGGTGATGATAAACTTGTGTGCTTTAGATGACTTGTGGTCTTTTATGCTCCTTTAGATGACTTGTGTGCTTCTTTATATGCTTATGTTGTTTGTGATGATGCTTATGTTTGTGATGATACTTATGTTGTTGTGATGGTGGTGGTGTTGGTTGTGAGGATGATACTTATATGTGTTGTGTATGTCTATTTCATCATATATATCTGCCGTGTATTTGAATTGAATTCAAACAGAGAACAGGAAAAAAAAATCAGACAAAAACTATGCCGACGGCTTGGCCGTCGGCATAGGGTAGGGCTGTGCTACCAGTGGGCGCCACGTGTCACCTATGCCGACGGCCTTGCCGTCGGCATAGCTTTATATATACGCCGACGGCCTGGCCGTCGGCATAGTGGACACGTGGCGGCCTCTGGGCGAGTCCTGGCACATAGGTATGCCGTCGGCATAGATACGAATCTACGCCGACGGCTTAGCCGTCGGCACAGGTGACACGTGGCGCCCACTGGGCCCTTCCCCGCCGTCGGCATACATGTGGCACGTGGCTCCTTCTAGTTGGGTAGCACTTGACGACGGCGCCGGCAGACGTGGAAGTTTGCCGACGGTGATTCTATGCCGACAGCCGTACGGAAACCGTCGGCATAGGCATCTATGCCGACGACTTTCCTATGCCGATGGCCCGCCCGAGGTATGCCAACGCAAACGTTGCCGACGGCCCTATGCCGACGGTGGCCGTCGGCATAGGCCTATCTCGGCGGCTCTGGGCCGTCGGCATAGTAGGTCATTCCGGTAGTGAATGAAGTAGCAACTCTGATGGCACCTCGTCCTCCTGCTCTTCATGTGGAGAACTTTTTTTTTGTGGCAAACTTGCGTAGTTAGGTGTGATTTGACACTCAACAAAGTTTGGTGGTTTTCGATTGTTACTACAGCATGGCCTCTGTTGAAGTTTTTGGCAAGTAATTCCTGGGCTGTTTGGAAGTGTTTGCTGGGGTCTTTCTTTCCTGCTGCTTCTGTGTCCACTATTCGGTGCTATTTTGATCAGCATGTTGGAAAGCTCGTGTTGGCCAATGGAGTATTATTTTTCTGCAAGGCTGGTGTTGCATGTCCCTTGCATTTGTGTTTTTGTTTGTGTTTTAACCAATTTGCAGCTAGTGCTCAGCACTTGCTATTACTCCCTCTGTCTCATAATATAAGATGTTATTACTTTCTCCGTCTGGGTGTATTGGGCATGGGTAGTTTTAGGTCATCGATTTGACTAACTAATTACTCCCTTCGTTCCATAATTCTCGTCGTGGTTTGAACTAAAACCCTTAATTCAAATTATGGAACGGAGGGAGTATATGTTATATGCCATCTACTACGTCGGTGACGGCAGGTCTCGGCAGCATGGCGCAACGGGATCTTGGCGTTGGATGTGTGGTGATGGACGCGCGCAGGGTGGTGGTGCTAGGGTGGTGGTGCTATCTGGCGTCAGTCTGGCAAGGTCAATGCGTTGATCTCTCCTGAAGTTGGGACGGCGGAAGATGGCGGTGACAGATTCTGGAGCGTGCACATGCGTTACACGCTGAGGTCTGTTGGACCGATAGGTACGCTCGGCACGTCATGGAGCAGCTTGGTGAGGCCATAAGATTAGATGATATGTGTTGGTGTGAGATCAAGGCACATCAGCAAACTAATAGATGTACCGGCATATAGATCACTAGGAAGGTGGCTTTGGATTGATCATGTATGTAGACTTTGTTGAATAATATAATAAAGATGGTTGCGTGTATCGCTTGTTTTGTCAAACTTTGTTGAATAATATAATAAAGATGGTTGCGTGCATCGCTTGATGCAGAGGTTGGGGGTTATCCTCCTTTTTTTTTGAACACAGTACAGACGCAAGCGATCATATACACGCGCGTACACTCATCCCTATGAATGCACACACGCACACCCTACCCCTATGAGCACCTCCGAAAGACTGAGCCGGCATATCATCTTGAAATTTACGAAGTCACCGTAGGCACCTCGTCATCGACGGGAACGTCTCCTCCCACTGAATGCGCATCGCCGGAAATCCTGAAATAAATCCAGGAATAAATGCGAGCACCAAGACTTGAACCCTGGTGGGCTGGGGATACCATAGTCCCTCTAACCATCCAACCACAGGTTGGTTCGCCGGGTTATCCTCCTTTTGGTAAAAAAGAAAAAAGAAATGACATCAAAAGCATATCATTGGATTCATATGTGGATATAGTTTTAAGCATATATTTGTCGTGATGTATAATACATATTTAGCGAGCTAAATTATCGATCTAGAATTACGCATATGTCCATATATATACACCTGAAGTCCTGAACGGAGGTAGTACACCAAATGATATATTGATTTTTTTTTTCTGAACCAAAAGGATATATTGATTGTAATAACATATGGGATTCATGGAGTAGGTTGTAATGGTTTGACCATAACATGCGTCAATGCTGAAACCGATGCATTGTGTTTTAGTTTTGCGTTTTCAGTGATGTGGCATGCCACTTTTACTGTAGAAAAATGGCTTGAAAATGTCCTCTCAGTTCACCTTTGTCTGTGCGAAAATTTGTAGCTTACATGGTGATACTTTGACCGTGATTTAAGTAATGCCACAACATCTCCTAACAAATTTTTTTGAACCCTGATAAGTGTCACACATGTGGCACGAACACATGATAACTCCGAATGTTTCTACGACAAGTCTAGTGATGCGAGGACGTCAACTTCTTTTCTGATGGCAAGTTTTAGTTTTTTTAGGTTTGTTTTTTTCTTTTCGGATGGCAACTTCAGTTGTAAAAAACGTCAAGGCTTGAGTGCTTCACGTCACACGTGTGACACTTATTATTTAGAATTTTTTTTATTATTTGGGGTTTTTTTTATAGGATGCTCAATCAAATAATCCCTTGTATGGATGGACAGGTGGTAAATACATTATTATTTATATGGGCATCCAAATCCAAACTAAGAGAGATTGTAGCTAAACTGCATTAACACACCAAGATACAACAAGGCTGTTTCTCAAAAAAAAAAAGATACAACAAGTCTGTTTCTCAAAAAAAAAAAGATACAACAAGGCCATCCAGGTTACATACATAATACATACACGCTGGCTACCAAAAGGTCATCTCCATGACTTGGTGGAGTTGGGACTATCTCCACTGCATCAGGTCAGAAAGAAACCAGAGCCACCACCCACTGAACTGGGCATAAACTCTCTCAATGTTAGCTCATCAGCTGAGCTGGTCTCGCATACTGCCAGCAGTGGGGGAAAAAACCAGGGTTGCCCCACTCATCAAGTTGGATCTAGTATCCTGCAAATTACTACAAACTTCGGCGCCAAAGCAGACTCTCCAAAACATGCTTTGGGATGGCAAGAATACATAATGACCTAAGCCAGCAAACACAGCCAACGTAAGTCGATGTAGACAAACTGTGGGTCAAGACGCAGCTCAAGAAAAATCGCTGCCACGCGATAACGCCGAACTGGCACATAAGGTTGGGCATCCCTTCGCAGCGGCCAACCTGCCTTCCACCATCTGCCGCTACCAGCAAACTTCCGCCCTCCACTGACATGCTTCTTGCCGTCAGAGAACCATACCAACTCATTCACCACTTCTCCAGCGGCAATACACAGGACGAAGGATATGTAACCTTCAATGTGCTCTGTTAACAGTTTTGTAGCCACTTCTCCACATTCAAGGACGAAGGATATGTAACCTGCAATAGACAACACGCCACCACTCAATTTCCAACCTGAGACCATTGCCCTAGTTTTTGGCAAAAGAAGACAAAATCACAACAGGAAATGGCAAAAATGCTCATCAAAAGCATGATAGGACAGAATCTCGGATTTGGGGCAGGCTATCAAATTGCCACATGTATCTTTCCAAAAAAACAATATCAACTTTCTTTTTTCATAACTCACAGCAGGAAAGGCTCCCACTGATCTATTAAAAAAAAGGCATGTAGATGGCACCGGAACCATTTTTCTTGCTATATCTTTGGCATGGAGAATTATCACAGCCACGAAAATGCTCATGTAGGAACTAAAGAGAAGTGTGTACAGCTAGTGAATTACTCCCTTCCAAACAAATGTAGGTCACTTGGCCATTTTTTGTCCTTCACTATGCTCTATTCACAATTTTGTAGACATTTTAATCCACATTTCCTATTATGCCCCCAAACTATTACTCCCATCAGCAGAGTTGCCTCTTTGGAAATTAAACATGCAGAGGCATTTCGGAGCAAGAGAAAGGCACGATGATAATTTAGCCTATTCATTTTACTGGGCCCATAGCTAAAATACAATGTACTTTTGCGGACGGAGGGAATATCAAATATGCTTTAAAACAGTGTTCCAAATATTGGCCGAGATAAGAGTTAACTGGCCAGTTAATCGTGTCTCGGAGGGTGGCCGATGCGAAAAACCTATTCAGCTGAGAAAATCGCCTAGGCAGATAATCAGTCTGACAGGCCGAAAAATCGGTTGTCAGACTAATTTTTTGGGTGAGCAGTGATTAACTGGCTGCAGTTTTGGGCTGCTAGAGACCAAATTTCCCAGCCCGTGCACATCTCCAGCCGGCTTATAGGCGCTCGATGTGAGACAGAGGATGAGAGTAAGCAGGAGCTGGGGACGTGCTCTGGGAAGGGAAAGAGAAGAGAGGAAGAAGGTGGTGGCTGGAGAAGGGGAAGAAGGAAGAGAGAAGGAAAGTGGCTGCACAGGGGGGTCTTTTACACACCCACCGCTGAAACCCTAGTGGGCTGAATGGGCTTCAGCTTAGCAGTGGTGAGGACAGCCCAAATGTCAGTTATGCAGAAAGAAAAGACAAAAATGATAGTAGAGGGACAAACAGAATATGGCTAACACAAATATTTAGCTATATGTTTGGTATGGCCCTAGTTAACCTACCGATAAATTCAGTTAAATGTCCGACTCCCCAATTAATCCCTATTCAGCACCCAACCGAGATGGTACCAGTTACCGATATCCTGAACATTGCTTTAAAATCAATTAAAACTCTCTCCATTTGCTCACTACTGAATAAGTGAAGCAATAATACCAAGTTGTTTTCATCTACCATATCAATTTACTAAAAGAGTTAATGAAATAATAGTTGTCATCGGGTGTATGGCAGCAATGTAAAAGTGATACAATGTTGTAAACCTGAAACCACTAGTGCAAATTAGCAGTTCTCAACCATGGATGGCATACAGTACTGAATCATTAACAACAGTCGAGACAATGGTGGCGCTTGTATATTTGCAAAACCAATATTAACCTTGTTTTTTGAGAAGTTACAGCGGGAGAGGCTCCTACTGCTCTATATTAAAAAACAGAGTATGTACATGGCACCAGGACCATTTTTCATGATATATCTTTGGCATGGATATGTGTGTTACATGTGTTGCAGGCACGAAAATGCCCATGTAGGAACTAAAGAAAAGAAAAAAGGAGAAGTGCATACAGCTAGTTAATTACTCCCTTAGAAACAAATGTAGGTCACTTAGGAAATTTTCGTCCTTCAATGTGCTCAGTTGACAATTTTGTAGGCACTTCTCCTCCACATTTCCTATTATGCCCAAAACTATTACTCCCATGAACCAGCAAACCTTGCCTCCTTGGAAAGAAAACATGCGGGGGAACTTTGGAGCAAGAGAAAGGAATGATGATAATTGACTTTTAGCATATCCAATAGTTATTGTGTGGTTTGTGCCCATGGCTAATGGTCTAATACAATGTAATTTTGTGGACAGAGGGAATAACAAATATGGCTTTCAAATCAATGAAAACTCTCTCCCCCCAACTGCTGAAAACAAGAGGATGATACGGTAGCAAGTTTACCAGTTCATAGAGTTGGTGCCGAGATCTGCGGTGGGTAGCCCCTATACAGGTGAGCATGCAACATTTTGTGCTTGGACACGTACATCCTCTCGAGTTGCAATGCCTTGAGCTCCAGTGCAAAATACTCAATATCCGGACTCTCTGATGAAGCGCTCCCGAACCAGGGCCAATCAAGCGAGATCCCTCTCAGGAGCAAGTACTCCTCATCAGAACCTATGATGCGCCAGTGATAGTCAGGCAGTGGGTGCTCTTTCGTTTCGTGTTGCCACTCTCCATTGCGTTTGCCTGGCCAGGCCTTATAGTACAAGTCCAATGTGTTCCTCCCAATATTTAGCAGCCCAATCCTGCCCTGCCCTGCCTCCAAAATGGCGAACCGCCTCTCGTCGTTGCCGGGCGGGAGGTCGACAATGGAGAACTCCATCGCACCGGCGTCGAGCATGAGCAGCTTCTCCATCCACTCCAACAGCCAGCAGAAGCAGCCCTGCATGTAGTGGCGCCGCTCGTACAGCGCGTCCAGCGCAAAGTCGTTGGACAGCTCGCTCGAGCCGTGGCTGCGCCACTCACCGGTGCGGGAGGAGAAGGCGAACACGGCGACCCTGTCCTCGCACAGCACCTTGCCGATGACACTGAATGGCGCGTCCTCGTCGCGCAGGTCCTCGGCGCTGGCCGGCGCGAGGAAGGGCTCGAAGTCGAGCATGCCCCACCGCAGGACGGGGGCCGCCAGGTCGTCGGGGACGGGCGGGACGCGGACGCAGCGGCGGGAGAGCGGGTCGCCGACGACGAGGTCGACGAAGGTGGTGGAGGTGGCGTCGGCGAAGCTGCCGCGGCCGTGGGAGCTGGGCACGGCGGAGAAGAGCACGCGGCCGTCGCGCGCGTCGCGGGGGCTCCAGCAGGCGGCGTCGTCGGGGAGGAAGGAGAAGGCGAAGTCGGCCGCCCGCGCGAGGGCGCGCGCGGCCGGGGCGGAGGGGTGCGGCGGGCGCGCGGCGTAGAAGTCCTCCCGGAGGAAGCCGAGCACCGGCGCCCTGTGGAGCGCCCGGAAGCGGCGGCGGAACGGGAGCGCGGACGTGATGGCCCGGAAGGAGGCGCAGGCGGCCGACGCCCGCGCGACGTCCCCCGCCGTCGTGAGCCGCAGGAAGATGTCCTCCAGGATGCCGTCCGGGAGGTGCGGCTGCGGCCGCGGGGCGTCGGCGTCCGGGAGCTGTGGAGGGGATTCGGCGTCCGTGGGCGGGGAGGGGGCGTCTGCGTCCGGGGTAGGCGGAGGCGGAGGCTCTGCGGCGGTGGGCGGCGTGGGGGGAGGCGACGGCGAGGCCATTGGCGTGGAGTGGCGGCCGGCCGGTCGGCGGTGGGGCTGGGAGGGAGGAGGTGGATTTGGGAGCTTGCCGCGGGCAAGAAGAGTGAAGCGAGTGCAAGAAAGGGACTAGGGTTTGCTGGCTCTCATCCCAGATCCGATGGACTGACAACAACCGGTTTGTACAAGAAAATGGCTCTTCGGATTTATTAACTCGTGGAAAACCGCTGTCTGCACACCAAAAAAGATTACAAGCCATGTGCTATGTGTGCAAAAGTACAAGGGCTTATAACTCATTTTGATTTTGTGTTTGTGTGTGAGTCCTTACAATGCGGTTGCCTGAAAGTGAAAAATTTAGAACTGGCCTCACATTGACCTTGAGTCGTGTGTACAAAAATGTATAGTTCAGTGGATTTGGTGTGCATGGGTGTGGCGTTGGCATCCCACCGAGGTGAAGGGGTGGTGGCAGTCGGCGATGTGGGGGTGGTAGGGGTAGGCGAAGGCGAGGCCATTGGCTTGGGTGTGGAGGCCGGCCCACGGTGGGAGTGGGAAAGAGGTGGATGTGGGGCCTGTCACGCGGCGAAAGAATGAAACGGGCACAAGCAAGGGTTAAGGGTTTGATGGCTCTCATTCGAGATAGGGCAGAGTAACAACAACCGGTGGTAGAGGAAAGTGGATCTTCCGGTTTATTAACTCATGGAAAACTTAACTTTCACGGGTGCATACAATTGACCAAATAATGTGATGTGTGCAAAACAAAAAGCTAGTAACTCATTTTGATTTTGTGTGTGTGAATCCTTCTTGATTCTGCATCATTACTCACTTGCATTGTGGCTCTTGAATAGCTATTGATGATTATCTTTAGCTTCATTTGGGGGGGGGGGGGGGGGGGGGTTTATTATTGTTATATATGGGAGGGGCAGGTCCAGTGAAGCGGGCGCAAGAAAGGGACTAGGGTTTGCTGGCTCTGATCCGAGATCCGATGGAAAAACAACAACAGAGGAAAATGACTCCGGATTTACTATTACTCCCTAGGTAAAGAAATATAAGAGCGTTTAGATTCTTCCCTTCATAAAGAAATATAAAGGCGTTTAGATTCTGTACAGAGGGAGTATATTAGAAAAATTAAGTTTCATCGGAGGGTATAACCAACCATACCATGTGTGTTCACCAGAGGATTTATTAACTTATTTTGATTTTGTGTCGTGAGTCCTTTCTGATTCTGTATCATTACTCACATGTAGTGTGGCTCTTAAACAACCCATGGAAAGTGATGATTATCTTTAGTTTCATTGGAGATTATTAGTGTTATGTCCGGGAAGGGGCAAATGTCCTCTGGTCTAATGATGTAAAATGCGCTTAGGATTCCACTTGTCAGTTCTAAGGTTGATTTGAACTTCAAATGGATGCTTTGCTGCAGCATCTAGTCTTCGGTTCCGGGGCAATAGAATCTCCAATATTTCGTCAAAAATCAATATAGTAACAGCAATGCTATGCGCAAGATACTTTTGCGGTGCGGGTGCCGGAGTAGTTATGTGCTCTGTCGTCTGCATAGCTATTTTGATATAGTAAGCACACATCATCCTAGCATGAATTTGCGGTGCGGGTGCGAATCTTGAAGGTCACGCCCAAAAGATGATCCAAGTAAGATTTTAGACGACACTTTTGGTTGCTAGATCCCTGAGGCTTAGAAGCTGAAGGTACATATGCGTGAATCTGCTGACCGCAGCAAGCAAGTAGAGGCAATAGAATGCTTACAATGCATTTCCTGAAAGAAAGAAAATATAGAATTAGCCTCACATTTACAAGAATGTACAATTTCACTACTAGAAAAACGGTTATATCTAATATGGACATTAATGACGCATCATGTATGTGGTGCGCCACTGCTATATAGCAGTGGCGCACCAGATATAGGTACGCCATTAATGGCCATATTACTAATGGCGCACCACACCCACGGTGCGCCACTACTAACAATTTTTTTTTATTTATTTTTTCAAAACTAGTAATGGCCCACCAGGGGAAAGTGCGCCATTACTAGTTTTAACTAGTAATGGCGCACCACACCCTCTGTGCGCCACTACTAACAAATTTTTTTTTTAATTTTTTTTTTCAAAACTAGTAAGTGCGCACCTGGGGATAGTGCGCCATTACTAGTTTTAACTAGTAATGGCGCACCACACCCACGGTGCGCCACTACTAACTTTCTGAGGTGGCCAAAAAATTCACCAAATGCACCCCCTGACCGCCTTTTCAGTTTCAAAAAAAATAAAAGAAAATGATAGAAATGTCAAAAAAATAAAAGAAAATAAGATTCCCATGTGATATGTGGTCTAGTTGTTAGCAAAATTTACAAACATGAATTTTCGACTTTTTTGCAAAATCTCTCGAGAATTTGTAAAATGGGCATAACTTTTGCATACGAACTCCGATGAAAAAGTTTTTTATATGAAAAATCATCTACTCGAAAAGTTATATCCGAATTCAACGGGGGAAGCCCCGTTGAAGATTTTTAGAATCCTCAAAAACCTAACAGAAAAAAAGTTACGGGGCTTTCAAGATCTGGAGAGGCAAAAAAATTCAAAAAAAAAAATCAAACTCAGTAATGGCGCACCTGCCCATGGTGCGCCATTACTATCTTCCCGCCTTCAAAATTCAAACTGTATAAAAAAATTAAAAAAAGTTAGTAATGACGCACCTGCCCAAGGTGCGCCATTACTATCTTCCCACCTTCAAAATTCAAAATAAATCAAAAAAATAAAGAAAAAGATAGTAATGGCGCACCTGCCCACGGTGCGCCATTACTATGCCGTATATATGGCTGGGCGGGGTCCTCTCCTCCACTCCATCTCCCCTCCTCTCCTCCACCATACTCCCCTCCTCCTCTCCGGCGACCTCCTCCTCCTCCTCTCCGGTGACCTCCTCCCACTCCTCTCCGGCGACCTCCTCCTCCCTCCTCTCCTCTCCGCGACTCCTCTCCTCCCCCCCCCTCACGGTTCTCTCCCTCCTCTCCGGTGATCTCCTCTCCCTCCTCTCGGTGAGATCCTCCCTCCCTCCTTCCCCCCCTCCCCTCACGGTTTCTCCTCCCCCTCTCGGTGAACTCCTCTCCGGCGACTTCCTCCTCCTCTCCGGCGATGTAGGCGAGCTCCTCTCCGGTGACCTCCTCCTCCTCCTCTCCGACGATGTAGGCGAGCTCCTCTCTGGTGACCTCCTCCTCCTCCTCCCTCCTCTCCTCCTCATGGTCTCTCCGGCGAACTCCTCTCCGGCGAACTCCTCTCCGGCAAAAGAACGTACAAGATCCAAAAACGAGAACAAAATTTGAAAAAATATCGTGCAAAAAAACGAGCAAAAAAAATGAGCAAAAAAAAGGGCAAAAAAATCGCGATCCAGATCCAGATTCAAAATTCAAAATAGTAATGGCGCACCGTGGGGGTTAGAATGTGCGCCATTACTATTTTCCCGCTTCCAAATTCAAAAAAAAAATCGACAAAAAATAATTAAAAAAGTTACCAGTGGCGCACCTGAAAAGATAGTAATGGCGCACATGTGGTGCGCCATTACTACCTGAGATAGTAATGGCGCACCAGGTGGTGCGCCACTGTTATGTAGATTAACAGTGGCGCACCAGGCGTGCGCCATTACTATTTATTAGTAGCGGCGTGATAATAGTGGCGCACCTATAGTGCGCCATTAGTAGCCAAAATAGGTGCGCCACTAACAGCCTTTTTTTCTAGTAGTGTTCAGTGGATTCGATGTTCGGGGGTGGGGCGTTGGCGTCTTGTTGAGGCGGAGGGGTGGTGGTAGCCAGCTACGTGGGGCTGGTGGGGGTAGGCGAAGGTGAGGCCATTTATGTTGTTAGGCGGTCGGCCGCTGGTGGAAGTGGGAGAGAGGAGATGGATTTGGGGTCTGCCGCGGGGCGAAAGAGTGAAGCGAGCTCAAGCAAGGGACTAGGGTTTGCAGGCTCTCATCGGAGATCCGACAAAGTAACAACAACCGGTGGTAGAGGAGAGTGGCTCTCCGGGTTTACTAAATCATGGAAAATTTATGTTTCATAGAGGATACAACCAACCAAACCATGTGTGATGTGTGCAAAAGTACAAAAACTAACAACTCATTTTGATTTATTGTTTGTGAGTCCATTTTTATTCTGCATCATTGCTCACTCACATACAGCTCACTGAAAATGATGATATCTTTACCTTCATTTTGGGATTATTAGTGTTATGTGGGGGAGGGGGGCAAATGTCCTCTCGCTAATAATGTCAAATGCGCTTAGGATTCTGCGTGTCAGTTCTAAGGTTGACCTCAACTCCAAATGGCTGAGTATCTAGTCTTTAGTCCGGGGCACTAGAATATCTAATGTTTCATCAAAAACAAATGTAGTAAGCACATCATTCTAGCATGATTTTGCAGTGCGGGGTGCGGATCACTGAAGGTCGTATTCACATAAAGAGAAACAATTTAAGACTACTATCTGTAGCAAAAAGATGATCCAAGTAGGATTTTGGACGACACTTTTGGTTGTTGGGCCCTGAAGCTGAGGTACATACCCGCGCTAATTTGCTGACCACAACAAGCAAACAGAGTGCAGTAGAAACGTTAATATGCTTTTCTTGAAAGTGAAAATTTAGAACTGGCCTCACATTGACTCTTAGTCGCGGGTACAAGAATGTACAATTCAGTGGCTTTGATGTCCCGGGGTGGGGCATCGGCATCCTGTTGAGGCAGAGGGGTGGCGGCGGTCAACGACGTGGGAGTGATGGGGGTTGGCAAAGGCGAGGCCATTGGCATGGGTGTGGCGGCCGACCGGTTGTGGGAGTAGGGGAGAGGATGTGGATTTGGGGCCTGCCGCGAGGCGAAAGAGTGGTGTGAGCGCAAGCAAGGGCAATAGGGTTTGCTGGCTCTCATCCGAGATCCGACGGAATAACGACAGCCAATGATGGAGGAAAGTGGATCTCTGGGTTTATTAACACGTGGAAAAATTAAGTTTCACCAGACAATACAACCAACCATATCATGTGCGATGTGTGAAAAAGTCAAAAGCTAATAACTCATTTTGATTTTGTGTATGTTAGCCCTTTTCTATTCTGCATCATTACTCACTCGCACTGTGGCTCTTGAACAACCGTGGAATGTGATGATTATCTTTAGTTTCACTGGAGATTATTAGTCTTATGTTTAGGAAGGGGCAAATGTCCTCTCGGCTAATGATGACAAGTGCGTTTAGAATTCCATGTGTCAGTTGTAAGGTTGATTTTAACTCCAGACGGTTGCTTTGCTGCAATACTGATAGTATCCGGTCTTCCATCCGGGGCTGTAAAATCTCTGAGGTTTCATCAAAAGCAAATGTATTAAGCACACATCATTCCAGCACAAATTTTGCAGTGCTGGGTGTGGATTAGTGAAGACCGTATTTATATAGGACAGACCCAATGCATAGAAGCTCCCACACAAGGTGGGGTCTCGGGAGGGATTATAGGAACCTAGTCTTACCCCTGCAAAGTGCAATGTAGAGAGGTTGGTTCGAACCTAGGACCTCTTGGCACAAGCGGGGAGGACTTCACCACTGCGCCAGGCCTACCCTCTGAAGACCGTATTTACATACACAGAGAAAAAAAATATGACTACTGTCTGCGCTCAATAGATGATCCAGGTGTGATTTTGGACGACACTTTTGGTTGTTGGACCCTGAAGTTGAAGGTACATATGCGCACACGAATTTGCTGACCACGGCGAGCAAACAAAGGGCGATAGAATCCTTACAATTCTTGTCCTAAAAGCAAAATTTCAGAACTTGCCTCACATTGACCTTGAGTGGCGTGTACAAGAATGTACAATTCAGTGGATTCGGTATCCAGGGGTGGGACGTGTGTCCTGTTGAGGCAGAGGGGTGGCGACGGTCGGCGGCTTGGGGTGGTGGGGGTAGGCGAAGGCAAGGTCAATCGTGTTGGTGTGGCGACTGGCTGGCTTTTTTTTTTTTTTTTTGAGGAAAGCCAACGCTTTATTGATCGATAGTAGCATTAAAGGGGATACATGCTTGGTCATGCTGTATCAAGGTCAATCGTGTTGGTGTGGCGACCGGCTGGCTGTGGGAGTGAGAGAGAAAGGAGGTGGGTTCACGGCCTGCTATGGGCCGCGTGGGGGGAGGCGAAGGCGAGGTCATTGGCGTGGATGTGATGGGCGGGCGGCGGTGGGAATTGGAATGAGAGAAGCAAGGTGGATTTGGGGCCTGCCGCGGGGCAGAAGAGTGAAGCGAGTGCAAACAAAGGACTAGGGTTTGATGGCTCTCATCCAAAATCTGACAGAGTAACAACAACAGGTGGCTCTCCTGGTTTATTAACTCATGGGAGAATTAAGCGACTTTCATCACAGGGACCAACCAACCATACCAACCAATTACTTGAACCAAAAGCACAACACTTATTAGGGAGTAAAAAAATAATAACAAGTCACATTGATTTTGTGTCGCGAGTCCTTTTGATTCTGTATCATCAATTTCCCATCATTTCTCGCACTGTGGTTCGTGAACAGCCTGTGGTAAAAATGTATCTTCAGCTTCATTGCGGGATCAGTGTTACAGTACAAGCGCAGGTCGCCGGGGTCCGGGGAAGGGGCAAAAATGTCCTCTCGGCAACAAGGTTAGCTTCGACCCAACACATATTTCAGAGATGCCCAATACCTGACAATAAAACAGGCAAGAACAATGTAGACAGTTCAGTGGACGACACTTAGAGCATCTCCAACAACTCCACTTTCCCCCCAATAAATTCCTGGTAGTGGAGGAGTTGGGCCAAAAAATCAGCTCCAACAACTCCCCTTTCCCCAATAAATTTATTCATAGGATGAAATTGGCGCCTTATTACTTTCAGCAACAATTTATTCATAGGAAACTGAAATTTATCAATCAGGTTCAGTGGACAACACTTAATTCGGTCAAAAATGCAAATGAACAAATGAGAGCTTGCGGGCAAGAGCTCAAGATTTTCAGTCTTGCTGAACTAGAGTTCAACTCATGCTCTTCATATACGAGAAATCAGGACCAAGAAATTCATCAGCATAGTTATGTATTTAACCCCTTGTATGCTGAAAGGCTTAGAGAAGGCTAATAGTATGCTAGATTCAAGGGGAAATCAGAGAAGCCATTTTTAGCAGGCCGAAAAAGTAAGGATGTTGTCTCAGTTGGCCTTTGGAGTTTGGACTAAAATCAAGTTTGTTGTAAAAATCCGCCCTACTACAGGCATATATTTTTGCATAATAAGAATTTTGAAAAAGGAAAATCAGCTGAAGAGCACGAGGTACATGAATAACTCAGAGCAGCAAGCAATGTTTTCTCCCCGGGTTCATAGGAAACTGAAATTTATTACCTCAGCAAGTTAGCATCCATGAGATGGTGAAAACAGCTTTTAATTACACTGCCTATGAATTTACAGTGCAGGTTACAAGTCATTCAGCACCATACTTACAGAAGAAGGATTGCCCGCAGTGGAATACTTACAGACGAAGGATTGCCTGGAGTGGAATACTTGCAGGCGAAGGATTGCCTGGAGTGGAATACTTAGAGACGGAGGATTGCCTGCAGTGGAATAATTTAAGATCAATGTCTTGGCATCCAAAGATGATCAGAGTAGAATTTTAGACTACGCTTTTGGCTGCAGAAGCCTGAAGATAGATATACCATCCCTCCAAGGATACAACCAACCAACCAACCATGTGCGATGTATGTGAAAGTACACAAATAATAACACATTTTGATTTCGTGTCACGAGTCATTTTGATTCTACATCGCTACTCGCATTGTAGTTCTTGAACAGCTCGCAGAAAAATGATTATCTCTACCTTCGTTGTGGGATCAGTGTTAGAAGAGAAGACACCCTTCTCTTCTCTACCACCGTCATGACACATGTTGGAGAGGTGCAAGAGGACCGTGCTTTTCTGTGCCGTGCCGTGCCTAGGCTCACATGTGGCCCGGTTATCCTGCGAAACTTAGCAAATCAGTTCACGTCTGATTGTAAAGTTAACACTAAACATGTACTATGTTCCCTAAAAAACACTAAACATGTACTATGATGTTGGCAGCAGACGGCCCCACTTTCATAGTTAATTGCAAATGTCAGGAGGTCGGGGCAAAAATGTCACCTAGGCTAATGGCAAATGCGTTTAGGATTCTTTGTGCCAGTTGTAAGGTTAACTTCGACCCCAGGATACTGTATCCAGCGTACAGTCCGGGGTAGGAGCATCTCCACTGTCCATCCAAGACAAATGCAAGCACATCGCCTGTTCAAGAAACTCAGAAGCAGCGATTATTTCCTCTGCAGGCCAGGAGGTTCGTAGAACTGAAATCACACATGAAGATCATCAAACGCTGTATTTACAGATCTCAGCAATGAAACAATTTAAGATCAGCAACGGTATATGCACCCAAAGATGATAAGAGTGAATCTTAGAATACACTTTTGGCTGCTGGAGCCTGGAGGCAGCAGCAAAGAAACAGAGGGCGATAGAATCCTCACGGTGCTTGTCATGAGGTCCATTTTGTTGGCGAAAAACTGGAATCTGGACGCACAATTGCACATCGACTTCATAGCCAGGACAAAATGCCCAATACACGAAAAGCGAATAGGCAAAAAGAAATGCATACAGTTCAGTGGACAACACTCTTCTTTTCTTTTACTTCTTTTTCCTTCTAGGCTTTCCTCAAGCCTTTTGTAACCTTTTGTACTTCTGCCCTTTGGGCTTTTTTATTAATATATAAAAATTAAAGTGGGGCATTGCCCCACTGTGTACAGTCAAAAAAAAAGAGACGTGAGTCCAGCTCATGCTCTTCATATACGAGAAATCAGGACCAAGAACTTTGCCATTATAGTTATGTATTTAATTACGTGTTTGCAATGCGCTAACATGGTACTGTCAAATGCTACAGATGGATGTCAACATACCAGTTTAAGACATATATTCAGATTGCATGAAATCCACAATAAAGATAGTTTGCTATCATAATCGGACGCAGATGAGTTTCCTGCAAAATGGCAGAGATACATTCATCAACGAACTAGAGGTCAAGAAATATATTCAGATACTCTCTTCAGATTGCATGAATCCACAATACAGAAAGATAAGTTTGCTATCATCAGTTTCCTCCAAAATGGCAGCGATCCATTCCTCCATCTGATAAAAGTGCATATTCATCGGTCCATATGTCTGTTACTCAGTTTGCGAATGAAAGGCTTAGAGAAATATGAGATATTTAATGGAAAAACTAGAGAAGACATTTTTAGCTTGTCGAGAAGGTAAGGATGTTGTCTCAATTGGCCATTGGGGTTTGAACTAATAGCAAATATTTTTGCAAAAGTCCCCTGTACTACAAGTAAATATTTTTGCATAATCAGAATTTCAAAAAAGAGAATCACCTGAAGGACGACCATTGTTTTGCTTATCCAATGTTCAGCTAAGCAATCCTAAGCACATCGTACATAAATGACTCAGGCCACCAAGCAATGTTTTCTCCCCAGGTTCATAGGAAACTGAAATTTATTAACTCAGCAAGTCAGCATCCATGAGATGATCAAACCAGCTTTGATTTACACTGCACATGAATTTATGGCGCAGGTTACAAGTCGTTGAGCACTGAGCAGCATACTTACAGACGAAGGATTGCCTGCAATGGAATACTTACAGACGAAGGATTGCCTGCAGTTGAATACTTATAGGCGAAGGATTACCTGAAGTGGAATAATGTAAGATCAATGACTCAGCACCCAAAGATGATCAGAGTAGAATTTTAGATTATGATTTTCGCTGCTGAAACCTGAAGATAGATATAGCATCCCTCCAAGGATACAACCAACCAACCAACCATGTGCTATGTGTGTGAAAGCACACAAATATAACACATTTTGATTTCGTGTCGCGAGTCATTTTGATTCTGCATCATTACTCACACTGTGGGTTCTTGAACAACTCGTGGAAAAATGATTATCTTTACCTTCTTTGAGGGATCAGTGTTAGAATAGAAGACACACTTCTCTTCCACCGTCCTGAGGACCATGCTCTCCGTGCCGTGCCTAGGCTCACATGTGGCCTGGTTATCCTGCGGAACTTAGCAAATTAGTTCACGTCTGTATGTAAAGTTAACACTAGACATGTACTATGATGTTGGCAGCAAACGGCCCCACTTTCATAGTTAATTGGCAAATGTCAGGAGGTCGCCGGGAAGGGGCAAAAATGTCCTCTAGGCTATGCGTTTAGGATTCCTTGTGTCAGTTCCAAGGTTAACTTCGACCCCGAAATACTGTATCCAGCTTACAGTCCGGGGTAGTAGCATCTCCACTGTCCATATAAGACAAATGCAACCACATCGTCTCTGCAAGAAGCTCAGAAGCAGCGATTTTTTTCTCTATAGAACTGCATTACATACGGATTTACAGTGCGGGATGCGGATCACCAAACGCCATATTTACAGAGCAACGGCCTACCGACTGAACGTCAGCAACAAAACAATTTAAGATAACTGTCTCGGCACACAAAGATGATAAGAGTTGAATCTTGGAAAATACTTTTGGCTGCTGGACCCTGAAGGTAGCAGCAAAGAAACAGAGAGCAATAGAATCCTCACATTGCTTGTCATAAAGCCCATTTTGTTGGCTCAAAATTAGAACCTGGAAGCACATTGGCATGTATACGGCGCCAATTTCATATCTCAGAGATACAATGACCTTTATACCCAGGACAAAATGGCCCATTACCTGAAAAGCAAATAGGCAGGAAGAATATATAAAGTGTTCCGTGGTCACACTTACTTCCATCAGTCATGCAAATGAACAAATCAGAGCTTAGGGCCAAGAGCTCAAGATTTTGTAGCCTTTGCTGAACTAGAGGTCCACTCATGCTACTTCATGTACGAGAAATAAGGACCAGGACATTTTCCATTACAGTTTTGGATTTAACAACCGTGTTTGCAATGCGCCAATATGGTACTATAAAATGCTACAGATGGATGTCAACATACCAGCTTAAGACATATATTCAGATGCTCTATTCAGATTGCATGAAATCCACAATCCAGAAAGATAGTTTGCTATCATAATCAGATGCAGATGAGTTTCCTGCAAAATGGAAGCGATGCATTCATCAATGAACTAGAGGTCAACAAATATATTCAGATACTCTATTCAGATTGGATGAATCCACAATACAGAAAGATAAGTTTGCTATCATGAGTTTCCTCCAAAATGGCAGTGATTTACTCAGTTTGCGAATGAAAGGCTTAGAGCAATATGATAGATTAAAGGGGAAATTAGGGAAGACTCCTGGGTGGCCAAATTTACAGAGATTTCTGCCCTGCTGAGCCATAGGGTTAAAACCTGCACTGCACCTAGTGTGTCTAGCATTGTTGCTGCTTTGTTCACTAGCTCAGTCTGTTCTATTTGGGCCAATATTAGTCTGCTCCTTGTGATCTGGGCACCGCCCACTGGCAGCAGGTCACTCATAAGAATGTAACATGTAACTTTGTTTGCCCAGGAGCCTCTCCTACTGTCTTCAAGGTTCAATAAAATAAAATTAGAGAAGACATTTTTAGCTGGATGAAAAGGTAAGCATATTGTCTCAATTGGCCTTTGGAGTTTGGACTAATAACAAATCTGTTGTAAAATCCTCCATACTACAAGTATACATTTTTGCACAACAAGAAAAAGGAAAATCAGCTGAAGGACCACCATTGTTTTGCTTATCCAATGTTCATCTAAAAGTTCTAACTTTCTAACTGCATCATACATGAATAACTCAGACCAGCAAGCAATGTTTTCTCTGCAGGTTCATAGGAAACTGAAATTTATTTACTCAGCAAGCCAGCATCCATGGGCTGGTCAAAACAGCTTTGAATTACACCATGTATGAATTCATGGTGCAGGTTTCAAGTCATTGAGCACCATACTTACAAATGAAGGATCGTTTGCAGTGGAATAATTTAAGATCATTGTCTCAGCAACCAAAGATGATCAGAGTAGAATTTCAGGCTATGCTTTTGGCTGCTGAAGCCTGAAGATAGATATACCATCCCTTCTGCCAGCAACTTGTCAAGCTAGCAAACAAACAGAAGCCAATACAATACTTACAATGTTTGTCCTGAAGCCTATTTTGTGTGAATCGTGTAGGACCTCTCTTGTCTTCAAAAGATACACACTGGGTACTGCTTCACATCATATATATATGATGTCCATTGTTTAATTCAAGGATAGTGACCTTATAATGCTCAGGACAAAATGCCTAATAACTGAAAAGCAAATAGGCAAGAAGAATGGACAGTTGACTGGAAGCTTGATGAATCATACGAATGAACAAGCGAAAGCTTCAGGCCAACACAGGCCAAGACTCTCATTTCATTCATTTAACTGTAGGACTGTAGTTCAACTCATGCTCCTCACGTGTGAGAAACATGGACTAACATATTCACCAACTACAATTTTGAACTGTACTGATTTAAATACCCCCATTGCAATGTGCCAAGATGGTAATGCAAAATGCTACTGATGGATACCAAGATAACATATATTCAGAATGTATCGCACAATACAGAAAGACAAGTTTGCTATCATAATCGAAAAACATACGAGTTTGCTTCAGTACAAAATGCCTAATACCTGAAAAGCAAATAAGCAAGAATAATGGACAGTTCACTGGACACCTTGATGAATCATACGAATGAACAAGCAAAAGCTTCAGGCCAACACTCATTTTATTCATTTAGTCAGAGGACTATAGTTCAACTGATGCTCTTCACGTATGAGAAATATGGGCTAACATATTCACCATTTCAACTATGCAGGTTAACTGCAATTTAGAACTGTACTGGTTTAAATATCCCCATTGCAATGTGCCAAGATGGTCATGCAAAATGCCACTGATAGATACCAAGATAACATATATTCAGAATGTATCACACAGTACAGAAAGACAAGTTTGCTATCATAATCGAACACAGAAGAGTTTGCTTCAAAATGGTATGGTATCAATTGACCGATTCATTCATATGATAAAAGTACGTCACATAGTAACTTAATCAACGGTACTGTAGGATCAAACTTTAAACCTCCTTATTTCTACCCTGAGACAAACAACAATAACTTCAGCCAACCTCTACTGCAATGGCCACACTGTATCAGCTTCTAGGGGGGCAAATCCAAACAAAGCTCCACTTTAATCAAACTATCGATACCGACTCTATGGCTGCTGCTTGGGGTCGCGGTACCCAGCATCCACAAGGACCTTCTCCTTCTTGGCGAGCTCGATGTCGTTATCAACCATCATCTCAACTAGCTGCTGGAAGCCAACCTTGGGCTTCCACCCAAGCACTCTCCTCGACTTGGATGAATCTCCCTGAAGGCAGTCCACCTCCGAGGGGCGAAAGTACTTCTTGTCAATGACCACATGATCCTTCCAGTTGAGACCGGCGTACCCAAAGGCCGCCTGCAAGAACTCCTCCACAGTGTGGCACTCCTCGGTGGCGACAACATAGTCATCAGGCTTGTCCTGCTGGAGCATGAGCCACATGGCCTCGACGTAATCCCCGGCGAAGCCCCAATCCCTGGCGGCGGAGAGGTTGCCGAGGAAGACCTTGGTCTGGAGCCCGACCTTGATGCGGCCGATGGCGCGGGTGATCTTGCGGGTGACGAAGTTCTCGCCGCGCCGGGGGGACTCGTGGTTGAAGAGCACGCCGTTGCAGGCGAAGAGGCCGTACGCCTCGCGGTAGTTGACGGTGTACCAGTGCGCGGCGACCTTGGCGGCGGCGTAGGGGGAGCGCGGGTGGAAGGGCGTGGCCTCGCTCTGCGGCGGCGGCGTGGAGCCGAACATCTCGGAGGAGCCCGCCTGGTAGTAGCGCATGGGCTTGGTCTTGGCGGAGAGGCGGACGGCCTCGAGCAGGCGGAGCGCGCCGGTGGCGGTGACGTCGGCGGTGTAGTCGGGGACCTCGAAGGAGACGGCGACGTGGGACTGGGCGGCGAGGTTGTAGACCTCGTCGGGGCGGACGTGGTCGAGCGCGCGGCGGAGCGAGGAGGAGTCGGAGAGGTCGGCGTAGTGGAGCCGCATCGGCGGGCGCGCGGCGGAGGGGGTGGCGTGCGGGTCGTGGTAGATGTGGTCGAGGCGCTGGGTGTTGAAGTTGGAGGAGCGGCGGATGAGGCCGTGCACCTCGTATCCCTTGGAGAGGAGCAGCTCCGTCAGGTAGCTCCCGTCCTGCCCCGTGATGCCCGTCACCAGCGCCACCCTCCGCGGCGGCGCCAGGGAGCGGGGCACCGCCTCGGCGTCGGCGACGGCGACGGCGCCGCCGTTGGAGTGCGGCGCGGAGGAGTCGGCCATTCTTTTCTTCCGAGATCTGAGAGTGGGATGTGATTTGGGGGAAGAAGGGGGCCAGGGGGCCCAGGAGTACTTGTAGGGCCCGGAGACTTTGGGTCTGGGTCAGCTCGTCCTGCCTGGAAAAAAATTGGACACTGCTCACAAATTGACACTTGTACTATTTTTATTTTATTTCTACAAGCATTTATTGGACCAACTTTGAAATGTCAAGTGCTGCTGAATTTCATTTTCTTGGCGTCGACATAAAAAGTTTTTTTTTGTGAGGAAGATAAAAAAGAATCCGACGATGCTAAAACTCTGAACTAGGCGTGGGGTGGGCTAGCTGAGCGGCGAACGGCAAAGAATCTGAGTGTGCCATTCGATGTCCTCATCCGACGGTCGGATGGTCGCACCTGGCATTTCCTGGTGTCAGTATATGGCTCACCTTCAACTATTTCATCAGTCGTTGTCAATAGTTCTTTTTGTTGATTTTGAGTGTTGACATCACCGCCGACCTCTCTAGGGCGGAGCCGCGGCGGCCTGGCGGGGTCGGGGCGGAGCGCGACGGAGCGGGGCGGCCCGGCAGGGTCGGGACGGAGCGAAACGGCGGCGGGCTGAAATCGGGCCGTACAACGGCGGCGGCGGCGGCCGGAACTAGGCGGAATCGGAGGCGCACAGCGAGGCGGAGGTGGATCCGTGGCGGGGTGGCGGCGGCCGAGCGGCATGCGGCGGGAGGATGAAGATGGGAAGGGGGGGGGGGAGGGGGGGAGTGAACTGACAGGCGGTTGGCGCGCGGCTTCTCTTTTTACATCTCCAACACCCGGAGATGTAAACTTGCACCGCGAGGTGTTATAATTTACATCTTCGGGAGGCGGTGATGTAAATTATTTTTTGCATCTATACCATCTATTGAAGACAGTTTTTTGATATTTAAAGATGCAAAAGTTAAGTATTTTTACATATGCAGCTCTCAGTAGGCATAAAAAGAAGAAGAGAGAATCGAAGCTATGGATGCGTTATTTATGGACATGGTCCCTCTCTCGAGGAATTGCACGCTGGATCCAGATCCCATCTCCTCTCTCTCTCTCTCTCATGAACGGCCCTCCCCGCGAGCGACCGCGATGACCAGAGACTTGCACCATCGATCACAGTGCTACCACTGGTGTAGTATACAAATCTATGGATCTTTGACCTGGCCGTGGATCTGGGCACGAGGCATGCCTGAACCTGACCGACGGCCGGGCCTCCGTTCACCTCCGCGTGACCCCCCATGCGTTGACCCCTACGCGTACTTGAGCTTTTGTACTCATGCAGACGTAAGATCACCGGCATGCTTTTGAAGATTAATTAGCGCTGGTGACCTCGTCGGCTCACCGACAGGATCTACCAGCGGCTGACAGTAAACGAATTGGCGAGCACAGCAGGATTCTTCTCTTTCGGAGGATCCATGGTCTCTCTCACTTGCAGCAGTAACTAACCCTGCCGACTTGCTTCAGATTCAGAGCTCAAGTTCTGAACTTTTTTTTTCTCTCTCTTTTCTTTTCCGGTTTTGCTTTCGTGTGGTCGGTTCATCATTCAGCCTCGTGGGCCGTGTGGAGAGATCTGTAGCTGTCGGTGATCCCGGTGAACAATAGAAATGGAGGAAGAAAACTGTAGCCGAAAATAGAGTTGCTGAGGAGTTGTGGTGGGCATAAACCGTGAGGAAACTCTGCCTTTATGTACGAAACATGATATCCGAGCGAAAAGTACCTTCCTCTCGGTCCGAGCTCAAACGCTTCTGGTATGAACGATAAAATTGGGATTTTTTGCTTGAATGTCACAAGTTGAGAGGCTTTAATAATACTTGGTGTGAATGGATTAAGAAAATACTTCACAATGGGACGGTTAGCATCAAATTGAATAATGAAGTGGATCCTTATTTTTAGAGTTGCAAAGGGGTTCGGCAGGGCGACCCTTTGTCTCCTTTCTTGTTTAATCTTGCGGTGGAAAGCCTTTTGAAAATGATTTTCAATACTCAAAAAGAGAAGCTGATTACGGGTCTAGCTCCTGACTTAGTTGATGGCGGGGTGGCGGTGCTGCAGTATGCAGATGAAAAGGTTAGAGCATCTACAACCGGACCCCTCAAACCCGTCTCAAACGTCCGGGCAGGCCGCCCGGTCACTGTCCGGTCACGATTTTTTGACCCAGACGGACCTTTCAAACGGCCCTCAAACGCCCGGGCTGACCAGCACCCCCATATCCAGCCCAAATATGGGGCGGATATGGGGCACCCGGGCTGACCGGCACCCCCTATATCTAGCCCAAATATGGCGCGTCTGGGCACGCCTGCCACGTCGGACCGACCAACGGACTCCCACACCAAATTTGCATCAATACCCCCACCCCCCAGCTGCCGGATTCATTTGCTCTCTCCCCTATTCTTTCTCCTCCGCGCCGTCCGGCTCGCAACTCCGCCGCCACGCCCTCTCCGCAGCCGTTCCCAGGCTCTCCGCTGCCAGCCCCGGAAGAGCGCTCCCGTCCTCGCTGCAGGGGACGTTGTCGCCGGCCCGGACGCCACCGTGGTACGTCCGGCAAATCTCCGGCTCCGCCTTGCGCTTGATGTGTTCAACACATTGACCGAGCGGAATTATTGTGATTTTGTTAGGTAAATGATGGAGTCCGATGCTTCATCGGACGAGGAGTATGGACCGACGGAGCTTGACCAAATGATTCAAGATGAGTTCTTCAATTCGTCGGATTCGGATGAAGAAGTAGACATGATCATGCTCATAAGCATGCAAGAGGAAATGGACCGGCAAGTGGAGCATATTCTCAACTTCAAGGGCTCAATCAAAGGGAGAAGAGTGATCAACCGGGACCGAGTGTCACAGAGCAAAGCTACTGCACAATGACTACTTTGCTCCCACACCTGCTTTTCCGGATGATCCATGGTTTCATCACCGTTTTCGCATGCGGAAACCATTGTTTTTGCGCATTATGGAGGGAGTGGAGGCACACGATGACTACTACTTCAAGCTGAGAAGGGATTGCTGCGGCCAACTCTCTTTCTCGGCCAAGCAGAAGTGCACGGCTGCTCTGAGGATGCTTACACTTGGTACTGCTACAG
Organism: Thinopyrum elongatum; assembly: GCA_011799875.1. Taxonomy (NCBI): domain Eukaryota; kingdom Viridiplantae; phylum Streptophyta; class Magnoliopsida; order Poales; family Poaceae; genus Thinopyrum; species Thinopyrum elongatum. The sequence goes on along the minus strand of CM022303.1, from coordinate 90,147,967 downwards.
ACGCCGTTGGTGAGATGGTCAGGATGGGGGAGAGCACGTGCCTCAAGACCACTGTCAAATTTGCTCGCGCCGTGGTTGAGGTGTTTGGACCGTAGTATCTCAGAGAACCAAATGCGCAGGACACGGAGAAGTTGTTGGCTATTGGAGAGGCAAGGGGGTTTCCAGGAATGCTCGGATCAATTGATTGCATGCATTGTCAATGAAAAAACTGTCCCAAAGGTCTGTGGGGAATGTATCAATGTCACACCAGAGAGGCCACCATCATACTAGAAGCAGTGGCATCACATGACTTATGGATTTGACATGCTTTCTTTGGAATGCCCGGTTCTCACAACGACATCAACGTGCTTCAACGATCTCCGGTGTTCAGGAGGCTTTGCAATGGGGAATCACCGCCGTGCAACTACACCGTCAACGACCGGGACTATAACATGGGGTACTATCTTGCTGATGCTATCTATCCTCAGTGGGGGGCGTTTGTGAAGACCATATCCGAGCCGCGTGGCAATAAACAGAGCCACTTTGCAACAATGCAGGAAGCGGCTAGGAAGGACGTGGAGAGGGCATTTGGTGTGCTTCAAGCTTGTTGGGGAATTGTGCGGAGCGCTGAAATGATGTGGGAATAGGAAACTTTATGGCAGCTGATGACATGTTGTGTTATTCTGTACAATAATGTGAGGATGAGGGTGATGGTGTAGCCCAAACCCATAATTTCGAAGCACCCGGAGAACAAGTTGAAATCCCGAAAGATCAAGATGTGGCTCAGCTTATGAACTTTCTGCAGATACATTAGAATTTTCGAAATCAGCAGGTGCACACGTAGCTACTCAATGATCTTGTGAAACACATGTGGATCCACAATGGCAACCAAGGAGGCAATGCTTGAGTTTGGCACTTCAAATAAATTTTATGTAAACACAATGTATGCTTGATACCAACATTTGTTATTTACGTGTGATATTGTGTTGCATGATCGGCGTGCGTGTATTTGCATGGATTTGAGAGTCCGGATTTGAGATATGTGGATGCACGGAAAAAAATATGAGGGCCCGTCCGGATGCGCCCGCTGGCGTGCTCGCACGCATCCACGGGCGTTTGAGGGGCCGGATTTGTCAAGTCCGGTTGTAGATGCTCTTATGTGCCTTGAGCATGACACAGTGTCATGCGGCTACCAATTTGAAACTACTGCTTTATCTATTCGAGCTTATATCTGGTCTCAAAATAAATTACCTCAAAAGCGCGATCCTTTGTGTTGGTGGTGATGCTATGCTGACATATTCAACTGTCAAATTAGGCATTTCCCTATGCGGTACCTTGGAGTGCCAGGCAGCTTTTCCTCCTTGAGAAGTTTAGAGTGGGTTTTTGTAGATGAAAAATTCATGAAACCATGTGAAGCTTGGATTGGGAATGCAGCCTCTTCGGGTGGCAGGCTGACCCTTTTGAACTCCTCCCTGTCCAGCATCCTATTCCCTCCGTCTCATAATGTAAGACGTTTTTTGGCACTACACTAGTGTTAGAAAACGGACATGGAGTATTTGATTCCGAGCTCATATGCTCCCGCATGAACAGTAAAATCGAAAAAAATAGTAAAAAAACTCAAAAAAATCTGAATTTTTTTTTCTGATGAACATTGACAAATTTTCTAGCTGCGTGCAAAATTTCAGTTTGAAATGACATTCGTGGAGGTCTGGGCGAAAAAAATAAAATCGATGGTCCAAAAAGACTATTGTTAGAAGCATTTTGGAGCATCGATTTTGTTATTTTTGCCCAGACTTCCACGAATGTCATTTCAATCTGAATTTTTGCACGCACTTAGAACATTCATCAATGTTCATCAGAAAAAAAATTCAGATTTTTTTGAATTTTTTTACTATTTTTTTTTGATTTTACTGTTCATCCAGGAGCATATAAGCTCGGGATCAAAAGAGAACTTTCGGTTAGAAAACGTCTTATATTATAAAACGGAGGGAGTACTATATAGCTATGTTTCTCCTGCCAAAAACTTTTATTGAGAAACTCGGCAAACGTAGACGGCGTTTCTTTTGGCAAAGTTTTGGTGGGCGCAAACAATATCACCTGGTTCGTTGGAATCGGGTTTGTCGCTCGAAAGCTAAGGGTAGGCTCAGAGTTAAAGATCTTCGCAAGTAAAATATATTAGCTTGGTAAAATGTGGTGGAAACTTGACACTACGTGGCCTGTGGCAGGACGTGGTGAAAGCTAAATATCTTAAACGGGTTACTGACATACTGTTGCCACAGTTAGTAGCAAGCGCGGTAGGGTCATCCAGATCAGATCTGGAGATGTTGCTCGAGTTTGGCAAGACTCCTTGAATGGATTGCCTCCATTGTGTATCCAGTTTCCTCAACTGCTTAGTATTTGCAATTACCCTGATATGACTTTAGCTCAATGGAAAAAAAACTAAGGTGGCTGATCTTTTTCGTCGTCAACTCTATCCCCTCTTGTCAGAGCATCTTCAATAGAAGATGTAGATGCAAAAATAATCAACTTTTGCATCTTCGAGGCTTAAAAATCCCTCTTCAACAGATGATGTAGATGCAAAAAATAAAAAAAATACATCTTCACCTTCCGGAGATGTAAATTACAACACTTCGCGATGCAAATATACATCTCCACCTACAAGAGATGTAAAAATCGCAGCCGCGCACCAACTGCCAACCGCTCTTCCGTTCCCTTCCCTTCCCTTCCTCCTGTTTCCACCCGCCACACATCCGCCGCCGCTCCAATTCGCCGCCTTCCCCACTGCCAAAGCTCGCCCGCGTCAGATCCGGCTGTGCGCCACCCCCGCCGCTACTCCGCCTCGAATCCACTAGTAGAAAAAGGCCCATTTGTCCCGGTTCATAAGGCCCATTTGTCCCGGTTCGGGAACCGGGACTAAAGGGTCGGGACTAAAGCCCAACACCTTTAGTTCCGGTTCTTATACGAACCGGGACAGATGGGGCTCCACGTGGCCGCTGCGGCGAGCCCAGAGAGAAGGGCCTTTACGTCCCGGTTGGTAACACCAACCGGACCAAAGATCATCTACGTTCAGCACTCAGGAGCTGGGGTTTTTGTTTTTTGTTTTTTGAAAGGGGGGGGGGGGGGGGTAGGGGTTTTGTAGGGTTAATTTAGGGGTTTCATATATTGTGTTAGCTAGCTAATAGAGAGAATTGTCCTCTCTTATCTCCGTGCTTGGTCGATCGCTACGTACTATACGTATAGAGAGGACTCGACACGCTAGCTAGTAAGCAAAAGAAGGAAACCATTAAGTACACAAGATCGTCATGAACATATACAGAGAGAAGTGATCGACCTCCTCCTTCTCCGAGAGATTGGTCGAACAACAAGTTTTCGTATATCTATCCGATGCTACTAGCTACATATATACAATATAAGATCCCTAACATCTGATGTCAAGTTCCACATGGTATTCTCCGGCTGGATTGATGACGTGGTCAAGAAAGAATCCAGCCAATTCCTCTTGAATTGCCTTTAAACGATCTTGTGGTAGGAGTTCATCCCGCATCTGCCAAATCTAATTTGAAGAAGGGGGTCAATACATATATATGAATGAAACTCAACACAAATGACGGTAATAAAATAAAATTGTGAATATTATTGCTTACGCACTTTATATTGTTTTTCAGAGTAGCCCCGCTTAGAGGTCGTTGCGTTGTAGATGTACTCGCAAACGTAGTATCCACAAAAATTATTCCCGCCTTCCTGCCACAACCACTTTACGAGAAATAGAGGTCAATCAAACTGATAATCAAGCATTATAAATGGTATTGATGAAACTAGCTAGAATCAATGGGAGATGCGCGGAACTAGCTAGTAGTACTTACTTTCGGGTGTGTAAATCGCAGATCCCCAGGCAGTCCCGGAACTTCTGCGGTGAACACTTTCCAAACCCTACGAGACAAAGAAAATAATTACTTGATATCAGGAAATGAACAAAGTTGCCAATATGGTGCGATAATGATCGATTGAACTTACTTCTAGAGCATTTCAGTCACGGCCGCATACTCCTTGGGATCTTTTCGTCTTGAGTCTAAGACGGTTACTAGTCCCTGCTCAAGCTTAATCTCTAGGAGAATAAAGTGGAAGCTGCGCACGCATGCATAACTCATCAATTACATTACTATAACCTCGAGTAATAATGGAAACCGAATATGCAGAAGACAGTAACACTCACTTGAAGTTGTAAGGAAAGAGTATTTTATCTTTGTTTTGATTTTTAAGCAACGATTGTAGCAAGTTGGCCTCGGTTTCTTTCGGATTATATGTAACCGTCCATTCATCTATGAGATTTGTGTTAATGAACCCAATATCATAGATTTGTGCATTTCTGCATTCGACGATCTTCAATCTGTATAATATAGTGAGGATAATTATATATACATGCAATGAAAGAGCCGAGCTATATATAGAGACTTAATTACAGAAGTACAGTACTTACAGACAGTAGCAAGTGATGATTATTTTATCGAGGTCCTTTTGATTGAAAAACTGGAAGAACTCCTCAAATGGAACAGACAACAGATCAATTCCAACGAGGTCGTGCTCCTCTTTAACTCTCAGCGTCAAAATATCCTTCCCAGACTTGCAGGTGTCCATGTACCACTTATGGAATCTTCGCATCATCGTTGTTAGAGGAGGATCACCAGGTCTTACGAGAGGCTTCCCGTACTGGTATTTGTGTTCGTCCACCTCCATTGTATCAAAATGTGCATCGTCGGGCAGGTAATCACCAGGATTGGTACCGGGCAGCATCCCCAGCAGATTTGCGACGATATCGCTAGACACCTTGAGCGGGGGGCACGATTGGTTTGCCTGTTCGCCGAGCTGGGGAATTTTGTTCCCACTTCTTCGTTCTTGTAACCTTTTGTCAGTTGAAGTAGTTCCCGACCGGCGCGCTCCTTCCACTGCCTTTTTAAGAGCGCGGACATGGTTGTCATCCGGCGGAGGCGGTGGTGGTCGCTTCAGGTTCTTCACAGTGCGCTTCAATTTCACCGGATCCATCTTCTCCTCCGGAGGTGGATTTTTCTTTGCAAAAAAGTCCCTCACTTGGGCTTTACAGATCTCCGCGTTTTCCTCGTCGGTCATCTCGTATAGTAACTTCTCTAGAGGCGTGAGAGTCGGACCGAATCTGTATTGCCTCCCGCCTCTGGCTGTACTGCTAGACGCCGGAGCAGTCGGAGTGGCTGCGGCTGTCTTCCTTTGTTGCTTACGAGGCGGAGAAGGAGGCGGAGTGCTACGACGCGCCGGAGCAGCCGGAGCGGCGGCGGCTGTCTTCCGCTGTTGCTGACGAGGCGAAGAAGGAGGCGGGCTGCTCGGACGCGCCGGCGCAGGCGGAGAAGGAGGCGGAGTGCCCTGATCACTCGCCAGAGGAGGAGGCGGAGGAGGAGGCGGAGTGCCCTGACTCGCCGGAGGAGGAGGCGGAGGAGGAGGCGGAGTGCCCTAACTCGCCGGAGGAGGAGGCGGAGGCGTCCAGTTCGGAAGGTTGATGAGCTCCTTCCGCCATAGACATGGAGTCTTCAGAGCAAGACCCAGCTGAGTCTCCCCTTCACCGGTAGGGTGGTCAAGCTGGAGCTCCTCAAATCCCTCCGTTATTTCATCGATCATCACAACAGCATAGCCTTGTGGAATCGGAAGGCAGTGAAAAGTTGCGCCGGGTTGAGGAGGTGTAACAGAGCCGACAGCCGCCTTGACTTTGAGGTGCTGCCATTGCGTCATAAGGTGGCAATCTTGAGCCTCCGTGATAGCATCCATGGGGTAGCTGGGAGCCGTGAAGTCAGGTTGCTGAAGGACCTCGGTGGAAGCCACGCTGCTTCTCCGCTGAGATGGAGGGGTAGCTTCTGGGGTAGCTCCGGCAGGTCGCTGGCTCTGAACTAGTAGTGCTTGTTCCTCTAGCGCTCGTACCCTTGCATTCAGCGACTGCAGTTCCGTCTGCTCCACTTTACTCCTCCTCTCCCGGGTTTTGTAACCGCCTGCGCTGGAAAACCCAACCCTCCACGCAACGGAGCCTGCCGTGCCTCGTGTTCGTCCTGGGTGCTCAGGATTCCCGAGGGCCTGTGTGAGCTCGTCGTTCTCTCTGTCGGGAACGAACGTCCCTTCCTGCGCTGCGGCGATATACTTCTGAAGCTTCTTGACGGGTATTTCAAGTTGCTCCTTCGTCCAATGGCACTTCCCTATTTCAGGGTCCAAGGTTCCCCCAACCCCGAAGAACCAAGTCCTTGAACGGTCTGGCCAGTTCAATGTCTCTGGTTCGACCCCTTTATCAAGCAGGTCCTTCTCAGCCTTGTCCCACAACGGCCGGGCTTTGAGGTAGCCACCTGACCCCGTGCGATGGTGATACTCCTTCTTTGCAGCATTTTTCTTGTTTGTCGCTGACATCTTCTTACTCTTCTCCGATGTCTTGTGGGCCACAAATGCGGGCCAGTGATCTCTTATCTTCTCAAACCGGCCGGTGAATTCTGGAGTCTTCCCTTTGTCGACAAACGTTGATTTCAACTCATTCTTCCACCTCCTGAATAGATCTGCCATCTTCTTAAGAGCATGAGCCTTGACCAATGGCTCTATAACTGGCTTATCCGGATCCTCCTCTGGCGGTAGGGTGAAATTTGCCTTCAGCGCGGTCCAAAGATCATCTTTCTGTCTATCGTTGACAAAAGACACTTGAGGGTCTTCGCTCTTAGGCTTATTCCATTGGTGGATGCTGATCGGGATCATGTCCCTAACAAGAACCCCGCACTGAGCAGAAAATGCTTCCTTGGTCCGGCTGGGTTCAATCGGTTGGCCATCGCCCTTGATTGCTGTGATCGTGAACCTTTCATCCTGGCGCAACCTTTTCTTCGGGCCTCATCTCGTTAACGAAGTTTGGCTCGATCCGGAGGGCTAGAAAAGAAGAAAGAAGAGAGTTAATATGTGTACATACCAAAACAATTAATGCATCAATTAGCTAGTCAGCACAGGCTTAATTAATATATATACCTCGCCGGACTTTGCAACAGCTCCTTCCTCCATTTGCTCATTGGAGCCATCATAATCATGTCCTTCCACCTCCATTGTTCGATCACCGGAGCCTGCTTCACCCTCTCCTTCCAGACCATCGGTGTCGTTGAGATACGACAAGATATCACCTCCGCCGAGGATTATGTCCCCCAACAACTATTCTGCTTCAATGTCTCGGTGCTCCATAGTTTCTGCAAATATTACAACATGGCAATTAATATACAAACATGACAGATGGATATATTAGTGTAAACGTAGACCTAGCTAGCTCGACGCTTCTACGGTTTGGGGTGGCCTCGACAACTCTTCTATGGACCGCCTCTCTCATGAATGTCCGACGTCCGGACCGACAAGGGATTTAACAAAATGACGCCATTCTGGATGTGCAGAAAATGGTCCATATTTTTCCTGATCTCATCTACCCTTATATATGTCACGTTGTCTAGTGTCAAAGAATTCAAGAAAACCATGAATTCATCATTAGCCGGAAATGACAAGCGTATAATGGTACGAAGCTCTTCAAAGTTGTTTTGGAACGGAGTTCCCGATAGAATAATTCGTTTTTTGGTACAAAGTTCAGCAAGAGCCTTCCGAATATCGCTATTTGGAAGGCCTTTGCTGAAATTCGTACCAAAAGGCGAATTATTCTATCAGGAACTCCGTTCCAAAACAACTTTGAAGAGCTTCGTAGCATCATACGCCTGTTACTTCCGGCTAATGATGAAGCCATGGATTTCTTCAATACTTTGACAGACAACGTGACATATAGAAGAATATATACATATATGAGATCAGAAAAAAATTGGATCAACTTGTGCACATCCATAATGGGGGCATTCTTGATAAATCTATATATGTCAAAATTCAAACTTTGACATATGATCAAACTTTGACATATGATCAAATGTTGCATATGTCAAAATTCAAACTTTGACATGATCAAACTTTGATATATGATCAAATGTTGCATATGTCAAAATTCAAACTTTGACATATGATCAAACTTTGATATATGTCCACCGCGATATAAAATAATACATAGACTTGTTCGGGCGAGAGGGGGTTGATCGACGTCCCCCCTCATGTCGAAGTGAATGAACAACTCTGAATTTTTATACATGTACTCCTACAACATGAAAATTTCTAAGTGATTGCCAAACTGTTTGCTAAACTTTTATGCTTCATTTATATGAAGATCAATTGTCCAATATAACTATGTTTGCGATATGAGGCATTGGACATTATCTAGATCACATGCCTCAAAATCAAAGGAAAAACTCCTCTCACAACTATCCGCGGTGCCCAACAATATGAAATCATTCACAAATATTGATGTTGGACTCGACTAAATATGCACTCCATAGTCCAATCAAGTATATAAGTCCGCGGTGATCAAACACATACAAGTTACAAAAATTTCTATGCTCACAAAAATATAAGCCAGAGGGGAATTGAAGTTATCGGGGTTATGTTTATACAGCAAATGGACAACTCATCTCATTTCATCTCATCTGAAAAAACATAGCACATCTAAAAAAATACATACATACATGGAAAAAAATTGCTATGAACAAAAAAAACATCATATATGAACATTTTCTATATCCATCCATACATACATACATACATTGAAAAAAATGCTATGAACAAACACATCAGTAGTAATTATTTTTATAATGATTTGGCCTCAAAAAATTCTTTTATTAGTATTTTCAAACTCTAGAATGACCCTGTTGCACTAGAACTATTTCAAATAATTCTTTTCAAATGCCACAAATTTTTTGAGAAGTCCTCTGATGCCTATAGATCATTTTTATGCAAAAACCCACTTTGGTCATTTGAAACTTTTGAGCAGTGGCAGAGCAAGGCCGAGCTCGGGGGAGCACGCGGCGAAGTTATCGGGGAGGGGGTATATCGACCCCCCCCCACTCATGTCGAAGTTATCGGGGAGGGGGTATATCGACCCCCCCTCATGTCGAAGTTATCGGGGGAGGGGGTATATCGACCCCCCCCCCTCATGTCGAAGTTATAGGGGAGGGGGTCTGGTTTTGGGGGGGGTATATGACCCCCCCCTCATTCGAAGTTATCGGGGAGGGGTATATCGACCCTCCCCTCATGTCAAAGTTATCGGGGAGGGGGTATATCGACCCCCACCCCCCTCATCATGCATATATAGCTCCACATACCTATATACATTGAAAAAAATTACATTATATTATATATGAACAAAAATTACATCATATATATACATATGTACATCGACCCCACCCCCTCATCATGAACAAAAACATGCTCTGAACAAAAAATAATACATTATGAACATCTACATACATATAGGCACATACATAAATATATACATTATATATATATATATATGAACAAAAAATTAATCTAATAAAAATAAAAAAAACAGAGACGGGCGGCGCGGCGGCTCACAGCGGGGGCGGCTGGCGAGGCGATGGCGACGGGGGGCAGGGGGCTTGGGCGCAGGGAGGGACGGCGCGGCGACGGCGACGGCGTGGTGGGGGCAGGGGCGCGTGGGCGAAGACGACGAGGTACGGGGAGAGGGCGCGACGGCGTCGAGGGCTGGGGCAGGGCGGCGCGGCGACGACGTCGGAGGCAGGGGCGACGACGGCGACGGCGACGAGGAGCAGCGCTGGGGCGTCGGGCACGAACTGGCGATGGAAATCTGAAAATTTCCAAGTGCTGGCTTATATAGCAAAGGCTTTGGTCCGGTTAGTGGCACCAACCGGGACCAATGCTCCCCTTTAGTCCCGGTTGGTGCCACCAACCGGGACCAAAGTCTTTTTTCAGCAGCCCAAAAGGCGGGAAGCAGGTTCCTTGGTCCCGGTTGGTGGCACCAACCGGGAACTAAAGGGCGTGCATTGGTCCCGGTTGGTGCCACGAACGGTACCAATGCACCCCTTTAGTCCCGGTTGGTGCCACCAACCGGGACAAAAATCCTTGTGCTGCCCGCGTCGCGGTCAAAAGTTTAGTCCCACCTCGCTAGTTGAGAGAGCTCGAGAGTGGTTATAAGCGTTGCTGCCCCACTCTCTCGAGCTCCTCTCAACTGCAGGCTTTCGAGCCTAAACTCGCACATGTGCCTGTGGGCCTACTGGGCCTGCTGCGGGCCTGAATCCTGGCCCATGGTTGGCTTTCTAGTCGTATTCAGGCCGTGGTGGCCCAGTAGGCGGCACTTTTATTTTATTTTGTGTTCTTGTGTTGCTTTATTATTTTATTTTGTTTCTACTTACAACAAAATACTTACTGTTGCTATTTTTATTTATTTTATAATTTATTTATTTTATTTTGTTTTCTATTTATTTATTAAAGTTTATTTTGTTTCTACTATTTATTTATTTTGTTTCTACTTATTATTTTATTTCTTTTTGCTTTTTATTTATTTATGAAAATTCTTTTTCTTTTAATGTTTTGAGAGAAAATACTTTGATAATTTAGTTGCATAAATTTTATATAATTTTAGTTTCAATAATACAAGAGGTTTAAAAAGTTTTTTAGTTGATTCCTTTAGCTATTAAAGTTTTTATTAAAGTTTTCTAGTTCATTCTTTTTCATTAGAGTTTCATCAAAGTTTTCTAGTTCATTCTTTTTAGTTATTATTTTTGCATTAGAGTTTCATAAAAGTTGAGAGGGTTACGGCAAAAACGATGCACTTCGTGTACAAAATGGACAATCTCTTTCGAGTATCAGGGTTTCGGACGAAAACTCATCTGTTACAAAGGGATTTTATTTTTTGAACTTATTTGAACTTCAGACTTTTGTGTGCTCAAAATGAACCATTCAAAGCAACATCATCAATTTTCAACCCTTTCTGACTTCATCTGTTATTTTTCATGCATTTACTGATTTTTTTGAGCTAAATGACCCTGAAATTGAAAAGCACTTCAAATGAACTCGAAGAGGTTGAAAATGAGCATGATATCATCATTTCACCACATAGCATGTGCTAAAAGTTGAGAGGGTTACGGCAAAAACTGGATGCACTTCGTGTACAAAATGGACAATCTCTTTCGAAGTATTAGGGTTTGGACGAAAACTCATCTGTTACAAAGGGATTTCGTTTTTGAACTTATTTGAACTCCACACTTTTTGTGTGCTCAAATGAACCATTAAAGACATATCAAATTTCAACCCTTTCTGAGTTCATCTGTTATTTTTCATGCATTTACTGATTTTTTTGAGCTAAATGACCCTGAATTGAAAAAACACTTCAAATGAATCTGAAGAGGTGAAAATTGGCATGATATCATCATTTCACCACATAGATGTGCTAAAAAGTTGAGAGGGTTACGGCAAAAACTGGATGCACTTCGTGTACAAAATGGACAATCTCTTTAAGTATCAGGGTTTCGGACAAAAACTCACCTGTTACAAAGGGATTTCATTTTTTTGAACTAATTTGAACTCGAGACTTTTTGTTGTTGCTCAAAATGAACCATTCAAAGCCACATCATCAATTTTCAACCCTTTCTGACTTCATCTGTCTTCACTTTCTTCGCTTGTGTCCTTGCTTATTGCGCCGTAACCATGGATATCTTCATCGCTTAACAGGGTGCTTGGGTCAGCCTTGACTTTGAAGGGAGGAATTTCATGAAACTTTTCATAATCTTCAGACATGTCTGTCTTACCCACCACTCCCACGATGTCTCTTTTCCTGAAAGAACTATAGCGCGCTTTGGCTCATCGTTGATGTATTCGCTTCCTTATCTTTCTTTTCTCGGTTTGGTAGACATGTCCTTCACATAGAAAACCTGCGCCACATCATTGGCTAGGACGAATGGTTCATCTGTGTACCCAAGATTGTTCAGATCCACTGTTGTCATTCCGTAATGTGGCTCTACCTGGACCCCGCCTCCTGACAGATTGACCCATTTGCCATTAAACAAAGGGACCTTAAAATCATGTCCGTAGTCAAGTTCCCATATGTCACTATGTAACCATAATAGTGTCCTTCCCCTCTTGGTTGCTGCATCAAAGCGGCACCACTGTTTGGTTAGTGCTCTTTTGATCTTGGGCGATCGGTGTAAAAGTATTCCCATTATCTCGTATCTTTGTAAGTCAATACAGTCGAAGATGGTCCCCTGGACAACGAGTACAGCTCATACAGAACAGTGTTGTCACCTCTGAGATGTGTTTCCAACCAACTGCCGAAAGTCTGATGTGTTTCACATGTAATCCAGTCGTCACACATGCTCCGGGTGTTTGGAGGCAGAATGTTCTTGGGTTCATCGACATACGGGGTCACCAAGGTGTAGAGTTCTGTAGAACTGTGTAGTGTGCTTGAGACCAAGAATGCCCGTCCCTGCATATATTGAGTCCCCTCTAGCGTGCCTTTTCCAGTCAGTCTCCCCTCATACCGCGATTGAGGGAGACCAATCTTCTTAAGGTAGGAATGAAGTCAACACAAAACCCAATGACATCCTCTGTTGATGGCCCATGGAGATGCTTCCTCTGGCCTAGCGCGGTTACGGACATATTTCTTTAGGACTCCATGAACCTCTCAAGGGGAACATATTGTGTAGAAATACGGGGCCCAGAACGAAATCTTGTCGACTAGATGAACTAGGACGTGCGTCATGATATTGAAGAAGGATGGTGGGAACACCAGCTCGAAACTGACAAACATTGCGCCCACATCACTCCTTAGCCTTGGTAGATTTCTGGATCGATCACCTTCTGAGAGATTGCATTGAGGAATGCACATAGCTTCACAATGGCTAATCGAACGTTTTCCTGGTAGAAGCCCCCTCAATGCAACCGGAAGCAGTTGCATCATAATCACATGGCAGTCATGAGACTTTAGGTTCTGAAACTTTTTCTCTGCCATATTTATTATTCCCTTATATTCGACGAGAAGCCAGACGGGACCTTCATACTGAGCAGGCATTCAAAGAAGATTCCTTCTCTTCTTTGTAAGAGCGTAGCTGGAGGACCTTCATACTGCTTTGGAGGCATGCCGTCTTTTTCGTGCCAAGTTGCAGGTCCTCCGTGCTTCCGGTGTATCTTTTGTCTTCCATACACGCCCAAGAAGCCTAGCAGTTCACGAAAGGTTCTTTGTCACGTGCATCACGTCGATTGAAGAGCGGGCCTCTAGGTCTCCAGTAGGGTAGGTCCCAAATATAGATTTCTTCTTCCACATGGGAGCGCGTCCCTCAGGTCATTCGGAACAGTAGTCCGCCGGGACCCTTTCCAAAGATTTCGGTAAATCATTGACCATAGCAAGTACGTGATCACCGGTACGCATGCGGGCTTCTTCCGGTGATCTGCCTCGCCTTTGAAATGCTTGCCTTTCTTTCGACATTGATGGTTGGTCGGAAGAAATCGACGATGCCCAGGTACAAATTCTTCCTGCATTTGTCAGGTATATACTTTCGGTGTCAGCTAAACAGTGTGTGCATGCGTGGTATCCCTTGTTTGTCGTCCTGAAAGGTTACTGAGAGCAGGCCAATCATTGATGGTTACAAACAGCAACGCATGCAGGTCAAATTCCTCCTGTGTGCTCATCCCACACACGTACACCGTTTCCATTCACAGCTGTAAAAGTTCTTCAACTAATGGCCTTAGGTACACATCAATGTCGTTGCCAGGTTGCTTAGGGCCTTGGATGAATACTGCATCATAATGAACTTCCGCTTCAGCACAGCCAAGGAGGAAGGTTATAGATACATAGAGTCACGGGCCAGGTGCGTGATTGCTGCTCTGCTCCCGAAAGGATTAATGCATCCACGCTAAACCAAACCATACGTTCCTGGGTCACCTGAAACTCAGTCCGGTACTTTCTCTCGATTTTTCTCCACTGGACCGTCAGCGGGTGCTCTCAACTTCCCGTCTTTCTTACGGTCCTCCTGTGCCATCGCATCAACTTGGCATGCTCTTTGTTTCTGAACAGACGTTTCAACCGTGGTATTATAGGAGCATACACATCACCTTGGCAGGAACCCTCTTCCTGGGGGCTCGCCGTCAACATCACCAGGGTCATCTCGTCTGATCTTATACCGCAATGCAACCGCATATCGGGCATGCGTTCAAATCCTCGTACGCACCACGTTACAGGATGCAGTCATTAGGGCATGCATGTATCTTCTGCACCTCAATCCTAGAGGGCATACGACCTTCTTTGCTGCGTACGTACTGTGGGCAATTCGTTATCCTTTGGAAGCTTCTTCTTCAATATTTTCAGTAGCTTCTCAAATCCTTTGTCAGGGCCAGCATTCTCTGCCTTCCACTGCAGCAATTCCAGTACGGTACCAAGCTTGTGTTGTCATCTTCGCAATGGGGTACAAAACCCTTTTGGTGATCCTCTAACATGCGATCGAATTTCAGCTTCTCTTTTCACTTTCGCACTGTCTCCTTGCATCAACAATGACCCGGTGGAGATCATCATCGGGCAAATCGTCTGGTTCCTCTTGATCTTCAGCTTCCCCGTTGCAGCATCATCGTATTCAGGGGGCACATAGTTGTCATCGTCCACTTCTTCTTCGCTGTCTTCCATCATAACCCCTATTTCTCCGTGCCTGGTCCAAACATTATAGTGTGGCATGAAACCCTTTAAAGCAGGTGGGTGTGAAGGATTTTGGTCAGAGTAAGACTTCATATTCCCACATATAGGGCATGGACAACACATAAAACCATTCTGCTTGTTTGCCTCAGCCCACTTCGAGAAAATTATGCACGCCCTTAATATACTCGGAGGTGCGTCTGTCACCGTACATCCATTGCCGGTATCTGCGTGCATATATATAATTAGTGTGTCAAAAACCATTACAAAACATCATGAACAGATAAGTGACCAAATTAATAGAAGTTCATCATCACATTAAAACCAAAGTACATACATAGTTCTCATCTGAACAACATATACTGCTTCAGCAGCATCTAATTAAACCATACATTATTGAAACTATTGTAAAACATTTCAATGCAACAACAATGCGATCATAATCGCAACCACCAGGTAACAATTGAATCCAACGGCCATAATGATACCACAGCCTCGGTATGATGGCATATTTCTATACTTTCTAATCTTGAAGCGCATTGCATCCATCTTGACTTGTTGATCATCGCGAATCCGCAACATGCAACTTCCAATATCATCTTCTCCTCCTCCCCACATTTTTTCATTTTTTCTTCAAGTAATTGTTTCTTCTTCAACTAAATTAACCTCTCGACAATAGGTCGGTTGGAATTTCCGGTTTCACATACCCCTAGATAAAAAAAATCTATGTCACGTTGGTCGGCATAATTGTCATAAACAACAATGAACCAAATAGTTAAAATAAATATATACCACATCCGAATCATAGACAGGACGAGGGCCGACGGGGGCGATACAAAACCATCGCACTATATAATAACAAACAATAATAAAAGTAGACAATTATACAAGTATCTATGTAAATCATACAAGTAAGATTTTTTCTTTAAAAAGAAGATAAGAACAAGAGGCTCACACGGTTATGCCGGCGACGAGATCGGCACGGGCGATCGAGCGGTGAAGAGTGGGACGGGACGTGACGGACCGCTAACCTAGACAAATCTTGAGGAAAATGGAGCTGAAGGTCGAGTCGAGTTGGAGAGGAGAAAGCTTAAGTAGTGTTGCTCGGGCATTTCATCAAACACCTCATGTGCATAGGAGGTGAGCTAGAGCACCACAAACACCTCCCCTCGCCGGCCAGAAAAAAACAGAGTAGTGGAGTGCTCTGCTCGCGGGGCGAGGGGTATATATAGGCGGGCGAGGGGTTATATATAGGCACAACATTGGTCCTGGTTCGTGGTTGGAACCGGGACTAAAGGCCACCCTTTGGTCCCGGTTCCAGCCCCGAATCGGGACCAATGGAGTGGGGCCAGGAGCGAGGCCCATTGGTCCCGGTTCGTGTCTGGAACCGGGACCAAAGAGTCCAGACGAACCGGGACCAATGCCCACGAGCCCGGCGCGCCCCCTGGGCGCACGAACCGGGACGTATGCCCCCATGTGTCCCGGTTCCTGACTGAACCGGGACTAATGGGCTGGGCTGGCCTGGATCAAAGCCTGTTTTCTACTAGTTGATCGCCGCTCCTCCGCCGCTGAAACCGCCGCTACTCCGCCGCCCCAATTCGCCCGCCGCCCCCGCCCCGATTCACCGCTCCTCCCCCTCCGCCACCCCTTCCGCGCTCCTCGTCCTCTCTCCGCCTCGAATCGCCGCCCACGCGCACTCGTGAGGTTGTCGCGTGCTGGCCTTGTTGCCATCATTGCTAGAGCTCACGCTTGCCGTGTCAGAGCACGCACTTGAACCCTAGAGTTTCTAGGAGCCTGTAGCACCCCTCATCTGGCCTCCCCATGCCTGTAGCCTTGCATCCGAGCAAGCCGTGCTCCGGCCGCCGCCGCGTCAAGCTCGCTCCCGTCGAGTTTCGGCCACCCCAACTCCTCTCGTTTGCCCCAAAGGACGCGCCTCCGCTCCCAGTATCCGTAGAGCCAAACGCTACTGTAAACCATCGCCCATAGAGCAATCTGAGGCACTCCGCTGTGCTTGCTGGTCGCCGGCGGCATAACTAGTTTACATCTTCATTTGAATCATCTGTTGGAGTTTGCACTTTTACATCCCAATTTACATCTTCTGTTGGAGCTGCCTCTTTTTTGGAGCATTGAACTCGCTCTCCCCTTCCCCGCCCCCTCTGAAACTCTGGATGGATCTTGTACTTCGTTATTCAGTTATGGAAAGGGCTTATGCCCGGTCAAAAAAAAAAAACTAAAATAGGAGTTGTCAGGAGTTTGTGGGGGCATACACCGTGAGGAAACTCTGCCTTTATGTACCAGCTCGTGGCACGCACCATCACGCCGCCGCGCAACATGATAGCAGAGCGAAAGTATCTTCCTCTCAGACTCGAGCTCAAATGCTTTTGGCATAAACAGTGAATATTTTAAACAGTGAAATAAAAAAATTCAAAAAATTCTGAATTTTTTGCCTAACATTAAGGAATGTTTGGGGTGCGCGCAAACTTTCGTTATGGAGGTCACATTCGTGGAAAAGAAAAACCAGAGATCCAAAATGCGTTCGAAAGTATCATTTTTCAGATTATCAATTTTTTTTTTTTACCATGACTTCCCGAATGTGAATTCATGATGAAACTTTGCAGCACCCCAAACAACATTCCAGAATATATTTTTTTTAGATTTTTAGATTATTTTACCCTTTTTGATTCGTTCATCTGAAAGCACATGAGCTCCGCGAGCAGATACCCTTCATCCATATTTGAGGGGATTTTCCCCCGCATGTGTTGGCTGAAACCCAGATCAAGTCAGGTCACTCACCCCTACATGCTCAAGCTCCTTCTTTGTTACTCTTTTTTTCAGGGGGTGCTTTTTTGTACTCATCAGGACGCAGAGTGAGCCCTTCTCTGGCTAGCCGGCCAATATCATCGGCCCATATGTGCCCTGTCGTCCTTTGCCCACCCAACCAATGACCATTGTGCATAAGAGCATCTACAAGGACGATGAACTAATTTGACCATCTAAATGTCTGTGGGCATGTCTGTGGTGAACCCTCATTTGTCGGCGGCACAACCGCACCCCCTAAATTATCCTTGCCATTTTAGACATTTCAACAAATATGTCATGTGTGAGGTTGGCTGCCAGCATCCATGGAGCTTCGGACGCAGGCGCCAGCAGCGGGTACGAGCGACGAAGGCTCTGGTGGTAGGAAACGAGTTCCCAACACATGGAGTTGTCGCCCGTGCTCGTCTCCTCGTCCTGCCCACGCAAACGAGAGAGAGAGGGGAGAGGTGGAAAAAAGAGATGGAAGTGTGGCTGCAAGGGGGGCCTAGGTTTGAGGGGGTGTCGGACAGCCCGGACAATACGCTGAGTATGGGGGTCTGGTTGGGTGGGCTTTTTTCTTCTCTCTCCTGTCTAGGCCTTGTTCGGGCTGTCCACTCGAACATATAGGGGAAGTGGAAAGGGGGGGGGGGGGGGGGGGGGGGGGGGGGATGGAGATTCTTACTTGAAGCAACTACTTCAGTCACTCGAGGATCCACCGTTTCCTCGCTGCTTGGTTTAGCTTAGCCAATAGTCCTTTCGTTCAAAATAACTGAATTCTATGTTTGTACGAAACTAAATTTCTTTAAGTTTGACCAAACTTACAGAAAAAGGCTAATATCTCAATATCAAATATATAGTATGAAAATATATGTTATGATGATCTAGTAAGGCTAATTTCGTGTTGTATATGTTGGCATGTTTTCTGCAAACTTGGTCAACAAGTATGACTAGGGAAACTCAAAATTTTAATTATTTTGAAATGGGTGGAGTAACTCTTGGCTGGTGAGTATTGTATTTTTTGAAATGCAGGCGATCTTTTTAATTGTATAGGAAACAATTCCCATGTTTGCTTTCGTTCCCTCTTCGATGGATGGAACGGTGTGTTTTGTGCACACAGATAGGCTTTTGTGGCAATAGTTTCTCGGGACTGACCCTGGACTAGGAACCGAAAGCCCAAGAAGTCCTGTCATTAATCTACTACTCGAGATTAAAAAAATGCTCCAAAAAACGACACCAAACCCGCGGCTCTTTTCATGTTGTCTATTTATACACACAGACCGTCACTATGATAGTGCTGATTATTGTTTGTTCCACTCCTCTGTTGTGACATCACCAATCATTGTCCGTTATTCGGGTTATAGTGTGAGTCTGCATTGGTCATGATTTTTCTTGTACCTTGTCTATTATGAGTCTTCAGCAAACATATTAGTAATATGTGTTCAGTAATTATTTCGATGATCTTCTACTTTTGTCATTCTCTAGTTGAAACCCAAGTCTATTCGCGTACATGCTTTCAGGATTCATAATTGATCACTGTGTAGATTGGATATTATAGTTAGAGAATTGTGCGTGCAAATTGGTGCATATGATTATCCATTCACAACGATTGAAATGAATCTTTTCAACATTTTATTTTTGGTCCACTCATGTGACTGAGTAGTGCAAATCTAGATCTTGAACATAGAAATGCATAAGCAACACACAAAATGCCATTAGCCTTGAGTGGAACCTGATCATATCACGGAGTAGCCAAAATTGCAGGCCAGGATTTTATATTATTGCTTGACATCAGAAGGCCAAGATGGACCTTGTTTCCATCATAAAAGAGTGTAAAAAGAACCATTAAAATAAGCATATGAATTAATCAGTTGTCAAATGATTATTTCATGTATCTTTTTTATAAATAGTAATCTAAAGTATTTGTGACTTATGACTAGGTGGCTTGGTTGACAAGTGGAGTTCAAGACGAGCTGGTTGTCAGGTTTCAGGCCAGGCTGACCCACATGGTCAGTTGTAGCTGGAGCTAACTTGGTACTAGATATGACCTCAATCTATGATCTTATATTTACTACCAATTAATGTTGCTCCACTAGCACCTGCCACAATGAGAAGTCCAAACAGTGTAGTTGAGATCTTAGCTTGAGCCTACAACTTGTGTACTAATTATTTATCTATACATATATACATGTTGCTCCACTACCACTTGCCACACGAGAAATCCAAACAGTGTAGTTGAGATATACTCACACGCAGTAACCTAGAGAAAAACAAAATATGGAAACAAAAGCTATGCTGAAAAAATCTTTTGGATAAGAGGCTGGAAAGGAGACATCAACTGACACGGGCTCAAGATCAGTCCAAGAAAGAGGCTATGGTGGCCTGAGGGACAAAGGACGTGGAGGACACGATTGTCATGGAAGAAGGAGCTTCCCGCCTTGCAGCTCTTTGATCACACGTTGTTCCAGAGTCGGTTTTTCCTCCTTCACAAGGCATGGATCACTTTCCATGTCAGTCGCGAACATGAAGAAGGCCACGCCGGCGCTGCTGGATATCTAGCTTCTCGTCAATCTGTGGCTTCTTATCTCCTCACCACTTTGGTTTCCCTCTAATTAAATGGAATTAGCTTCCATGCTTCCATACACACCAGTGGTAGAATTTCTTGTACAAGCAAGACTGAGCTAGCCACTCATCTTTCTTAGCCATACATTGAGGGGTAACAACTAGTGGAGAACATTTAAGAACCTGTAGTACAATGACTTTCAAAGCAAGGAAAACCTCCAATGAAAATTCAAAACACAAATGATTATATCACTAAACCATATCCTTATATTTTGTAGGTCAAGCTCTGGTGTTACAGAGAATTTACATTAGTGTAGCATTCACCTCGTTTCTCAGTAGATAGTAAATGGGTTGCAAATAATTAGAGTGGTTGACTAAGCTTGTACAAACTACTCAACAATATTGCAATCTTGAATGATTATGTATGTACTGCCTATGTCCTTGGAGACTGGTTTGGCTAGCCAAATACTTTTGAGTTTGTTGTCTTTTAAACTGTAGGAAACACTTTCTGTTTCCCATGTTGCTTTTGTTCATCCCGATGATGTAAACGTTGCTTTGTGCACCTCGATTGAATTTTATGTAGTAGTTACTACCCTTGGCTCAGGAATCAGCATTCAGAAATGTGTCGTAAGAATCCCAACCCAGGTGCTCAACCAGCAGCTCCATCCTTGATCATGCCGGTAGGCACTTCTTGTGAATCCATATATCTAGGTTAAATTATGTTGACGAGGTGACATGTTTCTGCCTGACGTTATTTGGCAGACAATATAGTACTATGCAGTCAGTAAATTATTTAGACGAATCTTCTTACTTTTGTCATTCTTAGACCCATGTCAGATCACAAGTTGGTACCCAAATCTTACGGATACAGATTTTGAAACGGGTTATGTGTGCAGAAGTAAAAATATAATTAAGATTGTTTCTTCAAAACAAGGAGATATGATTTCATTAAACATTGAAATGAATCATTTCAACATTTGTTGTTGATGGCCTCTAAATAGTGCAAAATCTAGCGGCGCATGGGCGCTCACCGACACTATTAGGAAAACCTTATAGTAGAACTTAACAGTAGCGCGGGGGTATCAGCCATGTGCTACTGCTACTTAATAGTAGCGAGGGACAAATTACCGGCGCTACAGGTAAAGCGGTAACATTAGTGCAGACTTGCCAAAACCGCGCTGCTACTAAGTGTACCCACACTGCCACCAGGCTAAATATAGTAGCAGCGTGGCCACCAAAAACGGCGCTACTGCTAGGCGATAACAGTAGCGCATGTGACGTGGGCCACCGCTGCAACTATCGTTTGCACTGTGCCACCACGTGGCACTATAGGAAAACAGGGCATCAGTCCCGGTTCCAGAAGGGCCTTTAGTCCCGGTTCTGCAACCGGGACAAACGATCGGGACTAAGCCCCTCACTTTTAGTCCCGGTTGTGTTACGAACCGGGACTAAAGGAGCCCCACGTAGCCCGTTGTGGGGCGCCCAGGCAGGAGGACCGACCGGGACTAAAAGAGGCCACGCATCAGCAGCTGCCAGGGTCTGGGTTTTTTTTAAGAAGGGGTTTAGGGGTTTTGGAGGGTAATTTTTCTGCTGTCATAAAATCATATATGACTAAAAATTTCTGCTGCATATTTCCTTTGTGTTATACAAAATTTTGGTCACATGAGGATTGTTATTATTAGGAGATCATGTTGAGTTATTATATTATTAGGTGGAAGAAACACGGATTAGATTCATGTGACCAAAAAAGTTAGCGTTATTTAGTTAGGGATTCTCACGCTGTATTATAAACCCCACTTTTGTGTCAAACATGAATCTCCAACTCCCTTTAACTCACCAATCCCATTTTTTGTAACCATTGAATCTAATCACCCTATTATTCATTTTGATTCGGTCCAAGTTTCCCCAATGATCGTCGTTCTATTAGCACTAATGGACACTGTCAAAACATTCTGATTGCTCGATTACGTTTACTTACCTTATTCGAGCTACACTTCCAATTGCACTTGAATGCTATCTTATCGTCGCTTTCAACACGGATCACTTATTTCCTCCTCTACATACAAATATAATTCCCAAATGATTTTCTTTATGATGGTTTTACATTATATATTAAATATCTCTTACACTCTACCAACGTTTTCATTAGGTCATCATATGTTTATGGGTCCTAAATTCCTATCTCGCTCATCATCCTTCTAGCACTACAACATCTTCATCACTGGGATTTCACAGCATGCCCCAAACCACAAAAACCTCATCATCATGGATAAACAAGCCCCCTCCAAGACACCAGTGACCTTCCTTCACTCGACTCAAAATCCCTCATATCCCTTCCCGGATTGCACGTTAAGGCAACCCCCTTCTCAAGTCCAATCATTTCTAGCACAACCCTAGCGTTTCTCTAGCGCCCTCCTGCCTACCTAGAATAGTCACCATCGATAAATACCTAAAGATTACGCAGCACAGTCCCCCCCTCTCCCTACTCTCTCGGGCTAACATAGGGTATAAAATAGCATAAAAAACAGGTTAAAAAAACCCTGAGTTTCTCCCATTATGGAGAATACAGATGAACCTGCTTTCCCATGTGGGACTGCCTTGATGTTGACCCCAAAGTAGTTTCTGTGGATCTCTTGTCAGAAACTTTTCTCTAATCTGTTGATGTTGAGGATGTCATCGGCTTCGATGAACGTGTTGGTATGCCACTGCGGTGGTAAGTAGGCGACACAAAAACTTGGCCGTAAAGCTAAAACATTCCTTAATGGTTACCTTTTCATTTCCATAAAAGACTAGGTATTACCAATCCGCCGGGGGGAGTTTCTGTTGAAGAACAATACATAATAAAAACATTTTCACTAGCAAAAAATGTAGTTTAGCTTAAAAGAATCTATTGCAAAAAAAGGGCATGATGGGGGACATTAATAGGCAAAAAAATCTTACCATGTGATATCTCGATGGATGTGTACCGTAGTCAACACGTGCACTAGTGGGCCACGTATTGAGAATAACTTGGAGGGAAGATATGATATTTCGTCTCTTAAAAGTCTCACATTTTAATCCATGAAAAACAAAAATGATTTAACTTCCTGCGCAATTTAGCTCAGACCCATAAACTGTAGTTAGGGTTTTGTCTAAACTACTTTCCGTGACAATTTCTTGAAGAATGGGGAAACAATACGCATATCAAGGAACATAAAAGTTGTCAAACTATTTTTTATAACATTAAACAAT